>CM019064.1:367095037-367695037 GCA_009667805.1 Leptobrachium leishanense | reverse complement strand
GTACAAGATACCACGGATGTGACCTTGGAATTTACGCCCCAAACTTTCCTGCTACTTCAGCTACCGTTTTCGGTGGTGAATCTGAAAAAATCACTACTGCTCCGCATCCTCTTGGTAGCTAGATCACTGATCCCGGCTTTTTGGAAATCGACTTCCGCGCCCACCATGAGGGTCCTGGTCGATAGACTTGAAATACTAAGATCAAATGAGGAACTTGCTCTCTCGCCCTCAATGGCAGCTCAACATTTTCTAGATGTGTAGTTTCATTGGTCGTCCTTCTGCTCTTCGGCGAGATTTCAGAGGACCCTGGAGGGAGGTGGCGGAGGCGCTGGAGAGACTGGTACTGTAGGACACTAAAAGATATTTTAATGACGCCTACAAAAGCAAAAGTTCGCATTAAGAGGAGAAAATTCAAGGGCGGTTGGCTCACCCTCCCCCCCCCTTTTTTTTTTTTTTATCTTTCTTCTTATATATCGTTCTCTCCCCTCTTTGCCCATCCTTCTCTCTCCTTTCTTCTTCTACACTTACTCTTTCGCTTCTTTCCCCTTTTCATTACTCCCACTAGAGGTTTATCCTGCTCATACATGTCCTTACCTCCATACCCCCACTTTATTGACTATTGAGGTCCTCATAGGGATCTCTTTTTGAATACCCATTGCCTTAAAGCTACTATTTGTATTCTACCTCGGGATTTATATGAGCATTGTCAGTGTTGCAGGGGACGTACATTGAGGGAGGTCAGAAGTGTTTTGAACCTTAAGTTTGAAATGTTCAGCTTCACTCCGCTGTCTGTTTCTAGCTACCTACTGATGATATGGTACACTTTGAATGTAGCATACGACAATGGAGTCCCGACTTATGTTTCCGTAGCACTACTTGGTTATGCTATATTTATGCGATATTGCTTTATTTCTTTCTATATTGGCAGATTTGTGACGCGGACTTTATACAGTGGATTATTTTGTAAACACTCTAGCTCTAAAACATGTCTGCTGCATTGAAGATGTAATGTACTGCTTAATATTTCTGTATTTCTGCATTGTTGAAATAAGAAACTTTTCATTCTAAAAAAAAAAAAAAAAACACAAACTTTTTTAAAATACTGACAAAACGGTAACGATGCTCTTTGGAACAGCACCTAAACTACATAAATTGCAAAATCCCCATCTATGTGTGGGGACAAGATCAAATGGCACGCTGACCACAGTCACTTCTCTCAAATATCTAGGTATGTGGTTAGACCCTAATCTATCCTTTGGCCCCCACATCGAAAAACTCTCCTAAACTTTACTCCAAACTAGGTGCCCTGTACAGAAACAAATCCTGCCTGAACCCCACGGTAAGAAAGCAAATTGTACAACAAATGCTTAAGCCGGCTATTGATTACGGAGATGTAGTGTTTGCAGCTGCCTCGCAAACACATCTTCAGAAACTTACTACATTGTATAACTCATGCTGCCGCTTTGCGCTACAATGTAACTACATGACACACCATTGTGACATGTTAAAAGAGCTAAACTAGCGTCGCTGGAATCTAAACGCACCCTTCACCTCTCCAACCTGGTGTTTAAGAGATTTTCTGGGAAACTACCACCCTACCTGAATAGGCTGCTTCCCTCAGCAGTTCCCTCATCCTATAACCTCCGATCCAGGACCTGCACCTTACTTGCAATACCACAATACAAAACGAAAGTGGCTCGATCCTCATTTTCCTACAGAGCACCGCAGTTATGGAATAACCTCCCAGATGCCATCAAATCTTCACCCAGTCTAAAGTCACTCGAGCTCTCTATTAACATACCTCAGTACGGAATGCACCTGTAAACATAACATAATGACTATTTCCTACATATTTATTTTCTGTTAATCTGTATATTTGTGTTTTTTTAATAGCTTGCATTGTATTACTTTGTATTTCTGTAACGACTGTAACATTTTAATGTTCTTGAACCCAGGATGTACTTGAAAACGAGAGAAATCTCGTTTACCTTCCTGGTAAAATCCTTTATCAATAAATAAATAAATAAATAAATACCCAAACAAAAAATTGTGAATTTGTGCATGTTCAATATATTGCTGCAGCATGTATAGTCTGATTTACTTTGACAGGCGCAAAAACTTAAGTGAGTCAATTAAGGTTCTTAATTCTGATTGGCTGAATCCCGCGAAAAAAACAGTCCGCACACTGATTTACGTGCGCATATTACTCTTTGTTTTGCGTGTCGTTTTTACGAACGTTATTTTCGGACGGATGAGAAAATGCGTTTGGATCGTAATACCACCGTTAATTTTCACACGATAGCGCTGGACGATGCGCGCAAAACAATTTGCGCTGTGCCAAACAAATTGCATGAAGAATGTAATAGGGGCCTATGCCATTCTCTAATGAAAATAAAAAAGAATCTTCCTTACGGCGCAGAACAATCTGTACAAATACAAATAGATTACATATCCTTATATATGATGGTCCAAAAGCCTTTTCATCATTAGGATTATTTGTACATGCAATAAACTCTGTATTGGTGCTTATAATTATCATTATAATTAT
This sequence comes from Leptobrachium leishanense, assembly GCA_009667805.1. Taxonomy (NCBI): domain Eukaryota; kingdom Metazoa; phylum Chordata; class Amphibia; order Anura; family Megophryidae; genus Leptobrachium; species Leptobrachium leishanense. Next base: position 367,692,489 of record CM019064.1, on the reverse strand, counting down.
CCCTTAGCTTCAAATGAATGGACTTTTTCTTTTAGACAGTCGTTTAAATACATACATAGGGCCCTCCAGTGGTCACAGTAACAATTGTCTTTAAAAGTGTCTTTGGAACTTCAAGCCCAGGAAAACCTAGTTGGTATGTCCGTTTTGTTTCCTACGATCGTGCTCGGCTAATTTTCTCTCCCTCCTGTTTGTTTGGGATGTGTATCTCAAAAATACAGAGAGAACAGAAAAACACAAAATTCTGCAGATTGTCTTTGCTTTGCAATTTGTATCTTGGTGGGTATTGGGCTGATACTCACATTATTATTATTATTCTTTATTTATAAAGCGCCAGCATATTCTGCAGCACATTGCCCAGTGCCTAACGCCTAGACACTAGCAGCAGGGCTTTCAGTGTTTTTAATGAATACACTGTATCCTCTCTCGCACCTACTCTGTTCCATAGGGACCGCAGCTCAGAAGAGGGAGAAAGAGAGAGAAATAGCGCTTGAATTGTGCAAATTTATCCCGGGATGGATATAGTCTTAAAAAATAGTCGAGAGAGATATTACTCACGTATTACGGTGTCTGTATCCAAACACCAGGTGTTTTAGCAGATCAGTGGATTTAGGAGCACTGATTCTCCCTTCCGTCAGAAGGCCAGGACTGTGCCGTCCCTGGCACATTCCCACATGTCCGAAGACTATCAGGGTAATTCAAAGAGAATCAAAGTCACTGCATGTTCGGTGACTTTTCGTTCTCTTCAATTCGGTTTGTTTTGCCGATCCCATTTTGGCGACCCTGCGGTGTATTCAGCAAGCACCACAGGGTCCCCGAATTGCAGGGAAAGGATGCCGCAAACCTGATGAAAACTAACCGCAAAACCCGGTGAATGCACGCCGAAAACCCTCAAAAACATCTGGATTAACCCGCCGAAAACCACAGAAAAACCCGAGCAGGAGCCGATCACATGCAGCGAAGCAGCCAGAAAAAGCCGACACCGCAGACGAAGGAGGTGAATAAATTAGGAAAACAGTACGCTTGAATGTTTGAAAAGTGAAACGCCGTTTGCAAAGAAACTACTGAGTGAAAATGTCTGAAATTTACATATTAGGTCCAAGGAATGATAATAAAAAGGGCTGTTACAGAAAAAAGAAGTAAACTTCAAAAAACAATCCAGAAAAATGCTTAAAATATCCTAAAAAATCTATGAATAAAGAGACTCTTTACTGGAGAATTTTATAATGAACGGTTTATTAGATATTGAATTAAAACGGGAATATTTTTAACATTGAAGCCTATGGGATTCGCCTGAATAAATCTGCCGCATGAAATCACCGAATGGCAGGGCATTAGGGGAACCTTTCACTGCTGGTTTGTGTTCTCTGAATAGCCGAAGCAGTGCTTTTTTTATGGGGATTTCACTGCCCTCGAACAGGCACCGAACAGGCACCGTATGTGCAGGCAATTCGCCAGGATTTGGCGAATTGCCTGCTCTCTGGATAGCCAAATGGCCCACGAAAGGCAACCGAACGCTGATTTTCAGCGTTCGGTTACCCTTCTCCAGCCATTCAGATCTCTTTGAATTACCCTGTATGACTTTTCCAGCGATGACTCTCTGGTGTCTGTGCCCCTTATGGATGAGGAGGTAGAGTGGTGTCTCAGAGTCCACGCAGGCAACTCCACAACAGCAGATAGAATTAAGTAAGCATTGGACAGGAGGAGAGCGAGCTTCTAGAGTGTGTGTGCCAAATGAAACACCTAGAGGAGGGCAAGCTGTCACTGACCCTTTAATCACTGCAACACCAGGCTGCCTTGAACTGCTCATTCATTGTGAGGACATGGCCCTATAGACCCAGTCAAACACAGCCTTTTAATATACCTAAGGCTGACAGTCATGGCCTGGCACACTTAAAATAAGAGAATATTTGGTTCCTGGTGTGATATCATTGCACAGTAGTGTTTTGACACGTTTCTTGTGATAATCCGCCCATATTCGATCACAAATTTTGTATTATAATAATGTTTTTAAAGTGTGAGGTTTTTATTCCTCCCAACCCTCACCATTGTTGCCACTAAAGATGCTTCTTTAGTCCTATAGATTGTAAGCTCCTGTGTGCAGGCCCCTCTACATCATTCTGTCCTCATTTTGGTTATAATACTTCCTTGCTCTATGCTAGGTGTCAGCAACCAATGGCTTAGCAGGCAGCATGGAGGTGAAGTAAGTTTAAAACTTACTTTGTGTCCGTCGTGTGCAGCCATCGGCTCCTTCGCGGCAGGAAGCAGAAATGGCTTAGCTAAAATTTCTCTTGCTGTCATGCCCACGCCTGTCATGCCCACAGTTGCCAGCTGTCAGGATCCATCCCTGCATTATTTCGTGCAAGTGGCAGCTACATGAATGGTGCTGCCCTTCTGCTGAGTATCAGTACTCAAACAGTTAAACACCTGAAACACAAACACCACACCCCTCTTTCAGAATAAAGGTTCCACACCCCTTCTGCTCCATTATTGTAGCTTATTCTATGAGAAAGAGAGGTACTTCACCCTGCTCTGAACCAACGTTATTCCCTGATCCCTATCCAGATACCAGTCCCTGTTCTCCCACCTTGCCTTCTGCTTCCTCCATCAACTACTCCCATCATCCTGCACTAATCCTCCTGGTCTGGACCTGCTTGTGAACCATTCCCCAGACCCACCTACGCCAGATCAGCTGCACCCCTGCATACTGGGCTCAGGCACTCTGTACCGGCGCTGCCACCCCTGTGGCAGACCCTGACACTTGCTCTTTGGTAGCCCGGCCTATTCTATGGACCGGTATCCCTCCGTTCTATTCATTTTAATATTCTCCATTCAACAATAAAGAGCAAGGATTTCTTTGCTGTTGAAATATCTAAACAATATATCTAAAATATCCAAAATCTATAAGCCACTCAGATATGGTCTAGAATCCTCCCATACCCCTTCCCAGTATTATATCCCTTTTGATTTTACCTATTAGATATAAGCTGTTTCTAATTATTTTACATTTTATTTGAGAATAAACAGTGAGGGGGGGGGAAACCACATCAAAAATGGGGGGGGGGATAGAGATCTTAATCCAGCGCTGCATTTTTGCATAATTGGAGTGGGCCAGTCTGGATGAAGTCCAGGGCCAATTTTATGTCCCAGTCCAGCCCTGCCTGTTGCCAAACCCTGCTCATTATCCTGGACTTTGCTTACTGCTGAACCCCTCTATTTTTGAATAACTGTTGCCGAACTCTGACTGCTAGTATACTAGACTCCAATTGCCTATTCCTTGATTGACACCTTGCTGCTGGAACCCTGCTCCATTTATTTAACCCCTTAGTGACCGGGCGGTTTTACACAAATCCGTCCTTTAGTGACCGCTGCTGTTTTTACGTTTCTGTGCTGTTTGTGTTTACATCAAATTTTCCTCTTACTCGTTTATGCAACCCACACATATTTTACACTGTTTTTCTCGTCATTAAATGGACTTTATAAAGATACCATTTTTTTCATCATTTCATATAATTTACTATAAAAAACATTGTGAAATAATTGAAAAAAACACCACTTTTTCTAACTTTGACCCCCAAAATTTCTTATGTACCAACAACCGTCAAAAAAATGTAATTCCTTAGTAGTTTCTAAATTTAGTTCTGAGTTTAGCAATACCCAATGTTTACATATTCCTCGCTTTTCTCCTTATCTTATGCAACAATAAGTGAAAGTAGCACTTTGCCATTTACAAAGGGTTTACTTTTAAAAGTAGTCATAGTGGGGGCGAGGCCAGCAGCCGCACATGGTGGACGTGTGCTAGACCTGCTCCTGCGACCGCCGGCGGAAAAAGCGGATTAAAACAGCGCACGGATTCAGTTGGAGACCCTCCAAGACCCCCAAGATCGGGAAACATAATGGCGGCAGCCAGGGCGAGAAAGCCCTCAGAGAAGCTGGACTTCTTTACCCCAAAACCGGGGAAGCGCAGAGACGGCGCGGCCCACCAAGATGGCAGCGACCAGCTTTCCCCTTCCTCCCCAGCGCCTACAGCGTCGACAACAACAGACCTGGAACGCTTCTCTACACGGATGGAGGGGCTGCTGAAGGATCTCTCTACAACCCTAACCTCTCGGCTGGACACGGTGGCGGCAGACATCCGCCGGGACATCCGCGACATAGGTGAGCGGACCTCCAAACTGGAGGATAAAATGGCTGAAACGACGGAGGCACATAACAGCATGGCAGCAAAAGTGGAGGAGCTGGAAGAGTCCTTAGAGAGATATGCCCGAAAATTAGCAGACCTGGAGGATAGGTCTAGACGCCATAACTTAAAAATAAGGGGTATCCCGGAATCCATACACCCGAAGGACTTACAAACATACACCATGGGATTCTTTAAACACATCTTACCGGAATCCACAGAAGATTCCCTGTTATTCGATCGGATCCACAGAGTCCCTAAACCACCTTCAGCTCCTGCTAAAGCCCCAAAGAGACGTAATCCTGCGCCTCCACTACTTCAGGCCACGAGAAGCTATACTCCTAGCTCTGCGGGACCAGGAGATACTCAGCCCTGACTACCAACATCTCTCTGTATATCCAGATCTATCCCAGGCCACACTGCAGCAGCGTCGACGATATCGCCCCGTGACTGACGTTCTGCAGTCAGAAAAGATTCCGTATCGATGGGGGTACCCGACCAAACTAATTATCATCCGGAATGGGACACCTACGATCGTCATGGCACCGGAAGACGGTCGCCGCATTCTGGAAAAATGGGGCCTAAAGGTTCAAGAAAGCCGAGATCAAAGCGTACCCTTCTCAGGCAGGGTGTCCCAGGACTGGCACTCCCGCTGACTGCTTCCAGACCGCAGATCCTTTTAGAAGACAGGCATCGTAGACGCCTTCTATCAGGTTAACTTTTATTCTTTCCGACTGTTCTGATCTTTCACGTTATCCGCTGGCACGCGGGCTACCACGATACCCTTGTCTCCCTCTTCGTCGGAAGAGTTTGGGGTATCTCCCCTCCCCACATTACTGGGGAAGCGGGACTCCCCTCTGGAGAAATTTTTGACGTTTTTTTGTACATAGTACAACTCTACACCAAGATATGTTTCAGTCTCGTTACAATCCTGAGGTACTATGGTTAAGTTTTATTTCTGTTTTGTACCTCACCCTTTCCCTCACCCAACCAAGTCAGGAACTGCCAAAAAATCTTGTATCTTTCTATTCTAACAGAAGACCTCGTGTAAGGGAGGTGCTCACTCCAAATGATTTAGTGATGACTCGACAATGTCGCTTTTACACATGCTGTAATGAAATTATTGTCCTATAACGTCAAAGGTCTGAATGTGCCAATAAAACGGCACTCCCTAAATAAGACCCTAAAACTTCATGACGCAGACATAGTATGTATCCAAGAGACACATTTCAGACGAATAGATCATCCCAAGCTCCATGTCCCATTCTACCAGACTCAATACCACTCTACGTTTCCCTCGAAATCCCGAGGAGTATCCCTCTTAATTCACAATCGTCTAGCATTCCAAGCCCATAGTATTCTAAAGGATACAAAAGGTAGATATATCATTCTAGTATGCACCATTAACTCGGTCCCATACACATTGGTTTCGATATACGCCCCTAACGTCTCACAAATTCAATTCCTTGCCCAAATATTGAGGAAGACGAAGGATGTTCAAACGGGGACTCTTATACTATGTGGGGATTTTAACATAGGTCTCGACCCCCTAACAGACAGGTCCACCCAAACAGCGCCTACTCTATCCAAGACCTCAATACGCAAACTTCACTCACTGCTCCAGCAATATGATCTATATGACACATGGCAACTACAACACCCACGAGAACGTGACTACACATTCCGTTCAAGGGCACACAATAGCTACACTAGGATAGATCATTTCATGGTGACAGGGGTGACTCTCCCTCGAATAATAGATTGTCAAATTTTGCCGTTCACTTGGTCGGACCACTCTCCGGTCCTACTAGTACTAGGAGATACATACCCTTACTATACCAGACCGCCGTGGAAATTACGTGACACACTGCTGAAACAAGACCTGGCGATCCAAACCATACAATCCGCTCTGACACACTACTTTGACGAAAATGCGACACAGAACATGAGCCCCCTTACGGTTTGGCAAGCCCACAAGGCCGTTATTAGAGGAGTGGGTATGCAGTGGTCCGCGCAGCAACGTAAATCATACACGTCCAACAGGTTGCAATTACTTACCACCTTACAAGATTTAGACACACCCAACAAACTGACCCCTTCTCAAACCACAGCAGACCTCATAGATGCCACACTCGCCTCACTCAGAGACTTAGACACAGACGGATACTTCCACACTATGACCCGCATAAAGGCAACATATTACTCTCTTCACAATAAACCAGGACATGGGAGAGGGACCTTTCCAAGTCCTTTACCCCTACACAATGGGCAATGGCACATATGTTTGCTGCTGGTGCCACCAGGTGTGCCACACTGATCGAAACACAAAGGAAAGTAATGTATTGCTGGTACTACACACCACATCGACTAAAACGAATGGACCCCCAATCCTCGGACGTTTACTGGAGATGCTCGTCGGCGGTGGGAGACATGGGCCACATCTGGTGGCACTGTCCTGGGATTGCTCCCGTGTGGTCCAGTCTCTCCAAGCTAGCCACGGAGGTCCTAAGCTGCAATATCTCTTGCTTCCCAGAAGTACTGCTGCTGGGCATGATACGCCTTCCGAAGCAACACCTAAAAATGCTTTTCATACTGGTTTCGTCAACTATGCTCCTGATCGCGCGACACTGTAAATCAGATGTCGTTCCAACAATAAAACAGATAGTGACAACACTTAACCAGTACAGATCTTTTGACTCAAGAGCAGTGTTCAGAGGGGAAGGCACACCACCATGAACAGACCCCTGGACGTTATGGGACATTCACAAAATCTATAAGGCCTGCGGTCTTTAATAAGCAATCCATAGAATAGGGTTTTCCTTGAACCAATCGTTGACAATAACTCACACAAGCAGAGAGCACCACTGTGATAGTTAAGACACGGATATAACGTAATTTCCTGACTTTCCCTTTTTCCCCTACCCTTTCCCTCCTCCCTTGCTGTTATTGTTTTTTCCTCTTTAAAGAAAAAAGGTAGAAGTTGACATACACTATGTGAAATTGTATTTGTTGAAGTGCACTGTAAGATCACTATCATAATGGACTGCGGGCTCGCTGTCCACTGAATGTATTGTTTTCTTCTCAATAAAAATTATTCTTTCAAAACTAGTGATAGTGACATTGTAACACTGATATCTGTCACTAATTCCTGAATAACCCTCCACATATACATATTTTTTTAAAGTACACAAATCAAGGTATTAAACTTGGGGTATTTTGACTCTTTCCATGCAAACCATTTTACCACAAATCTATGCCAAAGTTTGAGAAAAAAAAGTTTTGGTGATTTTTTTTTTAATGCAATTTAAGAATACATGTACTGTGAACTTTAAGGTTTACTGCCAAAAAGCACCCCCAAATATGTTCAGCAACATCTTCTGAGTAAATTTATACCACCCATGTATAGGTATGTCGGGTCATTTGGGGGCTAATAGGCCTTATTTGGGGGGTGCACATTTCAGTTTTCCAACTTGGAATTTTCACATTTCGTCATCATGCACCCATGTCCTATTTGAGACATTTTTGAAGCCGGCCAAAGTAATTTACCCCCATCAAACCATATATTTTTAGAAAAGGCACACCCTAGGCTACTTCAAAGAGTTGTATTTTAACACTTTCCATGCACTAGCTCTTTCTCAAACTTTCAGGTAGTCACTTTTTGTGTTATTTTTTCACACACATTGTACTTTAGGCATGAATTGTCAAATCCAGTTATGGGTTACTGCCAAAAAAAACCCCCAAATATGTTCAGCAACATCTTCTGAGTAAATTGATACCGCCCATGTATAGGTATGTCGGGTCATTTGGGGGCTAATAGGCCTTATTTGGGGGGTGCGCATTTCAGTTTTCCAACTTGGAATTTTCACATTTCGTCATCATGCACCCATGTCCTATTTGGGACATTTTTGAAGCCGGCCAAAGTAATTTACCCCCATCAAACCATATATTTTTAGAAAGGGCACACCCTTGGGTTCTTCAAAGAGTTGTATTTTAACACTTTCCATGTACTAGGCTTGTGCACCGATTTTTTTTTTTCGGTTCGATTCGGTTCGAGTTGTTCGGATGTTTAAACTTTTCGATTCGGCTCGTTTCGACCGATTTCTGTTTCGATTCGGTTCGACTCATTTTTCGTGTACATTTTTTTTCGGAATATCGACCATTTTTCGTATTTTCGTGTCACTTTGCTCGTTTTTTGTATCGACTTTTCGTGATTTCGGAAATTTTCGTCTTTTCGGAACGTCTGTTCTCCTCGTTTAAAAGCTGTCTAACTCTATTCGTTTTGATGTAAACTACTATGGTTTACTTTTTTATACTTTATATATTTTTTTATAATAAATTTTTGGTTTGTTTTTCGGATCCGATAATTCATTCTGTCGATACGATAATTCTGGCGATTCTATCGTGTTTTTTTTTAATTAAATAAAGATCCTTTATTTCTTATGAATATACATTTCACAACTTTATTTAATCACATTAAAAAAATGGTATGAAAGGAACAAAAAAAAAAAAAAAAAACGATTTAAAAAAACGCTAAACTGACCTGAATGGTCTGACTTTAAAAATAAAAACCAGAACAAAAGGTTTTAAAACGGAAAAATAGTTGATCAAAATGATCTGAAACATAAAAAAAAAAAAGATTTAAAACAGACAAAAAAAAAATTAACCTTTTCGCTACTGAGGCATTTCACGGCTTCCCTTCACGCCTGTGTGCGGTCTGCTGCTGAGCTAATTTTTAACAGTTTCGCTCCTCTTGTTTAAACGCGTTTTTTTGAAGCCTTATTTTATAATATGACCCAGACATGTTATATATCGTTCTTTCTGGCAGACTCGGCAGATGATTCATAATATATCATTATCATATGTATGCGTCATGTCCTGTCTGTATATTATAACAAAAAATGCAATAAAATTAGAATTTTCAATGTTTGTTTTACAAGGTATAAAGTGTTTTTTTTCACATTTTAACATGCGAGTGTTTGCGGTTATATTTTATGAGTTGCGTTTGATAAAATAAATTGAAAAGGGGACTTGTTATATTTTTTTGGGTGAAAATTACACAATTTTTAACAAACGCACCCCATACAAAAATCCTTAGTGCAGCATCATTGTTCACATTCATTGCTGCATTAACAAAACAAAACAAAAAACCTGTTTATTTTTTTTTATATTTTAATTTTTTATAATTTTTAACATTGTCATGTTTGGTATTGTTGGAAAGGCCATGCTCTGGTCGATCCAAAGATACCAAACATTAACCAACCGATCGCTGCCGCGGATCGGGAGATAGGGGGTTCCAATGAACCCCCTATCTCCACCATTGGTCGCAGTTAGGGGTTAACTCCAGAACTGACGTCATTGTGACGAGGTCTTGGGACTGTCGGCAGCTGCCGTTTCCCCACGCTGTTGTCTTCCTGCAAAGACGTGACCATGTTGGCAGGCAGCGTCTTAGCGGGCAGTGTTGGGAGAGAGAGAGCTCATAGCTGGGAGGAGGTGTTGCGTGAAGCTGCAAACAGGGACAAATAAACTAGACCTGAGCCGCACTGAGGATCTTTAGGTTGTGTCGGAGAAGACTTCACGCAGTGCTGCCATCAATATTTTTTTGATAAATTCTTTGTTATACAATGAATGTGACTGTGGACAAAAATCTGTGTTGTTGTGACATCGCCTAAGCTTAACAAAACCATGCCACGGTAATCAAATCTCAAGGCAGTACAACAAGGTTGTGTTAGTGTGTGACATTTTTTGGCCAGGCAGGAAGTGTAGAATGTGCACAGTCACATTCATGGCCACAAATATGTTGACAAATTTATGACAAAGGGTCCATAGAAATGTCAATAAATTTATGTACATATAATTTTAACAGTGTGGAAACCAAGCAATACATATTAACTTATTAAGTAAGGAAAAGCAACGCACACAAACAGGAAAATATAGAAAAAATAGAAAATTTATTTACAACATGCCAAGGATGGCAAACTGCCCAACGGGGGCACAAGCATAGGGGAGGAGGAGGCTGGTCTCACTGCCGCTCCAGGATGTCAGCGGCATTGCTAATATGCTCCCGCAATTCCTGGAGCAATTCCTGGATGGAATCGATGGTGGTAACAGCCAGGCGTAGCTCGCCGATCGCCATCCTATTTATTATCCTAATGCTGGACGTGTCCGGTCTGGCTTCTCCTTCTATATATCCAATAAATGAAAGAAGGAAAATACAGTAAGTAAAGCAGGTTTCTATTTTTGACTGAAAGTCTTGAAAAAATATAACAGTAGTATATACCAGTGCTGGCGGCCTCCTGAGGCTCCGACTCCTCCGATTCCTCCTCCTCCACCAACACCGTCAGCATCTCTTCCGGTGCTATATCTAAGAAATTAAAGAAATAAAAAATACAGTAAACAACAAAACTGATTTATTTTTGAACAAAAGTCGATGCAAAATACAACAGTAAAAAAAAGAACCTGGACTCGCGGCCTCCTGCTGCGGCTCCAGCTCCCTCTCTCCATCGCCCTGCTCCTCCTCTTCCTCCTCCTGCTCCTCCTCCTGCTCCTCCTCTTCCTCCTCCTGCTCCTCTTGTGCTATACATAAAATTTTTTAATTAAAATACAGTAAACAAAAAATGTTTCTGTTTTTGACCAAAAGTCATTGCAAAATAAAGCAGTATATACCAGCGCTGGTGGTCGCCCGTGGCTCCTCCTCCTCCGCCACTGGGGCACTGGTGGCGCCCGCCGGGGCAGATGCTGCCTTCTTCCTGTCTTCTGCCAAATCCAAAAAATAGCACGTAAATAATGCAGACTGGAAAAAATGGTATATCTATACAATATATTGCCGAAAGTATTGCGACACCCCTCCACTACCCACTAGCACTACCAGCTTGACCCACCACTACTCCCATCTCATAGTTCTAAAGTCACAAAATATTTATTTATTATTCCCCTGCACATAGACATATATTACCGTTCAATTATATATTTTTTCAGAAGTAAACATTACGTTTATTCAATAAAACTATTATTTGTGTTGTGTGCATACAAAACGCATTGTGTGACTGCTTTTAGTTATTTTATAGATGGCCTCAGCCTCAATTTCACTTTCAGTTTCTGCGAATAAAACTGTGGATATTGCAGAAACAACAGAAATCGGCCATTTTGTTTTGAAATTTGCATCTAAAGCGTTCAATAATGACACTGCTGCAGCAAACTGAATTGCTGCGCTGCAACAATTCAGCAGCTGCTGAGGATGTATTGAACGCGGCTCTGTTTGGATGCACTTTCAGAAGAACTACATGTCCCATCCTACCACTTAGCAGAGACGCAGAGATTTTTGTTGATGCGCAGGTGGGAGCCAATATTGGGCAAGCTGCGGGTTATCTCGTATGCATCACTCAATCACAACAACCTCCCCCCCAGCACACTACAGTACACAGTGCCAAAAGAAATCCAGCATTGTAACTTCATCTACATACATCAAATGTCACAATTGTTTTTCACGCATACGTAAATTCACAAAAAAGAAGAGCTATGGCAAAAATGCATGTATGACGAGTCGTGAAAACGCAAAGCTATACACAATCACATTGCATGAAAAAAGGACTAGATAAATCAACGTATTTCTGTGCACATTAGCACATGCAAGCACATTATTATTATTATACAGGATTTATATAGCGCCAACAGTTTGCGCAGCGCTTTACAATATAACATGACACTTACGTTTGGCTATTACGTGACGGATGTGCCTCAGCTGCTCCTCCTCGCGCGTCTTGAGGTCGGACCAGCGTTTTCGGAGCTGGTCCTTCGTCCGGTCCTTCCCGAACAGCTCCAGGATGGTGGTGTGAACCTTATTGAGGATACGATCCTTTCGAGCATTATTCTTCCTGCCGTAAGGGCCCTTACGGCAGTCATAATCTCGTTTATCAAAGATGCGGACCAGCTCCAACATCTCGTCAAATGCCATGTTGCTGGCCCGCTTCTTCCTGGGTGGTGTCTCATGGGTGGAAAAAGATGAGGAGGTGTCCGAATGGCACTCGTCTCTTGCAGCCATGATAAATAATAAAAACAATATTTTTTGGCCTGTCCAAAAAGTTGTCAAAAAACTGGCTCAATAAAGTTACAACAGCCCGAGCGCGCATGCGCGACCCGAGGACGAATTGGATCCGATCCGATTACGAAGGAATTATCGTATCGACAGAAGTATCGGATCATTGGAAACAAAAACAAGTGATACGCAAACGCATTTACATTACAAATACAAAATTTACAGAATCAGCGATATAACCAATAATAGTTAAATATACGATGTCCAGAATTACCGAAATGGAACCGAAATCACGAATGGAACCGAAATCATGAATAGAGCGAAAATAAATTTCGATTTGACACATTTCAAGTCCATTCGAAAATTCCAAAAATATTTCGTTTCGGCTCGGAAAACTTTTCGGATCTGTCGGTTTTCAGGTCCGATCCGATTTGGAAATTCGGGCGAATCCGAAGACATGAATCGGGAAATTTCGTGAAAATTCCGAAATTCCGAAACCCGAAACGCACATCCCTACCTGTCAGGGATCTGTACCTGTATGCGCGCAAGAACCTGCCCTGCATGTACGCATACAGGAAAAGTGCTGTCTCAGTCCTGTCCAGCACCTATATGGGTTAAATTCCAAGTGAAACGTAAAAGCACAAACACACACCACACACCCCTGTCTAATAAAAGAGAAACTCCCACTCCTGCAACTTGACTTCTCGTTGCAAGTCAAAACCTTGTGCTATAGAGACCTGTTGTATGTTCCAGTTGATAATTGTGTACCAGACCCTGATTTACCCTCGACCTTGCATCCTTGCTGCCCGCCTATTCGACCCTCGGACCGTCCAGACCATTCTACCTCGTGATCCCATTTGTACCGCGCTATGGACTGCTACCAACCAGCCTATTCTAAGGTACAGTCTGTACATTCCTGCCTAAAGGGCTCAAATACCCAGCAATTGGGTCCCACCACGGCGTATGCCAGGTGCCACCCTGACAGAATGAGAAGTCCACAAACTGAGCCTGCAGGAATACTCCCAGTCCTGGAAGATCTGGCCCACAGGTTGTGTGTGGTGCTGGATGATATATGGGACGTGACGGACAGACTAAGGAGCACCCTTCCCAAGGTGTATGTCCTCCCAGGGAAGAGACCTAGAGGCCCGCTGACGCCAGAGGAGCGTACCAGGAGAATAGACCAAAAGCTATGCCTGTACTGCGGGGGTTCCAATCATTTTTTGATAGACTGCCCCATAAGACCACCCAAGAAAGAAGACCCTGGGCAAAGACTTGACAAATCACCTATGCCAAAAAATACGCCTCGTGTCAAGATCACGCTGCCCCCGCGTGAAGAGACCAGGCTTGCACCAGGGCCTAAGCCTGCAGCAATTCCCAAGTCTGCTGCAATGAATAAGCCTGATAAGGTGATCAAGCCTGCACCGCCGCCCCAACCGGTGAAAGCTACCGTGCCTGCACCTGAACCCAGATCTGCAAAATCACCAAAGTCTGCACTGGTGAAAAGACCTGAGAAAGTGCCCAAGCCAGCTCCCAGGTTACCTCCTGCACCGAAACCTGCCCCCAGACGACCCATACCCAGGGTACCTAGAGATTCGGTGTCCCTGGAGGTTAACTCCGAGGAGGATGAGGACAAAGTATTGCCCATGGAGACAGAACCTACAGAAGTCCTGGAGTCTGAGTATATGGAGCAAGGGTACCCAGTGTCCGAGGAGCCTAACCCTCCTGTCCCTATGGAGATCATGTGTGTCCAGACTCCAGGTACAACCACTCTCAGCCAGCAAGACCCGGCGATCTGTGAAGTGGACGGTGCTGGCTATGACTCTCTGGATGATTTCTTGCCGTTTGGTCGCCTCTCCTCTGAGTACGAGGACCTAGAGCAGGTACCAAGAGATACCACCCAGGACATTATGACTTTGCAGACCCCAGGTACGCCTCCCATCACTCCCAGGCAGCACCTCATGACCAGTGCTGCTGGAACCCCGAAACCTGCACCCAGAAAGCACATCGCACCCAAGGCAGAGGCTCCTTTCTGTGTACAGGGAACCTTCTTATGCCCGAGACCTAGTACGATTCATACAACCCCGGAACCTGTTTGCGATGAACAAACTGTTGCTTCCACCATCTGTTCCCCGGACCCTATATCACCTGACTGTGTCTACGCATCCACAGGCACAGTGGTGCGTAGGGAAGATCTGGCACGATTTGAGGAAGCTCTGAATATCAGGCAAGCCGCAACATTGCCCAGAACTGCCCAGGTGGCAATGACAGTTACTCCCATCGCTCCCAGCCAGCAAGAGTCACCATGCTGCTCTCCACCCGATTCTGGAGCAGAGGAATGGGACACCATGTCCTCTGATGAGGAACCTCAGCAACAGATTGCTTGGCGATCAAAAGGACCCCCAGGTCAGCATCCAGGGTACGTTGGCACCACCTTGCAAGCAGCGTCCCACACTGGAGGGGCTCATCATGCTGCGGTTTCCCGGTACGATCCAGCTACGGAGTTCTATCCATCCAGTGACTCACCCTCTGACTCTGAGTCAGAGTACATGTTTAATGTTGTTGCCCCGGGAGTGCTGTCCACCAGGAGAGATGTACATTCAAACCCTTTGTACAGTGGAGCCATGTGGCCTCATCCCCTGCAGACTACAGTCACCACCAGAGGAGGTGCAAGACCCAAGACACCCCGTACTGCTGAATCCAGGACACCTGCTGCTTATGCATTATGAACTTCTTCCTCTTGCCCGCAGGTGCCCAGCATCGAGTCCAGTTTTGGATCGTCCAGTGGCCGCTCCTTAGGGAGGGGATTCTGTCAGGGATCTGTACCTGTATGCGCGCAAGAACCTGCCCTGCATGTACGCATACAGGAAAAGTGCTGTCTCAGTCCTGTCCAGCACCTATATGGGTTAAATTCCAAGTGAAACGTAAAAGCACAAACACACACCACACCCCCCTGTCTAATAAGAGAAACTCCCACTCCTGCAACTTGACTTCTCATTGCAAGTCAAAACCTTGTGCTATAGAGACCTGTTGTATGTTCCAGTTGATAATTGTGTACCAGACCCTGATTTACCCTCGACCTTGCATCCTTGCTGCCCGCCTATTCGACCCTCGGACCGTCCAGACCATTCTACCTCGTGATCCCATTTGTACTGCGCTATGGACTGCTACCAACCAGCCTATTCTAAGGTACAGTCTGTACATTCCTGCCTAAAGGGCTCAAATACCCAGCAATTGGGTCCCACCACGGCGTATGCCAGGTGCCACCCTGACACTACCATGTACTAGCTCTTTGTCAAACTTCCAGGTAGTCACTTTTTGTGTTATTTTTTCACACACATTGTACTTTAGGCATGAATTGTCAAATCCAGTTATGGGTTACTGCCAAAAAACACCCCAAAATATGTTCAGCAACATCTTCTGATTAAAGTGATACCACCCATATATAGATTTGTTCTGTTGTTTTTGGGGTGCTACGCCAATCTTTTGACATGTGCTTGTCATTTTTCTAATTTGACATATCTTCTTTGCTTATCTTCTTTTTAGGGGCCTTTTTACGTACCCCAATTTTATGAACGTGCATATATTGGGTAAGCTAACACCCCAAAGTATTGTAAATGGAGTGTTTTTATGCCATGGATGCAACCGTTTGCTCCAAACAAATTGGATACTGTTTGGTGGTAATTTTTATTTTCACACCCAGTTTTGGACTGTGATTTAGAAGACACTGTTGTCGGTTACTGCATGAAAACTCTCCCGGTTGTTTTCTGGAAAGGTCTCCTGAGTACACCCATGCATAGGTTTGCCAGGATTTTGGGAAGGTTCAAATACAATTTTTATGACTTTGTCATTGGAGTTGAAATTGAGATTATTACACTCGCAGAAATCTACATGCTGTGGACCCCCATCAATTCTCCAACCTACTTCACCACCTCCCTCATACCTCATCCTTCACCTGCCCTGATGCTGCCACTAATCACTACAACACTACTCTTATCTCTGCTCTAGACACTCTTGCTCCTCTTCGACTCTGTAAGGCCCCACGCTGCCAGCTTCAGCCCTGGCACACCCTCCAGACACGCTACCTGCAAAGATGCTCCCGTACTGCAGAGCGTGCCTGGAGGAAATCCCGCTCTGAAGCTGATTTTGTTCACTTCAAGTTTATTCTCCGGTCATACACCTCTGCCCTCCACTTGGCCAAACAATCCTTCTTCTCATCTCTTATATCTACACTGTCCTCCCCTAAACGGCTCTGGTCCACCTTCAACACCCTCCTCTACCCACCTGCACCTCCCCCCACAGCTGCCTTCAGCGCTCAAGACCTGGCAGACTACTTCCTCAGTAAAACTCTAAATATCAGATGCAACCAACATCCCAACACAAGATAGTTATCTGCCACCTCCACTCCCACAGGTCCCCTCTGCCACCCTCTGCCGCTTCCTCCCAGCCACTGAGGAGGAAGTCAATTCCTTATTGTCCTCCTCACATCTCACCACATGCCCGCTCGACCCCATTCCCTCACATCTAATTCCTCCCCTCTCCTCCTCCCTCACCCCTGCTCTCACACACATCTTCAACCTATCTCTCTCCACTGGCTCCTTTCCATCCGCCTTCAAACACGCGCTAGTTACCCCTTTACTAAAGAAACCATCCCTAGATCCCAACTCTCCATCCAACTACCGCCCTGTATCCCTGCTTCCCTTCACATCAAAGCTCTTAGAAAAACTAGTCTTCAACCGCCTCTCCCTCTTCCTGTCCTCCAATTCCCTACTTGACCCCCTGCAATCTGGCTTCCGTCCCCTACACTCAACTGAAACTGCCCTCACCAAAGTCACCAACGACCTCCTAACTGCTAAAAAACACGGCCACTATTCTATTCTCATCCTGCTTGACCTCTCGGCTGCTTTTGACACTGTTGACCACCCCCTCCTTCTACAGACCCTCAACTCTCTGGGTCTCGGTGACACTGCACTCGCTTGGGTCGAATCCTATTTATCCAACAGGTCCTTCTGTGTGTCCTTTGCTGGTAACTCCTCCTCCTCATTGCCTCTATCTGTTGGTGTACCTCAAGGCTCTGTCCTTGGTCCTCTGCTCTTTTCCATCTACACCTCCTCCCTGGGCAAAATCATCAACAGCTTTGGCTTCAATTACCACCTCTACGCTGATGACACTCAGATCTACCTCTCTACCCCTGATCTCTCTCCCCCTGTCCTTTCAAAAGTCAGTGACTGTTTATCTGGCATCTCCTCCTGGATGGCCTCCCACCACCTAAAGATCAACATGTCTAAGACTGAACTCCTACTTATTCCTCCCTCCAATGCCTCCCCACCTCCTGACTTCTCTATCACGGTGGAGGGTATCACCATTTCCCCATCAAACCAAGTTCGCTGTCTTGGAGTTACACTTGACTCTGCTCTTTCCTTCATCCCCCACATCAAGTCTCTTTCCTCCTCCTGCCGATACCAACTGCGTAATAATTCCAGAATTCGGCCATTTCTTACCGCTGTCGCCACAAAACAACTCATACACGCCCTGGTAATCTCCCGACTCGACTATTGCAATAATCTCTTATCTGGCCTCCCTCTGTCCCGCCTCTCCCCCCTACAATCCATCCTGAACGCCTCCGCCAGACTAATTCACCTCACCGCCGCTCTGTCTCTGCCGCTCCCCTCTGCGAGTCCCTTCACTGGCTCCCCATCCACTGCAGAATTAAGTTCAAAATCCTTATCCTTACCTACAAAACCTCACTAACTCAGCTCCCCACTACCTGTCCTCACTAATCACCGAATACACCCCAGCCCGCTCCCTAAGGTCAAACAGTGACCTGCGCCTAGCTTCTCACCGCATCACCTCTTCCCATGATAGACTGCAGGATTTCTCACGCGCAGCCCCCACTCTCTGGAACGCTCTCCCTCGTACTGTCAGACTTTCCCCTAACTTCTCTTCCTTCAAACGCTCCCTTAAAACATTCCTATTTAGGGAAGCCTACCACCCAACTCACTGACGCAACCATCAATCACTCTCACCTTACAGTCCTCTCCTCCTGTTTCCAACCCCAACCCTCCCAGATTGTGAGTTCCTACGGGAATAGGGCCCTCATCTCCTCCTGTACTGTTTGTCAAATGTTGTTCAATGTATTGTAACCCTGTCTATACTGTGCTTATTGTACAGCGCTGTGGAATATGCTGGCGCTTTATAAATAAAGAATAATAATAATAATAATTATTTCTTCAGCTAGACCTATCTTTGGTTTTGGGTCTACCGCATACCCCAGTTTGAATTATTGCCAGAAAATTTTTATATTTGAAATGTTGACACCCCAAGGTATTGCATATGGAGTGCTTTGATGCCATGGATGCAACGGTTTTAGCCCAAAACATTTGAGAAGGTGTGTGGCGGTAATTTTTCAATTTTCAGATTTTAGATTAAATTAGATTTGGACTGTGATTTAGGAGACACTGTTGTCGGTTACTGCATGAAAACTCTCCAGGTTGTTTTCTGCAAGGTCTCCTGAGTACACCCATGCCCCCCATGCATAGGTGTGCCAAGATTTTGGCAAAATACAGCACCAATTGTAGAACCTAAAAATGTAGGAATAAAATGTAAAAGTCTGGTGCAGTAAAAGAAAAAAAAAACTAAACTGAACTAACTAACTAGACTGTAAGAAAAAATAGAAAGTAAAAAAAAAGTCACAGATCACGCACAGTGTGATACATCTTGAAACAGTCCCCAAGACACAGACCGGGTTGTCCAGGGCATTCTGGTCAGTAAAAGATTGTGTCTCTCCTCTAGAAGCATAGAAACATAGAAAAATTTCGGCAGATAAGAACCTTTCGGCCCATCTAGTCTGCCCAATTACATGGATACTTTACCTGGATTTATCTTTTGTTTAGGATAGCCTTATGCCTATCCCATGCTTGCTTAACTTCAATTACTGTTTTGGCCTCTACCACTTCAACTGGAAGACTGTTCCATGTATCCACCACCCTCTCAGTAAAATAATGCTTTCTGATGTTACTTTTAAACCTTTGCCCCTCTAATCTAAGACTATGTCCTCTTGTTTTGCTACTTTTTTTCCTTTTAAATATACTCCCTTCCTCTACCTTGTGGATTCCCTTTACGTATTTAAATGTTTCTATCATATCTTCTGTCTCGTCTTTTTTCCAAGCTGTACATGTTAAGATCATTAAGCCTTTCCTGGTAACTTTTCTCCTTCAAGCCATACACCATTTTAGTAGCCCTTCTCTGAACTCTCTAAGATGTCTATATCCTTCTGGAGATACGGTCTCCAGTACTGCACACAGTACTCCAAGTGAGGTCTCACCAGTGCTCAGTACAGTGGCATGAGCACATCCCTTTTCCTACTGCTAATACCTCTCCCTACACAACCAAGCATTCTGCTAGCATTTCCTGCTGCTCTATTACATTGACTACTTACCCTTAGATCCTCTGAAATAATAACCCCTAAATCCCTTTCCTCAGATGTTGAGGTTAGGACTGTATCAAATATTCTATACTCAGCCCTTGGGTTTTTACGTCCCAGGTGCATTATCTTGCACTTATCCACATTAAAACTCAATTGCCACAGCTCCGTCCATTTTTTTAGTTTACCTAAATCATTTGTCATTTGGCTGATCCCTCCAGGAACGTCAACCCTGTTGCAAATCTTTGTGTCATCAGCAAAAAGACATACTTTTCCATTAATACCTTCTGCAATATCACTAATAAAAAAAAAAATTGCCCCCTCTTGAAACACACCCCGCATCTTTTTTGGGGTTTCTGTTTGCCCTCAGTAGGGGGATTTTAAAAATAAAATGTGTAGCCCCAACTCTGTCCCCCATCACCACCTGGGGAGCAGGTGCATCCTGATACAAAAACCCCGAAATGACCTGGAGCTGAAACTGTAAAAAGGACAGCGTCACTCCGGGGTTTGCCTTTTTGCAGAGCAAAAAGGCATTGTGGGTTGCAATTTGCATCAGGTAAATTGCAACCTTTTTGTACCAGGCCCTTGACTTCCGCATAATCTGGTAGGGCTGGAGCAGCTGATCTGCCAGATCAACCCCACCCATATGCCGGTTATAGGCTTTGATGCACACTGGCTTCCTGATGCGCTCAGCTCTGCCACGTACAGAGACCTCCACAGACCTCTCAGTGTGGATGGTGGATAGAAGGTATACATCCTTCTTGTCTCTGTACTTGACCGCCAACAGCTCCTCTTGGCGCAGAGCTGAGTCCTTCCCCCTTTTTAACTGGGTGAGGACAAGCTGTGCTGGGAAACCTACGCGGTTCTTGCGAACAGTACCGCATGCTGCTGTATCAAAACAATACAGCAGCTTGAACAAAGGGACACACGTATAAAAATTATCAACATACAAGTGGTACCCTTTGGTCATCAGGGGAAAAAGTAGGTCCCACACAATCTTGCCACTGGTTCCCATGTGTTCTGGACAACCTGGAGGGTCAAGGCTACTATCCTTTCCCTCGTACACCCGGAAGGCCTGAGTATACCCACTCTCGCTGTCACAGAGCTTATACACTTTCACTCCATACCTGGAGTGTTTGGAAGGAATATACTGCTTGAATCCCAGCCTTCCCTTGTATTTCATTAGGGATTCATCCACGCAGATATTCCTTCCAGGTGTATAAGCCTCTGCAAACCTGGCGGCGAAGTGGGTAATCAGGGGGCGGATTTTATACAGCCTGTCAAACTGGGGATGCTCTCTAGGAGGGCACAGGCTGTTGTCACTGAAGTGCATGAAACGCAAAATGTTTTCATACTTTCTACGTTACATTGATTGGGGGTAAATGGGGGTAGAGCAGATGGGGCTACTGCTCCAGTAGGAGCGAATTGAGGGCTTCTTTATGATGCCCATCAGCATAGTAAGTGCCCAGAATTTCAGAAATTCTGGCACATCTAGCGGGGTCCATTGCTGCCTTGCCAAGTAGGAGTCTGGCTTCGCAGCACAATGCTGATGGGCATACAGATTTGATTAGGCAATAATGTGGCCCAACAAATCATCCCCCATAAACACCTGCAAAAACTGTGTGGCGGTAAATCCTGCAACATCTGGCGATGAGGCACTACCCACTCCTCAGCTGGAGCTATGCGTCTCCTGCTGGCAGGTGGTGGCCCAGGATCTGCATCAGAAACATCACTAGGAGATACATCAGCCAGCGTAGATGATGTATCTAGCAATGTCTCTGAGCACTTAGCGGGGTCAAAATCTGGGTTGGAGTCCGACGCAGATGCCTCAGACTCTGACGCCAGGATGGCATATGCCTCCTAGGCGCTGTACACCCTCGCAGACATTATATATAATAGATTATAAAATTTTATAATTATTATATATATTATATATATATAAGCGGATTGTGGGTTCTTAGAAGAACCGTTGGGTTTCACAAGAAAATACAAATAAACACCTAAATCTCTCTAAATCCTCTAAACCTGCCTCAATTGTTCTAAATCTCCCTAAAATCTCTCTAAATCTGCCTCAATTTTTCTAATCTCACTAAATCTACCTAAAATCTCTAACCTGTCAAATCTGATCTATCTCCTTCGCTCACCAAAACACAAGTGAGGAGAGGGAGGGAGAATCACAGAGGTCACGGCCAATATTTACAAAATATTGACCTGACCTGACAAATTAGAAATTTTATTTAGATTTTTTATATCTTTTGATTGGATGTTGCTAGCCTGCCTCTCTGGTGAGGCAGGCTAGGAACATCCCACACAGCCCCAAGATGACCCTGCCCTTAGAAGGGCAGTGCCATCTTGGCTGTCACTTTTATTTTATTTTATTCATTTTTATTTATTTATTTTTCTTTTTTTACACTTTTTTTTAGTCTGCTGGGTGCCTTGATCCCTCGAGGCACCCAGCAGAGCACCTGATCACTTATGTGATCGTTTTTGTACTGAGTGCCACGATACCTCGTGGCACTCAGTACTTCCTGTCGCTACCGGAAGTGATCGCTCGGGGGGAGCGATCACTGAGCGGACCAGCGGCAGGTAAACATATTGCAAGGATGCCTCGAGGCATCCCTGCAATATACTCAAAGCAGCTGGAAGCGATACCGATCGCTTCCAGCGCTCTGTAGAAGTGCGGGGCACCTTTCCGGTGAAACTGGATGTTGATCGCTCCCGGGGAGCGATCACAAGGGGCCCCGGCACTTCTGTCCACCATTGCACGGATGCCTGGACTCCCAGGCAGCGTGCAATGGCCCTGGAGCTGCTGGAAGCGATCCGATCGCTTCCAGCACTCTCTAGAAGTGTGGGGCACCTCTCTGGTGAAACGGAATGTTGATCGCTCCCGGGGAGCGATCACAAGGGGCCCCGGCACTTCTGTCCGCCATTGCACGGATGCCTGGACTCCCGATCGGATCACTTCCAGCGCTCAAAAGACCGCAGGACGTACCATGTACGTCAGCGGGTCTAAAAGAGACCCGCGGCCGTGACGTACATGGTATGTCCGCGGTCCTTAAGGGGTTAAACATTCTTCTTCTTTGCTTCTACCTTTTTTGTTTATATATCCTATGCCTCTTATTAATTAATCCTGTTCCCTGGCTCTATCTCTGTTTATCTGTGTACTCCTTGCTTCTGTATTAATTAATCCTGTTCTCTATTTATTTGTGTATTCCGTGCTTCTGTTATTAGTTAATCATAGTTCCCTGGTTTTGTCTCTCTGTGTATCCAGTACCTATGTTATTAGTTAGCCTTATTCCCTGGTCCTGTTTATCTGAGTATTCCATTCTTACCCATTTTTCCTATAATTTCTCATTCTCCTTAGTTATATCCTATTTCTGTTTATTAATTATTCATTGTTTTCCTTGTCGTTCCTGTTTCCCTCAGCTCCTCCATAATTCTTATTGCTCCATATTCTTTGTAATTAAATAAAAGTCTCTTTATTTTTCATATACAGGTGAAACTCGAAGAATTAGAATATCGTGCAAAAGTTCATTTATTTCAGTAATGCAACTTAAAAGGTGAAACTAATATATGAGATAGTTCAAGGCGTGATTTATCATAATTTTGATGATTATGGCTTACAGCTCATGAAAACCTCAAATCCAGTCTCCGAAAATTAGAATATTGTGAAAAGGTGCAATATTCTAGGCTCAAAGTGTCCCACTCTAATCAGCTAATTAAGCCATAACACCTGCAAAGGGTTCCTGAGCCTTTAAATGGTCTTTCAGTCTGGTTCAGTAGGAATCACAGTCATGGGAAAGATTGCTGACCTGTCAGTTGTGCAGAAAACCATCATTGACACCCTCCATAAGGAGGGAAAGCCTCAAAAAGGTAATTGCAAAAAACGTTGGATGTTCCCAAAGTGCTGTATCAAAGCAGATTAATAAAACGTTATGTGGAAGGGAAAAGTGTGAAAGAAAAGGTGCACAAGCAGCAGGGATGACCGCAGCCTGGAGAGGATTGTCAGGAAAAGGCCATTCAAAAGTGTTGGGGACTTTCACAAGGAGTGGACTGAGGCTGGAGTCAGTGCATCAAGAGCCACCACACACAGACGGATCCTGAACATGGGCTTCAAATGTCGTATTCCTTTTGTCAAGCCGCTCCTGAACAACAAACAATGTCAGAAGCGTCTTACCTGGGCTGAAGAAAAACAGACCTGGTCTGTTGCTCAGTGATCCAAAGTCCTCTTTTCTGATGAGAGCAACTTTTGCATCTCATTTGAAAACCAAGGACCCAGAGTATGGAGGAAAAATGGAGAGGCACACACTGCAAGATGCTTGAGGTCCAGTGTGACGTTTCCACAGTCTGTGCTGATTTGGGGAGCCATGTCATCTGCTGGTGTTGGTCCACTGTGCTTCATTAAGTCCAGGGTCAACGCAGCCGTCTACCAGGCGATTTTGGAGCACTTCATGCTTCCTTCCGCAGACAGGCTTTATGGGGATGCTGACTTAGTGTTCCAGCAGGACTTGGCGTCTGCCCACACTGCCAAAAGCACCAAAACCTGTTCAATGACCGTGGGATTACTTTGCTTGATTGGCCAGCAAACTCGCCTGACCTGAACCCCATAGAGAATCTATGGGGCATTGCCAAGAGAAAGATGAGAGACATGAGACCAAACAATACAGAAGAGCTGAAGGCTGCTATTGAAGCATCCTGGTCTTCCATAACACCTCAGCAGTGCCACAGGCTGATAGCTTCCATGCCACACCGCATTGAGGCAGTAATTGCTGCAAAAGGGGCCCAAACCAAGTACTGAGTACATATACATGCTTGTACTTTTCAGAGGTCCCATATTGTTCTATGTACAATCCTTGTTTTATTGATTGCATGTAATATTCAAATTTTCTGAGATTGTGGATTTGGGGTTTTCATGAGCTGTAAGCCATAATCATCACAATTATGACAAATCACGGCTTGATCTAGCTTACTTTGCATGTAATGAGTCTCATATATTAGTTTCACCTTTTAAGTTGCATTACTGAAATAAATTAACTTTTTGCACGATATTCTAATTTTCCAAGTTTCACCTGTACTTGTTCATCTTGTTCTTATCATCGCACATTGGGCTCGACCACGCAGCCCTGTGAGCTGAATCGTGACACGTCCACTCTCACAGATGTTCCTTCCGCTCTAAAAAAACGCTTGTCAGACACTGGCCTTAACCTTTTTATCGTCTTTAACACTGTTGATAGAGTTTCTTTCAACAACATTAATGTTCAAAGTACAATTCTGGTCCTTGTATACATTCTGTTATCTGTCACAATAGCCCTTCAGTGCCTTGATTAGAGTGCCTCAGGGCCCAGGTCTTGGTTCTTTTTTGTTATGTATTGAGGTTTTATACAAAGTAAATATGTGCATTTGTTCTTATGTGGTGTTATTGTCTCTTGTGTGTATGTCTCTGTGTTTGTTTTATGCAGTAATAAATCAGTTAAGTACTCTTCCAAATGCTTGTCTGTATGGTGGGCAGTTATCCATTCAAATACACGAAACATTTGTTTTTCTATTTAAACTTCCTGCCTTGGTAAACTTGTTTAAGGACTACAATTATTTATAAAGAGACAACATATTCTGCTGCTCTGTACAATGGGTAGGAGTAGGCCAAAACAAACATAAAATGTTTGACACAATGAATAGAAGCTTTCATTTGGTTATTTGCCCATTTTTAAGGTAGTTATTATAATCACTAAATTAACATCACAGATTTCTGTACTCCTTTTCTAGTGGAATTTTTTTTGTAAATTGGTAGAAAATGTCATTCTTTACGGGCTCTGTTACATTCTTCGCGCAAACGTTAATGCATGCACAAAAACGTATTAACACGAGGGGCAAAACCATTTGCGCAGAATGTCGTATTCCAATGTCTGCGCAAAAAATGAGCGTTAATGTCTACCGCGTGTGAACCTGCGCAAACCCTGCGCGAGCGTAATGTACTGCGCGTGTCCTATACTTAACATTGTGAGAGCAAATGCTTTTGTGCACTGGTGCGCGTATGGTATCTCAATATTAGTGCAAAATTTAATGCACAGCGTTTGCGCGCATTATTGTAACGTCTTTGAAAAGCTGGTGGTAACGGCAAATTGTAACAACCTTACCGTACCAAACTGCAGATTCACAATGGAGAACGTCGATGCGCACATTTGTTTTTACTAGATCTGTCAAAAATGACAGCCACTACCTTGTCTACCGTCAAAACGTCCGAATATTGTGCGCAGTCCGCACACAAATGACAGACACGCGTCAAAACGTACGAATGTTGTGCGCAGTCTGCACAAAAATGACGGACTTGCGTTAAAAATTACATTGTGCTCACTGATTTCTGCGTGCAACGGTACTTTGCGCGCATTTTTGCGCGCCGGTTTTACAAGCGCAATTTCCCGATGGATGAAAAAATGCACGAGGAATGTAATTCCAGTGGTGATTTTCATGCGTTGTTTAACGCTTCGCGCAAAAAAACACGCGTTTTTAACGTACGTTTTTGCGTTAAGAATGTAATAGGGCCCCACATGTTTTCCTTTTTACAAATACTGTGGCTTCTATTCCATAGTTGGTTCTAGTGTCTCAATATGGAAGCGTTACCGCTAGGATAAGTGAGTTTAACACATGGCATTCATATTACATTCCTGACGCTACACTGGGGTGAAATCCGTTAGCGCCTCGCAGCTTGCTCGAGCATATTGTACTTTGCGCTCCGCATGTTAGGTATAGGATGCGCAAACTATCATTAGTGTTTTGATAAGTGATGTACAAAGTGCAGGCGTAAATTACCATTGAGATGCAGAGAGACAAAAAGTTAGCACCTCCTAAAAGCTGCTTTTTAAATGATTCTGTAATTGCGGACGCATAACACCCCCTAAAACCCACCCATTAAATCCCATACTTGCCTCTCATCTTTATTTTTTTTCTTTCCTGTCTGTTGTATTGATGACTGTGTTTCAAAATAAAAATTATTAATAACAAAAATCCCTATACAGATGGTGGGTATACCTTAGGTCAGTGTCAGACGAGCGAGAATGGTGGCCCGATCTGCCGCTTCTTCTGGCCACGAGCAGAGTGAGACTGTGAACAAATAGTTCCCAGTCTCCTTCTGTGATCACTCTGCGGCACTCTGCAATCTTATAAGAGCGTGGTCTTGCAGGGCTCACGATCCAGAAGTGCAACCCTCCATGGAGTTCTTTGGATGCCAGGAGGTGATACTCACGGTGGGGCAGAAGAGCTACAGAGAGTATCACCGCGGTCAGCACTGCATTCCGGGCAGTGTGCTGAGCTAGCACCTTCCCTAGAATTCCATGCTAACATGAGGAAGCTACAGGTTAGCATCACCATGTGTCACATCCCACGATACCCGTCCCCAGCAGCGTCCTGCTCTCTGCTCACTAGCCGGGTGCCGAGTGATGAGCAACAGAGTTGCAGTCCCGTGAGACGCCCAGGAACGCGGCTTGATGACGCGGCTCCCAGCAGGTTTAAAGTCCTTCGTCTCACTTACTCCTGTGCCCTGACGTGGTTTTCACGTCTCTCAGCGCTTTTCTATTGATCTAGCTATTCATGTGTACTGACTTCATGTGTACCGACAATCTGACAAACCCGCTCTGTGTACCGATTTGGCAATCTCTGACGAATCTGCTCTGTGTACCAACTTGGAAAAATCTGACAAACCCGCTGTCACATTCCATCCTCTGAACCCCTGCCCCTGCATTCAGCATCTGCAACCAGCTATTATGTCTCATTGCGGCAGCCATCCTAGAACCACCCTGGTGGTACACTTCAAGAACTGCTCCTTTATGAACCAGCACTGGTTCAGAAAGTAAATAGTTAACACCAAACACGTCACACCACACACTCAAAGGCACCATGCCCCCCTCCTATTTTGCTTCATCATTGTACTTCATCCCTCACAGAGAGAAGTGCTGTGCTCTGTCGCTCCTGAACAACCTCAGCCTGGTCTTGGATCCCTATCCCAGTATCTGCTCCTGTGTTTCCATTAACTTTAAACCACTCACCATATCCTTGGATCCCTGCTCCTGCAACCACACTCACCATCATCTGTATTGGCAATCTGGTCAGTCTGTTACATAGTTACATAGTTATATAGGCTGAAAAAAGACATGCGTCCATCGGGTTCAGCCTCTCCCACATAACCTACTGCTGTTGATCCAAAAGAAGGCAAAAAACCCAGTCTGAAGCGCTCGCCAATATGCAACATACTGGGAAAAAATTCCTTCTTGACCCCAGAATGGCAGTCAGATTTCTCCTTGGATCAAGAAGCTTTTACCCACATATTAAATATTATAACCCTTAATATTCTGTGTCTGCAGGAAGTCATCCAGTCGTTTTTTAAAAGTCTGTACAGACTCTGACCCAACCACCGCAACAGGCAGAGAATTCCACAGCTTTATTGTTCTCACCGTAAAATAACCCTTCCTATGCTTTAAGCTAAATTTTCTTTCTTCCAGTCTAAATGGATGACCCCTTGTCCTATGTATAGTCCTGTTAATGAATAGGTTATCAGACAATGGTTGATAATGGCCCCGTATATATTTATATAAGGTTATCAGATCCCCTCTAAGGCGCCTTTTCTCTAAACTAAACAGGTTTAAGCTTGTTAGTCTTTCCTCATAACTTAACCCTTCCATCCCCCTTATTAATTTAGTTGCCCGTCTCTGCACTTTTTCTAACGATATAATATCTTTTTTTAAGACAGGTGCCCAAAATTGCACGGCATATTCAAGGTGCGGCCTGACCATTGATTTATACAGAGGCAAAATTATGTTTTCATCCCGTGAGTGAACTCCCCTTTTAATGCATGCCAGTACTTTGCTGGCCTTGGCGGCTGCTGTTTGACATTGCACATTGTTACTTAGTTTGAAGTCTATGATTATTCCCAAATCCTTCTCCTGCTTGGATTTCCCTAACTCCGTACCATTTAGGGTATAAATTGCTTGTGTGTTCTTCACTCCAAAGTGCATAACTTTACATTTATCTAGATTAAATTTCATCTGCCATTTAAGTGCCCAGTCCCCCAATTTATCTAAATCCCTCTGCAGCGAAGTAACATCCTGCTCACATTGTATTACTTTTCCTAGCTTTGTGTCATCTGCAAACACTGATACATGACTTTCAATGCCTATCTCAAGGTCATTTATAAATAAATTGAATAGTATTGGTCCTATAACAGACCCCTGAGGGACACCACTTACCACTGGTGTCCATCTTGAAAATGTACCATTTATGACCACTCTCTGTACCCTATCTTTTAGCCAGTTTTCTATCCAAGAACAAGTATTTTCATCTAGACCATTTTTTCTTAATTTAAGTAGTAACCTTTTGTGTGGAACTGTGTCGAAAGCTTTGGCAAAATCTAAGTAAATCACATCCACTGCGACCCCCTGATCTATACTTCTACTTACTTCCTCATAGAACGTAATTAGGTTAGTCTGACATGATCTGTGTTTCATGAAACCATGCTGATTTTTGCCAATTACATTATACCTCCCAATAAATTCCTGAATATTATCCCTTAGTAACCCCTCAAATACTTTCCCAGCCACAGATGTTAAGCTCACAGGTCTATAATTCCCAGGCACAAATTTTAAACCTTTCTTAAATATAGGGACCACGTCAGCTTTTCTCCAATCCTCTGGTACTATTCCTGAAAGAAAAGAATCTTGAAAGATTAAGAACAGAGGTTTACATATTTCAACACATAGCTCTCTTAGTACTCGCGGGTGAATTCCATCTGGCCCTGGGGCTTTATTAACATTCACATTGTTTAATTTGTGTAAAACCTTGTCCTGAGTCAACCAGTCACTTTGTATTAGTAAGTTTTTATTAATGAATTTCATGTCTCCTGTTATAGGTATAGGTTTCTCTTTGATAAATACTGAAGAAAAATAATCATTTAAAATTTCTGCTTTATCCTGATCTTCAGTTAACAATAACCCTGACTCAGATTTTAGTGAACCTACATTTTCACTCTTGGGTTTTTTAGAATTTATGTACCTAAAGAATCTTTTAGGGTTGGTCTTGCTCTCTTTGGCTATTTCTTTTTCATTTTCTAGTTTAGCCCATCTAATCGCATTTTTACATGCTTTATTGGCTGCCCTATATGCTTTATAGGATGCCTCAGATTTATCAAATTTAAAAGCTTTAAATGCCTTCTTTTTATTTTTCATTTCCTTAGTTACCTTCCTACTAAGCCACATTGGTTTCAGTCTGTTTCTTTTATATTTATTAACCAGTGGAATATATTGTGACGTGTAGTTTTCTAGTGTTAGTTTAAAGATATTCCACTTATCCTCAGTGTTTTTCCCGTGAAAGAGTTTCTGCCAGTCAATGACATTGAGAGCTTCCTTTATTTTAATAAAGTTGGCCTTTTTAAAATTATATGTTTTAGCATGCCCCTTATGAATGTGTTTTTTTGAGTTTATTTCAAAAGTCACCATGTTATGGTCGCTATTTCCCAACTGTTCTTTTACATTAATATTTGAGAAAAGATCCACATTATTTGTTATAACCAGGTCCAGACAGTTATCCTCTCTAGTTGGTGTTTCTACCAGTTGTGACATGAAGGTATCATTTAAAATGTTCAGAAACCTCCACTCATATCTGTATCTGTGCAGTATACTGCACCTAGGGGCTCAAATGCCTCTTATACTCTGGTGCCTCCCCGATACCAGAACGTGACACCCGTTCTGTGCACCGACTTGGCAAAATCTGATGAACCCACTCTGTGTACCAGCTTGGCTATCTCTGACAAACCCGCTCTGTGTACCGACTTGGCAAGTACTGACGATCCTGCTTTAGGTATCGATATTGACATATGTCTGACTATCTCTCCTGGTACTAAGATCTTTGTTATACCAACCAAATATATAATTTCATTCTGGTATTTGTTAACCCTTGCTGGGTACATATCGTGGTGTTCCCTGAAGATAGTTAGCTGTACCGACCAATTAAGGATCGGAGGGGTAGATAGTATACTGTATGCAGGGCCCAGTATCATAGACCCAAGGGGGATCCGTGACAGCATGTTAATGTTAGGTTTGTAATATAGCCCAATGACTGACAAATGCCCTTAAGACTGTCCCTCAGGAGAAGTATGGTTTTGAAGCTCTAGCCAATCACCTTCCAGGAGCCTGGTTTGAAACCCCAGCCAATCAATATGCAGGAGCCAGACGTGCCAGCCAATCCCATTCAAGGACCGCATGGCATTCACTTTAATGGAAACATCAGCAGAAACTTTAAACCCCGAAGCCCCGAAAACTCTTTTGGGGTTAGGGTCCCCCCTCATGGGAGCTGCAGTTGGGGTGATTTTCAGGAGGGAGCTCCATCAGGAAACTGAGTTTCTGAGCCTTTCTTAAGCCCTAGGGGCTCAAGCAGCAGCGGCCATGTGGCATCACCTGGGGTAATTTCCCCACACTGCCACTCTGGCCCCTGCCTGCGAATCTGGGCGCTTTTGGGACTGTGACACCATAGGGGCCCCAGCTATCAAATGGTACCCCCGGATTTCCGTTGCTGCCCTGAAATCCCCCCAAACAAGGATCCTTGCTCTGTATGACTGCAGTTACAGTTATTTATATGGCGCCACCAAGTTCTGTAGAGTTGTACAATGGGAGGGACAGAATAAGCAATATACATACAAGTAAGGCTAGGGTCAGACGAACGCATTTTTCACGTCTACCCTCAAAAAGTGTGATGCGTCCGAACGCATTTTTTCACGGAAGATGCGATAGCAGTCATACGATGTGCAATTTCGGCCGTATTTTTGACGGAGCTATAAAAAACAAATGGACGTGATGTAGGCCAGACATGTGCAGCGTCTGACGTCTCCTAGTAAAGCACACACGCCGCTATGCCGACACAGTGCACTCTGTGCGTCAGTACTAGCGGTTCCACTTTCTCGAAAAAATGCTTTTGTTTGCCGCTTGCATTGCGCGGCCGAACTTTCGTGCGGCCATACTTTGTATATTGGCCGTCATTGGACGTCATTTGCTGCTACTATGGCCGTAATAAAGTGCGGCTCAACGCACGTTCACACTGCGTTCGTCTGACCCCAGCCTTAAACACATAGAACAGTAGGAGAGAGGACCCTGCTCAAGAGTTTACAATCTAAGTCACTGCAGTGACTGTGCGAGGTGAACCTGATAGAGACCATGTTGAACGGTGGTGCCGGGATGTCTGGGCAGACTGGGATTATCTGAGTTAACAGTTGTTATCTGATTCTGTACCAAATAAAAAGAGGCCTGCTCAAATGGGCAGTGAGTCTGCTTAACCCCATATGACCGGTGTCGTCTGCTTTATTAGGAGAAATTAAGAACTGACATTGATTAAGCGCTGCAAATACGACGCCAAGGGAAAATCTTTGACCTTGGCTCTTGCAACATCCCCAAGTCTGACATATTGTAAAGCCATCTGAGCAGGACTAATGCAAGGATTCTAGGTACT
Organism: Leptobrachium leishanense; assembly: GCA_009667805.1. NCBI lineage: Eukaryota > Metazoa > Chordata > Amphibia > Anura > Megophryidae > Leptobrachium > Leptobrachium leishanense. The sequence goes on along the minus strand of CM019064.1, from coordinate 367,660,377 downwards.
CTAGATTTACACAAACACAGACATTGCAAGATTTGCATATACACTGTAGAGACACACGTGCATGCATAGACACAGACAGATTCCCACTGAGTGACAGATACAGAGACAAATACTGACATTCCCTCCAAAAGAACAAAACCAAGTTGGGTACACTCACCTAAACAAGTATTTTTTAAGGGTGAGTCTTTGTGGCCTATAGGCATAACATACAAAATATTGAAAATTCAAAGCAGACCATTACATAGGCAAAACATATTTAACACATCTATCCAGGAGCTTGATTAGTTCCACCAGCTGATTTTTTTTAAAACAATCATGGCCATTCAAGTAAACTAAAACCTCTAATTGTGTCTAATTGTGTTTTGTTTCACATTGTGTTATAAGGATAAGCGCAGATGACACTTTTTTTCTTGTTTTGTTTTATACATGTTACTGGGCTGCAAGCATCTGGTAGTTGCAGCCACCCCGTGGGGATCAGGCGCGACACCGTTTTTTCTGTATTATGCCTATTTTGTTGTATTTCCAGCCAGGTCATCTTTGCAGCTATTCCATTCTGTGGTTTTGTTTTTTATCCCATGGTGGAGTTGTTTCTGGGAGGGTATAAAAGAAAGCCCACCACTCTTCCTCATGACTGAAAAGCAGCATGAGCATGTGGCTTGCTAGAAAGCAGCCTTTGGTTTCATTAGTTAGGACTCACCTTTACTGGAGGTGCCTTGATGCGGCAGGTGAGCTTAAAATTTCAATGGCCATTCAGGTACCGACTGGGTGGAGTAGAGGTAACATCACTTCTCTATAACCGTAGAGATACAGGTTTGAATCCAGCAAGAGCACCTCTCCAGTAAGTGTCCTTGGGCAAGACACCTAACGGTACAGACTCGCCACCCAGGACATACCTGAAAATGAGAGAAATCTCAATGTATCCTTCCTGGTAAAATACTTTCTCAAAAAAATTAAACTAAAACCTCTAATTGTGTTTTGTTTCACATGCTGTTATAGGGATAAGCACAGATGACACTTTTTTTTTTATATACATTTTATAAATGTTACTGGGCTGGATACTTCTGGTAGTTGCAGCCGCCCCGGTGGGGACCAGGCACGACACCATTTTTTTCTGCATTAAGTATTTTTAAGGGTGACTCTTTGTGGCCCATAGGCATAACATACAAAATACTGAAAATTCAGAGCACACCATTACGTTATAGGCAAAACATATTAAACACATCTATCCAGGGACTTGATATAGTTCCACCAGCTGATTTTTTAAAAACTTTCATGGGCTGCTTCCACATTTATATACACAACGGGCTTGATTGCAACCAGGACATTAAACTGGTTGGAGCCAGATATTGGCTTAAAATATTCTGCAGTTTTCACAACTGAGCCGCAAACAATGCTAGTGGTTTGCGTGTTGCAGCGGCAGACTGTAAATTTGTGACTTCTATACTCTACATAGGAGACGTTAATTTGTCTGTACCTAGGGGATAATGAGCGTTTCCAACCTAGCTCATTCTCTAAAAGAGATGGGGCCACATTACATACTTGGTGCTAATGTTAGCGCTCACCTGCGTGAGCGTTAACGTTTGCCCTGGTGGCCCTAACACGGGCGCACCATATTACAATCCAAACACTAACCGGTTAAAAAACCCATTAGCGATTGGAATCTTGCGCTGTACTGCGTGAGTTTACTGTACTTTGCGCTCCCTATACTTATCATGGGGAGCGCAAAGTGTCAATCAGCGTTAGTATTACAATGTACTAACAGCTAATTAACGTTGGTTGCAGTTAGCAAATAGTTAACCACAGCCAGGACTTGGTGCTAACGGATTCCGCTGGTGCAGAATCCGTTAGCACCAGCCAGAAACCCCCCAAACAAATTCAGATACTCCCCTTCTATCCCGCGGCGAGGACTGCAGCTCCAAATGCCTCCTCTGTCCGGCAGGAGCAGGGAGAGACTGCGGGAAAAAGTCCGCCACTCTCCCCTTGCGGATCACTACGCTGACCTGCCGGATCTCACGAGGCGAGATCTGGCAGGTCATGTGACCGGCGCTCTCTGCTTCAAAGGAGTCCTATGGACTCTATGGAGAGGATGCGCACGGCAGGACTTAGCGCCGATAACAATGCAGACAGCTTTTTAAGTGCCTGCATTGTAATATTGCACTAAAACGGGGTCACAAAGGAGAAACCTGCAGGTGCAGGTTTTTCTCTCTAGCGTCCCCGTTTTAGCGAGACCATTGTAATGTGGTCAATGGTATACATTAAATGAATACTGACTCTAAAATCCTGGTGTTAAGTGATTTTGCTCTTGCAAAATCACTTCATCTCTCCATTAACCCCAGCAATAAATTCCCTACTTACCTCCTTTCCCACAATGCAGAGGGCAGCAGGATCTGACACTTCCTCTGGACACAAGCAGTGGACAGGGAAACAAATAGTTTTCCCTGTCTCCTTTTGCGGCCTCTGCACAATCGACCTCTTGCAGAGCTAATGAATGGACGCGCTGGGCTCCGTGGACACAATTATTCCCAGCCGCAAATAAATCAGCTGAGTTGGAATAAGAGCGGCAACAAGGAGGTGGTAAGAAAAATCTGCTCATGCAGATTTTCTCCCGTACCATTTTCATGTTACTAACTTGGTTGAAATCGGAATCAGCATTTCTTAGGTAGTCAACCTGTTTATTTTTCCTTTATTATTTACAATTTTTTGCCCTTTTTTATTTTGGCTGTTTTGAAATTTCAGTTTTAACATATAAAATGATAAAATATGTTTTCCCCGACCAGTTCTTTTTATAGTTTACCACTAAATAAAACTTAATGGGTGGAGTAGAGGTAACATCACTGCTCTGCGTGGAGAGAGCCTGTGGAGGCATGAGTTTGATTCCAGCAAGAGCACCTCTCCAGTAAGTGTCCTTGGGCAAGATACCTAACGGTACGTACTCGCCACCCAGGACATACTTGAAAATGAGAGAAATCTCAATGTATCCTTCCTGGTAAAATACTTTCTCAAAAAATTAATGGGCCAAATTACATTCTTCACACAAAATGTGAATTTGTGCATTAAAGGTTAACGCGTGTAAATCACCGCTGGAATTACAATCCTTGCGCATTTTTCATCCGTCGAGCATTAACGCGCGTAAAATGGACACGCACAAATGCTCGCGCAGTAACATTGCGCGCAGAAATCAGTGTGCGGACTGTTTTTTCACGCGATTCAGCCAATCAGAATTAAGAGCCACAATTATCTCAGGTTAAGTTTTTGCACCTGTCAAAGTCAATCTGAGCATATATGCTGCAGCAATAATAAATGCACACACAACTTCTGAATTTTATTGGTTTGGTATGAGTAGAATGTGTAACTATACTTTGCTGCTTTTTTTTTTGGACTGGTGTATTTGGATTCAGCCAGGTTGATAGAATTTGCCATCAACACCAGACGATTACGCGCGTTTGTTGCGCTGACAATGTAATACGACTTTCAGCGCAAAGGGTTTTACCCTCGCGTTAATGGTTGTTTGCGCCGGCACAAACGTTTGCGCATAGATTGTAATTTTGCCCAACGTTAGCCACGCCAACGGTTTTATAGTATACAACAAATTTCTGTAAGTGTGATATCTTCATTAAAGCAGCCCGGGCAGGTTTGAACTTGTTATACAGTACATGTACAGCGTGCTCAGTGGGAGTACAGATGGCTAATTATGTTGTGTAATTTTCAGCTACGAATATCTTTAAGGATACATGACTTTAATTGGATCAGGGAATTTATGAGGGATAAGCTCTGCACAAGTCTACCAAGAGGCTGAAAATAAAGTTTGGTCAATGTTACATCTCTTCATTGATAACCTGTATTGAAATTGTAAGACTTTGCGTTTAGAGCGTTATTCCCCCAAATTGTCACGACCCCTGCCTAGTGTCCACCAGAAATCCAGGGAAAACACGCTGTCGCCGTGGCAAGAAAAAGTGACAGCCCTAGTTTTACATGTAAAGTGCTGCCTTGCTGGACTTTTCCTTACTGGGTTCTCCATCAGCATCAGCTGGTATAATCAAGGCCTTGATTCCCTATTTAGCAGAGGCACACCCTACCCATGATGCTTCTGCATTCTGTTTCATCAGCTCAGTCTGTATTTGCAAGCAACCTGAGAAGAAGCTATATCCTAATTTCTGCTTGATATTCTGTGTATCGGACTCCTGGCTATCCCCCTGGACAATCCTTGCCCGTAACCGTGCCTCGAGACCCCCGTCTGTTGTACCTACCCCAAGACTCCCCTTCTGCTTAAACAGAGACTTTCCTGCCTTGCCCCTCTGTTGTGTTTGTTTTTTTTCCTTAATAAACCCAATCTGAGTTCACCTTGTCAATTTTCCAAGTTGTATCCCTGCATCCTAGGCTCGCAACTCACCCCTGCATGCTGAGAACTGACATAATGCAGGAGCCAAAACCAAACGAGCCCGCAGTGATACAAGCACTGACAGGGTTAATTGAGAAAACCTTTCCGGAAGCTCTCAAGAACCTGGCTGTTTTTCTGAGAGCATTACTGCAGAGACTGGGGGGTCCTTCTACCAAGGAGTGTGTTCCTGCTGCAAAGGTAGCCCGTGGTCCTCTATCCCCGGCAGAGCGTGCCAGGAGGCAGGCGACTGTCCTTTTGTGTCTATTGTGGCTCCAGGGGCCATTGGATCCCACTTTGCCTGGTAAGACCACCAAAACAACCAACCCCGGTTCCAAAATCTGTCTCCAGAAGTGCACCATCAACCAAGCCTTTCCCTGTCCCTAAGCAGACTCCCAAGAAGCAGTCACTGTCACTTTTTTAAAAAATTTGTTATACAAAATTTTTTCTTCATCAGCAGTTTTTGCATGGATGGGAAATTCCTGGTGGTCCAGCATGTGGTTTAAACGTATTCTTTGGTGGTTTGGTAGTGGAGCGATCGGTCTGCACCTACCTTGTGTTGTCATCACTCAATGAGGAATGTTCTTACCAGTCCACTGGGAATTTTTCAGACACCTAGTGCAGGTACCAGGTGCCCCATGGTGCTGCCAGGCCCCTGAACAAATCTTGGGCTGTCACCCGCCCTGATGACAGCCTTATTAGCTTATAATGCATGGCAATTTCATGGCCTGATAGATTAGAAACATAGAAAATGTCGGCAGATAAGAACCTTTCGGCCCATCTAGTCTGCCCAATTACATGGATACTTTACCTGGAATTATCTTTTGTTTAGGATAGCCTTATGCCTATCCCATGCCTGCTTAAATACAATTACTGTTTTGGCCTCTACCACTTCTACTGGAAGGCTGTTCCATGTATCCACCACCCTCTCAATAAAATAATGCTTCCTGATATTACTTTTAAACCTTTGCCCCTCTAATCTAAGACTATGTCCTCTTGTTTTGCTACTTTTTTTCCTTTTAAATATACTCCCTTCCTCTACCTTGTGGATTCCCTTTACGTATTTAAATGTTTCTATCATATCCCCTCTGTCTCGTCTTTTTTCCAAGATGTACATGTTAAGATCATTAAGCCTTTCCTGGTAACTTTTCTCCTTCAAGCCGTACACCATTTTAGTAGCCCTTCTCTGAACTCTCTCTAAAATGTCTATATCCTTCTGCAGATACGGTCTCCAGTACTGCACACAGTACTCCAAGTGAGGTCTCACCAGTGCTCTGTACAGTGGCATGAACACTTCCCTTTTCCTACTGCTAATACCTCTCCCTACACAACCAAGCATTCTGCTAGCATTTCCTGCTGCTCTATTACATTGACTATTTACCCTTAGATCCTCTGCAATAATAACCCCTAAATCCCTTTCCTCAGATGTTGAGGTTAGGACTGTATCAAATATTCTATATTCAGCCCTTGGGTTTTTACGTCCCAGGTGCATTATCTTGCACTTATCTACATTAAGACTCAATTGCCACAGCTCCGACCATTTTTTTAGTTTACCTAAATCATTTGGCTGATCCCTCCAGGAATGTCAACCCTGTTGCAAATCTTTGTGTCATCAGCAAAAATACATACTTTACCATTAATACCTTCTGCAATATCACTAATAAAAATATTAAAGAGAATGGGTCTAAGTACTGACCCCTGAGGTACCCCACTGATAACAAGACCTTGCTCCGAATAAACTCCATTTACCACAACCCTCTGTTGCCTGTCACTCAGCCACTGCCTAATCCATTCAACAATATTGGAATCCAAGCTCAAAGATTGCAATTTATTGATAAGCATTCTATGCGGAACAGTATCAAAAGCCTTACTGAAATCTAAATAAGCAATGTCTACTGCACCACCTTTGTCTATTATTTTTGTTACCCAATCAAAAAAATCAATAAGATTAGTTTGGCATGATCTCCCTGAGGTAAACCCATGTTGTTTCTGATCCTGTAATCTATGTGTTTTTAGATGTTCAACAATCCTTTCCTTTAACATGGTTTCCATTAATTTCCCCACTACTGAGGTAAGACTAACTGGCCTATAGTTCCCCGATTCCTCCCTACTATTTGCTTTTTGCGTTTGTGCATCTTATGTCCTATGTTATTGGTGACACTAAATAAAACCTTTTGTTTCTTATTAGCCAAAAAGAAAAGAGATTATAAAATAGAGACATTTTGCAACTAACATTCGGAAGAGTCACATCAGGCAGCGAAATACGTTGACTCTTTAAGAGACCTAGACAGTCACAGAGACTGACAGAAACAAACCCTGGCAAAGTCACTGACAGCCATAGTCATTGACAAAGGCAAATTCACTGATAGAAACATGCAATTAACGACAGAGAAACAGAGACACTGACTGTGGAAGGTTGACAGAAAGAAACACCCATATATTGTCTGCACTATTGTGCCACTATTAGTCTGCAGAGTTATCCCGACGTTTGGTGTGCCTAGAGAGGTGTCAGCTATAACCTCCTGATGAGGCCTGCCTAACAAGGCCGAAACTATCGTCGGAGGTTGCTGCACCTCTGGTGCACGGATGACATCCTTGGCAGTCAGCACTGGCCACCCTTTTTGGGTGAGAGCAGGCTGATTTGCATATGGAGCATTCATCCCTGTAATGGCAGAAACAAGCTAAAACCTTGTGAGACCTGAGCGGGCACCCACCATAGAGCAGGCAACTAGTGCTGTTGCTCGTTCTGAGAACCCTCACAAACCCCCCCTTTCTCCACACCCAAATATTGGCAGAGAGACACTAGGAAAACACCCAGGATTCTCTTCTAAGTACATAAACAATACACACAGAACTCACCACTGTTGGAGATACTGGTCCCTTTAAGCCCCATTTTCCTTTTTTTTTTATAACTGTGCTGCTGTATTCTTGGGCCATATTCACCCTCTGTTTCCTCCTTCATCGCCTGCTTTGTGTGTGCCTTTATCATTTTTCTTGCCTTTAGCCTATATGATACTGGGCAAGGTTGGATGTGGTGCACCTTTTTGCACCTCCCAAAATGCTGGCCCTTCTGCTCAGCACATGCTTAAACATTACTGATATATGACCCAATAAATTTGCTTATGGAAAAGAAATCCTGAGGGCTGCGTACATCATTTTTGGAAACCCTGTGCTGTGACATTGGGCTACTTCGTCTACATGATCATCTACGTAGCTGAGTATGTCCTTGCTTCCCTGATATGTTGAGTGCTACACTATTTTTGCTTTACTGGCAGATACACTGACAGAGGCACACATATACACTTGCAGACACACACGTACAAAAAAGAAGCTTGTTGCACTATCACAGTGAACAAAAAGAAATTGATTTGTTATAGAGCAAAGACAAGTTAATGATTTGTTATGGAGGGTGCAATGTTAAGGTTCGTTCCCAGGACCTTTTGTCCAGCTTGATAAGGGCCTCAGAAAGGAACAAGACTTTGAATTCTCCTTACAAAATCAGCTCCTTTTTGTTCAATATGATGGTGCTACCAGTGTCTTTTTTGTATCTCTGCACTGTGGGCTTGCTAGTTTGCTGCCTTGAAGCCGTTGTGGAACCCAACAATAATCTGTTAATTTACACATGTGCGATATTCTATTTGTTATTTCCTAGAAAGACAAACACAGACACAGCAACACTGACAATGATATAGATACAGAGACTCAAAGACTAGCAGAGGCACTGAAAGATACAGAAATGAGCAAAAACACGTAAGCAATGACAGAGTGCGACAATGAAGACACTACAACAAAGTCACTGATAACCCTACACACACGCACACATGCACAACCAGATTCCTTATCCCCCCATATGTTTTTACCTAAAATGGATCAGTCCACTCTCCCTGTCTGTCCCTCATAGTTTGGTCCAGCCCACTTCCGGCTTCTGCAGAAGCTAATTCTTCCCAATATAACCACAAAAGCAGTCAACAAGCATCTACAGTATCTCACAGAAGTGAGTACACCCCTCACATTTTGTAAATATTTTATTATATCTTTTCATGTGACAACACGGAAGAAATGACACTTTGCTACAATGTAAAGTAGTGAGTGTACAGCTTGTATAACAGAGTAAATAACTCAACACACAGCCATTAATATCTAAACCGCTGGCAACAAAAGTGAGCTCAACAGGTGTAAGGCAGGCCTCATCCTGCCAGTACACGTGCCGTATTTATTTATTTATTTATTTATTTATAAAGGATTTTACCAGGAAGGATACATTGAGATTTCTCTCATTTTCAAGTACGTCCTGGGTTCAAGAACATTAAAATGTTACAGTTGTTACAGAAATACAAAGTAATACGTAATTACTTAGATTTTGCCAAAGCTTTCGACACAGTTCCACACAAAAGGTTACTATTTAAATTAAGAAAAAATGGTCTAGATGAAAATACTTGTTCTTGGATAGAAAACTGGCTAAAAGATAGGGTACAGAGAGTGGTCATAAATGGTACATTTTCAAGATGGACACCAGTGGTAAGTGGTGTCCCTCAGGGGTCTGTTATAGGACCAATACTATTCAATTTATTTATAAATGACCTTGAGATAGGCATTGAAAGTCATGTATCAGTGTTTGCAGATGACACAAAGCTAGGAAAAGTAATACAATGTGAGCAGGATGTTACTTCGCTGCAGAGGGATTTAGATAGATTGGGGGACTGGGCACTTAAATGGCAGATGAAATTTAATCTAGATAAATGTAAAGTTATGCACTTTGGAGTGAAGAACACACAAGCAATTTATACCCTAAATGGTACGGAGTTAGGGAAATCCAAGCAGGAGAAGGATTTGGGAATAATCATAGACTTCAAACTAAGTAACAATGTGCAATGTCAAACAGCAGCCGCCAAGGCCAGCAAAGTACTGGCATGCATTAAAAGGGGAGTTCACTCACAGGATGAAAACATAATTTTGCCTCTGTATAAATCAATGGTCAGGCCGCACCTTGAATATGCCGTGCAATTTTGGGCACCTGTCTTAAAAAAAGATATTATATCGCTAGAAAAAGTGCAGAGACGGGCAACTAAATTAATAAGGGGGATGGAAGGGTTAAGTTATGAGGAAAGACTAACAAGCTTAAACCTGTTTAGTTTAGAGAAAAGGCGCCTTAGAGGGGATCTGATAACCTTATATAAATATATACGGGGCCATTATCAACCATTGTCTGATAACCTATTCATTAACAGGACTATACATAGGACAAGGGGTCATCCATTTAGACTGGAAGAAAGAATATTTAGCTTAAAGCATAGGAAGGGTTATTTTACGGTGAGAACAATAAAGCTGTGGAATTCTCTGCCTGTTGAGGTGGTTGGGTCAGAGTCTGTACAGACTTTTAAAAAACGACTGGATGACTTCCTGCAGACACAGAATATTAAGGGTTATAATATTTAATATGTGGGTAAAAGCTTCTTGATCCAAGGAGAAATCTGACTGCCATTCTGGGGTCAAGAAGGAATTTTTTCCCAGTATGTTGCATATTGGCAAGCATTCAGACTGGGTTTTTTGCCTTCTTTTGGATCAACAGCAGTAGGTTATGTGGGAGAGGCTGAACCCGATGGATGCATGTCTTTTTTCAGCCTATATAACTATGTAACTATAACTATGTAACTATGTAATGCAAGATATTAAAAAAAACACAAATATACAGATTAACAGAAAAAAAATATGTAGGAAATAGTCATTATGTTACATGTTTACAGGTGCATTCCGTATTGAGTTACGTTAATAGGGAGCTCTTGAGTGACTTTAGACTGGGGGAAGATTTGATGGCGTCTGGGAGGTTATCCCATAACTGCGGTGCTCTGTAGGAAAATGAGGACCGAGCCACTGTCTTTTTGTATTGTGGTATTGCAAGTAAGGTGCCGTATGACCCCTTTCCATCCTGGTGCTATCCAGCCTGCTGATCCTTAAAACTCAGTATGCTTAGGTGTTAAAGGGACTGAAGACTTACTCTGGATATCCAGAGTAAGTCTTCCGTCCGTTAAAAACTTAAGCATACTGAGTTTTAAGGATCAGCACGCTGAAAGCACCATCCTGGTGCTATCCAGCGTGCTGGTCCTTAAAACTCAGTATGCTTAATTTTTTAACGGACGGACTTACTCTATCCAAAGTTCCGATGTGAAACATCAGGACTTTGGATAGATTTTGACTATCCGAAGTGAAAAAAAAAATAGTCAATCTATCCAAAGTCCCGATGTTTTACATCGGGACGTCGGATAGAGTTAGTTCTGGAGTTAACCCCTAGTTGCCACCAATGGTGGAGATAGGGGGTTTATTGCAACCCCCATCTCCCGATCCCTGGCAGCTAGGGGTTAATGATTGGTATCGTTGGATCGGCCAGAGCATGGCCTTTCCATCCGTACCAAACATGGCCATGTTAAAAGTAAAGAAAAAAATGTAAAAAATGTAAAATACCTAGAGTCCCCAGAACCCTGCTTTACTATAGGAGCAGGGATGGTGGCCTGAATGTCCCCTGTCTTAGAAAATACTATTGGGCTTCCTGTTTAGCTTCCTTGGGGGAAATGGTGCATGCCCATCCTATGCCCCAGTGGTTCACTATCGAATCTGCATACACCTCTGGACACATGTTATCGAATCTCTTGTGGTTAAAACCGAAAGAGAGACCCCGCATAATACACCCACTGCCCTCCACGTCTCTTTATTTGAGGATATGGGATCAGTGTAAACCTTTCCTCGCTCACCACGCCACAATACCAATGGCCATGCCCATCTCCTCATTAAGATATCTTATGCCTCACTTTAGGATACTCCCTTGGACAAGTAGAGGGGTTACTCACTTACATCAGCTATTTGTGCCGGCTGCCATCCTGTCCTTTCAAGACCTGCAGGTCAAATATAAAATATTGCCTTCTATGTTTTTGTCATATATGCAGTTGTTTTCATTTCTTAAATCGCGGGAGGTTATGGAGGGACTCAGAGACACTTTGCCACTTCTCTCAGAAGCTGAGGTTTTTTGGTTGGATCCACATTCTACCTCCAAACCAATCTCGCTCTTTTACCGTATTATTTCCACCCCACAGAGGGCAACGAGATGGGCGTTTCAAACGGCCTGGGAACGAGACCTTGCTAAGGTCTTCACTCCTACACAATGGGCAATGGCACACACATTTGCGGACAGAGCTTTAAGATGTGCTACATTGATAGAGACTCAGAGGAAACTGATGTACCGCTGGTACCTAACGCCTCACAGAATGAGCAAGTTTGCCCCGAATACCTCGGATCTTTGTTGGCGCTGCTCCTCAGCACCAGGCACGATGGGACATATTTGGTGGCACTGCCCTTTGGTTGCCCCGCTTTGGAAAAACATTTCTACATTAGCCTCAGAAGCACTGGGTCACCCGATCGCAAATTCACCGGAGATCTTATTACTGGGAATGATACACCTTCCACGCCAGCACTTGAAAATGTTTTTTATTATAGTTTCCACAACAATGCTACTTCTGGCTAGAAACTGGAGGACTACTACAGTTCCGACGCTAAGACAACTTATTGCTCTATTAGACCAGTATCGAACATTTGACACCAAGGCAACTGCAGACTGTGGCCAACGTCCTCCAAAAAAGATCCCTGGGCGATATGGGATATCCACAAGTTGTATAAGGCATGTGGCCTATGATGGGTCTTGTTATACGGGGAAGGGATGGGCCCTTCCGCAGTCCGTGAGAAGCCTCTGAGACCCTCCTCTTTTACTTTATATGCCTCATTCGTTCGATGTAAACAGAATGATTTTGTTCATATGTGAGACTGCCCTTCCTTATTTCCCCCTCTCTTCCCACCCCTTATTTGGATTCTATTTGCTGGTCTTTTGCTCCTTTTCTGGTTTGTTTTGTTTTGTTTTGTTTCTTTTTACTCTTTTTCTTCTTTTTGGTTTTGTTTTTCATTATAACGGAAATTGAGAGTTTAATTACTGTGCTAGAAGACGTAGGTTGGATGGTGTTTATTCCTCTCAATGAAAGATTATTGAACCAACAAGAAAAAGGGGAAAATAAAAAAAAAAAAAAAAAAGACATGGATATAAAGTTATTTCCTGACCTTTCCCCTTTTTCCTCCACCTTTTCCCTTCCCCCTTTATTGTTATCGTTTTTTCCCTTTTAAAGAAAAATGGTGGAAGTTGACATACACTATGTGAAATTGTATTTGTTGAAGTGCACTGTAAGATCACTATCATAATGGACAGCGGGCTCGCTGTTCACAGAATGTATTGTCTTCTTCTCAATAAAAATTATTTTACAAGAAAAAAAAAAAAATGTGAAATTAAATAAAAAAATATTAAAACATAAATAAATTAAGAAAAAAAGTGTTTTTTTTGTTTGTTTTGTTTTGCTAATGCAGCAATATTGTTCCCATTTCAATTATAATGTGAACAATGATGCTGCACTAACGATTTTTGTATGGGTTGCGTTTGTTAAAAATTGTGTAATTTTCCCCCAAAAAAATGTATGTAACAAGTCCCCCATCTCTAATTTTTTTAACAAGCGCAACTCATACAAAATATAACCGTAAACGTTCGCATGTTAAAATGTGAAAAAAACACTTTACACCTAGTAAATTATTGAAAATTAAAATTTTATTGCATTTTAAGTTATAATTATTATTATTCTTTATTTAGAAAGCGCCAGCATATTCCGCAGCGCTGTACAATAGGCACAGTATAGACAGGGTTACAATACATTGAACAACATTTGACAAACAGTACAGGAGGAGATGAGGGCCCTATTCCCATAGGAACTCACAATCTGGGAGGGTTGGGGTTGGAAACAGGAGGAGAGGACTGTAAGGTGAGAGTGATTGATGGTTGCGTCAGTGAGTTGGGTGGTAGGCTTCCCTAAATAGGAATGTTTTAAGGGAGCGTTTGAAGGAAGAGAAGTTAGGGGAAAGTCTGACAGTACGAGGGAGAGCGTTCCAGAGAGTGGGGGCTGCGCGTGAGAAATCTTGCAGTCTATCATGGGAAGAGGTGATGCAGGGAGAAGCTAGGCGCAGGTCACTGTTTGACCTTAGGGAGCGGGCTGGGGTGTATTTGGTGATTAGTGAGGACAGGTAGTGGGGAGCTGAGTTAGTGAGGGTTTTGTAGGTAAGGATAAAAATTTTGAACTTAATTCTGCAGTGGATGGGGAGCCAGTGAAGGGACTCGCAGAGGGGAGCGGCAGAGACAGAGCGGCGGGTGAGGTGAATTAGCCTGGCGGAGGCGTTCAGGATGGATTGTAGGGGGGAGAGGCGGGACAGAGGGAGGCCAGATAAGAGATTATTACAATAGTCGAGTCGGGAGATTACCAGGGCGTGTATGAGTTGTTTTGTGGTGACAGCGGTAAGAAATGGCCGAATTCTGGAAATATTACGCAGTTGGTATCGGCAGGAGGAGGAAAGAGACTTGATGTGGGGGATGAAGGAAAGAGCAGAGTCAAGTGTAACTCCAAGACAGCGAACTTGGTTTGATGGGGAGTTGGTGATACCCTCCACCGTGATAGAGAAGTCAGGAGGTGGGGAGGCATTGGAGGGAGGAATAAGTAGGAGTTCAGTCTTTGACATGTTGATCTTTAGGTGGTGGGAGGCCATCCAGGAGGAGATGCCAGATAAACAGTCACTGACTTTTGAAAGGACAGGGGGAGAGAGATCAGGGGTAGAGAGGTAGATCTGAGTGTCATCAGCGTAGAGGTGGTAATTAAAGCCAAAGCTGTTGATGATTTTGCCCAGGGAGGAGGTGTAGATGGAAAAGAGCAGAGGACCAAGGACAGAGCCTTGAGGTACACCAACAGATAGAGGCAATGAAGAGGAGGAGTTACCAGCAAAGGACACACAGAAGGACCTGTTGGATAAATAGGAGTCAACCCAAGCAAGTGCAGTGTCACCGAGACCCAGAGAGTTGAGGGTCTGTAGAAGGAGGGGGTGGTCAACAGTGTCAAAAGCAGCCGAGAGGTCAAGCAGGATGAGAATAGAATAGTGGCCGTGTTTTTTAGCAGTTAGGAGGTCGTTTGTGACGTTGGTGAGGGCAGTTTCAGTTGAGTGTAGGGGACGGAAGCCAGATTGCAGGGGATCAAGTAGGGAATTGGAGGACAGGAAGAGGGAGAGGTGGTTGAAGACTAGTTTTTCTAAGAGCTTAGTTGGATGGAGAGTTGGGATCGAGGGATGGTTTCTTTAGTAAAGGGGTAACTAGCGCGTGTTTGAAGGTGGATGGAAAGGAGCCAGTGGAGAGAGATAAGTTGAAGATGTGTGTGAGAGCAGGGGTGAGGGAGGAGGAGCGGGGAGGAATTAGATGTGAGGGAATGGGGTCGAGCGGGCACGTGGTGAGATGTGAGGAGGACAATAAGGAATTGACTTCCTCCTCAGTGGCTGGGAGGAAGCGGCAGAGGGTGGCAGAGGGGACCTGTGGGAGTGGAGGTGGAAGATAACTATCTTGTGTTGGGATATTGCTTCTGATAGTTAAAGTTTTACTGAGGAAGTAGTCTGCCAGGTCTTGAGCGCTGAAGGCAGCTGTGGGGGGAGGTGCAAGTGGGTAGAGGAGGGTGTTGAAGGTGGACCAGAGCCATTTATGGTTGGAGGACAGCGTAGATATAGGAGATGAGGAGAAGGATTGTTTGGCCAAGTGGAGGGCAGAGGTGTATGACCGGAGAATAAACTTGAAGTGAACAAAATCAGCTTCAGAGCGGGATTTCCTCCAGGCACGCTCTGCAGTGCGGGAGCATCTTTGCAGGTAGCGAGTCTGGAGTGTGTGCCAGGGCTGAAGCTGGCGGCGTGGGGCCTTACAGAGTCGAAGAGGAGCAAGAGTGTCTAGAGCAGAGATAAGCGTAGTGTTGTAGTGATTAGTGGCAGCATATGGGCAGGTGAAGGATGAGGTATGAGGGAGGTGGTGAAGTAGGTTGGAGAATTGATGGGGGTCCACAGCATGTAGATTTCTGCGAGTGTGTGTGCGGGGTGGGGAAGCAGTGTGTTTAGGAAGTCCAGATAGGTTGAAAGAGAGAAGGTGGTGGTCAGAGATGGGGAAAGGGCGACAGTTGAACTCGGAAATGGAGCAGAGGTTGGAAAAGACAAGGTCAATAGCGTGACCATCGCGGTGGGTAGGGAGGAGGGAGGATTGTGTGAGTCCAAGGGAGGACGTGAGTGAAAGAAGTTTGGAGGCAGCAGGGGCGGAAGGATCGTCAATGGGAATGTTGAAGTCCCCGAGAATTAGGCATGGAAGATTAGAAGACAGGAAGTGAGAAAGCCAGGTAGCAAAGTGGTCAAAGAACTGGGAGGTTGGTCCCGGTGGGTGGTAGATGACTGCCACCCTGAGGGCCAGAGGAGAGAACAGGCGGATGCAGTGTGTCTCGAAGGAGGAGAAGGAGAGGGATGGGGGTGGAGGGAGATGCTGGTAGGTGCAGGTGGGAGAGAGCAGGATTCTGACCCCGCCACCATTTCTCTCACCCGGTCTGGGGGTATGGCTCAAGTGTAGATCACCATGTGAGAGAGCAGCAACGGAGGCCATGTCAGAGGGAGTTAGCCAGGTTTCAGTTAAAGCTAGGAGGTTGAAGGAGTTTGAAAGGAAGAGGTCATGGATTGCTGTGAGTTTGTTGCACACAGAGCGAGCGTTCCAGAGGGCGCAGGAGAAAGAGGACAGGCGCTGTGGGATTATGGGAATGAGGTTGCTGGGCTTGCAGGGAGGTGATTTATGTGCAATGGAGATAGGATGAGAGGGAAGTATTGGATGTGTTGTGGGGCCAGGGTTAGGGGATATGTCACCTGAATAGAGTAACAGCAGGAGGGTGAGAAAGAGAAGGTGGGAATGGGATTTGTGGGAGTGGGAGTGATTGGCAGCACGAGAGTTAGAGGGAGACCATGTTCTGAGGAAACAAAGGAGCTCATGCGAGGCCATCATGTGGGACGAGAGGAGGGAGGGAGAGATGCAGATAGTGTAGGGGTCGGTGGTAGAGGGGCAGGAGTTCCATTTAAGGAGAAAGGTAGAAGTAAAGAGCAGAAGTGTGAGAGAAAGCATGATATAGACGTGTGTTTACCCAGAGTAAAAAGTGGGCCTTGCAGTTCCTTCCTCCAGTTCCGAAACTCCAGGAAATCAACTCTAAACGTCCACTTAGGATGCCACTTGGGAATGTCACTGGAGCCAAGGCTCAATGGAGCCACTCTTAGTTGTTATATAGGGCAGACTGATTGCATTCAGGCAGTTAAAAGGTAAACACCTGATGCTGGATGGGCTGTGTCAATAGGGCAGGAGATTCACATGCTAATTAGCAAAGCAAATGGTGGAGAAAGGAGACAAAAAAAAAAGAGACCAAGGTAACGTTACAATGTGGGTGCCTGCAAATACTGGGTGATGGGAGTCCTACCAGCAAAAGTATGCAGGGGATCAGTTGATGTGGGTGTCTGTGGATAATGGGTGATAGAGACTTACCAGCAAAAGTATGCAGGGGATAAGTTGAGATGTGGGTGTCTGTGGATAATGGGTGATAGAGTCTTACCAGCAAAAGTATGCAGGGGATCAGTTGAGATGTGGGTGTCTGTGGATAATGGGTGATAGAGTCTTACCAGCAAAAGTATGCAGGGGATCAGTTGAGATGTGGGTGTCTGTAGATAATGGGTGATAGAGTCTTACCTGTGGAGAGAGGAGACACAGGAATTAGGGATCGTGATGGTGGATGGCATAGGGGATCTTTGATAAAACTCCAGGAAATCAACTCTAAACGTACACTTAGGATGCCACTTGGGAATGTCACTGGAGCCAAGGCTCAATGGAGCCACTCTTAGTTGTTATAATATACAGACAGGATACATATACATATAACACAGACGTATACATTAATTATACCGCAGAGAGGCACTTCCCCACAGTGTGCGTATTAAGGGCTGGCCCAATCCACTGTGCTGCCTGGAGCGACGAATGAAATGCTGCCCCCCCTCTAAAAAGAAAAAAAAAACACGTGACACGTATGAGCGTATCACAGAGCCCCACAGCAATAAAACTCACAGTAATGTGGTGTATGAGGGTATCACAGTGCTCCACAGCAATAAAACTCACAGTAACAGGTGGTGTGTGAGTGTGAGTTTTATTGTTGTGAAGCTCTGTGATACGCTCATACTCACTGCCCCTTACTGTGCGTTTCATTGCTGTGGAGCTCTGTGATACAGTAATGTGCAGTGTGTATGAGTGTATTGCTCCACAGCAATAAAACTCACACTCACACACCACCTGTTACTGTGCGTTTTATTGCTGTGGCACTCTGTGATACAGTAACAGGTGGTGTGGCAGCGTATCACAGCAATATAACCCACAGTAACAGGCAGTGTGTATGAGTGTATCACAGAGGTCCACATACCCCAGCCCACTGTCACCCAGTCACCCACCCACACACAGTCACCCTCACACACACACAGTCACCCACAGTCACAAACAAACACACACAGTCACCCACACAGTCACCCACCCACATAGTCACCCACAGTCACCCACCCACATA
This sequence comes from Leptobrachium leishanense, assembly GCA_009667805.1. NCBI lineage: Eukaryota > Metazoa > Chordata > Amphibia > Anura > Megophryidae > Leptobrachium > Leptobrachium leishanense. The sequence goes on along the minus strand of CM019064.1, from coordinate 367,642,497 downwards.
GTCACCCACAGTCACCCCCACACACACAGTCACCCCCCCACACACACAGTCACCCCCACACACAGTCACCCACACACACAGTCACCCACACACACACAGTCACCCCCACACAGTCACCCACACACACAGTCAGTCACCCACACACAGTCAGTCACCCACACACAGTCAGTCACCCACAGAAACACTCACCCACACAAACACAGTCACCCACACAAACACAGTCACCCACACAGTCACCGTCACACACACAGTCACCCACACAGTCACCGTCACACACACAGTCACCCACACACACACACAGTAACCCACACACACACACGCACACAGTCACCCACACAAACTGAAACTTACCCACACAGCCCTGGTCGAGGCCCAGCTGAAAAGGCCTCGGGCCTGGTCTCTGGGTCCAGCCTCCCAGGCTTGGTCTCCTCGGGACCCAGCAGCCAAGGCTTTGGGCCTGGTCTTCCGGGCCAAGGCTTTGGGCCTGGTCTTCCGGGCCCAGCCTTCGGGCCTGGTCTTTCGGGGCCTGGTCTTCGGGCCCTGATCTTCAGGCCTGGTCGCCGGGGCCTGGTCACAAGGGCCTGGTCGCAAGGGCCTGGTCTTCCGTGCCCAGGCTTCGGGGCCTGGTCTTCGGGCCCTGGTCTTTGGGCCTGGTCGCCGGGGCCTGGTCTTCCGGGCCCAGGCTTCGGGCCTGATCTTCCGGGCCCAGGCTTCAGGCCTGGTCTTCTGGGCCCAGGCTTCCGGCCTGGTCTTCTGGGCCCAGGCTTCGGTCCTGGTCTTCCGGGCCCAGGTCTGCGGACCTGGTTACCGGGGCCTGGTCTTCGGGCCTGGTCGCCAGGTCTTTGGGCCTGGTCACCGGGGCCTGGTCTTTGGGCCTGGTCGCCGGGGCCTGTTTGCTGGGGCCTGGTCGCCGGGCCCTGGTCTTTGGGCCTGGTCGCTGGGCCCTGGTCTTCGGGCCTGGTCGCCGGGCCCAGGCTTCGGGCCTGGTTGCCGGGCCTGGTCGACGGGCCAAGGCTTCGGTAAAGGGTGCGCTGGGCCACTTAGGTGTTGGGGCAGGCGCCGGGCCGCTTAGGCGATGGGGTGGGCACTGGCCTGCTGAGAGAAGCGAGTTTTCCAGCGTGCATCAGGGCCGTGTCTTGTCCATGCCGCGGCCTTTGACAGGGCTTCTGACAAAGGGCCGCCTGGAGCGTGTGCTCCACCCGGCTCCATGGACAGGCCGGCCCTGTGCATATTCATATGCTGCATTAATTATACCGCACAGAGAGGTGCTTCTCCGCAGTGTGCGTATGCATATGCTGCATTAATTATACTGCGAGAGAGGTGCTTCCCTGCAGTGTGCGGATTCATATGCTTTTTTTTTTTTTTCATTTCTGATAATTTTGTTCAGCTTTTTTTCCATTTTAAAACCTTTTGTTCTGTTATTTTCTTTAAAGTTAGACCATTTGGGTCAGTTTTGGTTTTTTTAAATCGTTTTGTTCATTTTTGTTCCTTTCATAGCATTTTAATATGATTAAATAAAGTTGTGCAATGTATATTCATAAGAAAAAAAGCATTTTTATTCAATAAAAAAAGATAGAATCGGCAGAATTACCGTATCGACAGGATTATCGTATCGACAGAAATATCGAATCATCATTGGAAACGATACGGAATTACGGAATCAGCAATGGAGCTGAAAAATACGATGTCCGAAATGACTGAAATGGAACCAAAATCACGAAATGGAATGAAAATGACTTGCGATTTTACACATTTCATGTCCATACGAAAACACGCAAATTTTTTCGTTACGGATCGAAAAGCTTTTCGCATCGGACGTTTTTGGATCTGATTCGGAAATTCAGCCGAATCCGAAGCCACGAATCGGACCGATTTGTGAAAAATATCAATCGGTCCGAATCGAAACGCACATCCCTACCGGCCACATGACCAGTCCCTGCTTCGGAGTCAGTGCAGCTGCAGCACAAGGGATGCTGCTGGACCCCTGTGCTGATAGGAAACTGAAATCCCTCAGTGCAGGCAGCATTATGTGCTGCCTGTCACAGGAATATGCAGGGCCAGTTCCCTGCTCCTACACAGGAGATCGAAGAGATCCAGGCCCCCCACCCCACGGGCCCCCCAAAATGCCCAACTGGTCAGTCCGCCCCTGAAGCCAAATCACAACAGGAGTTAGATTAGTCAAGGATTGCCGAACTGGTACACAAGGGGTGGTTCTCATACAAAGCCGGGTCTGGAAACAGTATCGAATCATACACAAAGAAAGGCAGTGAATCGCAGAAAACGAATCCCTAGCACTGGAAAAGTAACTCCAAACAAGACGCATGGACTTCACTGGCTGGTAGCCAAGTCCTATCCTCAGGACCATAACCTTCGCAGTCAACCAGGTACTGGACGACTCCCCTGACAAGACAGGAATTCAAATTGGCATGAACCTCATACTCCTCCTCACCTTGGGACTGAATAGGTGGAGGAGGAAAGTTGACCCTTGTGTACCTGTTGCACGTAAGGTGTTTGAGGAGGCTAACATGAAACACATTATGTATGTGCAAGTATGGGAGGAGCACCAAGACATAGGACACAGGGTTCACCCTGTGCAAGACCTTACAGGTATATGGACCAATGTATTTGGGGGCCATCTTCATAGAAGGAACCAGGAGTTTAATGTTTCTTGTGGAAAGCCAGACTCTATCCCCGCCGTATATACTGGGGAAGGCCTTCTCCGTCTGTCTGCTTTCTCTTTTTGTTTTTACTGTTAGCCTCCATGATCTCCTTGACCTTCTCCCATGTCCCTTTCAATGAGGCCAAATGCTCATCCAGAGCAGGCAACGCGGTTCCCTGAAAGCTAGAAGGTAGCATGGGAGGATCAAATCCATATACCATATGAAAAGGTGAATGACCCGTGGTCTCACTGACTGCGTTATTCAAAGCAATTTCTGCCCAAGGCAAGAGATCTGACCATTCGTTCTGTTTTTCAGATACAAAACACTGTAAATATTGTTCTACATTTTGATTGGCTCACTCAGCTGCACCATTAGTCTGAGGATGGTAGGCAGAGGAGAAACTTAATTTCACAGAACCCTCTCCAGAACCTGGACACAAATTGAGTGCCTCTATCTGAGACAATGCCTAGAGGAACACCATGAAGCCTGACAATGTTTTGGACAAAGACTGGAACCAGTTCCATGGTGGATGGCAACTTGGCGAGAGGCACGAAATGAACCATCTTAGAGAACCTGTCGACAATGGTAAGAATCACTGTGTTCCCGTGAGAGATAGGCAAATCGGTTATAAAGTCCATAGACAGGTGAGCCCATGGTCTCTCAGGAATTGGTAATGGTTATAACAATACTAAAGGCAAGGTCTTAGGATTTTTGCTTCTACAGCATACCTCACAGGTAGCTATATACTCCGGAACATCTTTCCGCATACCCGCCCACCAAAACTTATTTTCCAGAGTGGCTACGGTTTTAGTAATACCCATATGCCCAAAAGGTTTGGTATCATGATATACCGACATAACCTGTATTCTCTCCTCTTCAGGAACGAAGAGTTTACCAGGTGGTTTCTCAGCGGGAGCAGTACTTTGAACTGACTATAATCTCTCCAGCAGAGGATAAGAAACCGTGAGAAGGGTAGTGGCAAGAATCCTATCTTGTGGAATAATGGGACTTTGATCAAAGACATGATGTTCATATGTTTCGTGTTGCCTAGACAGGGCATCAGCCTTGACATTTTTGGAACCAGGATGGTAGGTAAGCACAAAGTTAAAACTGGAAAGAAACAGAGACCACCTAGCCTGTCTAGCATTCAGGCATTTAGCACCCCCAATGTATGGCAGATTCTTATGATCGGTTATGATGATTATGGGATCCTTAGAACCTTCCAACAGGAAACGCCATTCTTTCAGAGCTACGACAACAGCAAGTAATTCCCTATTACCTACTGTATGTCATAATTCTTTTCTGCAGGTGTCATCTTCCTGGAGAAAAACCCACATGATGTAACAGCTTCTCAGGACTCTCTCTCTGAGAGAGGACTGCGCCTATGCCAATCTGAGACGCATCTACCTCGAGTTGAAATGGCAAACCTGGCTCAGGATGTCGCAGGACTGGTGCCGTGATGTACGCCTCTTTGAGCTTGTTAAAAGCCATAATACTCCATATTTGGTTCTGAGCACCTTTTTTTGTCAAGGCTGTAATGGGAGAAACTAGGGATGTGCAATTCGTTTCGTACAGATTCGTTTTTCCTATGAAATTTACCATTTTCGTGCTTCCGAGGGAATTCCGAATCTGAAATTTCGACCACACGAAATTTTGGATCGATTCGAAATTTCGGGTCAAATTTCAAATTGATAAATTTTTTATTTTTTTAAAAAAAAATGCTTAAAAAATCTAAAAATAAAGAGACTTTTTACTGCAGAATATTATAAGCAACAGTTTATCAGACATTGAATTAAAACTGGAATATTTTTAACATTGAAGCCTATGGGATACAACATTTCTCACACTATCGAATTTGATATCAACTATCGAATTTGAAATCAAATTTCGAATTGATATCAACTATCAAATTGATTTTAATTTACAATACCAGTAATAGTCAGCAAAGGACTTTATGAAAAAAATTAATTTAATTTCACTGTTTAATTTGACTCAAGTACAAAATCCGTGACACAGCTTAATACTTAATAGGGATGTGCATTTCGATTCGGACCGATTCGGTGCTTCGGATACGTCCGATGTTCTGAATTGGATTGGCACCGAAAAACACAGCATCCAAATTTTTTTCCGATCCGAACCAAAATAATTTTGTTATTTCGTATGAATGGGAAATTTGTAAAATCGTAAGTCATTTTCGTTCCATTCATGATTTCAGTTCCATTTCGGACATTGTATTTTTCGGTTCCATTGCTGATTCCGTAATTTTGTATCGTTTCAATCAAGTTCGATAGTTACTTGATATCCATTTGATCGTTCATTTCAAATTCGATAGTTGCAGCATATGAATCCTCACACTGCCGGGCAGCACCTCTACAGTATAATTAATGAAGCATATGATTCCACACACTGCCGGGCAGCACCTCTACAGTATAATTAATGCAGCATATGATTCCACACACTGCCGGGCAGCACCTCTACAGTATAATTAATGCAGCATATGATTCTGCACACTGCCGGGCAGCACCTCTACAGTATAATAATGCACCATATGATTCCGCACTCTGCCGGGCAGCACCTCTACAGAAGTGATGGGCGGAACAGCCCCGTGTTTGGCTCACATTCGAACTTTTTCAAACGAGAACACGATTCAAACTCAATGCAAGTCTATGGGGCTCAAAAGTTTGAATTTTAAAGTGCCCTCCAAGAGGGCATATTGGCCATAAAAGGTGTATGGGGGTCCGGGTACTGCCCTGGGGGACAGGAAACAATGAAAATAAAGTTTTAAAAATTTTTTTCAAAAAAAATAAAGAAATGTGCACTGATTTGGATATCGACTAACTATCGAATTTGAAATGAACTATCAAATAGTATATCCATTTGATAGTTCATTTCAAATGTTAAAAAAGGTGTGGGAAATGTTTTACCCCATAGGCTTCAATGTTAAAAAAGGTGTGGGAAATGTTGCATCCCATAGGCTTCAATGTTAAAAAGATGTGGGAAATGTTTTACCCCATAGACTTCAATGTCAAAGGTGTGGGAAATATTTTACCCCATAGGCTTCAATGTTAAAAATGGTGTGGAAAATGTTTTACCCCATAGTCTTCAATGTTAAAGTTGTGGAAAATGTTTTACCCCATAGGCTTCAGTGTTAAAAATGGTGTGGAAAATGTTTTACCCCATAGGCTTCAATGTTAAAAGTGTGGGAATTGTATTACCCCATAGGCTTCAATGTTAAAAATGGTGTGGAATTTTTTTTACCCCATAGGCTTCAATGTTTAAGGTGTGGGAAATGTTTTATCCCATAGGCTTCAATGTTAAAAATGGTGTGGAAAATGTTTTACCCCCATAGGCTTCAATGTTAAAAATATTCCCGTTTTCATTAAATAACTAATAAACTGTTGCTTATAATATTCTGCAGTAAAGAATCTCTTTATTTTTCAATTATTTTAGGATCTTTTGAGCATTTAAAAAAAAAAAATCAACATTTTTTTTATCAATTCGAATCGATCTGAAATTTCGAATCGAAACTAAATGAAAACCGTCCGAAACGACCCGAGACAAAACAAAAAAAACACCTGGAAAGAAAAACGAAAGGAAACGAAACTAAATTTTTAGAGGTGCACATCTCTAGGAGAAACCACAGATGAGAAACCCTTTATGAATCTTCTGTAATAATTAGTGAACCCTAGAACCTCTGAATAGCTTTTAACCCTTGAGGTAGTGGCCAAACTTTGATAGCAGAGAGTTTCTGAGGGTCCATCTCAAAACCTTCAGGTTAAATTATATAACCCAGGAACTGAACAGATGTTATGTCGAACAAACACTTCTCTAGTTTGCAGTACAACCCATTCTCGAGCATTTTTTGTAACACCATTCGTACAAGAACGTGATGTGTCTCCATGTCAGGAGAGTAAATCAGAATATCATCAAGATAGACAATAATGAATTCTTTCAAGAAGTCCCTTCGGACATAAATAATCAAATCTTGGAACACTGCGGGTTCATTACACAGACCAAATTGCATGGCAAGGTATTCATAGTGCCCACTTCTCGTGTTAAACGCAGTTTTCCATTCGTGATCTTTCTTGATTCAAATCAGATTATACACGCACCGCGTAGGTCCAATTTCATACATATTTTGGCACCTTTAAGGCAGTCAAACAATTCTGATATCAGAGATATGGGATTCGCATTATGCACAGTTATTTGGTTAACGCCTCTGTAATCAATACAGGGTCGCAAATCACCCTCCTTTTTTGACACAAAGAAAAATCCTGCCCCAGCAGGGGAGGAGGAACGGCGTATAAACCCACGGGCGAGGTTATGACGTATATATTCCTCCATTATGTTGTTCTCTTTCTGAGAGAGGGGGTACACATGCCCCCACGGAGGCATGGTACCTGGCAGAAGATCTATGGCACAGTCATAAGGTCGATGGGAAGGCAGAATCTCAGTTTTTCCCTTATCAAAGACCTCCTTGAGGTCACTGTACCACTTGGGTACCTCCGTAGACAGTGGAGGTGCTATGACCACATTCAAGCTACCTACCACAGTACTTATCCCCAAACATTTTGACCAGCACTGAGAGCTCCAAGAACCCAACTCTCCCTCTGTCCAGTTCATGACTGAGTTGTGTTTGGCTGACCAGGGATAGCCCAGAACAATAGGCACTGTAGGAGATTCTATTATTTGGATTTCACTGCTGAGGACGTGTGGGGAACGTCCTCATTGAATCCTAAGGAAAGATAGGGGGTTCCTTTGAACCCCAATTTCTCCCGACTGTTGGCAGCTAGCAGGGTCATGTTTGGTATCATTGCATCAGAGCATGGCCTTTCCAGTGATACCAAACATGGTTTAAAGTAAAGAAAAAAAGTAATAAAAATAATAATGAAAAAAGGAAAAACTTGTTTTTTTAAGACGTGAAATGGCTCAGCAGTGAAGCGGTTCATTTTATCTCCATGTATGATACCTGTATAGAAAGAAAGAGGGATGGTATTGTGAGTAACATGGGGTCTTAATAATTGTCTGCCATCAATACTTTCAATGAGAAGAGGAGTTTCTCTCTTAACCAAAGGCACTTTGTCATGACCCTGGCCTAGCAGATGTGCAGAAATGTGGGTGTGAGCCCAAGGTGCAGAAAACATATCAGATAAGGCAGGATACAGGGTAACAGGGTTTATTTGTAGCAACAAATAAACAGACAAGAACTCATATAGAAGGCTCAAAACAAAACCATAGAAGGAGGCTAGGGGTAGTGGGAATGGGAGAACTGGATAAATATAATATAAAGGATACAAAGAACATATATCCTAGGCAAAGTTACAGATGGAGCAGGCAAAAGGGCAATCAGAGTTAAGCAAGGGTCTGGTACACAGGTAGTCAATCAGAATAACAGAGGGGTACTGGGAGGACAAGGAGGATACCGGAAATAACTGTAGAATCAGAGCCGAGGGAAAGCAGGAATGTCTATGGTACAGAGGGGTTCCAGATAGGGATCTCAGGAGTATCAGAAGTAGGTCTGCACTTGGCAAGGCTAGCAACTTCAATGAGGAAGCTTGGAGTAAGGGGCGTTGATAGGTAAATCCCATCACGATCAGGCAGTTATGAAAATATACGACATGAGTTTATGCTGATGCCTACAGTGAATTTTGCTCTAATTAGCATTCTATGATCAAGCTGACAGTGTAGAAATGGATCTTGCTTTAGAATCTGCAGGTTTGTCTAAATGTCTTAAAGCACACCCAAGATAAGGGCGGAGGTTAGGAAAATAGGGAGTAAAAAAGTCCAGAAGCAAACAGATGTTAATTCCTGTTAGATAGTGAAACGTTAGGAAAACTTATGAAACTGCAGAAATGTTTATCTTTGTGTTACTCTGTATTTTAACTTTTAATATGCTGCTGTATGCATTTTAGTAGGTGTTACTTCTCTCTGATAAGATATTGAAATGTCATGTAAATGTATATAAGCACATGTAACCAAACATACAACGGAGAACGAAGCGAAGGAAAACTTTGTGTCTTGTCATCATTTCCAGTTACTTCCTTCTCACTGGTCGACCATGAGTTATTTTGTTACGGAGAGATAATTTAGTTAGAGAATAGAAGATTACGGACACACATCAAGCTGAGGCAGAATTTTCCGGCTATCAATTTGGGGGCATCGATTCCGGGATATCGTCCCACAGGAAGGTACGTAGAAAATAACAGTTCTTTGTTGTATCTGCGCCTTCCTGTCTGACGATAGGAACTAAATTTTTATTTTTTTGATTGTGATGATTGTGTCGCGTAGAAAACAGGCCTGTGTTTTGCTGATCAGAATGGTTCTGAGCCAGTTTTGGGATTGGATCCCAAGTATATATATATGTTAGATATATATATATATAGCAGAATTGGATTCTGCAGTTATGTGTTTATTGTTTTATTGTTTTGGGGATTTGGATAGGTAGGATTTTATTGTTTCATATATCTCTCCCTGACAACATAAGTCAATTATATGTACTGTATACTGTGTATGTGTATAAATATATTGTATAACGTGCTGTAACTGTGTGGCTGAGCATTGTTTGAGTAGGTCATCACAAAAATACCGAGACTGGATTACTGGTCTCAAGTGAAAACACCACATCTACTGCCCTTGATAATTTGATAGATATAAGATCATAATAATGTTTAATTTGCTTGACTTTGCTTTTGCTACAGGATGGAGATCCCAGCTCTAAACCTACTAACCAAACATGCTTTATGAGCGCAAACTCAAATATAAGAATGTCTTGAAATGTAGAAATGTGATATATAAAAATCACTTGTAATACCTGGGCAAGAGGTTGTCCAGATGCTGTGATACACCCTATAGGGCCAGTTGCATAGCTCAAGAGATGTATCCAATGCCAAATGTTATTGTTATATAACTGATTCAGCGTTCAGGGTTGCGGGTTTGAGCTAGTGAGCGGTAACACAAAAAGTGGAGCAGGCACATATAAACTGAAGGGTTTATTAAGCAAATAGACAATAGACATAAAGCAAAAGGGCAACACAGCGGGAAGTAGATACTAAGCAAATTAAGTAACAATAGGGCAGACACTGAATAGATAATAACCAAGAAAACAATTAACAAGAGGATAAGTAATGATAGGGATAACTGATAACACTGTATGAAACTGAGCAATAAAAGAGACTAAAGTACATAAGATATTAGGATATTAAACAGAGGGACACTACAGGAATAAATATTTTACACAGGACTCCAGAGAAAGACAAACAAGAAAGGGTTAATTTAAAGAGGATACACAGAACACTGAAGATGATTAAGCAGGTATAGGAATTAATCCAGAAAACACTGGTATAAAGAGAATACAATGAAGGTGCAGGGATACTGGGAGTTGGAGTCCAGGGGTGTAATATGGCTGTAGGGTCCAGGGAATTATGAAAAGTCCAGAAAAATAATATAATATTTGCATCAAAAATAAAGTCCTTGGCAAATAGAAGTAGGTTATTCAAGCGCGGTATGAAAATCCATAGGCATATCCAAGTTCAAATCCAATAGGTCTAGGCAGAATATACTAGGCAGGTATTGCAAGGGTTAATGTGATGTTTTAGACTTTTTGCCTTTCTTGCGAGCACGGCGCCGCGGGGTATGACAGTTATTGACAGGAGACTATGGAATATGTTATTAGGAATGGTTACAAAATATGGTGAATTTTTAGATAGGATGAAATGTACTTAAGGCAGAACGTGATTATCCAAACGATGCGGATGATAATTTATGAGTCAATGTGAGAAGAGGTTAGGAAAGTGTATGAGAGACATGGTGAAAGGAAAATGGTATGGAAACAAATGAATGGAGAAATAGTGCAGAGTTTTGTGATGAGATTTATAGATTGTTATTTGGGATGTGAGACAATGGAAGACGAGATGGTTGTTATATTCATACAGAGTTTAATGGATAACATGTTCCCCGCTTGCAGCCGGCTCATTAAGCAGACTGAGACAGGATGGTACGGGATGAGGCCAAAAGAGTTAGAAAAGACTATCCTAGATATGACAGATACAGGTTACTTTCCAGTAGAGACCATTAAGAAGGACATGAATGGTGATTAGCAGTATGTATGCAGAAGGTGATGTGAAGGTGATTAGCAGTATGTATGCAGAAGTGATGTGAAGGTGATTAGCAGTATGTATGCAGAAGGTGATGTGAAGGTGATTAGCAGTATGTATGCAGAAGGTGATGTGAAGGTGATTAGCAGTATGTATGCAGAAGGTGATGTGAAGGTGATTAGCAGTATGTATGCAGAAGGTGATGTGAAGGTGATTAGCAGTATGTATGCAGAGGTGATGTGAAGGTGATTAGCAGTATGTATGCAGAGTGTGATGTGAATGAGAGCACAGGACAGAGGAGAAGGTCAGAGATTTAAGGCAGGACAAGCAAAGAATGTGAAATTTAGGAAATATTCAGTATTATCCAAGGCAAGGTAGACAGAGGAGTCAGGACAACTGCTTTGTTTGTTGTTTTATGAGCTCATAAGGCTCGAAATTGTATGACCAAATGATGGTACATCCACCTCATTATTTGGCACATAGGGTCACCAGGTGACCCCACCTTAACAGCGCACTGTCCTTGTGGAGAGGAACAGATGGCAGCTTATCTTTTACTGATGAGACTAAGGGTCTGTTGCTGCAGTGTGGAATTTTGTGCAGGAGCATCATAACAATGTTACTCTTGAGATAGGGAGATCTATCTGTGTGTACAACATGACTGATCATATTTTGTCTTTGGTCCCTTTAAGTTTGGAATAGAACATGACGAAAATATTTGTATTAAAAGGGACTTATTATTCATGACGTAGGTTGTTCTTTTTTTGTGTAGACCCCAGTATTTTTAGATGGTTTTATGATTGTGACATGATTTCATTGGTAGGTGATTCTTTAATTCCCCTAGACGACTTGCAGGCTAAAGTGATATTGTTTAAGTGTTTTGTTATTTGTATTAAAACATTTAGCTGACACTGAGTCTATGTGCCACTTCCTCTACTGGACTGACTGACTGTATACCATACCACACCACACTCAAACCACGTGTCCAGCCTGTATACAGCAAACAGTATCCACTTACATAAGAGTAACAAATAGGGATTACACTAGTTATTTAGGAACTTTTACAGAAAAATATAATTATACCCACTGTGTCACCCTATAAAAGTCCAATCCACCAGTTTCAAGTCTGGTAAGCAAGAGTATAGATCCACCCAGGATCTCCGCAGTATATGCCCTGATACAGCCCTTTGCGCTTTTTTGGGGCCAGATATATATGGTCTAAATGCTGCAATTCCCCATGATTCTCAGTGTTTTATAGTCTTAGATTTATGTTTTGCTTTCTTTAGCATTCCGGTACACCCTGACAAGACCACTGATTGTGTTCACGTATCGAGGTAGTCAATTTACATAGACAAGATTACCTCTGGGTTTTAGAGATATGTCAGCGGTTTTCAGTGCCGTGGTCAAGCAAACTCTTGAGTCACGGACCCCGCAGTATGGCTCTACGTCGCACAAAACGTGGATGACCTATTGCTGTGCAGCCCAGACGAGGAGAGTTGTTTCAGAGACTCTAAACTTTTTCTATTGTACTTATTTCAAGCAGGCCACAAGGAGTCACTCAAGAAAATCTCCTACTCGTTGTCAAATACATGGGATTCACCCTTTCTTCAGGTCAGAGACAGTTGTCCTCAGAGCGAGTGCAGGCGCTCATGAAATTGCCACGACCACATGATAAAGCTTCCATGATGTCCTTTCTAGGCGTGATAAACTGTTGCAGACATTGGCTATCAGACTGTTCATTTTATGATTCTACTCTTCGTTCTCAAAGCAAACAAGCCCAGACACCATTCAATGGACTGATGAACTGTTACATGATTACAAAACTCTCCAGCAGTCCTTGTGTACAGCTCCAGCACTTGGATTGCCTCATTACAGCTCACCTTTACACCTTGATTGCAAAGAGGTTGGAAGGATAGCTGCGGGTGTGCTGCCTCAGAACCACGGCAATGGATACTAATGGCAGTTTATTCAAAATTTTACATACAGTGGTTGGGAGGGGATGCCGGCATGCTTAGGATCGGGGGATGCCGGCATGCTTAGGATCGGGGGATGCCGGCATGCTTAGGATCGGGGGATGCCAGCACGCTTAAGATCAGTTGCAGCATGTGTCATTATGATAGAAACTTGTGAAGCGCTAGTGTTGTCACACTCACTCATTTTGTACATTAAGTTTTAAATGTCCTTAAATGAAGCACAACACAACATATGACAGCGCAAAAGCGATAAAACTATGAGAAGATATTTACTGACACTCACAATCTTACTGTCATATATGCTGGGCCATCCGTAGGTCCTGCTATGTTAGTCCTTAAAATATACAATACACAATCCACCCACACTAGACATGGATGACGACTCCCATGACTGTGTAAAACAACTGCAGCAAGACAGCACACCTGGAGGGGACTTGCAGTTTACTCCTATAGAAGTCAGTGAGATCGTGTTTATAAATGGTTTGTTTCTTCTGGCTTTGCTATAGGTCAGATGTAGACAAGGTGCTTCTGGCACATTCTATTCCTTGTGTTTCAGCCCAAGCAGCAGAATTAATTGCTCTGATGCAGACAGGTTAGTTGTTTAAAGGGGAAGACATGACTATATATATATATATATAGTGACTCCAGACATGCTTTTAAGGTAGTGCATGATTTTGGTCAGATTTGGAAGCAGATAGGACTTATGACAGTGGACGGTAAAGGTTTCTCATGCAGATTGTTGTAAAAGAATTATTGTCAGTAATTGTTATCAGGAAGGATTGTTAATGTTTAATGCCAAACCCGCACCAATGCTTCAGACCCAGTGTCACAAGGTAATGCTTTATTTAGCAGACGCAGTGGCAAAACAGGCCGCTGTAGCAGCTACTCCACACCCAGCCTATGACACTCATCCGACCATCCAGAGATTGATGGTAATGATACCACAATTGTACCAAGATCGAGATATAGTAAACCTCCAGGCTACGGCCTCAGAGGCAGATTTTTAAGCTTTGGGAAACTTTGTGTATGACAAAAGGATATGAATGGCCTTTAGTCATACAACGAGGGGAAGTTGAGTATATATTACCCCCCTTTATTTTTATTACCCCCTTATGGTGTCAGACATAAGAACAGAGCGCTAAGGCTTTAGCAGCAAGGTTTGTATGTAAAAAGATAGGGCCTCGCGTTATAACAGATGATATTAGTGTAGCACAGGCAGAATATGTGGCGCACTTGATTAGTAAATTGAACGGCATCTACGGTGATAGATCTTTCTTTTTTACCTCCAGATCAATTGGTGGTCAAGCAGATAATCAGGAGGAACAAGGAGGACGCAAGCAGGATAACGATGGCTTACAAGCGATGGATGGATCACAGCCAAGCAGAAGCAAGCAAGGAGGCACAGTCAGGACCAGTTATCAGGAGGCCGGGGTTTCCCCCCACACAGTCAGGACCAGTTATCGGGAGGCCGGGGTTTCCCCCCAACACAATCAGGACCAGTTATCGGGAGGCCGGGGTTCTCCCCCAAACAAGTGACTCTTGAAGAATTTGGAGACTCTCGTGATAAAGAAAGAGTGACACTTATAAGTAGGAGGGGAAGATCAATCCCCTGAGTCTAATGAACTGACTCCTCTGAGATTTTGTTGTGCTGTAACTTGTGGCTTTATCACACTTTACTTTATTATCATTTTTTTACATTCATGGTGTGTCTGAAAGATGAAACACACAGTCTGGATATCGGTTCTAACTTGGGATTGGTTAGGAATACGAGGGAACGCAGTGAGTCCTCATGGAATAGATAATATGTATATTAATCCATTAAGTTGATCTTTAAGGAATCTCAGAAGAATGACTCGTGCTAGATATGTAGTCAGGCCCCGCACAGCTTATAATATGAGTTTCTATTCATAGGTTTTCCTATTAATGACACGGCTTTACAAGAATTAATTGATCATGGTAATTTAACTCAATATAGTGTGATAGAGAAGGAACCTGCCCGTGTCCATTTGCAGAGACATGTTAATGATGTAGCACTGTGATTCAGGAATTTATCATGACTTTAAAGTGTCACCTATAAACTGGACTATTTTATTCAGATGTAAGATGTACGAGGAGGCTCCTGTGTTCACAACTTATAATTTTGCATCAACACCAACTAGTGACCGCAAATTTCTTACTCAACAGACAGTGTTTCTTCTCTTAGGTTGGCCTCTATATACCAGCCAAAGTAGTAGGACAGGGTTACCTTTTGGTTATTATTGGCTTTGTGGTAGATGGGCGACAAAGGTAATACCCCTCAAACATTTTAAACCTTGTTTTTTAGGATTTGTACTACCCGCATTTAATATTCATGACACACTTCCAGAAGGAAAGATTAGGCTAAAGAGAGCTGCTTTTAGAACGTCAATTAAATCTGACTTAGCTGAGGTGATTCCGGCAGGTCTTTCCTGGTTTATTGGCATTGCACGTCTTTACAAAAAAGCTTAATTATTTGGTTGATGATATAGATGATGCTTTTAATTATACTGAAGATAGTATTTTAAAGCTTTCCGCAGAGCAAGAGCAGATGCGCATAGTTGCTTTGCAAAATAGATTATTTGCTAGCGGCACAAGGAGGGGTGTGCCAGCTAGTTGGAATTGGTGATTCCTGTCGTACATACATTAAAGACAAATCAGGTGCAATTGAACATGACATGGATGAGTTGGATGAGGTTTGAGCTAGGCTACGGAAGGCTCCGACAGGTGTGTTTGAAGGTTTTGACTGGACTTTTGGACTAGGATCATGGATAGGAAATCTAGGAAAGAAAATATTGATGGGATGTATAGTTGTTCTCTTTATCTTTATTGCTATATACGATTTTGTAATGCTTCTTAAGTGTCTATGTAAGCATATGAGTAAAAACATTAACACAAGTAAGCCTAAAGTTACCCCTCTTGATAATCGAAGCATTCCCCCACAGGGTTTAGAGAAAACAGTTTTCCAGATTGAGTAATGTGTCCACTCCTTAGGCATAAGGGAAGGTACATTTTAGATGTAATGGGTACACATATGGTAGAATTGCTTAATATACTAGTAGATGAATGTAACACATACATATAGTTAGCTGATCCTTTTTTAGTTGTTTCTTTAAGATTAATTTGCAGTACTTTAACCTCACAACCCCACACCTATCCTTTAATTAAATTGCACTACCTCCTTAGCTACTCAAGTGCAGGTTAGGGTAAAACCGATGAATACCAGCATCAACAGCAATTAATGACAATAGAAAATAAGCTACTATGTGTTATCGTTATAGCTGCAATTTAAAATTCCTTTTCCCCTTTCCTTTTGCTATTTCAATCTTAGTAAAATAAGTGTTGTTTATGGCTCACTGTCACCAGTGAATATTGTGTTCCCACTCTTGGAGAAGAGGCCTGCATGGTCAGGGTGTCTCCCTGGGTCATTTTTGCGTGGGTTTAGATCCTGCGTCCGGCTAAGAATGACCCGGCCTCTGAAGTACTGGGCGGGCAAGGGAACGTGACAGTGTTGCTTTATAATTTTTAGTTTTGTTTTAGTATATTGATCACGATGTGATAAAAATGATGGATTGATAGGTAAATCCCATCACGATCAGGCAGTTATGAAAATATACGACATGAGTTTATGCTGATGCATACAGTGAATTTTGCTCTAATTAGCATTCTATGATCAAGCTGACAGTGTAGAAATGGATCTTGCTTTAGAATCTGCAGGTTTGTCTAAATGTCTTAAAGCACACCCAAGATAAGGGCGGAGGTTAGAAAAATAGGGAGTAAAAAAGTCCAGAAGCAAACAGATGTTAATTCCTGTTAGATAGTGAAACGTTAGGAAAACTTATGAAACTGCAGAAATGTTTATCTTTGTGTTACTCTGTATTTTAACTTTTAATATGCTGCTGTATGCATTTTAGTAGGTGTTACTTCTCTCTGATAAGATATTGAAATGTCATGTAAATGTATATAAGCACATGTAACCAAACATACAACGGAGAACGAAGCGAAGGAAAACTTTGTGTCTTGTCATCATTTCCAGTTACTTCCTTCTCACTGGTCGACCATGAGTTATTTTGTTACGGAGAGATCATTTAGTTAGAGAATAGAAGATTACGGACACACATCAAGCTGAGGCAGAATTTTCCGGCTATCAGGCGTAGCTTCCTCATATACAGGGTTGATTAGGGAGGATGAAGGGCAGGTGAGGTTCCAGGTCCATTATGCAAATCATAGTCCAGGAAAGCATATGGAGAGAAAAGTCCTGGAACCTGCATATGGCAATGCAGGACATGGAAAAAAGGAGAACAAAGGGGGGCGCCAGAGGGTCTGGGGGTTCTTACCATGACACACTTGATGTATGGCAGCAAAACCAGAGTCTAGGAAATTTCCTGCAGAACCAAAATCAATCAGTGCTTCCGTGTCAAGCTTGATATCCTCCCAAGCCACTGACACTGGAACCTCAAACGAGACCTCTTTTTCTTTTTAGACACGAGAGACGCTGCAGTCATGCCTAGAACCTGTCTCTCAGTGGATTCTAGACACAATCGTTTCCCGATATAGAAGACCTCTTTGGTCGTTTGGGACACTGTAACCGAAAGTGGCCCTTATCGGCACAGTAAAAAGATAGCCCCTCTCTGAGGCGATGTTGTCTCTCTTGCAGGATCAAAAGTGCGCCTAAGGTCTTTCATAAACTCAGCATAGCTGTAAATTACGGGTTTCTTTAGTTCCCAGAAGGGAGTTGCTCAGAGCAGAGCTTTCTCTGCCAGGTGATTAATCACGTACCCCCCCCCCCTTGGCTCTGTCTGTGGGACACATCCCAGGATTCAATTCAAACATGATGTCTATTTGCATTATGAATCCCCTGCAAAACCCAGATGTACCGTCAAAACATATGGGGGACTTCAGACTTACATGGGGTGCATCAGCAACAGAAAGCGGAGGAGGAGGAGGAGAGACAGTTACTGCTGGAGAGGATGGTGGTGAAGCTTTGCTGGACTGATTCATCAGTAAACCCAAAGCCTGAGCAAACTGGTCCATGCGGTGGTCCTGCTCCTCCTGTTTAGCAATGATATCACTCAGCTTAGACATCAACACGGTTAAGTCTGTCGGTTCCATATAGCTTGGCCCTGACATAATATCACGTTCACACTCGATAACCGTGGTGAGGATCCCTATGGACAGACCTTTAACCCTCTGATCTTTAGAATGGTCGGGACCACTATCCCTATCACTCCCAACCAGGGAGAACAGGCACACCAGCAGCAAAGAATATGACCCAGCAGGTTTCACAATAGAGTACGTACTGGAGCGCAAAGGGTTAATCTTGTCCACAACTGGAGAGCAGCCTGAGTAGAGCTTTTTGCAGCAGGGGTCAGAATTAACTTTGCAGCAGGGGTCAGAATTTCACAACAGGCAGGGTTCTCATACTCTCTGGTTTGTCAACTGGGCAGATCGATTGATATTCAGAGTCAGCACTATGCAAGGCTAGGGATGAGCGTTCGGTTCGGATCAGTTCGGAGTTCGATTCGAACATCGCCCGTTCGGCTGTTCGTCGAACTCTGAACATTTCTGCGTGTTCGCCGCATGTTTTCCCACAATGCACCACAATGGACCACAATGCACTTTTCCACTGGCCTGAAACTTGGAATTGGCTACAGCCTTGCACCTGACCGCAGGTCAGGTGCAAGACTATGCCAATCACGGCTCAGAGTCCTGATTGGGCAAATTTTGCCCAATCATGGGCTCACAGAGCAAAGTCCCGCAGCACACTATAGAAGGCTTCCCTGCCTGCAGCCCCAGCACGTGTATTTGCAGAAGTGAATCAGAGAGGAGAAGAGATTGTTCTGTCAGGGTGTATCTGTGACGTTGTAGGAGATTTCTGGGAATTAGAATCTGTGTTGGCACTGCCAGGCTATCAGGGACAGTGTGTTTCAGTGAGTTGTAGGAGATTTCTGGGAATTAGAACCTGTGTTGGCACTGCCAGGCTATCAGGGACAGTGTGTTTCAGTGAGTTGTAGGAGATTTCTGTGAATTTGAATCTGTCTTGGCACTGCCTGGCTATCAGGGACAGTGTGTATCAGTGAGTTATACCACAGTTCAGCAAATTAGAATCTGTCTTGGCACAGACTGTTATCAGTGTGTATCAGAGAGTTATACCACAGTTCAGCAAATTTGAATCTGTCTTGGCACAGCCAGGCTATCAGTGTGTATCAGTGAGTTATACCACAGTTCAGCAAATTTGAATCTGTCTTGGCACAGCCAGGCTATCAGTGTGTATTAGTGAGTTATACCACAGTTCAGAAAATTTGAATCTGAGTCTTGGCACAGACTGTTATCAGTGTGTATCAGTGAGTTATACCACAGTTCAGCAAATTAGAATCTGTCTTGGCACAGACTGTTATCAGTGTGTATCAGTGAGTTATACCACAGTTCAGCAAATTTGAATCTGTCTTGGCACAGCCAGGCTATCAGGGACAGTGTTTATCACTAATTTATAGCATTGTTCTGGAAAATCTGTATATCTTTGATCTAATTCTAGATACCATACAATAACACAGTTTAATCAGAGTTCATATGTTTATCTATTGAGAGTTGAATCTGGCTGTTGCCAGCTATCAGGGTGTTGCAGCCTGCAGGAGAGGAAGTGAATCAGAGAGAGAGAGAGAGTAGAGGACATTGGCAGCCTTGCAGGGAAATATCAGTAAAATCAACGACTTACAGTATATCAGAGTTCTGAATATCTTTAATCTATATACCAGAGTTGAATCTGAGTTCTGCATATCTCCAATCTTTATACCAGAGTTTGCAGGCACTGGTAGTTTACCAAGTGATGACACAGGTGCTTCTGAGGCTGCAGATGATCAGAGGAAGAGCGGTGAAGGCCGGGGCCGCTTGACTGATGCCTTTTTAAATTTTTTTAGTCCACAACGCCCAGGGATATCAAATGTAGGCACCCATTGCCAGCGTCTTCACCGTATGGTGCAGGACTACCTAGGGGCAAGGGCAGACCTGGATACCTTCGCAGCAGATGATCCACTGGCTTACTGGGTGTTGAGATAGGATCACTGGCCAGAACTTAGTCAATATGCTATGCAGCTACTAGGTTGCCCTTCATCCAACGTACTTTCTGAAAGGACGTTCAGTGCCGCTGGAGGTTTTGTCACAGACAAAAGAGTGCGTCTGTCCACCGACTCTGTAGACCAGCTGACATTTATAAAAATGAATCAGTCCTGGATCAGCAGCTATCAATCCCCTGATGCTGACTTAACTGAATAGATCGGGGATCTCTTCTGCATTCTCAAAACCTCCACCACTGCACTCTTCCACAATACCACAAAGGGGTTACGGTGTGAAGGGACTTGCTGCCACCAAAGGTAAAATATTTGGGTGCACTGCCACTGATGCCTATACCAGATTCATATCATTTTAATATTTGACCACAGGGTCCAACCCTGCACTCTTCCACAATACCACAGAGGGGTTACTTACAGTGTGAAGGCACTTGCTGCCACCAAAGGCACAATTTGGGTGCACTGGCACTGACGCCTATACCAGAATTATATCATTTTAATATTGGACCGCAGGGTCCACCACTGCACTCTTCCACAATACCACAGAGGGGTTACGGTGTGAAGGCACTTGTTGCCACCAAAGGTAAAATCTTTGGGTGCACTGCCACGGATGCCTATACCAGATTCATATCATTTTAATATTGGACCGCAGGGTCCACCACTGCACTTTTCCACAATACCACAGAGGGGATACGGTGTGACTTGCTGCCACCAAAGGCAAAATATTTGGGTGCACTGACGCCTGTACCAGATTCATATCATTTTAATATTTGATCGCAGGGTCCAACCCTGCACTCTTCTACAATAACACAGAGGGGTTACGGTGTGACGGCACTGTTGCTGACACTAAAGGCCCAATTTTAAAGCAATAACGTGCACAAATTAAATGTCTATTGCTAATCCGATGGACATGCACAAAATGTGCAAAAAGTGTCCAATATTTCAATTGAGTGCAATAGTGCATATAGCAGTCCGTGAAGATGGAAGATAAAATACTCAGGAGTCCCAATGCTTGTGGTGCTCCTTCTTATTCCAGTGGAAAGTTCGTCACGTCCAATTAAGGAGCCTTTCAATCTCAGGCTCAGTCAGTATGGCCTTAGGCACTCTCAGGTAGGTGCCCTGGACCTCTTTTCCTCGTTGGTAGTTTGAGTGGTGTTGTTCCCATGAGGTATGAGGTTGGAATTAGCAAAACAAGGCCAATGAAGGGTTAAAAGTAAAAAATATACATTTATTCCATAAAAAGGGACATAAAAATACCGAGACGCGTTTCGGCTGTGGTAGCCTTCCACAGTCGGTGTATTTTCCTGTAGTGTCTCTGTTTTAAAGGTCCGCCACTTGACGGGCAGGTTATGGGGACCTCCTAGGCACGATATTTGAAGGAATTGTTCGTTTTTATTCTTAACTTAAAACTCACTGTTCCTTTAAAACGTTTTTTATTTACTTTTTGTCCTTGTTTCCTGTCCCCCAGGGCACTACCCAGACCCTTTGATAATACAAAAAGGATATAACAGAGGAAAAAGGATTAAAGAGTCAGATGTAAAAGGATTTAATATAAGAAAAATCCCGTAAACAAAACAATTGGGGGTAACCCATATTTAAAGCTGTAAAATTTAGAGGGTAGTTTACAGGATGAGAATACAAAAGATAATGGGTGGAAATGCAAAATATTCTGATTGGTAAAGAAAAATAATAAGAAAAAAAATATTTTTATTGCGTCCTAATGAGGACGGTTAGAGACAAAGTCGATGCTCGAATTACAGCAATATAGTCAATAAAAGAGCCTAAACATAAAAGATAAACATATATAGGAAAAAGAGCGGGGGAGAAAGAAAAGATACTTTAAAATTACTGCCAATAGACTTATTGGAAGTAAGCCCACACTTGTCCTGCTGGTTGGAACGTAATTTGTGAATTAATCACAATAACACGTATATTCGGTTCCATAAAGTAAGTGCAATAAATCACATGCCAGCAAGATCTCGGGTGCTGCCAGTAAATAGGTCTCTAAAATATAATGTAACTGGTCAGCTAAGGTTAACCATAATGATTCATATGCAAATATACTAGTGTATAGACAGATAAAGGTGCCTAGTTTGCGTGCAGCAATATTTGAAATAATAGACCAATAATTTGTATTAAAGAGTCACAAGCTGCAGACAAATATCATTGCGAAAAAGATTATTGCAAAAAAAGGGATTTAGCTGAAAACAACAGCATAGCTAGCCAAGCTACAGGCGGGGGTGAGGTTGTTGCCCCACAAACCACCGCTGTATGTAACCAGCAACCTGCCAGTAGATTAGCCCACACAATTCTCCTATAGAGAGGACAATGATAAAAGAGAGAAAGGAGTAACCACAATGTAAGCAGATATAAGGTTTTTGCCCTGAATAACCACCGCTATATGATTTTAGTTGACCGGCCAATGTACTGGGATACAAGCGGATGTGAGGTTCTTGCCCCACAAACCACCGCTATGTGGTTGGAATTTAACCAGCAGACTGCCGGTAGATTAGCCCACAGAGTTCTCCTATAAGGGGGACAATAATGGAAGAGAGCGGGGGTAAACCACAGTATAAGCGGGTATGAGGTTCTTGCCCCGGGTATCCACCGCTGTATGATTGAAATGCCCAAGGGATTTAAATACACCAGACACTTTTTCCATAATAGAAGAGGCACACACAGGAATGTCAAAACAGTACCCAATAATCGAGTGTATGTTGGATTCGAGCACCTCAAAATTAATGACAAAAAATACAGCGGATAGTGCAGATAAGAAATGCTCAGCTACACAACATACCGCTAAATAGAATGACGGGCCGTCCGCCCAAAGTGGTTAGCTGTTCAGTGCCAAAGTCTGCTCAATGCTTGACTCTGTTTGAAGACCTTAAGCAATGGTAGCACATGAGTGGAAAAATTTAAAAGAACAAATTCCTTCAGTAAAACATTTAACTCGGCTCAACGCGTTTCCCTGCCAAATTCAGCGTTATCAGGAGCGAATAGAGTTATATTGAAGCAGAAAAACACTGCTTGAGAAGGAGAGAGAAATTAACAGTCATGAAGACATCGTGCAGTATTTATAGTGAGTAAGTACACATGATGGTTAATTAAAATGGGAGGATCTGCCCTGCTTGGGCGGTGTCTAAAGTAACGCCTACTCATTGCTCTAACGGAATATAATTGTAGGCAATGTTTATAGTCAATAGAATTGTAGAGAGAGGAGAAAAGAATGAAAAAATAATGCTAACTTGGTAGTGAAAAATTAGATCGCATCGATATATGGTTGTATGCATTACAGGACCGAGGCTAATTTGAAAGCCTCTCTCAATGAATTCAGAACCCCGCCCACCATTTTTTCTATTGACTGAGGCGCAAATGCACTGAGTTCATCTCCTTGTGTGTTTAAAACGCAAATTTTGTGCAGCTAAATTTAACGCTACCTATTCGACACATTGACTAATTGTGTTTTTAATAGAAAAAAGAAGGGGGTGATTACCCTACTCCCATGGATGTTAACATGCACTTTACACACATGTAATACAGTGATTACTTACAGAAATGAGGTGAATGTAAAACCTTCGTTCAGGCCATGTGGGCTAAGGGTCTTAAGCCTGTGAATCCAAAAAGACTCCCACTGTTGTAAACTACCCGGACACCCATACACCTTTTATATCAAATATCTAGCATATATGCCCTCTTGGAGGGCACTCTAAAAATAAAACATTCGGGTCCCATTGACTTACATTGAGTTCGGATCGTGTTTGAGTTCGAACTCGAACTTTTGAAATTGTTCGAATTTGAAGTCGAACCGAACACGGAGGCGTTCGGCTCATCCCTATGCAGGGCAGTGTCGGGTATATTAATGGAAAAATATTAAAATGGATGCCTGCAGCCATCTTGTTTTAATGTAAAGTCTTTCTTTTTCAAGTTTCCCTAGTTTTAGAAATGGACAGAGATTTTTTTTAAATAGTTCATGGCTAGGTGAAACTTTAAGAGTTATGTTTTTTTCTATAAGTGCCAGACATGTCATATTAGAAAGGAATTCAGTTGATAAAGAGACTCAGTAAAAACTTTGAGAGGAGTGGAGATATTAATTTAATTTTGACAGGAGAGACCCAAAGTCTAGGATTGAAAATAGGGTCTTTAAGTCAGATTGATCTTTTGACCTGAGATAAGATATATAAAAATTGAATTGTGGAATTAATTTGAAGAGCAACACTGCACTCTTGAGGCATAGTAAATATTATATTAATATAAAAAATGTAATATTTAAATGAAAAGGGTAGATTATCAATGATGTCAAATTGACTATAATTGGAGCTGTACTGTTCGTTGCGAGGCATTCAGATCATTCCAACACCCAAGGCATTCAGATCATTCCAACACGCAATGCACTAAAGATATTTAGGTCAACATCTCTAACTCACATGCATTGAATATCTACATTGATAATGTTCACATATTCCAAAAACAATATATTACATAAATAATATTCAAAGGCTGTAACTCATTGAATCCTGATTGGAGAGGTAATGTATGAAAGCTATTAAGGAATTAAGGAATTAATGTAATTATATATATCTGGAGTATTTCTTGCAACAGATAGATCCAGAGTCTTCAAAATATTTCTAAATCTGCAGATAGAGATATGAAGAAGAATCGGATATAAGGATTTATCCTAAAGAAACTGTTGCAAAGATGATATACAAATATATATATTGAATTTGGAAATTACTGTGATTGAAATTAATCAGCAAGGAATTATATAACTACAATATAAAAAGCAGAAGATTAGAAGTTTAATTCTCGATATTAGGGGAGGATTCACTAAATAAGTTTTTATTACTTAACATTCTATAAATAGAATAAGTGATGGCTCATCTTTTGTTGATTCACGTAGCATACAGAGATACATATATCTCTACAAGATCTAGCTTGTTAAACATTGGTTTGCTGGGAAATACATGTTAATTGTTTTCGTTAAGCAGAAATGTTTATTAACCATTTGTGTATAGTTACTAACTGATAAAATAAATGATATTAATCATATATGCAGTTACTAACAGGAGATATATATATTGGGAAGCTAGTGTCTATGTGCTGATGGATGGATGGATATATTGTTTATAAATCTTTGTTTATGATATGAGATTTGAAACTTTTTTGTATACGTAATAAATATATATTTTTTTATCGATTATTGATTAGAGTATTCTTCAAAGCAAAACACAGACAATTAAGAGAATTTCTAGGAAATATAAACGATTGATATTTGTTTCTCGTATAAGTTTCTTATTGAATATAATAATCTGACATATTGGAGGCACTGTACCGAGATTGTAGTTTTTGTTTGGAATATAACTGTCAGTATTGTCTGATTAGACAGAGGTAAAATATATATATATATTCTGATTTTTGTTGTTGTATATTGATTGCGGTTTTAGGATTGTTTAGTAAACAATGTCTGAATCAGAATCTGAGATTTGTGACAACGCTAATGAAGATGCTGTACGTGCAAATCAAATAATTTTGATAAATGTCATATCTTATTTAAAAGACAAGTTACACATCACAGATGAATTGTTTGATTGGACAAAAGTATTACAATCAAATGTTTCTAAATATGCTAACGCAATTTGGTATGATCATTCAACTTTTCTTAATTATTTGCGACAAATCTGTACCGCAAAGACAAAAAGAGACAAGGAAATTTTGGCTTGTCTATTTTTGCCTGAATGTATATATTTGATTGTAGAATTAAACAAAAGATGGAATGAGACAAATGAGACTATGCAAAGTGTAGAAAAAAGAAACAACAAATTGCATGTTACTGTAAATCAATTAAGTTCTGAATCGGAATGTATGATCAAAGTATTGACTGTTTATGAAAAAGTAAAAACTCAACTGCAAAATGAGATTGATCAGTTATCAAATAAGGAACTGAGTGTACAATTGGCGAGAATGAAACGTGAACATGAGAAATTTGCTGATGAGTTACGTCAGGTTGAAGCTGATGCTCAAAGGGTTAAAACTCCTTCCTTAGAGAAGTTCCCTTTGAAAGCTGTAAGCTATAAATTACAGCCTGCTCACAGGTCTGTTTTTCTGCAGTGCGAGAGTGATTGCGAAAGTGAAACTAACTCTCATGATGAAAAAAGAGCAAAGCCTCTTACACAGGAGTATTTCAAATCATATCACTCTAGCCAGCCACAGCCTATTAAGCATGATAGAAAATCTCATAAAGTGATGGATTTAGCTAAAATTGTCCAATTTTTGAAGAACTCAGTTGGGATATGGGATCAAAGGAATTCTCCAGCGATCATAAACCATTTAGAGGTGTTTGAAGAAGCATTATCAGTCCTAGGTATCACTTCAGATGCTCAGAAAATTGAGTTTATCCCAGGGGTCCTTGAAGGCAAACATAGGTATTTTTTTCAGTCTTTGAAAGAATCCGGTATACATAACTGGAGTAAAATAGTCTCCGAGGTCAAATCTGAATTTGGGCCTCACCGCACCAGCCTAGCTGCGAAAAGAGCAATTTTAACTCTAAAATGCAGACCTAATCAAAGCCCCCGTGAATTTCTTTAAGTCCTTAAAAATGCGTACAGCTTGGCTGGAAGAAACCCACATTTTGAAAACCCTGAATTTATCCAATTATTTTATGACACATTGCCAAATAAAATAAAGGTTATTTTGGCAAGAGATTATGACCCGAGAAATGGTTTGGATTGGGTACTAAAAGAGAGTATGACCCTATTTACTGTATTTGAATATAGTGAAGAAACTCAGGGGAAAAGAGTGAAAAACTCACCTGAGGAAATAGCGGAAACTCACGTTAAAAAGGATGATATTAAATTTGAGTCCCAGAAAAAGAGCTATGCGGAAATTGTGCGTGACTCAATAACTAAAAGGGAGAAATCCAAGCCAGATCAGGAAAGTGGATTTGCCAGAGAAAATTCAGGAAGTAAATTTCAATCTAGGAAGCAATGGGTACCTAGAAGTCAGTGGGTTAAATCAAGGGAAAATGTGCCTAGACAGGAAGCGACCAGAGGTAAAACTGAATCTGATGAGTCTGATAATGCGCAAGCTTCGTCCCCAAGGACGAATAGAAAGCGGAGATATAATGTACGCCAGCGTATTGGCCAATTGCAGAAAAATTTCCGTGTGCTGACGGAAAAACTGGATCAGATCACTCAGTTGATGACTGGAAATAACCCTGGTCAGGTTGTAAGCAGTGCAACACCTGCAGCCCCGCCCAACCAGTGACTAGATGATGATTCTGATGAAGTAGCTAGTGTCCATGACAATTTACCAGAAAGTGATGATGAAATGGTTAATACAAATGTTTGTATGCTTGATGATTTAACCCCTTCCCTGACAAGAGAAGAAAAATGTATTTTATCTCTCCAATCGAAGTGCGAGCAAGCTGAGAAGACTGAATCCGAGAAGGACAGCACAGTTGCCAAGAGCATGCCTGAGAGAGGAAATTCTGTCGGTAAAATCTGTACAAAACCTAATTTCATATCTCACTCTAAATTTCTCTGTAAATTGCATAGCATTGAAGACCGATATTATGTGAATGTAGAATTACAAGATAATTTACCACATATTATATCTTTGCTAGACACAGGAAGCCAGGTTACATTAGTATCAGCTAATTATTTTGACCAGATTCAAGAACTGTCCTCCAGGAAGCCTAGATTAGATAAATCTAATGCTAATCTAGTGAATGTGAGTGGCACATCTCTGAAAGTTCTGGGCACAGCTAAATTGGATTTTAAATTGGGGAATAAAGTAATTCGGCATCCAACGCTTATCGTGGATCTGCCCCAAAATCGCCTAATTATTGGAATGAACCTTCTCAAAAGGTTAAATCCAATCATTGATTTTATCAATGGGGTCATTTTGTCCCAAGTAAATTCTCCAATTAGCTACAATAGATCCCAATCCCATCACGCTCAGCATAACTGCCACGTGATTGAGGAAAGGCCGGATTCTATTGAAGTCCCCTTCAGAAATAGCCAGACACCTGATATCTCTTTCTTAAGGCCAAAGCCCCTAACTCCAGGAGAGCAGGAGGAGAACACCATATGTGTTCCCCCTGAGAGGTATGTAGAAGAGGATAAAAGTCTCGCTGACTGCCTCAATGAATATTTTTGTTCAGTCTTTGCAGAAGAAAAGGAAGGAAAGGGACCGCAGTTAAGAGGAAACACTAACGAGACATTTACATATCAGTTTACAGAGGAGGAGGTTCTACAGCAGCTGTCTAAAGTAAAGACAAAAAAGTCAATGGGGCCTGATGGGATCCACCCTAAATTATTAAAAGAGCTCAGTAGTGTAATAGCAAAACTGTTAACAGATTTATTTAACCAATCCTTGTTAATGGGAGTCGTCCCAGAAGACTGGAAATTAGCAAATGTTGTGCCCATTTACAAGAAGGGTAGTAGGGAGGAATCGGGGAACTATAGGCCAGTTAGTCTTACGCCAGTAGTGGGGAAATTAATGGAAACCATGTTAAAGGAAAGGATTGTTGACCATCTAAAGACACATAGATTACAGGATCAGAAACAAAATGTGTTTACCTCAGGGAGATCATGCCAAACTAATCTTATTGATTTTTTTGATTGGGTAACAAAAATAATAGACATAGGTGGTGCAGTAGACATTGCTTATTTAGATTTCAGTAAGGCTTTTGATACTGTTCCGCATAGAAGGCTTATCAATAAATTGCAATCTTTGAGCTTGGATTCCAATATTGTTGAATGGATTAGGCAGTGCTGAGTGACAGGCAACAGAGGGTTGTGTTAAATGGAGTTTATTCGGCGCAAGGTTTTGTTACCAGTGGGGTACCTCAGGGGTCAGTACTTGGACCCATTCTCTTTAATATTTTTATTAGTGATATTGCAGAAGGTATTAATGGAAAAGTATGTCTTTTTGCTGATGACACAAAGATTTGCAACAGGGTTGATGTTCCTGGAGGGATCAGCCAAATGACAAATGATTTAGGTAAACTAAAAAAATGGTTGGATCTGTGGCAATTGAGTTTTAATGTGGATAAGTGCCAGATAATGCACATGGGACGTAAAAACCCAAAGGCTGAATATAGAATATTTGATACAGTCCTAACCTCAACATCTGAGGAAAGGGATTTAGGGGTTATTATTTCAGAGGATCTAAGGGTAAGTAGTCAATGTAATAGAGCAGCAGGAAATGCTAGCAGAATGCTTGGTTGTGTAGGGAGAGGTATTAGCAGTAGGAAAAGGGAAGTGCTCATGCCACTGTACAGAGCACTGGTGAGACCTCACTTGGAGTACTGTGTGCAGTACTGGAGACTGTATCTCCAGAAGGATATAGACATCTTAGAGAGAGTTCAGAGAAGGGCTACTAAAATGGTGTACGGCTTGAAGGAGAAAAGTTACCAGGAAAGGCTTAATGATCTTAACATGTATAGCTTGGAAAAAAGACGAGACAGAGGAGATATGATAGAAACATTTAAATACATAAAGGGAATCCACAAGGTAGAGGAAGGGAGTATATTTAAACGGAAACAGAGTAGCAAAACAAGAGGACATAGTCTTAGATTAGAGGGGCAAAGGTTTAAAAGTAACATCAGGAAGCATTATTTTACTGAGAGGGTGGTGGATACATGGAACAGCCTTCCAGTTGAAGTGGTAGAGGCCAAAACAGTAATTGAATTTAAGCAAGCATGGGATAGGCATAAGGCTATCCTAAACAAAAGATAAATCCAGGTAAAGTATCCATGTAATTGGGCAGACTAGATGGGCCGAAAGGTTCTTATCTGCCGACATTTTTCTATGTTTTCTATGTTTTCTCTGACGAAGAATACTGTTCCCTACTTCCACGTGTATATTTAGATGGTGGTGCTTACCATGCCATCATGGGAGAAGAGAGGAAACTGGTAGCTGGCATTGGTATTGCATGGACAAAAGAATATCCCAATATATCAGTAGGATATAACATCGGTGCTAAAAGCAGCCAAGCCGCTGAATTAGCCGCAGTTTACAAAGCTGTTCAAATGGCTATAGACTATGATGTTAAAGAATTTCTGATAGTCACAGATTCTAATTATGTCTGTAACAGTTTTGTTGAATATTTGCCAGGTTGGAAAAGAAATGATATGCTCAGGTCCAATAACAAACCTGTTAAACATGCCGATCTATTTGGAGAAATAGATAAGATGGTGACTGAAAATGGTTTAACCGTTTATTGGAAAAAGACAAAAGGTCACTCCAAAATTTCAGGTATGGATAAAGAAGGCAATGACCTAGCTGACAAATTGGCTAAACAGGATGCGGTCAGTGATGAAATTATAAATATTGATCACTTACTGAGTGAAACATATGTAGATGTACTTACCCATCAACAGATTAAATCTAAGGTCGAGAGTAATGTAGCACAGTGGTGTCAAGATTCTCCCAATGAAGATCTAATTAAAAGCCAAAAAAAGATCCCGTAATTGGAATCTTTTACAAATATATTGAAAATCCTAGTGATAATCCTTTACCTGAAGAGAGTCCTGACCAGACTGAGGATCTTCGTATTTTAATGAGATCCAAGGCCCAATTCAGTTTTAAGGATGGTCTATTGATCAGAACATCTAAGCATGGGATACAACAATGGGTAGTTCCTACTGCCTTTAGAGGTTTAATGCTGCAACATGCCCACGATGCACCCACTGCGTGTCAGGCTCGCGCCAGGATGGAGTCATGGCGTGGCCTTATGTTTATTTTCCCAGACGCTGGGGGAGAGCAAATCAGGCAGACACAGGAAGCAGTATAAGTAATTAAGTGTATTCTCAAGGTAAGCACACAGCAACAGTTTTATATACACTTGCAGAATACTGAAAACAAATAGACAAGTCCTGCACAAAGGTAGTCTCTTCTGCTGTACCAGATATAGTGGACTAGGTAATGCTCCACAAGTAGGATCCAGGAGCTCTTCACAAAAGGTACCTTTAACACAGATAGCCACAGGAGTAGTCTGGATATGCCAGGGATAGTGGGCTATGCAGTGTCCACTGCTGACAAGATCCACAGGCCTGGAACCAGGAGCTCTTCGCAAAGGGTCTAGATGTAACGCAGGCAGGTAAATCAGGAACACTAGAATAGCAATAACAGCACAGAGGAATGTAGGGAATAGACAGACTCAGGGAGAGGCGGCTCGCAACACCTCACAAGTAAAGGGCAGGGAACACAAAATGAGAGAGCCCTGAGAGAAGGGTGTGTCCAGGTTTTATGCACACCACACACCAGATCAGGGCAGGAATTAACCCTTGAGTGATACAGACAGGCAGAGAATGGAAAGCCAGACTGGTCATAGCAGGTTCCCAGGGCTTAGGCATGACACTGCGGGACATCGAGGTGGAAAGATCACCTATGAGTTATTGCAGGATTATGCTTATTGGCACCATGTTACAAGACGTCCAAACATATTGCCATGGATGTCTAGTATGTGCCTAATTTCAACCTCACGGCCCTACTCATCGCGCACCTCTCCAGAGGAAAGGTTTCTCATTGCCATGGTCCGATATTCAGATTGACTTTATTGGTCCTGTCACAAGATCAACTAGGGGAAACAAATATATGTTAACAGTTACCTGTCTATTTAGTAAATGGATAGAGTGTTTACCAGCTCCTAATAATACTGCTGAAACATGTGCAACCCTTCTCATTAACCATATATTTTCCAGGTTTGGTCTACCTCAAAGGTTGGAGTCTGACCGTGGTAGCCATTTTACAAGTGATGTAATGACAAGAATGTGGAAAATGTTAGGTATCAATCGTAAGTTGCATATTGCGTATCGTGCTTCGTCTAGTGGAAGTGTCGAACGCTATAACCAGTCAATTGTAAATGTCCTAAAGAAATTTGTAAAAGAATCAGGAAAGGACTGGGACGTAAAGTTGCCCTTAGTGCTCATGGCTATTAGAGCCACCCCAAGTACCGCGACTAAGATATCACCATTTGAGTTAATGACTGGAAGAAAGATGGTGTTACCACAACATCTATTGTATCGCACTTCAGATCAGAATTTAATAAATGCTGCTACCACACATCAGTATATAGAAAACCTACGTCATCATTTACAGCAAGCATTTGCTTGTGCGCAATGGAATCTAGAGAAAGCCGCTGAATCTAATAAGACTTATTATGATCTTAAGACTACCAAAAAGGAGTAGGAGATTGATGATAAGGTGTATCTGTACAATTTTAGTAGAGATCGAGTAAAAGAGAGAAAGTTTCTTCCATCCTGGAAAGGACCATACTCGATAATTGATAATCTGTCTCCTGTGGCGTATAAAATAGAGATACCCAAAGGAAAGGAGAGTATTGAAAAATGGGTTCACATTAATCAATTGCGTGTTTGTCATCCTAGATCTCACCTCAAGATGTGTGAAGAAAGACCAGCAGAAGACACTTAACTGGTATCATGTGAAGTGATTGTTTTTATTAACATGTGATTATTCTTCCCAGCATTCAGATGTTTAACTCAAGTTAGTAGATAGACTAGATCCGTACGGTTAATTAAATTGAATCAGAGATCAGAGTATCTATAGGGAATTTGCGTGAAATCGCTAGTTGTGTTTAAGGAAAACTGACTGGTGTATAGATTGAAATCTATGAATGGTTATTTATACTTTTTCTTTCAACAGGAATAGAGAAAAGTGGTTAATCCGAACTGCGACACTAATCCGCAAAGATGAGTCAGACCACCAAGGAGATTGCGATTATCTGGAAATTCTACGGTTTTCCGCACAATTCCGAGCAGATCCAATACTTGAACCAGGACCGTCTTCTGGTAGTATAATCCAAGAAGCGCCCGGATTTCTTCTGACGGAAAGGAGAATGTTAAAGTCCCATGTGAATCAAGCTCATGCAAGCGTGAAAGACATGCTGGAAAAAGCCAGGAAACCATTTATTGCTATGTACAAGAACCACCGGAAGAAAAGATTTGCCACATATTTTATTGCAACCGCTGTTTTACACAGAAAGAGAAGCAAATGTTTACCGGAAGGATCTGGTACAAAACCAGAAAGTGTTGATACCTACACCAGAGATTCTCGTGAAAGTTTCTAAAGAATCCAGAGTTGTTATCGGAGAAGTTACTCTTTATCCGGTCAGAAATGAAGTCTGGTATGACGAGATACAAATCGTCGACGCATTCCAAGGATGAGAGATACCTATGAATCTGGATTTGAAATTTCTGCTAGAGAACAAGCCTGATCATACCATTGAACTTCTAATAAAGAAAGATAATCTAATGATTTATGCTCCAATGTATTCACAGCTTGATCATCAATTGCTATCTGCTTATAACTGGCCAAAAATTACAGAGATTGTGATTTGTATAGTAATTATGTTTCTAACTGTCTGGATTATTGTACTAACAAAGAAAGTACGTACATTGAAGTTTAAAAACACTGCATCTTCAATTATTAGAAAAAAAGGGCACTAGGCCCAGTGTGAGCGCACTTAACTTTGATCACTAGAAACCGGTAATCTTGAATAGGGATTCTCAACGATATCCTGAATGTTCGTAGTCAAAGGATCATAATAAGTCTATTAATAGAAAAGAAGAAGCTCCATGGTGCAATAACGTTTTAAACAGACCTGTTAAGGAAAATATAAAAAAACAAACGTATGTGTCAGGAACTCACAAGTGTAGAGCCCTAGGCTCAGATGGTAACGCCTTTTGACCACTCTGGGGGGTCACACCCCTTCTGTGAAATTCTTTTACACTTGATTGGAATCGTCTGTGAGAGACTTCTTATGGCTTAAAGGAAAAGAAGGGAGACTTCCATTGCGCAGGTATCAAAATTCTTATGGCATGCCAGTGTATAACAATTGAATACTCACAGTATTTTGAGCCTCTTGGAGAAGTGTCTCAGTATAAAAGCTTGCAAAAACACGGTAA
This sequence comes from Leptobrachium leishanense, assembly GCA_009667805.1. Classification (NCBI taxonomy): domain Eukaryota; kingdom Metazoa; phylum Chordata; class Amphibia; order Anura; family Megophryidae; genus Leptobrachium; species Leptobrachium leishanense. The sequence continues at coordinate 367,608,765 of CM019064.1, read as the reverse complement.
TCAGATGGTAGATCCCAGGCTGGAGGGTAGTGAGAATAACGGCAAAATAATATAAAGAGAATTAAATGAATTAAAGTAAATCTTTAATCTAAAATTCCATGAATGAATATAAAAGAGAATTTTAGATTAAAGATTTACTTTTATTCATTTCATTCTCTTTATATTATTTTGCCGTTATTCTCACTACCCTCCAGCCTGGGATCTACCATCTGATTAAGAAGCACCGAAGCAGCGGTTAGAGAGAGTGTGCCGCTGAAACACACATGGCTTCGGACTGCCTGTTCCCAGAGCTGAGGGAAACCGGCGGGGCCCCACTGTGCCTGGCCAAACCGGGCCCCTACCCCAGCACTTCCTGTGAGTTATATTTGTGTGGATTCTGTGCCTGCTCATACACCCCAGCGTTCACTGTGAATTACATTGCTGTGGATTATGTGCCTGCTCATACACCCCAGCATTCACTGTGAGTTACATTGCTGTGAATTATGTGCCTGCTCATACACCCCAGCATTCACTGTGAGCATGGGTGTCTGCAGCATGGGGCAAAGGGGGGCACTTTCCCTCCCTAGGATCAACAGGCTTACATTCTGATAATCTATTCACTGCACTGCTGCAGTTCCTGGGCTCTCCACTAGGCTGCACAAGCATCACATCCCCACTCCACCTCCAATCCACCACGTGCTCCCACTCACTTTGCACGCTGGGAGAGGCAGGGCTGAAATGCAGGTGCAGCTGCTCCTATGGGCCACAGGAAAAAAGGTAATGGTTGTCAAATATTATTGCCCCATGCTGCAGACACCCATGCTCACAGTGAATGCTGGGGTGTATGAGCAGGCACATAATTCACAGCAATGTAACTCACAGTGAACGCTCGTGTGTCTGAGCAGGCACATAATCCACAGCAATGTAACTCACAGGAAGCACTGGGTGTATGAGTAGGCAGATAATCCACAGCAATGTAACTCACAGTGAACGCTAGGGTATATGAGCAGGCACATAATCCACAGTAATGTAACTCACAGTAAGCGCTGGGGTGTATGAGCAGGCACATAATCCACAGCAATGTAACTCACAGGACACGCTGGGGTGTATGAGCAGGCACATAATCCACAACAATGTAACTCACAGTGAACGCTGGGGTGTTTGAGCAGGCACATAATACAAAGTAATAAAATATAAAATAAAAAGATATTAAAAACACAAATATACAGATTAACAGAAAATAATATTTGACAACCATTACCTTTTTTCCTGTGGCCCATAGGAGCAGCTGCACCTGCATTTCAGCCCTGCCTCTCCCAGCGTGCAAAGTGAGTGGGAGCACGTGGTGGATTGGAGGTGGAGTGGGGATGTGATGCTTGTGCAGCCTAGTGGAGAGCCTAGGAACTGCAGCAGTGCAGTGAATATATTATCATAATGTAAGCCTGTTGATCCTAGGGAGGGAAAGTGCCCCCCTTGCCCCATACTGCAGACACCCATGCTCACAGTGAATGCTGGGGTGTATGAGCAGGCACATAATTCACAGCAATGTAACTCACAGTGAATGCTGGGGTGTATGAGCTGGCACATAATCCACAGCAATGTAATTCACAGTGAACGCTGGGGTGTATGAGCAGGCACAGAATCCACACAAATATAACTCACAGGAAGTGCTGGGGTAGGGGCCCGGTTTGGCCAGGCACAGTGGGGCCCCGCCGGTTTCCCTCAGCTCTGGGAACAGGCAGTCCGCAGCCATGTGTGTTTCAGCGGCACACGCTCTCTAACCGCTGCTTCGGTGCTACAGCTTGCTTGCCCTGCATCCCACATTCTACTGGAGCAGGCGAACGTTGCATTGGGGCCACCCCCTGTCACATGAGGGGGCGGTGCCAATGCAACATGTGCCTGCTCCTGTTGAATGTGGGAAGCTGGGCAGGCATGCTGTAGTGCCGCTGCGGCAGTTAGAGAGAGTGCACCGCTGGAACACACATGGCTGCGGGCTGCCTGTTCCCGGAGCTGAGGGAAACCGGTGGGGCCCCACTGTGCCTGGCCAAACTGGGCTCCTACCGACCCGCGGGACCTCGGGCAGCGCCCATGTTACCAACGGGTCTGTCCGCCCCTGCCCGCTGATTATGTCAAAGAGCACGCCAGATGGCCGGCCGCTATCTTGGAATCCACGCCAGGCCTAAGCTGCAGCCTAGCGAGCACAGCCTCTTATCGAGCAGCAGACTGGCCCAGAAGGCCAGCGGTCTACTGTGAAAATGCCCGGTATGCCCGATGGACAGTCCGAGCATGGCATCAGCCATTGTGCATTGTTGCACCGCTTGCATACCCCCTAAGGCTGATCCTACACAATACTTAGCAGATTAAAATGGTCTATGGATATAAATCCATAGCTAAAGAAATAGGTAGCTATGTATAGTCAGTCCATGGTAGCCAAGACAGAATACAAAGTATACATCTTCCTATTCTGACTTACATTTCACTTTTAGGATTTCCATTTTCAAATACCCTCTGATCAGTCAGTAGACCCATAACTGCTGGACATGTGCATGGCAAAAAAAAATAGTTTTGTCTTCTTTCGGATCATTTACTTTTGTGGGAGTTTTTTTGTTGTTTTTTCGGTTCATTTTGTTCCGTGTTGTTTCGTTCCATTTCGTTATGTTACCGTGATTAGAATTTTCGAATTGATTAGTTGGTTCGGATGATCTGTAATTCATAGTACTGGTTGATTCATTACTTTGATTTTATTGGTATTTCATTTTTATTGGTATTTTATTTTTCGGGTCAATTCATATTTTATTTTATTAGTTATTTTGTATTTCATTTTTATTAGTTATTTTGATTTTTTTAGTTATTTCGGAATGTGAAATGGGTGAATTTTATTATATATATATAAAATACAGCCAGTACTACAATGAAAATAGCAGCCAGTAATAAAATACCAGCCGGTACTACAATAAAACTACCAGCTGGTACCAAAATAAAATACCAGCCAGTACCAAAATAAAATACCATCCAGTATTTTATATATATAAAATACAGAAGGTACTACAATGAAAATAGCAGCCAGTAATAAAATACCAGACGGTACTACAATAAAACTACCAGCTGGTACCAAAATAAATTACCAGCCAGTACCAAAATAAAATACCATCCAGTATTATATATATAAAATACAGAAGGTACTACAATGAAAATAGCAGCCAGTAATAAAATACCAGCCGGTACCAACTAATCCCATAGGTTTCAATGTAAAAAATATTCCCTGTTTTTATTAAATATGTATTCAACCGTTTATTCTTTTCACTTGCAGCAAACAGTCTCTTTATTTATTTATTTTTTAGGATTTTTTTAAGCATTTTTCTGAATTTTTTGGTGAAATTTTTTGATTCCTAATTTTTTTCTTTGCCAAACACAGTGTTTTTTTTCCCCTTTCCTTCAGTATTGTTGCGTTCTGTCTATGGTGCAGTAGCTATTTACAGTGGCAAGAAAAAGTATGTGAACCCTTTGGGATTGCGTGGAGTTTTGCATGAATTGGTCATAAAATGTGCTCTGATCTTCATCTAAGTCACAACAATTTGAAAAACACAGTCTGCATAAAATAATTCAACACAAACATTTTATGTTTTCATGTTTTTATTGAACAGAACATGTAAACATTCACAGTGCAGGGTGGAAAATGTATGTGAACCGTTGGACTTAATAACTGGTTGACCCTCCTTTGGCAGCAATAACCTCAACCAAACGTTTCCTATAGTTGCAGATCAGACCTGCACAACGATCTGGAGTAATTTTGGACCACTCCTCTTCACAAAACTGTTTCAGTGTAGCAATATTCTTGGGATGTCTGGTGTGAATCGCTCTCTTAAGGTCATGCCACAGCATTTCAATCGGGTTGAGGTCAGGACTCTGACTGGGCCACTCCAGAAGGTGTATTTTGTTTTGTTGAAGCCATTCTTTTGTTGAATTACTTGTATGCTTTGGGTCATTGTCCTGTTGCATCACCCATCCTCTGCGGAGCTTCAGTTGGCGGACAGATGGTCTTACGTTTTCCTGCAAAATGTCTTGATAAACTCTGCAATTCATTTTTCCATCAATGACAACAATCCGTCCAGGCCCTGAGGCAGCAAAGCAGCCCCAAACCATGATGCTCCCTCCGCCATGTTTTACAGTGGGGATGAGGTTTTGATGTTGGTGTAATGTGCCTTTTTTTCTCCACACATAGTGTTGTGTGTTTTTTCCAAACAACTCAATTTTGGTTTCATCTGTCCACAGAATATTTTGCCAGTAGTGCTGTGGAACATCCAGGTGCTCTTTTGCAAACTTCAAACGTGCTGAAATATTCTTTTTGGACAGCAATGGCTTCCTCCGTGGTGTCCTCCCATGTACTCCATTCTTGTTTAATGTTTTCATTATTGTAGATGTGTCAACAAAAATGTTAGCATGCGCCAGAGATTTCTGTAAGTCTTTAGCTGACACTCTAGGATTCTTCTTTACCTCATTAAGCATTCTGCGCTGTGCCCTTGCAATCATCTTTACAGGACGACCACGCCTAGAGAGAGTAGCAACAGTGCTGAACTTTCTCCATTTGTAGACAGTCTGTCTTACCGTGGACACATGAACATCAAGGCTTTTGGAGATACTTTTGTAACCCTTTCCAGCTTCATGCAAGTCAACAATTCTTGATCGTAGGTCTTCTGAGAGCTCTTTTCTGTGAGGCATGGTTCACATCAGGCAGTGCATCTTGAAACCAGTAAACCCAAAACTGGTGTGTGTTTTTAAAGGGCAGGACAGCTTTCAGCAACACATCCAATAATATCACACTGATTGGACTCAAGGTTGGCTCACTCCTGGCTCCAATTAGCTCTTGGAGAAGTCATTAGGCTAGGGGTTCACATACTTTTTCCACCCTGCACTGTGAATGTTTACATGTTATGTTCAATAAACACATGAAAACATATAAAGTTTGTGTTGTATTATCTTAAGCAGACTGTGTTTTTCAAATTGTTGTGACTTAGATGAAGATCAGAGCACATTTTATGACCAAGTCATGCAAAACTCCACGTAATCCCGAAGAGTTCACATACTTTTTCTTGCCACTGTAGTACGAAGGACAGCAGCTATTCTTGGTGCTGAAACCTATTCAGCACCATGGAGAGCAGCTCTGCAGGGCTCCCTAACTCCTCAGAGCTACTCTCCATGGTGCTGAAAGCTATTCAGTACCTATGAACAGAAGCCCAGCGGTGCTGAAACCTATGGGATTATAATGGTAACGGCTGGTAATTTATTGGATTTGCTGGCTGCTTTTTTTATTGTAGTACCGGCTGTATTTTTTTTGGTACCAGCTGGTATTTTTATTGTAGTACCGACTGGTACTTCATTTTGGTACCGGGTGATATTTTTATTGTAGAAACAGCTGGTATTTAATTTTGGTACTGGCTGGTATTTTTATTGTAGTACCAGCTGGTATTTTATTTTGGTACCAGCTGGTATTTTTATTGTAGTACTGGCTGGTATTTTATTTTGGTACCAGCTGGTATTTTTATTGTAGTACTGGCTGGTATTTAATTTTGGTAGCGGCTGGTATATTTATTGTAGTACTTGCTAGTATTTTTTTTTGGTCCCGGCTGGTATTTTTATTGTTGTACCGGTTGTATTTTATTTTGTACGGATGGTATTTTTATATCCCGAAAAATGCCTAAAAAAATTCTAAAAAATAAATAAAGAGACTTTTTGCTGCAAATGAAAACAATAAATGTGAATGATTAAATAAATATGTAATAAAAACAGGGAATTTTTTTTACATTGAAACCTATGGGATTCTCCTGTTTAAAACTGTTGAACGAGCCACCAAAAATCAGGGCATTTCACTGACATTTCAGTGCTGTTCGGCATTCTCTGAATAGATTACCGAACCACTACTTGTCTATGGGAATTGAGTGTAAGTGAAACAGTATAACGAATTGATCTGTAAAAACAAAATCAATACGTTTTATACAGTTTCGTTTTCATTCCGTTTCGGTACGAATCCATTCATTTTCATTACAATTCGGACCGAATCGATTGGTTTTTCGGACTGTTTCAGTCCATTTCGGATGGAACCGATTTAGTTTTTTGGAAGCACTTCTGAAAAACGAATCAATAAATTTCAACAGAATTTTGATTCGGAACGAAACAAAATGCACATGTCTAATTACTGCTGTCATTGACATTTTCATTCTACTTTCATTAATATTTCTTTGCATACTAGGGGCTCTATTAACAGCTTGCGCGCAGCGTTACCGTGCGTAAATTAATGCTGGTATTACAATCCGAGCGCATTTTTTCATCCGACAAAAAATAACCCGCGTAAAAAAGACTTCCAAAAACGCGTGCACATTAACGCTGTGCCCAGAAATCGGTGGGCGGAAAGTTTTTTCACGCGATTCAGCCAATCTGAATTAAGAACCACAATTGTCTCCCATTCAGTTTTTGTGCCTGTCAAAATCAATCTGAATAAATATGCTACAGCAATAATAAAAACACGCAAAGCTTCTCCATTTTACTGTTTGGGTATGCGTAGAATGTGTAACTATACTTTGCTGTATTTTTTTTTTCAGGCTGGTGTATTTGGTTTCCCCAGGACGTTCAGATTTGCCATTAACACCAGCTTTTCAAAGACGTTAAAATTATGCGCGCAAACGTTGTCCGTTAAAATTTGTGTATAGATTGTAATACCATCCGCATACCAGCGCACGAACGCATTTGCACTCACATTGTTAAGTATAGGACACGCAAAGTACATTATGCTCGCAAAGGGTACACACAGGTTCACCCGCGGTAGACGTTAACGCGCATTTTTTCCGCGGACATTGTAATACGACGTTCTGCGCAAGAGGTTTTGCCCCTCGCGTTAATGCGTTTTTGCGCACGCGTTAACGTTTGCGCGAAGAAAGTAATAAAGCCCTAGGTTTATTCTTCTAAAGACCACAGACATAGCATTACTTGCATTGCAGTGAAAGCACAAGCAAGAGACAGGACAGAGACATACAGTCATGGCCGAAATTGTTGGCACCCCAGAAATTTTTCTAGAAAATCAAGTATTTCTCACAGAAAAGTATTGCAGTAACACATGTTTTGCTATACACATGTTTATTCCCTTTGTGTGTATTGGAACAAAACAAAAAAAGGGAGGAAGTAAAGCAAATTGGACTTAATGTCACACAAAACTCCAAAAATGGGCTGGACAAAATTCTTGGCACCTTTTCAAAATTGTGGATAAATAAGATTGTTTCAAGCATGTGATGCTCCTGTAAACTCACCTGGGGCAAGTAACAGGTGTGGGCAATATAAAAATCACACCTGAAAGCAGGTAAAAAGTTCACTTAGTCTTTGCATTGTGTGTCTGTGTGTGCCACACTAAGGCCCCTATTACAATCCTCGCTCAGCGCATTTGCGTGCGCGCAAATGCGCTTTTGCGCGATGACAAAAACATTTGCGCGGAACGTCGTATTACGACGTTCGCGCAAACGATGAGCGTTAGCGTCTACCGCGATTGACCCAGCGGAAGTGCATGCGCGCATCCTATACTTACCATTGTCAGCGCAAATGCATTCGAGCGGATGGTATTACGATCTTCGCGCAAAGTCATATGAACGACGTTTGCGCAAAGTATCGTAAAGTCTTTGAAAACCTGGTGTTAATTTACAATCTGAACGTTCTGACCGAAACAAAATGAACCTGCACAAAAAAACATATAGCACAGTACAGTTACACATTCTACACATATACCCAAACAATAAAATTAATAAATTGTTTAATTTTTTATTTTTGTTGCAGCACATATACGCAGATTGACTTTGACAGGTGCAACAACCGAAACCTAGCAAATGGTGGTTTTAATTCTGATTGCCCACGGTCATTTGCTCCCGGCTTTGCGCGTTGGATTTGCGCTTGAAAAAAGTTGAAGCCGGAAAAAATGCGCTCGGATCGTAATACCGCGTTAATTTGCGCGCGCTAACGTTTTTTTGCGTGCGCATTTGCGCGGAGAGTGTAATAGGGGCCTAAGCATGGACAACAGAAAGAGGAGAAGAGAACTGCCTGAGGACTTGAGAACCAAAATTGAGGAAATATATAAAAAACAATCTCAAGGTTACAAGTCCATCTCCAGAGATCTAGATTTGCCTTGTCCACAGTGCGCAACATTATCAAGAAGTTTGAAACCCATGGCACTGTAGCTAAGCTCTCTGGGCGTGGACTGAAGAGAAAAATTGATGAAAGGTTGCAACGCAGGATAGTCCTGATGGTGGATAAGCAGCCTCAAACAAGTTCCAAAGAAATTCAAGCTGTCCTGCAGGCTCAGGGAGCATTAGTGTCAGCGCGAACTATCTTTCAGCATTTAAATGAAATGAAATGCTATGGCAGGAGGACCCCCCTGCTGACACAGAGACATAAAAAAAGCAAGACTACAGTTTGCCAAAATGGACTTGAGTAAGCCAAAATCCTTCTGGGAAAATGTCTTGTGGACAGATGAGACCAAGATAGAGCTTTTTGGTAAAGCACATCATTCTACTGTTTACCGAAAAGGAAATGAGGCCTACAAAGAAAAGAACCCAGTACCTACAGTGAAATATGGTGGAGGTTCAATGATGTTTTGGGGTTGTTTTGCTGCCTCTGGCACTGGGTGCCTTGAATGTGTGCAAGGCATCATGAAATCTGAGGATTACCAAAGGAATTTGGGTCGCACTGTAGAGCCCAGTGCCAGAAAGCTGGGTTTGCGTCCAAGATCTTGGGTCTTTCAGCAGGACAATGACCCCAAACATACGTCAAAAAGCACCCAGAAATGGATGGCAACTAGGGATGAGCCGGATACCCCTGAGTTCGGTTCGCACTCGAACGCAATACAAGTCAATGGTACTCAAAATTCGATTTTTAGAGTGCCCTCCAAGAGGGCATATATGCTAGATATTTGCCATAAAAGGTGTATGGGGGTCCGGGTAGTGCCCTGGGGGACAGGAAACCAGGACAAAAAGTTTTAAAAAAACGTTTTTAAAGGGACAGTGAGTTTTCCATGAAATAAGGGTTAAAAATAAAAACGAAAAAGTCCTTCAAATATCGTGCCTAGGAGGTTCCCATAACCTGTCCATGAAGTGCTAGATTTCTAGGATGTATAGAAACGTTTAAAAATAAAAAAATGACGTTTCAAATGACGGTAAATGCTTTTCCTTTAATCTATTCATAAACAACTGCTTGGGGCGGCAGCCTGTATCAAAAGACATTTTAGGACGCGCAGAAAAAGTTTAGTGATTTTGTGGCTAAATTATGGTGAAACTTATGCAGGCTTTGGATGAAAGTAACAATAGGTGCTTTAAAATTGGGTCTTTAGCGTCGGCAACAGTGCCGTCACACAGTAACCCCTCTAAGGATATGAATCTAATACAGGCGTCAGTAGCATTGCACCCAAATATTGTGCTTTTGGTGCCAGGCCAGCAAGTGCATTCATACAGTAACCCCTCTGTGGTATTCTGGAAGAGTGCAGGGATGGACCATGCAGTCGTATATTAAAAAGATATGAATCTGGTAAAGGCGTCAGTGCACCCAGATATTGTGCTTTTGGTGCCAGGCCAGCAATTGCATTCATACAGTAACCCCTCTGTGGTATTGTGGAAGAGTGCAGGGGTGGACCATGCAGTCCTATATTAAAAATATATGAATCTGGTAAAGGCGTCAGTGCACCCAGATATTGTGCTTTTGGTGCCAGGCCAACAAGTGCATTCATACAGTAACCCCTCTGTGGTATTGTGGAAGAGTGCAGGGGTGGACCATGCAGTCCTATATTAAAAATATATGAATCTGGTAAAGGCGTCAGTGCACCCAGATATTGTGCTTTTGGTGCCAGGCCAACAAGTGCATTCATACAGTAATCCCTCTGTGGTATTGTGGAAGAGTGCAGGGGTGGACCATGCAGTCCTATATTAAAAAGATATGAATCTGGTGAAGGCGACAGTGCACCCAGATATTGTGCTTTTGGTGCCAGGCCAGCAAGTGCATTTATACAGTAACCCCTCTGTGGTATTGTGGAAGAGTGCAGGGGTGGACCATGCGGTTCAAAAAATTAAAATGATATAAATCTGGCACAGGCGTCAGTGCAGCCAAATATTGTGCCTTTCATGGCAGCAAGTGCCTTCACACCGTAACCCTTTTGTGGTATTGTGGAAGAGTGCAGGGTTGGACCCTGCGGTTCAAAAAATTAAAATGATATAAATCTGGCACAGGCGCCAGAGCAGCCAAATATTGTGCCTTTCATGGCAGCAAGTGCCTTAACACCGTAACCCTTTTGTGGTATTGTGGAAGAGTTCAGTGCTGGAGGTTTTGTGAAGGCAGAAGAGATCCCCGATCTATTCCGTTACCTCAGCATCAGGGGATTAATAGCTGCTGATCCAGGACTGATTAATTTTCATAAATGTCAGCCGGTCTACAGAGGTCGGTGGACAGACGCACTCTTTTGTCTGTGACAAAACCTCCAGCGGCACTCAGAACGCATGCTAGATGAAGGGCAACCTAGTAGCTGCATAGCATATTGACTAAGTTCTGGCCAGTGATCCAATCTCAACACCCAGTAAGCCAGTGGATCATCTGCTGGAAAGGTATCCAGGTCTGCCCTTGCCCCTAGGTAGTCCTGCACCATATGGTGAAGACGCTGGCAATGGGTGCCTACATTTGACGTCCGTGGGCGTCGTGGACTAAAAAAATAAAAAAATGCATCAGTCAAGTGGCCCTGGCCTTCACCACTATTCCTCTGATCATCCACAGCCTCAGAAGCACCTGTGTCATCACTTGGTAACCTACCAGTGCCTGGAAAGGTGTAACACAAGTGTCGCTTTAGAGCGTCCTCAAGTTTTTTCATCCTGTGCTCCCTCTGTGCGGGCAGGATGAGCTCTGCAACTTTACCCTTGTATCGTGGATCAAGAAGGGTTGCCAACCAGTAATGATCCCTCTCCTTGATAGCACGAATCCTGGGGTCCTTTAGCAGGCTTTGCATTATAAGGGAGCCCATGCAGCGTAGGTTGGAGGTGGCATTAGCTTCCGAGTCTTCCTGGTCAATGAGGATGACCGTATCGTGCACTTCCTCCTCCCAGCCACGTACTAGCCCTTGTGTTTCTGGGCACACAAAAACCATCCCTTGAGGAATCCCCACCTTCAATGCCCCCACTACTTAAATATTCCTCCTCCTCCTCCTCATCCTCAGGCCTTCAGAGCTAGGGAAGGCCTCCTCTTCCTCCTACTGCTCTGCCTCTAGAGCCACATCTATAATTCCCTGCAGAGTGTGCTCCAGCAGGAACACTAAAGGAATTGTGTCACTGATGCATCCACTGTCCCTGCTCACCATCCTCGTTTGCCTCCTCAAATGGTGACAGTACAGTGCATGCATCCTTGATCATCAGCCACTGCGGGGAGGAACCAAGTTGACCTGAACCTGTCCTTGTGCAATACTCACACAGGTACTCGTTGATGGCCCTCTGCTGCTTGTGCAGATGCTGCAGCATTGCTAATATCGAGTTCCACCTGGTGGGCATGTCACAGATCAGACGGTTTGTGGGAAGGTGGAATTCTCTTTGAATTTCTGCCAGGCGAACGCTTGCTGGGAATGACCGTCTGAAGTGGCTGCAGACTTTTCTGGCCTGGCTAAGAAGCTCTGCCAGCCCTGGGTACCTGGTTAGGAAACGCTGTACCACTAGATTTAGGACGTGTGCTAGGCATGTTACATGCGTCAATTTACCCTTGCATAGGGCGGAGAGAAGGTTGCTGCCATTATCACAGATGACCATTCCCAGCTGAAGCTGGCATGGTTTTAACCATCTCTGCACCTGCCCCTGCAGAGCTGACAGAATTTCTGGCCCGGTGTGGCTCCTGTCCCCTAAACAAACCAGCTCAAGCACAGTATGGCATCTTTTTGCTTGATCCATTGCGTAGCCCCTGTCAGGCGTCGGTTTAACTGCCACTTTGCCAGAGACACAGAAGGAGGAGGAGGAGGAAGAGGGAGAGGTGGTGGTGGAGCAGACAGACCTCATACAAGCAGCTTTCTGGAGGCGTGGTGGATGAACAAGCTCCAGCACAGAGCCCCATCTTGCATCCCTCCCAGCTGCAATCAGAGTTACCCAGTGTGCCGTGAAGGAAATATAACGACCCTGTACATGCTTGCTGGACCATGTGTCTAAAGACACATGCACCTTGCTGCTGACTGCCTTTCCCAATGACTCGATAACATTGTCTTCCACATGCTGGTATAATGCTGGAATGGCCTTTTGTGAAAAGTAATGGCATTTTGGAACATGCCACTGTGGTACAGCGCATTCAGCAAATTCACGGAAGGGAGCAGAGTCCACCAGCCGGAAAGGCAGCAGCTGCAATGCGAGTAATTTTGCTAAGCTGGCATTTAGACGCTGTGCTTGGGGATGGTTGGGACTATATTTTTTCTTACGCTGCAGCAGCTCGGGCAACGTAATCTGACTGCGGAAATCTTCAGCTGATGGGATGCTGTCACATTGTGAAGGAGCTGGTACATCCATTACTGTAGCATCATCCCTGTCAGTGGAGGTTGTAGGCAATGACATGGCAGGACATACAGTGGGGGTAGAGACAGATGAGGAGGAGGAGAACCTACGCAAAGTTTTGCGTCAACGGGATGTGTGGCACTTGTTCATATGTCGCCTCAAGCACGTGGTACCCAAGTGTCCGGTGTCTTTCCCACGCATGAGCCTCATCTGACATAGATTACAAATAGCAACGGTGGGGTCTGCTGCACATTTCTTAAAGAACTCCCAGACAGCAGAGTTCCTGCATGTGTGCTTTGAGACAACACCGCTCTGCAACTGAGCAGCTCTGACATCTGATGCCTTGGACTGGCTAGTGCTACGGTTGGTCATAGAGGATGTTGTGCCTAGTGTTTGCTGTGCTTCCTCCTCCTCCCCCTCCTCCTCACTTGATTCCTCTGTTCGATCAGGCACCCAGGTGGAGTCAGTGACCTCATCAGCATTGTCATCATCACCCCCTATCTCCTCATCACTGGAGATATCTTGGCAGTATGCTGCAGCTGCTGGATCAACATGAGTGCCAGTTATTTATGTGTCATCACTGGCACCCCCTTCCTCTAGGTTGAATATACTCCCTTCCTCAACCTCAAAGATTGAATCAGAGCACTGTACTTGCTGCGCATCCTCAAGCAGCATGTCACTGTCATTGTAGTCAAACAATTCAGCTGACTCCTCCGTGTGTGATAGCGAGACTACGGCAGGAGTTGCTGTGGACATAGAGGCTGCATTAGATGCTTTGGCAGCTGAGGTGGACTGTAAAGCACTACAAGCCTGGCTGGCAGAAGACTCGGAGGATGAGGATGGCCTGGTTAGCAAATCCACCAAATCCTCTGTATGTTGATGCTGTTTAAGACGGCCAGCACCAGTTAGAAAGGACAAGCGTGCCCCTGCAGAGGATGCACCACATCCACCATGACCAGAGGCACAGCCTCCCGACACAGGGGCTGCTTGCCCTCTTATCTGTGTCTGGGAGCGTCTGCCTGTCCTTTATCTTTCTGACATGGTGAGTAATATATAGATTAAATATATACAGAACTCTGATTCAACTCTGGTATAAAGATTAACCACTTGGCTGCTATGGACGTGCTCAGCGCGTCCAGCCAAGTGGTTCTCCTGTGCTACGGACGCGCTCAGCGCGTCCGAGCACAGGACGCAGCAATCCGCCGGATTCCGGCGGATTGCTGCGCCACCCCGGTGCGGGCTGACATCTTGGATGTCAGTCCAGCACTCGGGAGCTCGGCAGGGACATTAGATGTCATCGCGGCGACACAATGACATCTAATTCAGGCGCCCCCCCGCATGTGCGGAGGAGGCGCCTGAAAGGGAGTGGGGGAGGTCCTTCGGACCTCTCTCCCTCCCGATCGCCGGGGAGCAGGGGGTTAATACAGGCACCGCTTGGATGGGCACAGCCTGCTCTTCCAAACGGTGGCTTTCATTAACCCCTGGGGAGCCGGATCACGAATCGGCGCTGAAAAGCGCCGGTTCGTGATCCTTTCCCGGAGCTGGCCGACATCTTGGATGTCGGCCAAGCCTCCGGGAACTCCCCCTGAGGACTGGCGTCATCGTGCATAGCACGATGACGCCAGTCCTGGAGTTAACCCCTAGCTGCCACCAATGGTGGAGATAGGGGGTTCCAATGAACCCCCTATCTTCCGATCCGTGGCAGCTAGGGGTTAAAGTTTGGTACTGTTGGATCGGCCAGAGAAAATTACTTACCCCCAAAATACTGCGTGGCACTGGCAGTGACAAGACACAGATCACCTCAATTCCCAAATATTTTGTAGAAATTACTGAGCCCCCAAAATTCTGGCTGGCAGTGATAAGACACAGATTACCTCTGATTACCTCAATTCCCAAATATTTTGTAGAAATTACTGAGCCCCCAAAATTCTGCGTGGCAGATTACCTCTGATTACCTCAATTCCCAAATATTTTGTAGAAATTACTGAGCCCCCAAAATTCTGCGTGGCAGATTACCTCTGATTACCTCAATTCACAAATATTTTGTAGAAATTACTGAGCCCCCAAAATTCTGGCTGGCAGTGATAAAACACAGATTACCTCAGATTACCTCAATTCACAAATATTTTGTAGAAATTACTGAGCCCCCAAAATTCTGGCTGGCAGTGATAAGACACAGATTACCTCTGATTACCTCAATTCACAAATATTTTGTAGAAATTACTGAGCCCCCAAAATTCTGCGTGGTAGATTACCTCTGATTACCTCAATTCACAAATATTTTGTAGAAATAACTGACCCCCAAAATACTGCATGGCACTGGCAGTGACAAGACACAGATCACCTCAATTCACAAATATTTTGTAGAAATTACTGAGCTCCCAAAATTCTGGCTGGCAGTGATAAGTGTCACATTCCAACGTTCCAACCCTGTCTCCCTGCCCTCTGTATTCCTCATATGTGTCTTGGTTCCTATGTGTTTCTATGTTGCTTTTCCCTGAGATGCAGCTCAGGGGTTAAGTTGTTAAATTCTATTGCTCGTTTAGCTTCTGCTGGTGATATGGGCTGATTACTCCCCTATATTTAGCCATGGGCCCATATCACCATGCTCTTGCATCCTGGTTCACTTCAGCTACTGTTTTGTTCCTGAGAGCTCCCTGCTATTCTGTCCCAGTTCTATATCAGTTTCAGTGTTTCTCCATTGTCTGAGTTTCATGTTCTGATTGATTTCCTGGTATTGACCCTCTGACCTGGCTGACGGATTTTCTCTGGTGCTGTATCCCCGCTTTGGCTCAAGGTAAGCGATTTGGTTTTGACTCCTGGCTTATTTACTGACGACTCTTCTGGACATCCCTAGCTGTACTGTGCATGTTGATTTATTGTTTTGTGTGTCCCTGCTGACCACGACTTTGTCATTGAAGTCCTTCCCTGCAGGTTGTGGAGTGTGTATATACTCCAGGTATTCAGTGTATACCCTTGGACTCTGCACGGCTACTAGGTAACCTTTTTGTATTAGTGCAGATTCGGCCACTCTCAGTAAAGGCCTCCTTCGGTATAGCCGTGCAGAGGTCCCCAGTGTCTCCTGTTGTTTGTTCACGTATCCTAGATCATTGTCACGCATCTCTGCATATAGCGGCTTTTACTCATACCTGGGCCCTACTTGGCGCATGCTGGGTACCGTCATTGTGGCTGACTGTGACAATAAGACAGACTACCTCAATTCACAAATATTTTGTAGAAATTACTGAGCCACCAAAATAGCTGCTGGGAGTGAGAACAAAAAGATTACAACAGCTGAGACCCCCCCCCCCCCTCCAGTAGCTGGTGGCAGACTGGCAGTAAGAAAACACAACAATCCCTATGAAATCTCCTCTCAAATGCGTGCAGAAGCGCTGCGTGGAAACCTTCTATAGTGTGCTGCGGGACTTAGCCCTGTGAGCCCATGTTTGGGCAAAATTTGCCCATAGTGTTGAACCTGTCTTGCAGCAGACCTGTGGTCAGGTGCAAGGCTGTAGCCAATTACAAGCTTCAGGCCAGTGGAAAAGTGCATTGTGGTCTGCTGTGGTGCATTGTGGGCAAACACGCGGAAATGTTCATGTTCGCGAACAACCGAATTGGCTATGTTCGATGCGAACTCCGAACTGATCGCACCGAAGTCCCGCAGCACACTATATAAGGCTTCACACAGCGCTTCGGCACGTGTTTGAGGGGAGATTTCAGAGGAGATTGTTGTGTTAGTGTGTGTTCTTACTGCCAGTCTGCCACCAGCTACTGGTGGGAGTGGGGGACTCAGCTGTTGTAATCTTTTTGTTCTCACTCCCAACAGCTGAGACCCCCACCCCCCCAGTAGATGAGACCCATTCATCCGGGGGGGGGGGGAGATCTCATTCATCTGGGAATTGTTGTAATCTTTGTGCTCAGTCCCAGCCACTATTTTGGGTGCTCAGTAATTTCAGCAAAATATTTTGAAATTGAAGTGATCTATGTCTTGTGACTCTCTGCCAGTACCACGCAGTATTTTGGGGGTCAATAATTTCTACAAAACATTTGGGAATTGAGGTGATCTGTGTCTTGTGACTCACTGCCAGTGCCACGCAGTATTTTGGGCGTCAGTAATTTCTACAAAATATTGGAATTGTTATCCGTGTGTTCTCACTGGCTGCCACCCATCAGGGGGTCTCACTGATTTATAGGTGGTTTCTGGGAATTGGAATCTGTGTCTTGTCACTGGCTGCCAGCTATCAGGGTGTCTCACTGAGTTATACAAGAGTTCTGGAAATCTTTAATCTTTAAACCAGAGTTGAATCAGAGTTCTGTATATATTTAATCTATATATCACTCACCATGTCTGAAAGAACAAAAAGGACAGGCAGACGCTCCCAGACACAGATAAGAGGGCAAGCAGCCCCTGTGTCGGGAGGCTGTGCCTCTGGTCGTGGTGCATCCTCTGCAGGGGCATGCTTGTCCTTTCTAACTGGTGCTGGCCGTCTTAAGCAGCAGCAACATACAGAGGACTTGGTGGATTGGCTAACCAGGCCATCCTCCGAGTCCTCTGCCAGTTAGGCTTGTAGCGCTTTACAGTCCACCTCAGCTGCCAAAGCATCGAATGCAGCCTCCATGTCCACAGCTACTCCTGCCGTAGCCTTGCTATCTCACACGGAGTCAGCTGAATTGTTTGACTACAGTGACATGCTACTTGAGGATGCGCAGCAAGTACAGTGCTCTGATTCAATCTCTGAGGTTGAGGAAGGGAGTATAATCAACCTAGAGTAAGGGGGTGCCAGTGATGACACACAAATAACTGGCACTCATGTTGCCCCAGCAGCTGCAGCATGCTGCCAGGTTGGCTCCAGTGACGAGATAGGGGGTGATGATGACGATGATGATGAGGTCACTGACTCCACCTGGGTGCCTGATCGAACAGAGAAATCAAGTGGAGGCACAGCAAACACGAGGCACAACATCCTCTATGACCAACCGTAGCACTAGCCTGTCCAAGGCATCATATGTCAGAGCTGCTCAGGTGCAGAGCGCTGTTGTCTCAAAGCACACATGCAGGAACTCTGCTGTCTGGGAGTTCTTTAAAAAATGTGCAGGAAGCACCGTTGCTATGTCAGATGAGGATCAAGCGCGGGAAAAGCACCGGATGCTTGGGTACCACATGCTTGAGGCGACATATGAACACCTGCCATGCATCCCATTGGCGCAAAACTTTGCGTAGGTCCTCATCTGTCTCTACCCCCACTGTATGTCCTGCCATGTCATTGCCTACAACCTCCACTGACAGGGATGATGCTACAGTAATGGATGTACCAGCTCCTTCCTCACAATGTGACAGCATCCCATCAGCTGAAGATTTACGCAGTCAGATTACGTTGCCGCAGCTGCTGCAGCGTAAGAAAAAATATAGTCCCAACCATCCCCAAGCACAGCGTCTAAATGCCAGCTTAGCAAAATAACTCGCATTGCAGCTGCTGGCTTTCCGGCTGCTGGACTCTGCTCCCTTCTGTGAATTTGCTGAATGTGCTGTACCACAGTGGCAGGTTCCAAAACGCCATTACTTTTCACTGAAGACCATTCAAGCCCTATACCAGCACGTGGAAGACAATGTTATCGAGTCGATGGGAAAGGCAGTCAGCAGCAAGGTGCATGTGACTTTAGACACGTGGTCCAGCAAGCATGGCCAGGGTCGTTACATTTCCTTCACGGCACACTGGGTAACTCTGATTGCAGCTGGGAGGGATCCAAGATGGGGCTCTGTGCTGGAGCTTGTTCATCCACCACGCCTTCAGAAAGCTGCATGTATGAGGTCTGTCTGTGTAATGCCCCACACCGCGGTCGGACCGCGGCCGCCATGTTGGGATGCCTGGCAGACTCACCTGAGGTCCCTCGTGGCGCGTCGCTCCCTGATTCCAATCTTCAGCTCGAGGGAGGAGAGCCAGGATGTGTCCCACGCCGTCTCCGGGATCCAACTGAACAGAAGGCAAGCGCGATCGTCCATCCTAGAGCATGAAGACCTAGGTACTCTGGCACCCTCTGCTGGTCAAGTAAAGGTTCTGCATTCCACCTGCACTGGAGATCCTTGTATACCACCAATTAATACATCAAGTACTCAGGTATCCCAATTCCACCTGCGAGCTCCAGGTGAGCGGTGTTCTTATGATTCTCTGAACCCTATTTAAACCTGCTGCCTTCTCCAGTTCATTAACCAGGTTATACTGTGGTTCCCCACCACGTTCTCCAGTGGTTCCCCTTCGTATTGCTCCAAGAGTATCCTGACTTCCAGTCCTGCTTCCACGGTACCAGTCCTGCTTCCACGGTACCAGCTCCACTTCCAGTCCTGCTTCCACGGTACCAGCTCCGCTTCCAGTCCTGCTTCCACGGTACCAGCTCCGTTTCCAGTCCTGCTTCCACGGTACCAGCTCCGTTTCCAGTCCTGCTTCCACGGTACCAGCTCCGTTTCCAGTCCTGCTTCCACGGTACCAGCTCCGCTTCCAGTCCTGCTTCCACGCGGTACCAGCTCCGCTTCCAGTCCTGCTTCCACGGTACCAGCTCCGCTTCCAGTCCTGCTTCCACGGTACCAGCTCCGCTTCCAGTCCTGCTTCCACGGTACCAGCTCCGCTTCCAGTCCTGCTTCCACGGTACCAGCTCCGCTTCCAGTCCTGCTTCCACGGTACCAGCTCCGCTTCCAGTCCTGCTTCCACGGTACCAGCTCCGCTTCCAGTCCTGCTTCCACGGTACCAGTCCTGCTTCCAGTCCTGCTTCCACGGTACCAGTCCTGCTTCCACGGTACCAGCTCCGCTTCCAGTCCTGCTTCCACGGTACCAGCTCCGCTTCCAGTCCTGCTTCCACGGTACCAGCTCCGCTTCCAGTCCTGCTTCCACGGTACCAGCTCCGCTTCCAGTCCTGCTTCCACGGTACCAGCTCCGCTTCCAGTCCTGCTTCCACGGTACCAGCTCCGCTTCCAGTCCTGCTTCCACGGTACCAGCTCCGCTTCCAGTCCTGCTTCCACGGTACCAGCTCCGCTTCCAGTCCTGCTTCCACGGTACCAGCTCCGCTTCCAGTCCTGCTTCCACGGTACCAGCTCCGCTTCCAGTCCTGCTTCCACGGTACCAGCTCCGCTTCCAGTCCTGCTTCCACGGTACCAGCTCCGCTTCCAGTCCTGCTTCCACGGTACCAGCTCCGCTTCCAGTCCTGCTTCCACGGTACCAGCTCCGCTTCCAGTCCTGCTTCCACGGTACCAGCTCCGCTTCCAGTCCTGCTTCCACGGTACCAGCTCCGCTTCCAGTCCTGCTTCCACGGTACCAGCTCCGCTTCCAGTCCTGCTTCCACGGTACCAGCTCCGCTTCCAGTCCTGCTTCCACGGTACCAGCTCCGCTTCCAGTCCTGCTTCCACGGTACCAGCTCCGCTTCCAGTCCTGCTTCCACGGTACCAGCTCCGCTTCCAGTCCTGCTTCCACGGTACCAGCTCCGCTTCCAGTCCTGCTTCCACGGTACCAGCTCCGCTTCCAGTCCTGCTTCCACGGTACCAGCTCCGCTTCCAGTCCTGCTTCCACGGTACCAGCTCCGCTTCCAGTCCTGCTTCCACGGTACCAGCTCCGCTTCCAGTCCTGCTTCCACGGTACCAGCTCCGCTTCCAGTCCTGCTTCCACGGTACCAGCTCCGCTTCCAGTCCTGCTTCCACGGTACCAGCTCCGCTTCCAGTCCTGCTTCCACGGTACCAGCTCCGCTTCCAGTCCTGCTTCCACGGTACCAGCTCCGCTTCCAGTCCTGCTTCCACGGTACCAGCTCCGCTTCCAGTCCTGCTTCCACGGTGCCAGCTCCGCTTCCAGTCCTGCTTCCACGGTGCCAGCTCCGCTTCCAGTCCTGCTTCCACGGCGCCAGCTCCGCTTCCAGTCCTGCTTCCACGGCGCCAGCTCCGCTTCCAGTCCTGCTTCCACGGCGCCAGCTCCGCTTCCAGTCCTGCTTCCACGGCGCCAGCTCCGCTTCCAGTCCTGCTTCCACGGCGCCAGCTCCGCTTCCAGTCCTGCTTCCACGGCGCCAGCTCCGCTTCCAGTCCTGCTTCCACGGCGCCAGTTCCGCCTCCAGGCCTGCTACCACGGCGCCAGTTCCGCCTCCAGGCCTGCTACCACGGCGCCAGTTCCGCCTCCAGGCCTGCTACCACGGCGCCAGTTCCGCCTCCAGGCCTGCTACCACGGCACCAGTTCCATCTCCAGGCCTGCTACCACGGCACCAGTTCCATCTTCAGGCTTGCCTTAATACCTCTGGTACCGATTCCAGATCCTGTCTTCAGTCTAATTCCTCTATCCCAGGACTATTTCCAAAGATTACAACTTGTGTTATTTATCCCTACAACCCTTCGTTCTGGACTTATATTTTGTTCCACCCAGTAAAGGTTCAACTGATTATATCCCTCCTGGTCTCCTCCTTCGGCTTGCCACCGGGTTCCATACACACAACACTACACAGGGGTCATAGCCTCTGCCCTTACAGTCTGCTCCACCACCACCTCTCCCTCTTCCTCCTCCTTCTGTGTCTCTGAAGTGGCAGTTAAACTGACACCTGACAGGGTCCACGCAATGGCTCAAGCAAAAAGAAGCCATACTGTGCTTGAGCTGGTTTGTTTAGGGGACAGGAGCCACACCGGGCCAGAAATTCTGTCAGCTCTGCAGGGGCAGGTGCAGAGATGGTTAACACCACACCAGCTTCAGCTGGGCATGATCGTCTGTGATAATGGCAGCAACCTTCTCTGTGCCCTACGCAAGGGTAAATTGACGCATGTACCATGCCTAGCACACGTCCTAAATCTAGTGGTACAGCGTTTCCTAACCAAGTACCCAGGGCTGGCAGAGCTTCTCAGCCAGGCCAGAAAAGTCTGCAGCCACTTCAGATGGTCATTCCCAGCAAGCGTTTTCCTGGCAGAAATTCAAAGAGAATTCCACCTTCCCACAAACCGTCTGATCTGTGACATGCCATTGCCCACCGGGTGGAACTCGACATTAGCAATGCTGCAGCATCTGCACAAGCAGCAAAGGGCCATCAACGAGTACCTGTGTGAGTACGGCACAAGAACAGGTTCAGGTCAACTTGGGTTCCCTTCCCCCCCCCCGCAGTGGCTGATCAAGGATGCATGCACTGTACTGTCACCATTTGAGGCAACGAGGATGGTGAGCAGGGACAGTGCATGAATCAGTGACACAATTCCTTTTTTTTGTTCCTGCTGGAGCACACTCTGCGGGAAATTATAGATGTGGCTCTAGAGGCAGAGCAGTGGGAGGAAGAGGAGACCTTCCCTAGCTCTCAAGTCCCCAGTCTTTCTGCAGACAGCATTCCAGCGGGTCCTACTCGGATCAGACAGGAGGAGGAGGAATATTTAAGTAGTGGGGGCATTGAAGGTGGGGATTCCTCAAGGGAGGTTGTGTGCCCAGAAACACAAGGGCTAGTGCGTGGCTGGGAGGAGGAAGTGCACGATACGGTCATCCTCATTGACCAGGAAGACTCGGAAGCTAATGCCACCTCCAACCTACGCTGCATGTGCTCCCTTATAATGCAAAGCCTGCTAAAGGACCCCAGGATTTGTGCTATCAAGGAGAGGGATCATTACTGGTTGGCAACCCTTCTTGATCCACGATACAAGGGGAAGTTGCAGAGCTCATCCTGCCCGCACAGAGGGAGCACAGGATGAAAAAACCTGAAGACGCTCTAAAGCGACACTTGTGTAACACCTTACCAGGCACTGGTAGGTCACCAAGTGATGACACAGGTGCTTCTGAGGCTGTGGATGATCAGAGGAATAGTGGTGAAGGCCAGGGCCGCTTGACTGAATTTTTTAAAAAAATTTTTTTAGTCCACGACGCCCAGGGACGTCAAATGTAGGCACCCATTGCCAGCATCTTCACCATATGGTGCAGGACAACCTAGGGGCAAGGGCAGACCTGGATACCTTTCCAGTAGATGATTTACTGGGTGTTGAGATTGGATTACTGGCCAGAATTTAGCCAATATGCTATGCAGCTACTAGGTTGCCCTTCATCCTAGCGTGCTTTCTGAAAGGACATTCAGTGCCGCTGGAGGTTGTCAGACAAAAGATTGCGTCTGTCCACCGACTCTGTAGACCGGCTGACATTTATAAACTGCTGATCCAGGACTGATTCATTTTATCAATCCCCTGATGCTGACGTAACAGAATAGATCGGATGTCTTCTGCATTCAGAACCTCCAGCACTGAACTCTTCCACAATATCACAAAAGGGTAACGGTGTGAATGGCACCAAAAGCTCAATCTGGGTGCACTGACGCCTATTACCAGATTCATATCTTTTTAATATAGGACTGCATGGTCCACCCCTGCACTCTTCCACAATACTACAGAGGGGTTACTGTAGGAATGCACTTGCTGGCCTGGCACCAAAAGCACAATATTTGGGTGCACTGCCACTGACGCCTGTATCAGATTCATATCCTCAGAGGGGTTACTGTGTGACGGCACTGTTTCCGATGCTAAAGGCCCAATTTTAAAGCACCTATTGTTACTTTCATCCAAAGCCTGCATAAATTTAGCCAAAAAATCACTAACCTTTTTC
The DNA here is from genome assembly GCA_009667805.1 of Leptobrachium leishanense. Taxonomy (NCBI): domain Eukaryota; kingdom Metazoa; phylum Chordata; class Amphibia; order Anura; family Megophryidae; genus Leptobrachium; species Leptobrachium leishanense. Next base: position 367,585,673 of record CM019064.1, on the reverse strand, counting down.
TGCACATGCTAAAATGTCTTTTCATACAGACTGCCACCCCAAGCAGTTGTTTATGGATAGATTAAAGGAAAACCATTTACCATCATTTGGAATTTTTTTTTTTTTTTGGTTTTTACATATTTCTTTACATCCTAGAAATCCGCCACTTCACGGGCAGGTTATGGGGACCTCCTAGGCACGATATTTGAAGGAATTTTTTGTTTTTATTTTTAACCCTTATTTCATGGAAAACTCACTGTCCCTTTTTTAAAAACGTGTTTGGTTTTTTTAAACTTTTTGTCCTTGTTTCCTGTCCCCAGGGCACTACCCGGACCCCCATACACCTTTTTATGGCAAATATCTAGCTTTTATGCCCTCTTGGAGGGCACTCTAAAAATCGAATTTTGAGTCCCATGGACTTGCATCGAGTTCGAATGCGAACCGAACTCGGGTGTTCGGCTCATCCCTAATTACCACAGAATTGGAATCAATTGGGTGCTATTTGCTAAGAGGTTAAGCTTGTCCACGCCTTGCTGGGGGAGGTGTTCTTAGGTGACTAAAGCTTGCTGGCATTAGAAGGCTTCACAAGCTCAAGTGAAGCACTTAGATATTCTGGAGGTAGTCTGAGGTTAGACAGGAGGTAGAAAACCTACAAAAAGGTAAGATTTGCTGGTTTTAAATCTATTCTTTTATAATGGCAGGCTTGGTCCAGTGTAAGAGCTGTCATGCATTTGTTTTTAGATCCAATTTTTGGAGTGTGCCTGATATGTAGGCAGTTCTCTTTATTGCAGCAGGAAATTGCCTGTTTGAAGTTTGAGATTTGTAAATTATCTGTTAGACAAACTCAGGCTATGACTGTTACAAAGCCACTGCCACAGAGACCTCTTAGGCGTGGCAGATGGACTACTGTAGGATCTGGTAGACTTAGAGTTGTGGATAGAAGGCGTGTCCCACAGTCTGTGGCTCTTAATTCTTTTGAGGCACTTTCAGAGTGTAGTGGTAAGACGGATGTAGGCTCAGACACCATAGTTGAGGAACCACCATCCCCCTAAGGACAAAAAGGAAAAGGTGGGACTTGATAGAATCACCCAGCAACAATTGCCTTCTATCATAAGAGGTGTTGAGCTGGAGAGTAGTGGTTTCGGTGATGTCTTCCTGGGGTCTACTGCTCGTAGAGACAGATGTTAGACATGTGCACAGCACAAAATTTCGTTTTGAACTAATGGATTAGTCCTAAAATGCAATTTATTTAGTTGCTAAAGAAATTCGTTTTCAGTTATTTAGTATGAAAACTAATTTCATTCATCTGAAAACCAGTGGATACAATTACTATTGTAGTGGCTCCTCAGAGGGCTGAGATCGCTGCTTGTTACAGTATCTCTCACTCTCAGCACAATGTGGGCCATATTACATAGTTGATGCTAACTTAACCAGAGCTGTGTAAACTTCCGAGCTATTGTAGCCTATGGAGGTTTTCAGTTTACAACAGCTCTGGTTAAGTTAGCACCAACATTGTAATACTGTCCCGTGTCAGGCAAAGCTGTTACAGTAATTGACTGCTGCTCATCACAGCGCTTAGAGTTTCAGTAAAACTAGTAAATAATATTTTTATATAAGAGGTTAGACAATACTATTTCCTTGTTTTACTGAAACTCTGAGCGCTGTTAGTCAGTTACTGTAACAGCTGAGCCTGATACATGTACTGAGAGATAATGTAACAAGCAGCCGATCTCCAAGCTCACAGCCACTGGATTTAAAGGGCTGCGAAAAAAAGGATCCTCTCTGTATAATGTTTAGAACATCCTCCTGCATTAATTAATACCTCTCTGTATAATGTATACAACATCCACCTGCATTAATTAATACCTCTCGCTGTATAATATATAGAACATCCACCTGAATTAATTAATGTCCCTCTCTGTATAGAACATCCTCCTCAATTTATACCTTTCTCTGTATAATGTATATAACTTCCTCCTGCATTAATACCCCTCTCTGTATAATGTATAGAACATCCTCCTGCATTAATTAATGCCCCTCTCTGTATAGAACATCTTACTGCATTGGCATGTGGAGGGTGCAGAACTTCGGATGTTGCGCTCTTCATTGCTGGTCTCCTTCACTCAATGTAATATCACAAAAAGGACTGACACTAAAATGTAGTGCATTTTATTTTAGTTTCTTTCGTTTTTTGTACTGAGCAGTTTAGTTTCTCTTGAGTCATACGAAAACTAAATTATCCCAAAATTCGGACTAAATCGTTTTAGTACTAAAACGAATGCACATGTCTAACAGATGTATTCTCTATTGTCAAACAAGCAAAGCAGGAAGTGGACGTTCTAGTCCATCTAGGGACAAATGACTTGGCTAGCAATGAGGTTTCTGAGATTAAGGAAGCTTTTTGTGTTCTTGGAGGTGAAATACAGCAGATTGCGTCCACTGTGTCATTCTCTGAAGTTCTGCCTGTGCATAACATTCAGGATAGACAGATGCGCACTAGGGAATTTAATTTGTGGCTTCGGGAATGGTGTCGGGAGCAAGAATTTGGCTTTGTGTCCCATGATAGCTCTAATTGGAGCAGAAAAGAACTGTATAAAAAAGATGGTTTGCATCTTACTCATAGGGGAACATATGTTCTCAGTGAGAAGTTCAAAGGTTTCACAAAGGAATATTTAAACTAGGAGGGGGGGACAAAAGGGTAAAAAAACAATCTGCCCGATTGTCCCCCAAAACTAAATCTGAGGGTGCAAGCAACATGTGGGGTAAAAAATGACAAGCTCAGAGTTGTGTCTATAAATGCTCGCAGTTTAGTCAAAAAAAATGATCTGGAGGCAATGATGGCAGCTGAAAACGTAGATTTAGTGGCGGTTACTGAGACATGGTTCAGTGAGAAATAACTGGGACATAACAATACCGGGGTACTCTTTATATAGAAAAGACAGAGAAGGTAGGAAAGGAGGAGGAGTGGCCCTGTATGTGAAAAACAACATAAAAACGAACCAAATAAAAGTGAGCGAGGTGAACAGTCAGTTTGGGTTACGATAACATTTGGCAATCATACAGTAGCTCATGTAGGTGTGATCTATAGACCCCCTGGACAAGTAGAAGAGCTAGATAATCTGCTGCTTGAGGAAATTGCCATTTTGGCTATGAAGGGGGAAGTTATTTTCATGGGGGACTTTAATCTTCCTGATGTGAACTGGAAAACCAAAATAGCTGGGTGCACCAGGAGTACAAATATTCTAAACTCCCTACTGGGATTATCTCTAACACAAGTAGTTGAGGAGCTGACCCGTAAAGAGGCCATATTGGATTTAATACTCACAAATGGAGGTTTGGTATCGGACGTTGTTGTAGGAGAAAATTTGGGATCTAGTGATCACCAGTCAGTATGGTTTAATATAAGAACAGGGATGGAGCCGCACCACACAAACAAAAGTTTTAGACTTTAAAAAAACTGATTTTTCTAAAATGAGATTTTGTGTGACTGAGTCATTATCAGACTGGAGGAGTCTAAAGGGAGTCCAGGAGAAATGGGATTATTTAAAGGATGCATTATTGAAGGCCACAGGCAATTGCATTCGGCTTGTTAGCAAAAACAAAGGGAAGAAACCACTGTGGTACTCTGCAGAAGTGGCCAAAATAGTGAACAAAAAGATAGCATTCAATAATTATAAAAAGACTCAAGTGAAGAAAATAGGCAAAGCAATTTATAAGAACTCCCAAAGCACACGCAGAGAAAATAGCTCGGTCCGTAAAAAAAGGGACAAAAACATTTTTTAGATGCATAAACGAGAAAGTAACACAAGGATTAGTTAGATTAAAAACGAAGGAAGTTATGTAGAAGAGGATAAAAGTCTCGCTGACTGCCTCAATGAATATTTTTGTTCAGTCTTTGCGGAAGGAAAGGGACCTCAGGAGGAAACACTAACGAGACATTTACATATGAGTTTAGAGGAGGAGGTTCTACAGCAGCTGTCTAAAGTAAAGACAAATAAGTCAATGGGGCCTGATGGGATCCACCCTATATTAAAAGAGCTCAGTGGTGTAATAGCAAAACCGTTAACGGGAGTTGTCCCAGAAGACTGGAAATTGGCAAATGTTGTGCCCATTTACAAGAAGGGTAGTAGGGAGGAATCGGAACTATAGGCCAGTTAGTCTTACGTCAGAAGTGGGGAAATTAATGGAAACCATGTTAAAGGAAAGGATTGTTGAACATCTAAAAACACATGACCAGAAACAACATGGGTTTACCTCAGGGAGATCATGCCAAACTAATCTTACTGATTTTTTTGATTGGGTAACAAAAATAATAGACACAGGTGGTGCAGTAGACATTGCTTATTTAGATTTCAGTAAGGCTTTTGATACTGTTCCGCATAGAAGGCTTATCAATAAATTGCAATCTTTGAGTTTGGATTCCAATATTGTTGACTGGATTAGGCAGTGCTGAGTGACAGGCAACAGAGGGTTGTGGTAAATGGAGTTTATTCGGCGCAAGGTCTTGTTACCAGTGGGGTACCTCAGGGTCAGTACTTGGACCCATTCTCTTAATATTTTTATTAGTGATATTGCAGAAGGTATTAATGGAAAAGTGTCTTTTTGCTGATGACACAAAGATTTTCAACAGGGTTGACGTTCCTGGAGGGATCAGCCAAATGACAAATGATTTAGGTAAACTCAAAAAATGGTCGGAGCTGTGGCAATTGAGTTTTAACGTGGATAAGTGCAAGATAATGCACCTGGGACGTAAAAACCCAAGGGCTGAAAATAGAATATTTGATACAGTCCTAACCTCAACATCTGAGGAAAGGGATTTAGGGGTTATTATTTCAGAGGATCTAAGGGTAAGTAGTCAATGTAATAGAGCAGCAGGAAATGCTAGCAGAATGCTTGGTTGTGTAGGAAAAGGGAAGTGTTCATGCTACTGTACAGAGCACTGGCGAGACCTCACTTGGAGTACTGTGTGCAGTACTGGAGACCGTATCTCCAGAAGGATAGACATCTTACAGTCCAGAGAAGGGCTACTAAAATGGTGTACGGTTTGAAGGAGAAAAGTTACCAGGAAAGGCTTAATGATCTTAACATGTACAGCTTGGAAAAAAGACGAGACAGAGGAGATATGATAGAAACATTTAAATACGTAAAGGGAATCCACAAGGTAGAGGAAGGGAGTATATTTAAAAGGAAACAAGAGGACATAGTCTTAGATTAGAGGGGCAAAGGTTTAAAAGTTACATCAGGAAGCATTATTTTACTGAGAGGGTGGTGGATACATGGAACAGCCTTCCAGTAGAAGTGGTAGAGGCCAAAATAGTAATTGAATTTAAGCAGGCATGAGATAGGCATAAGGCTATCCTAAAACAAAAGATAAATCCAGGTAAAGTATCCATGTAATTGGGCCGACAGGTTCTTATCTGCCGACATTTTTATGTTTCTAACAAAGCGCTGGAGAGTTCTGAAGTGGCCAGCAATGAGTCCAGAACTAAATCCCATTGAACACCTGTGGAGAGATCTTAAAATTGCTGTTGGGGTAAAGGCACCCTTCCAATAAGAGACCTGGAGCAGTTTGCAAAGGAAGAGTAGTCCAAAATTCCAGGTGAGAGGTGTAAGCTTATTGATGGTTATAGGAAGCCACTGATTTCAGTTATTTTTTATTTTTTTCCAAAGGGTGTGCAACCAAATATTAAGTTAAGGGTGCCAAGAATTTTGTCCAGCCCATTTTTTTTTTTTTTTTTGAGTTTTGTATGACCTTATGTCCCATTTGCTTTTTTTCCTCCCTTTTTTGTTTTGTTCCAATACACACATTAGGGAATAAACATGTGTTACTGCAATACTTTTCTGTGAGAAATACTTTATTTTCTGGGTGCCAACAATTTCAGCCATGACTGTACATGTGTTTAGGCAGGAGGGAGAAGTCCACAATCTGTTTTTAAAAAAAAAATAACTGGTCAAATGTTGGAAATAAACAATTGCTGTAGATTAGTAAACTCGCTAAAATATGAAAGGCCCTATTACAATCTTCGCGCATACGTTTGCACACGTGCAGTAACGCGAGGGGCAATACCCTTTGCGCTGAACGTCATATTACAATGTCATGAAGGCGCAACAAACGCGCGTATAAGTCTACCACAGGTGGACCTGTGCAAACCCTGCGCAAGCGTACTGTACTGCGCGCGTCCTATACTTAATATTGTGAGCGCAAATGTGTTTGTGCGCTGGTACGTGGATGGTATTATAATCTATGTGCAGTTTTTAACGCACGGCGTTTGCGCACATAATTTTAACATCTTTTAAAAGCTGGTGTTAATGGCAAATCTGAACGTCCTGGCCGAAACGAAATACACCAGCCCAAAAAAAAAATACAGCAATGTATAGTTACACATTCTATGCATACCCAAACAATAAACTTAAGACGTTGTGCGTGTTTTTATTGCTGCAGCATATATACTCATTGATTTTTTTTTTTTTTTTTTTTTTTTGGCAGGAGCAAAAACTGAACTGGAGACAATTGTGGTTTTTTTTATTCTGATTGGCTGGGAACGCATGAAAAAACAGTCCCCACGGATGTGGCGAGCGCAGAACTACAACCTCCATCAGCCCATTAGGCTTGAGCCCTGACTTGTGTGCTGTTGGATGTGCGGCTGAAGCGGACTGTCACAAATTCCTTCCGTTGCTAACTTGGCACCACCAGATCGAGATATAAAGCTGGAATCATGTGATCGCATAGCTATCGCCAAAGAATTGATCAAACGGGCCGAAGCCTTATCCAGATCTCAAGCAAGAGGCGTAGAAGGCGGCGCTAAGCTTTGCAGCAAACTAAATGCCGAACTGAAATTCTTACAGAAGGTGGAGGCTGATCACTTTTCCAAAGAAGCACCAACCTAACGCACTTACAAGCCATCATTGAGTCTGCAGAGAGACTGGAAGATGTGGTCAGCGTTCTCCATGTCTTCGGTTACAATGACCAGTTTTGGGAAAAGCAAACTCTAGTAGTGGATGTGGTAGCTAATGGTGGGCACACCTGCGTGAAGGCCATTGGGAGGAAGGCTGAAGCTTTGCACAACATATGGTTAGGCAGAGGGCAATATGGAGACAACAGTATTATTAAACAAGGGAGGATTATGTAGACGTCAGCAACCTGTGCAGTACAGCAGTCCTCATATCATATTTGCCTTCTACAATAGCGTTTCCAGCCCAATGGCTGAAAAGTTGAAAGAGATGGGCATCTCCGTGCGAGGTGACATTGTCGCTTTCAACACATTGCAGGAAGATCCGTTGGAGGATAAAGACAGCTCAGATGAGTTTCAGCATGTGGGCAGGGTAGACAGAAAACCTAGTAGCCAGTGTGGCTTTCCCAACAGATCAAGGTTGAAGTCTGCAACAGGGTCAACTTGGAGATCACTACAAAAATAACCTATGGGTCTTCTCTCAGTCATGGTGGATGTCACCGGGTTTTCAAGCAGCAGGTTTTAACAGAGCAAGCAGCACAGGAAAGGGAAGAGAAGGTGCTGCCTTTGGACGCATTCATGGAGGGAAAGGAGTTGTTTGCCTGTGAATGTGCTGTGAATGATTTTCGGTCCCTTCTCGATACCTTGGGAGGACAAGGAGAGCAGAATAGAGCTGTGGCTCTTCTACATGTTACCGTGGTGCCAGATCAGCTATCAGCTCCAAGATCAAGCAGCGTTCGATCACCATCTTCGGTACAGAGGACACTTTGAGAGCCATCACAATGACTGCCAACAGTGGCTTTATAAGGGCAGCAGGTAGTCAGGGCGTGAAGTTTAGCGTGTTCATTCATCAACCACGTGCACTAACAGAGTAAAGAGTTGACCGCTTCAATTCTACCAAAGAATTCTACATCTGATGTTTTTCAATGACTTTATATGAAATTTATTATACTGCTGGGCCATATGCATATGCATTTTTATTTTGTTTTCCAATTGCAAATTTTTACCAAGAAAGTAAGTAATAAAATGGCAACTGTCATGTTACTTTATATTTCTTTCTGCAAAGCATAAATGTTCATTGGGGGGAAAAAAAAACTGTCCGCACAACATTAATGCGCGCGCGTTTTTGCGCGTCTGTTTTACACGCGCAATTTTTCGGATTATAGTTCCAGCGTTCATATACGCGCGTTAACATTTAATGCTTCGCGCACAAATTAACACGCTGCGCGAGCGTTTTTGCGCACAGATTGTAATAGGGCCCGAATACTTTATGTAGTTAAAGTTCAACAGCCACTAGAAAGCGAGCCCATTGCACCTGAAATTTAAGGGTTAATAGGCTATGACATCTAGAATGCCTGCCAAACAGTCAGGGTGGTCCCTCAATTGTGGGTCATCAGGATTGTTTCATGTAGTCAGCTAAAATCACAAGGTGCAAAGCTATATTAGAAGTGTGTCAGGCTGAGTTACTGTGTTGTCGCTATTGAAAGGAGTTTTTCTTACACTTCCTAACCCTTTTTTCTTGTTTGTCTTTTCTGTTTTTCACAGGATTGTCTCAGCTACCATGGCAGGATAGAAGCCCCCGGTCAGCATTGCTTAAAGTGGAATCTCCTTCAAGGGAGCATAGGAGAGGGGGTTTCTGATCAGAAGAACTTCTGACCGCAGCCGAACTCTCGATCTTCTTCATATCTGCCTGCTGGGAGCAAGCCAACACTGTCAACAGATGGAATTTATGTGAAGTTCCTTTTAAAGATTACAAAACAAGTTGTTACATTGCTGACCAGGAATTTGGTTATTATTTATGCTTAAAAATGTTTAGTTCTTGTGATGAGTTGCCCTTTCAATACTATATATGTTTGTTCTTTTCTGTGTAAAATATCCTTTACTTGTTGAATCTGTATTGATTGTCTGTGCCAGTGAAAGTCCTCTCCAGCCCCACCCTGCCCCCAAGACACAATTGAGTGGTTTTTAATTGATAAATGTTGTTTGATTAAGCCAACATTCCCCTCACTGTATCAGTCTATTGTGTCTCTGTTTGTAATTCCATATTCTCTAGTGAATGTGAACCTTATCCAGGTTATCTACTAAAAATATGATTATAATCTGCCCTTTTGTTTGGGTTCTGACTACAGTCACCAGAAAAGGGCTATGGACTGATTTGATCAAAAATTGCATTTAATGTGGTTTAATGTAGGCTATCAGAAACATAGAAAAATGTCGGCCGATAAGAACCTTTCGGCCCATCTAGTCTGCCCAATTACATGGATACTTTACCTGGATTTCTTTTGTTTAGGATAGCCTTATGCCTATCCCATGCCTGCTTAAATTCAATTACTGTTTTAGCCTCTACCACTTCAACTGGAAGACTGTTCCATGTATCCACCACCCTCTCAGTAAAATAATGCTTTCTGATTGTTACTTTTAAACCTTTGCCCCTCTAATCTAAGACTATGTCCTCTTGTTTTGCTACTTTGTTTCCTTTTAAATATACTCCCTTCCTCTACCTTGTGGATTCCCTTTACGTATTTAAATGTTTCTATCATATCTCCTCTGTCTCGTCTTTTTTCCAAGCTGTACATGTTAAGATCATTAAGCCTTTCCTGGTAACTTTTTTCTCCTTCAAGCCATACACCATTTTAGTAGCCCTTCTCTGAACTCTCTGTAAGATGTCTATCCTTCTGGAGATACGGTCTCCAGTACTGCACACAGTACTCCAAGTGAGGTCTCACCAGTGCTCTGTACAGTGGCATGAGCACTTCCCTTTTCCTACACAACCAAGCATTCTGCTAGCATTTCCTGCTGCTCTCTTACATTGACTACTTACCCTTAGATCCTCTGAAATAATAACCCCTAAATACCTTTCCTCAGATGTTTAGGTTAGGACTGTATCAAATATTCTATATTCAGCCCTTGGGTTTTTACGTCCCAGGTGCATTATCTTGCACTTATCCACATTAAAACTCAATTGCCACAGCTCCGACCATTTTTTTAGTTTACCTAAATCATTTGTCATTTGGCTGATCCCTCCAGGAACGTCAACCCTGTTGCAAATCTTTGTGTCATCAGCAAAAAGACACTTTTCCATTAATACCTTCTGCAATATCGCTAATAAAAATATTAAATAGAATGGGTCCAAGTACTGACCCCTGAGGTACCCGACTGGTAACAAGACCTTGCGCCGAATAAACTCCATTTACCACAACCCTCTGTTGCCTGTCACTCAGCCACTGCCTAATCCATTCAATATTGGAATCCAAGCTCAAAGATTGCAATTTATTGATAAGCCTATGCGGAACAGTATCAAAAGCCTTACTGAAATCTAAATAAGCAATGTCTACTGCACCACCTGTGTCTATTATTTTTGTTACCCAATCAAAAAAATCAATAAGATTAGTTTGGCATGATCTCCCTGAGGAAAACCCATGTTGTTTCTGATCCTGTAATCTATGTGTTTTTAGATGTTCAACAATCCTTTCCTTTAACATGGTTTCCATTAATTTCCCCACTACTGACGTAAGACTAACTGGCCTATAGTTCCCAGATTCCTCCCTACTACCCTTCTTGTGAATGGGCACAACATTTACTAATTTCCAGTCTTCTGGGACGACTCCCGTTAGCAAGGATTGGTTAAATAAATCTGTTAACGGTTTTTCTATTACAAAAGATAAATCCAGGTAAAGTATCCATGTAATTGGGCAGACTAGATGGGCCGCAAGGTTCTTATCTGCCGACATTTTTCTATGTTTATGACCCCTGTTTGGTATAATTATCCCTGCCTGGCTACTATAAACTTCTATTCCAAACCCTGCAAGTAGTCACAACTCATGTTGTGAGGTCCAAGGCTATAGGCTATATTCCCCTGACTGGCTGTAGCAGTGGAAACCGTATTTAAGGGAGCTGCTCAGTAGGAGTTCCAGGGGTCTATCACAGGTCTTAATACATTTTAATAAAAGCTGTGGCCAAGCTCTTTCCACAAATGCAAAGGTGCTCTGTATGGGGTGTTGTGTTGGTTTGGGTTTGGCTGTGTTTCTCAGGTTTCACTGGGGGGGGGGTGTTTAGGCAGTTATGTCCCTATAATAAGTGACTTATATGTTACAGCAGTGATTTGAATGTGTTCCCTATGCAATTTACAAGCGACATCATAATTTTAAGCGTGCCCCTTTGAATTCTGTCTGATTATGGTATTACATACCATACCGACAGCAGATGTCTCATTTGTTTTCATTTACAGAATGTATTTCTGCAATCTTCTATAGAGCTTTAAATGGGGAACAGCCAGAGTGCTATGAAGTATGGACACAAGGGCAACATGTCAGCACTTGTTGCCTTGGAAAGTTTACCTTTGTCATGTAACCATGACTATGGGAAGTTTGAAATATTTTTGTTACAAAATAAAAGCTTTTTAATTTTTTTCATTATCGAATATCCTCAAACTAACTGTTCTGCAACAGTAGACTTGTGACAGCATCAAACTCATAATTTGCATGTCTTTGCCTGTTTGGCATTCATGCAGATTTACTGTACCAAATGATGTACTATTAAGTGAAAGCTATGCTGATTCAGTAAAACCAAACATCAACTTACAGTATGTTCTTTTCGTACTAAACATAAACAAAGGAAAGTCACAGGACACTGATCTACCTCTTATTCCACATATTTATTTACAATTTCTTGTTTGTCTTTAATACATTCAGATAGAATACGTTTGATATCCTTTTATATGATAATCATTTAATCACAATATAAGCTTAAAGGCATATTCTAGGAGTGTTCAATTATACTTTACGTAAAGGGTCTATTCACAAAGCACTGAAACTGTGTGCAATTTTGATGCTCTGCGTTTCAGCCCATTTTGCTGCATTTCGGATTATTCCATTTCATCGAAAATGCGGCAAATTCACTATTTAGTGAGAGGTCACCGTATTTTGCTGAAATTGGAGTCGCTAAGCAGTTATTGGACCTCGGCGAAAACCGCTGAATTGCACCAAATTAGCATCGGCATATATTCCGCCGAACTGCAAAAAAAAGTCTACTATTCTCCTAATAGAAGTATAAATCGGTAAAATTGTTATAAAAATGGGTCTAAATAATAAACAAAGCACAGTACTTTAAAAATTAATAAGGTTTGTTATAAAATAAGGGCCACATTACAATATTTTTGCTGGTGTTTACCACATATTACAATCCAAACACTAACAGATTAAGTAACCCGTTTGCGTTTGGTATCTTGCGCTTTTCAGCGCGAGGTTACTGTACTTTGCGCTCCCCATGTTAAGTATAGGGAGCGCAAAGTGTTAATCAGTGTAGTATTACAATCCTACTAGCGCTGATTAACGTCTGGCCGCAGTTAACCACAACCAGGACTTGGTGTTAACGGATTCTGCAGAAGTGGAATCTGTTAACACCAGCCAAAAAATAAAAAAAGCGATCGTATACTCACCTCCAGTCCCGCGGCGAGGACCGCGGCTCTGTCCGCCTCCTCCTTCCGGCGAGTGCAAGGAGAGACTGGGGGAAAAAGTTCCTCAGTCTCCCCCTGTGTATCACTACGCCGATCGGCCAGATCTCGCGAGGAATGACCGCCGGCTTCTGGCTCAATGGAGTGGATGCTCTCGGCGGCGCTCAGCGCTGCCGCGAGCATCCAGGGGCGTAGCGCGCAGTAACAATGCAGGCAGCTTTTTAAGCGCCTGCATTGTAATTCCACATTAAAATGGGGGCAGTAGGGAGTAAACTGCGGGCACAGTATTTTTCTCCATACCGCCCCCGTTTTAGCGTGGAGAATGTAATGTGGCCCATTATGTTTATTGCATTGAATCCTATGATTGATTCATAATATATTATTAGTATATGCATACACATGCCTTGCCTGACTATTATAACAAAAAATGCAATAAAATTAGAATTTTTAATCATCTACAGTGAGTAAAGGGATTTTTTTCACATTATATAATCTGGGCATTTGCAGTTTATTCTATTGCGAAAGCTTGTTAACCCTTTCGCTGCTGAGGCATTTCACGCCTGTGTGCTGAGCTCATTTTTGCCGGTTTCGCTCATGTTTAAACGCGTTTTGAAGCCTTATTTTATTATATGACCCAGACATATTCTATATTGTTCTTTCCGGCAGACTCGGAAGATTCATAATATATCATTATTAGTATATGTCATGTCCTGTCTGTATATTATAACAACACAATAAAATTAGAATTTTCAATAATTTACAACGTGTAAAGTGTTGTTTTTTTCACATTTTAACATGCGAACGTTTGAGGTTATATTTGAGTTGCGCTTGTTTAAAAAAAAATAGAAATGGGGACTTGGGAAAAATTACACGATTTTTAACAAACGCACCCCATACAAAAATCGTTAGTGCAGCATCATTGTTCACATTATAATTGAAATGGGAACAATATTTCTGCATTAACAACTATTTTTTTTTTTTTTTTAAATATTATTATTTTTTTTTTTAACTTTTAACATGGTCATGTTTGGTATCGTTGGATCGGCCAGAGCATGGTCTTTCCAACAATACCAAACATTAACCCCTAGCTGCCACGGATCGGGAGATAAGGTGGTTCATTGGAACTCCCATCACCACCATTGGTGGCAGCTAGGGGTTAACTCCAGAACTGACGTCATCGCGCTATGCACAATGTCGTCAGGGGGAGATCCTGGATGCTTTCCCGACATCCAAGATGTCGACCAGCTCAGAGGATCGTGATCGGGCGCCTTTTAAACGCTGAATCATGATCTGGCCCCAAGGGGTTAAAGCCAGCCACTGTTTGGAAGGGCAGGCGGTGCCATTCCAAACGGTGCCTGCCTTTTAACTGCTGCCCCCAGCCAATCGGGAGGGAGATAGGTCCAAAGGACCTCTCTTTCAGGCACCTTCCCTGCACTCTCGATGACATCTATTGTCACCGCCGGAGTACAGGGCCAACATCCAAGATGTCAGCCTGCACTGGGGGGGGCGCAGCAATCAGCCAGAATCCCGGCTGATTGCTGCCTCCTGTGCTAGGACGCGCTCAGCACGTCCATAGCACAGGAGAACTACTTGGCTGGACGCCCTGAGCCAAGTGGTTAAAAAATTAGAACTGGGAACCCGTTACTTTAATTTTTCTGCGCAATTATGTGATTTTAGCTAAACCCCCCCCCCAAAAAAAATTGTTAGTGCAGCATCATTGTTCACCTTATAATTGAAATGTGAACAATAATGCGGCTTTGATCAATTTTTTCAATTTTTTTTAAAAAAAAATTCAATTTTGATCAATTGTTTTTCTTTACACAAAACCTGACCATGTTATATGTAATCATTTGAAAGGCCATGATCTGCCCATTCCAATGTTAGCAAATATTAACCTCTAGCTGCCACGGATCCGGAGATAGGGGGATCCAATGACCTCTATCTAGGTGGCAGCTAGGGGTTAACTCCCGAACTGACGTCCATGCGTGATGACGTCAGAAGGTGGGGGGGAGATCCTTGAGGCCTGGCCGACATCTAAGATGTGGGCCACCTCCAGAAAAGGACCGTGATTTAGTGTCGCATCACGATTCAACCCCTAAGGGGTTAAAGGCAGGCACCGCTTGGAAGCGCAGACTGTGCAGTCATTCTGCCCCTTACCGATGGGGAGGGAGGACCTCCCCTTCAGGCACATTCCCTGCTTTGCTGGGGGGGGTGCCTGAAATGGACGTTATCGTGCCCAGCGCAAGGAAGCTATTCAGCTGGCCAGGGTCCTGGAGGCTGGGCAAACATCCAACATGTCAGCCCGCAACGGGAGGCCACAGCGATCGTCCGAAATACTGGCCGATCGCTGCTGCAATCATAGGACGCTCTCAGGGTATCCACCATACAGAAGGCCTGCTTTCTGAGCGCGTCCTTAGCAGCCAAGTGGGTAAAGCTCTGAAATTGAAATACTAAAAATCAGGGCATTTTTTCGAACTTCCGGTGTAATTCGGTGTTCTGTGAATAGAAGACACAATAGTCTTCTATGGCGCAATTTCAGTTCCTGCCGAATTGCAGTTGACATCGAAATATAGTGCAATTCAATTAACCTGTATTTGGCAAATTGACAGCTTAGTGAATAGACAAATTGGCCCAAAATTGCACTGAACAGTGAAATTCACTGTCTGGAGCAATAGGGGGCCAAATTGGAGGTTAGTGAATAACCTCTATTCTTTAAAGCTCTGTATAGCATATTTGTAGGTTGTCTAGTGAATACCCATCACCCCCAAACTTCAGATACTGCCTCCCCTCTACGTCTCGATAACAAATCTGCCACTTGCTCCTCCATTCTTGTAGTTTATACAGATCCCTGTGCAGAGATGTTACAAACCATTCAGAGTGTAATATAACCTTGCCCAGTTTTGAATTATCAGCAAATGTAGACACATGACTTTCAATACCACAGGAAAGGATATTAATACATAAGTAAAAAAGACCTGGGCCTAGAACAGAACCTAGAGGTACCCCACTCACCATTTGTGTCCTTCTTGAATATGTACTGTTACCACTACTTTTGCACTCTGTCCTCGACTTTCAGTACAAGAGCAATTATACTCATCTATTCCTATTTCCTATAGATTGTCCAGTAGCCATTTGTGTGGGACTGTGTGAAATGATTTAGAAAAATCTAAATAGACCACATCTAATGGAGCACCTTCATCTATACTTTTACTCACAACTTACTAGAATTTGATTAAGTTGGTCTGACAGGATCGATACATCACAATACCACGTTGCTTCCTACAGAGGAGATAATTTTTAAAGCAGTATTCTTGAATGTGAGCCTTTGAGTGAACTGAAGCCACCCCCTCGCAGCCAATGACAAGCAAAGCACGTCAGCTGCATAGGCTGGCTATTGCATGCCTAGAGGCCTGTGTAACACATTTGTGGTGATATATTTGGATGATATACTCATATTTTTTTATCACCTAACAAACATAGCTTACAAGTTAATAGCATCCTAAACATACTACACCAAAACCAACTCAATGGAAAGTTGAGAAATTTTTGAGACTGCCTCCATTCCTGTGACTTTTCTTCTAACCCAAAAGTGTAAAGGTGTATCCAAGCAATATTAAAGCCCAACTAGAATGGCATCTACCAAAGAACATACTAATGGTTCAATGATTCTCTAGGACGTTGAGAATCCTTGAGCTCCTATAACCAGTACACCCATAAAACCAACAAATTCTCCTGGACTGCTCCAGCAGAACAAGCTTTTGATCTCCTAAAGCACTGAATTATACAGCTTCCCATTATATTTTCTACCTGTGATATATCTTTTTGACTTTGGTGTGTCCATACATGGTAAATATCTGGTATTTAGCAAATAGAAGATGTGACGGACAAGAACCATGTAAAATATAATTCTACTGCTCCACAGCATCTGTCTACTATATTTCCGAGTATTTGTCTGGTTAATTTGTTCGCCTTCCCAGCAGTAATTGAAATCTGATAAACCTTTTGCCTCAAAGGGAATAAGTCATTTGAGGCTGGGAAAGGTGTGCCGATGCCTGATTTAATTTAGTCACCAGGGACAATTAAAGATCTGACAGAAGCCTCTTTGGTCCAGAGAGCCTCAAAGCTCTTTTATGAACTGGGAAAGGTGTGAACGTTTTGCTAGGAGATCTGTTGGGCCCTTTGATCACAGGGGGAAAATGAACATCTTCCTGGGCTGAACAGCACCAGGACAGTGATTAAAGTCACAAAGCAGCTCTGTGTTCTGGGGGCTGTAGCATAACATATCATAAAAAAATGTAAGGAGCTTGCCTGGAAGTTGAACTGTGACATTGGAAGGCCCAGGAGCAACACGGGGCATGCCTCTGTCTGTGTCCATGGAATTTGAGCATCAGTAGGATTGTATTAATGTACGCTGCTCACTCTGCCATGCGCTTACTTCCTGGGGTCACTTCAAAGTAGGGATGAGCTGTTCGGGTTCAGACGGTTTGGAGTTCGGCCCAAACTTTGGCAGTTTGAAAGTTCGCGAACTTCGAACTTTTTGGGTGTGTTCGGTTCGAGTTCGAAAAAAAAAAGGAAATTTTGAAAAAAGTATAGAAAATGCTTAAAAAAATACTAAAAAATCTAGAAATAAAGAGCCTCTTTACTGCATAATATTATAAGCAACGGTTTATTAGATATTGAATTAAAAATTAATGTGTACGTGGAAAGATTCTCAACTCTAAATGACCTCTGTTCACAAACGGGCATAACACCAGGTGTTTTTAGTCTGGTAATCAATTTGATACATTGTACACTATACTGAGGTACTGAGGGGGTGGGGTGGTGTCTGCTTCTGATTGAGATTTGAGAATTAATTTCCCTCCTAAAACTTCCTAATATGCTGCATTTAACTGGTGTTTGAAAAAAATTCAAAATAACATCTAAAGCAATGTTATTTTTCACCTCGGGGTTAGACATTCACATGGTTATTCAGAGAGCGGTGAAAAGCAGGAGAATAACTGGAGAAGTGAAAATTCTAGGTCAAAATAGCCAAACCAAAAAAATTCTCCCATTTAACTCACTTTCCAAATTGGCTATTTGGTCTAGATCAGGGATGTCAAACTCACGGCCCCCCAGATGTTGATGCCTACAATTCCCAGAATTCTTTTAGTGCAATAGATGGTCAGGGAGTCATGGGGGTTGCAGTTCAGAAACATCTGGGGGGGGGGGTTTGACAGCCCTGGTCTATATTGTTCTCTTCTCCTGCCAGTTCTCCTGGCTTTCACCTCTCTCTCAGGGTTGTTCAGAGAAAGGTGAAAACCAGGAGAATGGCAGGAAAAGAGAACAATCTGGACCAAATAGCCGATTTGGAAAGTGAGATAAGGCTAGGGTCAGACTAACGCATTTTTCACAGCGACTGTCAAAAAGTGCGTCCGAACGCATTGCCGTATTTTTTCACGGAATGCGCGAAAACGGTCATACGATGCGCATTTTTGTGCGTGATTTTTTACGGATTCAAACCAGGAAACTTTGGGTGTCTGGACGTTATGTTGGCCGGACATGAGCAGGGTCTGACGTCTCCAAATCATGCATACACGCCGCTAGTGGACGCAGCGCACTCTGTACGTCTGTACTAGCAGTTCTGCGTTCTCGAAAAAATGCGTTCATTTTCAACTTGCGTTGCGCAGCCGGACTTTCGTGCGACCGTACTTCGTATATTGGCCGTCATTGCCCGTCATTTGCTGCTAGTGCGGCCGTGATTAAGTGCGCCTAAGCGCACGTTAAAAATTTGCTAGTCTGACCCTAGCCTAAATGGGAGAATTTTTCTGGTTTGGCTATTTTGACCTAGAATTTTCCATTCTCCAGTCATTCTCCTGCTCTTCACCGCTCTCTGAATAACCCTGACAGGGTTATTCAGAGAAAGGTGAAACTCAGGAGAATGACTGAAGAGAAAATTCTAGGTCACAATACCCAATCCAGAAAAATTCTCCCGTTTATCTCACTTTCCAAATCGGCTATTTGGTCTAGAATTTTCTATTCTCCAGTCATTCTCCTGCTTTTCACCGCCAAAAAATCTGTAAACTTTTTCTGCGTGTCCGAAAATGTCTCCTCTTTTCATACAGACTGCCGCCCCAAGCAGTTGTTTATGGATAGATTAAAGGAAAAGCATTTACCATCATTTGAAATGTCATTTTTTGGTTTTTACATATTTCTATACATCCTAGAAATCCGCCACTTCACAGGCAGGTTATGGGGACCTCCTAGGCACGATATTTGAAGGAATTTTTCGTTTTTATTTTTATCCCTTATTTCATGGAAAACTCACTGTCCCTTTAAAAAGTTTCTTTTTAACTTTTTGTCCTTGTTTCCTGTCCCCCAGGGCACTACCCGGACCCCCATACACCTTTTATGGCAAATATCTAGCATATATGCCCTCTTGGAGGGCACTCTAAAAAACTGAATTTTCAGCCCCATTGACTTGCATGGGGGTTCGGGTTCGGGTTCGGTCCCGAACAAATGGGAAGTTCGGGTTCAGGCTCGAACCGAACTCGGGGTGTGTTCGGCTCATCCCTACTAGAGAGTGGTCCAAAAACATAAGCCAGGTGAGTGTTCGGCTCATCCCTACTTCAAAGTGAGGGTAACTGCTATGCTTTCAAACCCAGCCCCCAGGGGACGGATTCCTCTAGCTACGTTGTAAGTATCAGGGTTTCTGTGTTTTATCCTTTTTCTTTTCTGCTTGTGAGTGTAAATTTTAATTGTTTATTAATCTTTTCATATTTTAAGTGCACTGTGACCAATTTTTTTCGTCATAATAAATATATACCTTTATTAAGCTCTCCCTTTGTCTGATCTAAGAATCACGTTACCTGAAGAGACATCTATACTATAATTGAGTAAGGCTTGGCGTGTCCGTCGCCAAGCCTTACTCTGCGCATGCGCGCGCAACCAGCGGCGGTTGGTTGCGCGCGCATGCAACCGCCGCGACACGAGCCGGCTGTGCGCTCGCCGCGGTGGTTACAAGATGCACACAGCAGCCGGGTAGAGGCTGCGCTCGCAGCCTCTACCCGGCTGCCGCGCGCATCCAACCCCCGAGCGGCGAAGGGAAAGGTCCCTCCGCCGCTCGGGGGTTGGATGCGGGCGGCAGCCGGGTAGAGACTGCGCTCGCAGCCTCTACCCGGCTGCCGCGCGCATCCAACCCCTGAGCGGTGAAGGGAAACTTCCCTCGCTTCCGCTCTTTGAAGGACCCAAGCCCCGGTCACGTGACCACGGCTTGGGTCCTTCAACGAGCGGAAGCGGGGAAACTTTCACTTCCCCGGCGCCGCTCGGAAAGGTAAGTATGCCGGAGCTCATGGGGCGGCTGTCCGAATGCCGATAGAGCATTCGAACAGCCGCCCCATGTCTGGTCTGAGCTGGGGCATATATCCATGAGAGCTTGGGGGGGCAATATCCACGAGCTTGGGGGCAATATCCAGGAGCTGGGGGGCAATATCCACGAGCTGGGGGGCAATATCCACAAGCTGGGGGCAATATCCACGAGCTGGGGGCAGTATCCACGAGCTGGGGGGCAGTATCCACGTGCTGGGGGGCAATATCCACGAGCTGGGGGGCAGTATCAATGAGCTGGGGGGCAATATCCATGAGCTGGGGGGCAGTATCCATGTGCTGGGACAGTATCCATGAGCTGGGGGGCAGTATCCAGGAGCTGGGGCAATATCCACGAGCTGGGGCAATATCCACGAGCTGGGGCAGTATCCACGAGCTGGGGGGCAGTATCAATGAGCTGGGGGCAATATCCATGAGCTGGGGGACAGTATCCATGAGCTGGGACAGTATCCATGAGCTGGGGGGCAGTATCCAGGAGCTGGGGCAATATCCACGAGCTCGGGCAATATCCACGAGTTGGGGCAGTATCCACGAGCTGGGGCAATATCCACGAGCTGGGGCAATATCCACGAGCTGGGGCAGTATCCACGTGCTGGGGCAGTATCCACGAGCTGAGGCAGTATCCACGTGCTGGGGCAGTATCCAAGTGCTGGGGCAGTATCCACGTGCTGGGGCAGTATCCACGTGCTGGGGCAGTATCCACGAGCTGGGGCAGTATCCACGTGCTGGGGCAGTATCCATGTGCTGGGGCAGTATCCATGAGCTGGGGCATATATCCATGAGCTGGGGCAGTATATCCACAATAGACTGCCCTCTGGGCAGGCTTTCCACCTTGTTTGTCATAATAGCCTTGAGTTTCAGGACGTTCTATTAAATTGGGTTTGGTCGGGTCAGTAGTATACTAAACTGTTTATGTGGGTTTAATTAAACGGGGAGTTTCAGGTCCCCTTTCATATATTAGGCATATATCTCATAAGACCTGTGGTGGCAGTAATTAATTTAGGGAAGTGGGATAGTGGGTTACATAGTCATTATCTTGGGTCTAGCACAGACGAATAGCAATTTTTAAACCTTCACCCACTTCACCAAGTCATGTTCCCTTCTGGAATGAAGCAAATACGTGACAGAAATATTGCGTGCTCAACTCCCATTGCTCTAGGGAGGTGCAAAGCAACACTAGCGGTCAGCCCCAATTCATACCAAAGAGGAAAAAAACCACATTTTGTCAAACTTGCTTAAAATCATATTTCTTACAGGTTAGATTTTTGGTTAATTTTAATGGCCATCAGAAGCATAAACCCACCAGCCAGCGATAAGGCAAATCTCCTTGGTTGATCCTACACTAACACACTAAAAAAATGTCTATCTATCCTAGATTGTGAGTTCCTACGGGAATAGGGCCCTCATCTCCTCCTGTACTGTTTGTCAAATGTTGTTCAATGTATTGTAACCCTATCTATACTGTGCCTATTGTACAGCGCTGCGGAATATGCTGGCGCTTTATAAATAAAGAATAATAATAAATGTGTGAAAAAAACAAATGTGAAATAAATATATGTAAAAACATAGAAAAAAAGTCATGCTAAGGAGGCTGCCTTTTGAATTAATATCTAGAGTGTCATCTGGGGTGAAGAAGGATTTTTGTTTATCCAAAATGTTGCATATTCGGCATGTGCTTCAGACCCCAGGGATTTTTGCCTTCTTTTGGCTCAACAGCAGTAGGTGATGTGTGAAATATGAAAATTACAGTGGAGGCGCTGATTGTAAATTGATTAATAATAATAATTTTGGGTATAAATGCAGCCTACTGAGGGAGAAACACAAAACCTCGACAGAAATGTGTTTAAAGAGATACAAAAATGGAAATGGATTCAGTGGCGCAAAAAAATGGGGACTAGTAGTAACTACTGTACATGCGGATACGTAGAAAAAGTTGGGCACAGGCTAGACGGCACGAATAATAGAAGGTTCTATATGACAATGGGGGAAGGGTAGGAGTCCCAGAGGGGACAGTGGTCTTGATTTAGGATATGAGCACAGTCAAAAATGGACTAGTGATAAAGTGCTACTTCGAATAAAGAACCAATGGTGTGCAAAAATGCAAGTAAAAGTGCAAAAGTGCATGAGATGGTAATTACCACCTAAAAATGTTTGTCTTAACAGTGATGATATGCCTATTTGCACTATAGAAAAAGTCCATATAAATCTTGTATAAGAAACAAAAAAAGAGAAAGTGCATACAAAAAATAATTTTGTTGGCAGTGGTAAAGTGCAACAGTGTCTATAGATAACTGAACAGGAAAAACCTGCGTAAAAAGAAAGTGAATACACCGGATGTAAGAGTGTGAGATCTATATAGACTTTCGCCGGCTCTATTCTACAATCACATACAGACTATTTTTACAACGTGCACATTTTTGGAACGGTGGTTTCTTTTTACGCAGGTTTTTCCTGTTCAGTTATCTATAGACACTGTTGCACTTTACCACTGCCAACAAAATTATTTTTTGTATGCACTTTCTCTTTTTTTGTTTCTTATACAAGATTTATATGGACTTTTTCTATAGTGCAAATAGGCATATCATCACTGTTAAGACAAACATTTTTAGGTGGTAATTACCATCTCATGCACTTTTGCACTTTTACTTGCATTTTTGCACACCATTGGTTCTTTATTCGAAGTAGCACTTTATCACTAGTCCATTTTTGACTGTGCTCATATCCTAAATCAAGACCACTGTCCCCTCTGGGACTCCTACCCTTCCCCCATTGTCATATAGAACTTTCTATTATTCTTGCCGTCTAGCCTGTGCCCAACTTTTTCTACGTATCCGCATGTACAGTAGTTACTACTAGTCCCCATTTTTTTGCGCCACTGAATCCATTTCCATTTTGGTGATGTGTGAAAGACTGATCTCTATGGACACTTGACTTTTTTCAGCCTTTGTTACTATGTAACTATATAACTATGTATATATTGTTTTTAATGAACTAATGGGGCATTGTAGTACCCTAAATTCATACGATTCATTACTCCGTATCACAAAATATAAAAAGAGAAAAACAAATCAGATTCTATTTTCTACAAAAAGGTAAAAAAAAAATTGAACTTGTGGAGCAGGCTCAGATGATATTTGCCTGCCTCCCTGCTACCGGGTGTACTACCGGGTGTACCTGTACATATAATAACCAACTTTATTCGTGTAAATAATGTATGTACAAGCCAAATATAAAACAAAACAATTATTGTGCGAGTTTTTTATTCATTTATTTATTTTGTTACTTTTTGTGATCAATGAGGGTTTAGTCCCACCTAACTGGGTGTTACTCCCACAAAGTGAGGACATGGCCGAGAGACCAGCAGGGTTATTCAAAGAGATCCGAATGGCTGCCGAAAGGTAAACGAACGCTGAAGTTTTAAACGTTTGTTCTTTTTTCTGTAACAGCCCTTTTTATTATCATTCCCTGGACCTCATATGAAAATTTCAGCCATTTTCGCTCAGTAGTTTCTTTGCAAACAGCGTTTCACTTTTCAAACATTCAAGCAAACTGTTTTGTTTTTTTTCACTCCATTCGTCTGTGGTGTCTGGTTTTGCAGAGGCTGCGCTGTGATCGGCTCCTGCTCGGGTTTCTCCGTCATGTTCGGTGGGGTTAATCCAGATGTTTTTGCGGGTTTTCGGCGTGCATTCGCCTGTGTCTTGCGGTGAGGGTTCGGCAGCTTTGCGGCGGCTTTTCCCTGCATTACGGCGGCCCTGTGGTGCTTGCTGAATACACCGCAGGGTCGACGAAATGGGATTACCGAATCGCACCAAATTGAAGAGAACGAAAAGTCACCGAACGTGCAGTGACTTTTCGATTCTCTTTGAATAACCCTGCAGATCTTCGCACAATTTTGTTTTATTCTCTACATATTATAAAATATGTCTAAATCAGAATCTTAACTCAGGGTTCCCTTAAATAAATCACGACAAGAATACAAACAACATCAGTGAGTGAAGAACAAAACGCTAATAAACTGTAAAAAAGCATAAAACCCAGGACATACTTGAAAACGAGAGAAATCTCAATGTATCCATCCTGGTAAAATACTTTATAAATAAATACATAAGAAAAATATATATATATATTATTATCTGTTAATAAAAGAATAATTCAACAGAAATAGTATCCCTTAGGGTAAAATATGCAGCTGATCGTTGAACTACACAGTGATCAGATGCTAAAAAATATTATTGCTGTTGTGAACATTGTAACCAATCATTGTTGGGATTTGACACAGGCTTATATCCACTTCTGCTTTCATTTTAGACTGTTTCCTTCTTAGACAGCACATGCATCCTGCAGGGCGCGTTTTCCACCACTAGGGGCAGACTTCAGGGATGCTGCTCATAACAAGCAGAACACAATAGTAGGGTGTGCTGCCTGCTCACAGAATGTGGATATGCTGTACAGGGAGATGGTCATGAGAAGTGAGGCTCCGTATTATTATTCAACCATTCACTGATCAGCTTTCCTGCTAGGATTTAAAGTAAGTACATGGATGCCAATTCTCCTGTTACATGTAATTTGACATTGGAATGTTGGCTTCTGTCTGGATTAACTGTAATGTGTCTACATCGGATTGGGTCTAGTATAGGCAGGTTATTTTTTTTATTATAATCTATGTGTTTATGTCAGGTCCTGATGCAGAGTGGCGTGTTATAATGTCATGTAATGTTAAGATTTCTTAGTGCCATGGCTGTGTAGGCTTCAGACGCAGATTTGCAGGCAGTGGGTTGACAGCACAATGCCTTTTGTATTGTACAGAGATGCTGAGCCTGCTTTCTCCTATATAAGGATCCGCTGCTAAAGGGGGAGATGGAGCCAGAGGATGTAGGAAGGAAACATTGTAGCATTTGAAAGAAAAACAAGGACAAATCAACACATAATCCTGTATAGAACGAGCAGAGGAAAAGTACTGGAGCTATATACGCCCAGCAGCCATATTTCTTTTCAATTAAATGTATCTAGAAAATTTTTCGTTTTCCTTAGATCTGTCCATGATATGGAGGAGTCATGTCTGACCTCACAGAGCAGATCGTGTCACTGTCATTAGAGATTGTTGATTGGTGGCAGGGTCAGAGGGTGACTGCATCAGATTTATCCAGAAAGGCGATGGATCAGCTAATAGAGGTCACCTCTGAATCTGGGCATCTGTCATATAGGGGCTGGCAGGGAAACCACCAGCTGGAGCTCACATGGCCTGGGGGGGGGGCAGCCTGTGATTGTGCTGTCCTGAAAAAGGACAATAAATATAAATCAAAGGGTGCAGGTCACTGACCGTTCATAGGATTGACTCAGTATTGGGTGTATACTGTTTTTGAGGTAGACACTGATGGACACTTACAGGTTTACATTTGTTTATGCTCATCCATTAAAAATAAACACGTTTATTTTTATCATATATTATTTATTTATTATTATTAATTAGGTAATCTATATATATATATATATGAGATATGTATTCAGAAAGTAGTTTCTATATATTACATATTACATATATATATATATATATGTAATATGTAATATGTATTCAGAAAGTAGTTTCTATATATCTCATATATATTATTATTATTATTATTCTTTATTTATAAAGCGCCAGCATATTCCGCAGCGCTGTACAATAAGCACAGTACAGACAGGGTTACAATACATTGAACAACATTTGACAAACAGTACAGGAGGAGATGAGGGCCCTATTCCCGTAGGAACTCACAATCTGGGAGGGTTGGGGTTGGAAACAGGAGGAGAGGACTGCAAGGTGAGAGTGATGGTTGCGTCAGTGAGTTGGGTGGTAGGCTTCCCTAAATAGGAATGTTTTAAGGGAGCGTTTGAAGGAAGAGAAGTTAGGGGAAAGTCTGACAGTACGAGGGAGAGCGTTCAAGAGAGTGGGGGCTGCGCGTATATATATGTTTATATATATATATATATATATATATAAAAACAAATCCACGGAGAGAGAACTCCTGACAAACACATTCAAAAACCTGAAACAACAGCTTCATGCATGGGTACATAATACCAGCTTTTACCACATGGTGAAAAATTCTTAACTCTGAGCTTTGCTGAATAAAATGGTGGAAATTTGGTTCGCATTGAACGGCCGTGAATTGCTTAAGCCGGCCAACAGCGTCAATGTAATCCACCCTCTGGCAGGTCCTATATATATATAAAAATGAAAAACACCTCCTTAAGTGTCCAGAAGGGGTTAATGCACTGCAGAATCCAAAAATAGTCAGTTACGTCTTGCATAAAACAACAAATCTTTATTTGATCTAAAACCAGAAGATCTTTCTAAAGGCTCCTGTGTAGCCTAAACATTGGTCGCTTTTATTGTAGATTAAATAAAGATTTGTTTTATGCAAGACCTTGTGTGCATCCGCAGCGTAAGAAACACAGATTTATATATATGGATAAGAAAATCCAGATGCACACTAAGACTTGAAATAAAATAGAAATTTAATGCATAAATCGATGTTTCAGTCCCATCCAGGATTTAGGGACTTTCAATATGTTTAAAAGTAAGAAATCTTTTAATCTAAATCCTTGATTTACAAAAAAGGCTTTTTCAACCTGCAAGTGGTTTTTATCATGTGCTAGTAACTTTTTTAGTAGATGTATATATATCCATATGTATCTAAAAGGGGTTATTCAGAGAGAGACGATCTGGCCCCTGAATGTCACCAAACAGGGAATTTTCCCCGTATGTTGACATTTCAGGGTCATTCGGCTATTCAGAGAGCAGGCAGTTCACCAAATTTTGGTGAACTGCCTGCAAGTACCGGCTGGGTGGAGTAGAGGTAACATCACTGCTCTGCGTGGAAAGAGCCTGTGGAGACATGGGCTCAATCCCGATGAGCACCTCTCCAGTAAGTGTCCTTGGGCAAGACACTTAACAGTACATACTCGCCACCCAGGACATACTTGAAATCGAGAGAAATCTCAATGTATCCTTCATGGTAAGATCCTTTCTCAAAAAAAAAAAGTACAGTGACTGAAGGCAGTGAAATCCCCCATAGAGAAGCAATGGTTAATCTAATCAGAGAACAGTGAAAAGTTGTCAAAGTGCCCTGATGTTCATTGTGTTTTCATTCGGTAGGTTTATTCAAGCGAACCCCATAGGCTTCAATGTTAATATTATCTTTTTTATTCAATATCTAATAAACTGTTTAATCTGCAGTAAAAAGTCTCTTTATTTATAGATTTTTTTTTAGGATCTTTTAGGCATTTTACAGGATTTTTTCAGCAAAATATTTTTTATTTTTTTTTAAATCATTTTTTTTCTATAACAGACCTTTTTATTATCATTCATTGGATCTTATATGTAAACTCCAGACATTTACGATCAGTAGTTTTTTTTGCAAACAGTGTTTCAATTTTGAAACTTTGAATCATATTGGTTGTTTTTTTTACCCCGTTCGTCAGCTTGTTGTTTTTTTCTGGCGGCACCTCGGCTGTGATCGTTGGCTCATTGGCTTTCTCTGGAGTGTTCGGGATGTTTTTTGCAGCGGTTACAGCGGGTGTTCGGTGGGATTGTAGCAGGTTTGCGGTGGGTTTTTCCTGCACTCTGGGGACCCTGCGGTGAATGCTGAATTCACCGCAGGGTGGGGAACTTTGATTCCCAAAGTGCAGGGAATGTCGGCGACATTTCGGTGCTTTCTGAATAACCCCCCTAGTGTGTGTGTGTGTCAGGGAGCTGGTTCCAGGGCGGCAGGTTCGAGTCAATGTGCAATGAAATATGAAGCAGGTATAACTGAAATGAGGGTTTATTGATATAGAAGGAAAAACAGAGGTAGCAATTAAGAATAAGGGGACTGTGAGAGGGAGAATAATTAATAAGTAATAATCAATAAATAAACAGAATGTAAGCAGAAAGAGTGGTTGGTATAGAACAGAGGAGGAATGGAGGAATGAGATATACCCGTCAACATGCATTGGTCCCCTCCAGGTCCACAATGTTGACTCCAGACAGTGTCCCATTTTTTCCAGGTTCACTATGACCTCGTCAGTCCATCCCACTTTTAATGTAATGTGCACTATGTGTATCTCACAGAGCTCCACAACAATAAACCTCACAGTAATGTGCTCTGGGTATGAACATATCACAGATCTCCACAGCAAGAAAACTCGAAGCAACGTGCAGTGTGTATGAGCGTATCACAGAATCCACATCAAGAAAACTCACCCTCATACACACTGCACATTACTGTATCACAGAATCCACAGCAATAAAACTCACAGTAACGTGTGGTCAGGCCCGGATTAAGATCTCTATGGGCCTGACATGGGCGCCCGTAGAAATTTTTCCGAGGGGGGGGGGCAAAATTTTAATGACATCCATATTTTTTTCCTTTTGACAATGTCATGAAGGGGACAGTCATAAAATAAAGCGTAGTAATATGGAGGCTGCGAATCATGATGCAAGACTAATAGAAGAATAAAGGTGTAAGTGTCTGATCTGAGTGTTGCATTTTCTAGTCTGTTAATGCCATTCAATGCATCACACTAGTCATACACCCAGGATCGACGCACTAAAGGGAGGGTCTGTAACTGGTGTTACCACAATGCTACCACAATGCTCTGCAGTAATACAGCACTGTGTCCACTTGGGATGCATCTGCCATGCTGCAGCTGCAAACTCAGGTGAGGTGACACTACTGCAGATGAGTTACTGGAGTGCAGTAAGATCCTGCCTGGTGGTGTCATCTGCAGGGTGTCACCGGGTCCATCCTGCACCCACTTTCCCTCGACCTGTTCACTGCAGACGCCCGCAGATTAGAGCTGGGAGCCATACTCACAGTTCGCTTGTTCATACATCGCGCAATGCACTATAATGTTGAATTCTGCGCTGCGGATCACTCTCTCTCCTGTCTGTCCTCAGCGAAGGCAGCTCTAGACCTGGTCAGGTTGAGGCGAAACTGAAATGAGTGGCCATAGGACTAGAGATGAGACTTTTACCAAGCGTTTTAGATGACGTTACAAACCTATCAAGACCTTTTTTTTCTCCCCTTAAAAAGACACCCACACACCCTGAATATATGGAGGAACCCCTAAAAACACACCCGCACACCCTGAATATATGGAGGAGCCCTTAAAAAGACACCCACACACCCTGAATATATGGGGGAACCCCTAAAAAGACACCCACACACCCTGAATATATGTAGGAACCCCTAAAAACACACCCACACACCCTGAATATATGGAAGAACCCCTAAAAATACACCCGCACACCCTGAATATATGGAGGAGCGCCTAAAAAGACACCCACACACCCTGAATATATGGAGGAACCCCTAAAGACACCCACACACCCTGAATATATGTAGGAACCCCTAAAAACACATCCACACACCCTGAATATATGGAGGAACCCCTAAAAACACACCCGCACACCCTGAATATATGGAGGAGCCCTTAAAAAGACACCCACACACCCTGAATATATGGGGGAACCCCTAAAAAGACACCCACACACCCTGAATATATGTAGGAACCCCTAAAAACACACCCACACACCCTGAATATATGGGGAACCCCTAAAAATACACCCGCACACCCTGAATATATGGAGGAGCGCCTAAAAAGACACCCACACACCCTGAATATATGGAGGACCCCTAAAGACACCCACACACCCTGAATATATGTAGGAACCCCTAAAAACACATCCACACACCCTGAATATATGGAGGAACCCCTAAAAACACACCCGCACACCCTGAATATATGGAAGAACCCCTAAAAATACACCCGCACACCCTGAATATATGGGGGAACCCCTAAAAAGACACCCACACACCCTGAATATATGTAGGAACCCCTAAAAACACACCCACACACCCTGAATATATGGAAGAACCCCTAAAAATACACCCGCACACCCTGAATATATGGAGGAGCGCCTAAAAAGACACCACACACCCTGAATATATGGAGGAACCCCTAAAGACACCACACACCCTGAATATATGTAGGAACCCCTAAAAACACATCCACACACCCTGAATATATGGAGGAGCCCCTAAAAACACACCCGCACACCCTGAATATATGGAGGAGCCCTTAAAAAGACACCCACACACCCTGAATATATGGAGGAACCCCTAAAAAGACACCCACACACCCTGAATATATGGGGGAACCCCTAAAAACACACCCACACACCCTGAATATATGAAGGAACCCCTAAAAACACACCCACACACCCTGAATATATGGAGGAGCCCCTAAAAGGACACCCACACATCCTGAATATATGGAGGAACCCCTAAAAAGGCACCCACACACCCTGAATATATGGAGGAGCCCATAAAAAAGAAAATTATTGTACTGTCCCTAAAAGTGTCCCTAATTCTAGAATTAACCCAAACTCTAAAATTATCCCTAAGGGTAACCCTAGCACTAGATTTAACTCCAAGATTAACCCCTAATGTTAAAACTAATCCATAGTCAAATACACCCACCCATCTCCTTCCCCCCCCAAAAAAAAACAAAAATACAATAGTTTTTTGTTTAAAAAAAATCTTTATTCATAATCTCACCATACACTGATCCAGGAGAGTTTCTGTCTCTGTCTCTCCTTGTTCCCGGCCAGCACCACATGCTGCAGTCACGTGACACCCTGCAGCCAGTCAAGTGGTGGGAGAGGAGACGGGGAGGAGCCTGCAGCAAATCTTCCTGTTAACAGTGATGAAAAGTGCTGCGGGCTGTGCTGTGAGTGATGGGCAGTTCCAGGGGGGCACGTGCTCTCCCTTGCCCCATCCTGTGGACGCCCATGGGCCTGGAGCTGAATATTTTGGTGGGCTTTTTTGTAATTTAGTAAAAATGAAAACATATTTTTGGTTATTTAATAGTGCAGATACGTATACGAGATCGCGGCTGGCTGGTGTATAGAACCCCAGGCGAGCAGCAGATATTCATGCTGGCGGCCGCACGTAGGAGGCAAAAACACGCGGCCGCCGGCAGAATCTTCTCAGGGGGGGAGCAGACAGGAGCTGGGGGGCAAATATACCCATATGAACTGGGGCAAATATACCCATATGAACTGGGGGGCAAATATACCCATATGAACTGGGGGCAAATATACCCATATGAGCTGGGGGCAAATATACCCATATGAGCTGGGGGGCAAATATACCCATATGAACTTGGGCAAATATACCCATATGAGCTGGGGGGCAAATATAACCATGCGTGAGCTGGTCTGGGGCAATATATCCATGCGTGAGCTGGTCTGGGGCAATATATCCATGCGTCAGCTGATCTGGGGCAATATATCCATGTGTGAGCTGGTCTGGGGGCATATATTCATGTGTGAGATGGCCTGGGGGCATATATCCAAATACGTGAGCTGGTCTGGGGCAATATATCCATGCGTGAGCTGATCTGGGGCAATATATCCATGTGTGAGCTGGTCTGGGGGCATATATTCATGTGTGAGCTGGCCTGGGGGCATACGTATATCCAAATGCGTGAGCTGGTCTGGGGACATATATCCATGCGTGGGCTGGTCTGGGGGCATATATCCAAATGCGTGAGCTGGTCTGGGGCAATATATCCATGCGTGAGCTGATCTGGGGCAATATATCCATGTGTGAGCTATATTGTTTTGGAATATGTGAAAATTATCAATGTCAGATAATCATTGCATGTGAGTTAGAGATGTGGTGTGAAATCTTGAGTGCATTGTGTCCTGGGATGGTCTGCTAGCGATGGTCTGCTTGTGTGAATGCCTGTGTGAATGCCTTGCAATGAACAGTGCAACTCCAATTATAGTCAATTTGACGTCACTAACAATCTATTCTCTATATTAAATATAACATTTACTATACCTCAAGAGGGCAGTGTTGCACTTCTAATTAATTCCACCAATTAATTTTAATATCTCTTATCTAAGGTCAAGAGATCAATCTGACTTACAAAGACCCTATTTTCAGTCTTAGACTTTGAGTCTATCCTGTCAAAATAAAATTTATATTTCCACTCCTCTCAAAGTTTTTACTAAGTCTCTTTATAAGTTGAATTCCTTTCTCTGTTAAAATCACAGAATCTATTCTTCAGTAATTATACTATTTACCAATTCTACACTCTACGATATTTATTGGAGCATCCATTTTCTACTGTAAATATAATAAAATATACCTTGATTTATAAGAATATATTTCGTGAATATAATCATACATTTGCAAAATCTTTAACTTTTATTCCTATACCCAAAGAGAAAATATCTTTTTTTTTTGTTTTAAAGACTTGTTAAGACAAACCAATAAATTTAAATATGACATGTCTGGCATTTAGCTTCAGCATTATATCACATAAAGACATTTCAGGTTCTAATCATGTCTGGCATCTATAGAAACATAAACATAACTCTTAGTTTCACCTAGCCATGAACTATTTAAAAAAAAAATCTCTGTTCATTACTAAAACTAGGGAAAATTAAAAAAAAAAAAGACTTTCCATTTAAACAAGATGGCTACGGGCATCCATTTTAATTTTTCCTCCTTCTGATATACCCGACAGTCTCCATGGTTATAGAGCAGAAATATTACCTCTACTCCATCCAGATCGCTCAGTGCCGCAGAGTGATCGCAGAGGGAGACTGGAAACTATTTGTCCCCAGTCTTACTCTGCTCCCAGTGGCCAGAAGCAGTGGATAAGGCCACTGTTCTCACCGCGGGATGAAGGGTGAGTATATAATTTATTGGGGTGGGATGAGCTGGTGCTAAATGATTCTACAGAAGCAGAATCAGTTAGCACCAGCTTCTTGGATATCAGCTCTGCCTCCTGGACCTCCCCTCATCCACTGATATCATCACGCAGGGGCACGATGATGTCAGAATGGGAATCTACACAAAATAAAAATAAATTAATTTTTTTTATTTATAATGCAGCAATATTGTTCACTTTTTATTTATAATGTGGACAATAATATTGTACTTATTCACCTTCTAATTTCCCGCAATGAATTTTTTTCTGTTTTAGTTAAAATCGCGTATTTTCTCGGCAAAGTACAGTAACAGGTTCCCATATCAATTTATTTTTAAATAAGAGTGCTCCATAGAATATATTACCGCAATGGCGTGGGTAATAAAATGTGAAAAAAATATTTTACACGTTGTAAATAATTGAAATTTGGATGGAAATTCACATTTGTTTTACATTTTTTTGTGTTATAGCATTCTGGCAGGGCATGCCGTATATATAATTTATGAATCTGCCGAGTCTGTTGAAAATAAGGATATATAATTTGTCTGGGCCCTACAATAAAACGTGACTTCAAATTGTGTTTAAACATGATGAGCACAAAACTGTCAAAATGAGCTCAGCACACAGGGGTGAAAGGGTTCAGCCGGGAAGGGGTTAAACAAAATATAGTCATGTTTGGTATCTTTGGAAAGGCCAAAATCTGGTTTCACCTCACCTTAATGGTCTATGTTGGGTGTGTGATACCAGAGATACAGGGTTTCAAATGCCCAAAGGTCCCTTGTATCTCCTACAATTGGATTGTAGCTGAGGTGGGGGTGGGATTTACAACACACAAGATCACACAATGGATGCACCCAGTGACACATATAGAGTAAAATATTTTCTTAACTAAACATACAAGAGAAAAACAAAGCACATGTAAGATATCAGCAACATATAATAAACACAATAAGGACATTTCATTTTTTGGTGGTAGCGGCCCTTTAAACAGAATATCAGAAAAACAGCTATTGCAGCCCAATAGTGAAAGGTAGTAAAAGCAATAGAACTCTACTTCTGTTAACCCTTTCAATCATGAATACAATTTATGATAGTGAAATAGAATAAAAAAAATAGCTATTTAGCATATAGTGAATTCACCGCAGGGTCGGCGAACTGAAATCGCTGTAGCGCACCGAAGTGAGTCGAACGAAAGAGCACTGAAATCTCCCTGAAATTTCAGTGCTCTTTGAATAACCCTTACACAACAGGGATGCACCCAGTGTCACATGTAGAGTAAAATGTTTTCTTAACAAACAAGGGGGAAAAAAAGCACTTTTAAGATATCAGCAAACTTAGAACATTTGATGTTTTGAAAGTAGCAGAACATGAACGGCGCTTTACACTTCGTTTTTTTTTTTTGCTTAGTTCTGTATTCTTCATTCTTCATGCTTATGAAAGCGGTTGTGAGCCAGTCTGTATGAGGAGCTTGTTAGTTAAAGAAATATAATTATTTTTTCTTACTATTATTATTACTAATATATGCCAGGATATCCTGAACAGATAAACAATGGCAGACAGACATATATATATTATTTAAACATGACTACATGGATAAACAAAAGTAAAAGAATTTAGGGGCCCCTGCTCAAACAGACCTACAGTTCTTGTGCCTTGGAGGACAATTACAAAGAGGTAAAGGACTTTTGATACATACAGGGTTATCCAAAGAGATTCGAATTGCTTGAGAAAGGTAACCGAACGCTGAAAATCAGGGTTCGGTTACCTTTCCTGACCATTCGGCTATTCAGAGAGCAGGCAATTCGCCAAATCCTGTCGAATTGCCTGAACATACGGTGCCTGTTCGGTCCCTGTCCGAGGGCAGTGAAATCCCCATCAAAAAGCACTGCTTCGGCTATTCAGAGAACACAAACCAGCAGTGAAAGGTTCCCCTAATGCCCTGCCATTCGGTGGTTTAATTCGGCAAATTTATTCAGGAGAATCCCATAGGCTTCAATGTTAAAAATATTCCCGTTTTAATTCAATATCTAATAAACCGTTCATTATAAAATTCTGCAGCAAAAAGTCTCTTTACTTATAGATTTTTTAGGATACTTTAAGCATTTTTCTGAATTTTTTAAAAAAAAATTAAAAGTCCGATTTTTTTTTTCTTTTTCTTCAGTTTGCTTATTTTTTTTGTAACAGCCCTCTTTATTATCATTCCCTGGACCTCCTGTGAAAATTTCAGACATTTTCGCTCAGTAGTTTCTTTACAAACAGCGTTTCTTTTTCCCAGATTCATACAAATGGTTTTTCTAATTTATTCACTGGCTCCTCTACGTCACAGCTGCTTCGGCTCTGTGTGATTCGGCTCCTGTTCGGCTCCTCTTCGAAGGTTAATCCAGATGTTTTTGCTTGTTTTCATAGTGCATTCGGTTAGTTGTCGTCAGGTTTTCGGCAGCTTTTCCCTGCAATTCGGGGACCCTGTGGTGCTTGCTGAATACACCGCAGGGTCACCGAAATGCAATCGGCAAAAGGAACCGAATTGAAGAGAACGAAAAGTCACCGAACGTGCGGTGACTTTTCGAATCTCTTTGGATAACCCTGTAAGTGAGAATGAATTGCCAGGTGTAAATGCATAGGAGTGTTCCGGGGACTGTATATGGGGGAAAAGTCAGACTGTATACTGGACTATAGGACTGTATATAGGACTTTGTAATCCAGTGCTGATTAACACTTTGCGCTCCCCATGTTAAGTATAGGGAGCACAAAGTACAGTAACCTCACAGTCACGCTGCAAAGCACAAGGTACCAAACGCAAACGAGTTTTTTAACCCGTTTGCATTTGGATTGTAATATGCGGTAGATACCGCAGCTAACGGTAGTGCTCACGCAGATGAGCTCTACCGTTAGCGTTAGGAGTGTAATAGGGCCCTATATGGGGGGAAAAACAACCTAACCCTGGAGCAAGCATATAATCATAACATAGAACTACACAGTCACGCCAGCTGTTGTAATCCCCCTTTGGAGGGTAACTTTTATTACACTATAAAAAAGAAGGCTTCACATACATATGATCATGGCCAAAAACAATGAATAAATAGCAAATAACATACTGTATATCCAATTAAAACAAAAGCAAAAACCAAGCGTCTCTCTCCAGTAGATATGATCATAGCGTGCGAAAATATAAGTAGTTCCAATATAGCTAGTGTCATAAAATGCTCAATATTTCGTTAACTCAGGAATACAAAGGAACGCTTGACAATACAAATATTCCAGAGCGAAGATGTCCCAGAGGCAAGGGTACATGTAAACAGGGTGATGATAAATACACGGACATACAGACTTCATTCAGCAAAAGTCCCCCACAGGTGTAGAACATCCATATATAAACAGAGGCACTGTAACAAGATTGGCTAATGGAAATTAAACCAGCAGCATGTGTTTTATAAGGTGTTTTTATTTGTAATGCAGAAGTAATTTAGTTACAGTTTATGTAAGTGTAGTGTCCCTTTAAATCAGCACGATCGTGAGCTTGTATACTGGTGTTCAAAGATGAACACAGAGATATGTTGTGGAGAGAGGACATGCTTTAGAAAGAGTAGTTCTCTATCTAGACGTGTAAATGTGTGCACAGTAGGGAGTGCCTGAATTGCAATGTATATACGGTATGTACTTTAGCAGATAATGTCATTTATGTACTATCTGTATCTTTCTGTTCATCTGTCTTTTGCATGTTTGGCAAATGTCGTTAATGCTCTCCTATTTAGGCTAAGGTCAGACGAAAGCAGTTTTAACGTGCGTTTAACCGCACTAAATCACGGCCGTGCTAGCAGCAAATGACGTCCAATGCCGGGCTGCATATGAAGAACGGCCGCACAAAAGTGCGGCCGCGCAACGCAAGTGGCAAACGAACGCATTTTTTCGAGAACGTCAAACCGCTAGTACTGACGTACAGAGTGCGCTGCGGCTGCATAGCGGCGTGTTTGCGTGATTGGAAGACGTCAGACGCTGCACACGTCCGGCCAACATAACGTCCAGACGCAAAAAGGGTTTTATTGATGATCCGTACAAAATCACGGATGAAAATGCGCATCGTATGACCGCTATCGCGTATTCCGTGAAAAAATACGTCCATTCGTTCGAACGCACTTTTTCACGGACAACGCGAAAAATGCGTTAGTCTGACCCTAGCCTTAATGTTTTACTAATAGTAATCTCGTGCGTATGAGGTCAGGGTGTAGAAAATAATACATTTCAGAACCTCCTGAATAAATGCGGCCATGGACAAACCATTTTCTTTTTTTATTCAGAGATTTTTTTTCTTCTGCCTTCTTTTGCCGAATTCTAATCTTTCAAAAGAGGTGAATAGAAATATTCAGAGAAAGTTAGCGTTTGGAGACAATTCAGATATTTAGTTTGTGTTTGTTAATTATACTGAAGCAGAAGTTCCCAACCGGGTTCCTCATGTCGCCCTAACAGGCCAGGTTTACCAGATATGTGAAGCACAGCTCAATGATTGCTTTCTGTTGTAGCTTTTCAAATGAATCGATAGAGAACAATACACTAAGCACGTTTGCACTTTTTCACAGGCGCACAACGCATGTTGCAACGGACGCCAAAATGGCAAAGATAGACGGACGTAGAGAAACCCCTGTACACAGCTTTTTTTCTTTTTCTCAACGTCAGTCAAAACTAACTGATACAAAATAACCACAAACTCATCTGTTACAAAGTGCATCCGGTACTGTGTGCAATCAGTGCGCTCGTCTGACGCCAGCCTAACCTTGAAAGTCTTATCTTAAAATGTGTGCTGCTTTTGTTATAATCTATATGAACCACATGCTACCTAAAAGTCCTGCAGCTTATTATGTCACGTACAGATATTATTTTTATATTCTATTAGAAATTGGAACCTGTTACTGCATTTTTTGAGAGAACAAAGGCAAGTTTAACTGAAACTGAAAAATATTTTTTTCGCTTGTATTCTACCACATTGTGTTTTATGACTAATACTAGCTTTTGCCCGTGGCTTCGTTCGCGTGGATTTTGGGATTTGTTAAAATAGTTTTTGAAAGAAACATGAGTTTTTTTTGTTCAAACTGTACAAAATATAATTTACAGATTGATGTCTTAAAGTAATAAGTAATGTTTATTGCAGACGTTAGTCAGGGCGTATTGGCTACAACACAAAGTTGTTTCATTCATATGCGTCCATGAATTGTTGTGTGTTGTAAATACAAACCGACAATGAGACAGACAAGAAAAAATTAATTTATTTTGTATCTTGGCATCTGGAACATAGAAAATAAAACTATTTGAGTACTTCTTTATAAACTACACTAGTTGTTAAGCCTGACGGAGGGCAGTCTATTGTTGTTGCTGCCAGCTCAGAATCCATGTACACAAATTTGCTTTTCAATGTCCTATCCAAGAGTATCTCTATATATAAAATCCGTTTGTAACGTGTCCTTCGCCATCCCGTCCGCAACGGGAGGGCCGATTGAGCAGCTGTGATGGGTGTGCGCACAGTTGACAGCGCCTTACAAATGCATTTATAGATTAGAGCAGGCTCCTCTTTCCCCTCTTAGGGCCCTATGCCAATGTTAACGCAAACGTGAATGCTCACTTGCGTGAGCATTAACGTTTGCCGCGGTAATTACCGCATATTACAATCCAAACGCAAACGGGTTAAAAAACCCGTTTGTGTTTGGTACCTTGCGCAGCACTGCATGAGGTTACTGCACTTTGCGCTCTCTATACTTAACATGGGGAGCGTAAAGTGTTAATCAGCGCTGGTATTACAATGTCCCAGCGCTGATTAACACCTGGCTCTGGTCAGCGCAAAGTTAACTAGAGCCAAGGCCTCGTGTTAACGGATTCCACTTCTGCAGAATCCGTTAACACCAGCTTAACAAAACAAAAAAAAAAAAAAAAAAAAAAAATAGATCCAATACTCACTGTCACGATGGGGGTCAGGGACCTGACCTGACAGAGAGGGGTGTGAGCCTAATGAGCAGTGAAAATAGACCATAAGCCTGAACTAGAAAAATAAATATATATAATTTATTCTAGGAACCAAGAACTTAAATACAATAAACAGAGCCTTTAACCTCACGGCAAGAAATATAAAGAAAACCAGGTATAAACAAAATAGGCAACTAAACATGGGAGGCAGAATTAAACATGATACAAGAAGGCAAGAAAAACAGTGCAAACCAGACATGAGCCTGTAAACAGAATGACCAGGAAAACAGGCTTAACAGGATAAATCTAGACCAGGGAAAGACCAGACATGAGCGAGCTGGAAGACAGACAGACTGAACAGGATAAAATTAGACCAAGGCAAACCAGACAGGAGCTTGAAGACAGACTGAACTGAATAGATGATTCAGGATGAATCTAGAGCAAGGCAAACCAGATATGAGCTGAATGACTGATCCAGGATGAATGAGACCGCACCCTACTAAGGGAGTGGTCTCCATTTATACAAAATGGTCCAGGGTGAACCAATGGAGTCCAGGTACTGATCAGGCTTGGACATGAACCAAATGTCCAGAACTAAAAGCAATGTCCAGTATTGCCAGAGGGGGCGCCAGAGACCCAGAACGTCACATATCCCCCCCTCCACGAGCAGACCCCGGATGCTCAAAAGAAGACAATAAAAATGAAAATAAAAAAAGTCAATGGGTCCTGTAGGCACGTAGAGCGCGCTCGTACACCTCTCGGTCCTCAAGGCATATTATAGCACCATTAGAAGCTCGGAAACATCCAGCAGGGACAGGACTCGACTCACGGGCTGGAGGACCTGAGGTATAGACCCCTTGGGAGCCAAAACTGGGTCCAGGTTTGAAGGCACTGGCACCAGTCCTTTTGTGTCTCCTCCCCCTGGTACGGGACGTGGAATGGACAGCAACAGTGTCCTCCCGGCTCTGCGGCAACAGGAACATGGCACCAGTGGCGATCCGGTTCTGTGGCAATGTGACTGGGACAGCAGCAGCACGGCTCCGTAGGTTGGTGACCTTGGCACGGCTCTGCAGCGACTGGACTGGAACCACTGGGCTCGAAGACACCGGGACAGCTGGGCTCGGTGGGGCAGCGCCCTTGGTGTGGACCGGTTGGGTAGCACCCTTGGCAAGGACAGGAGGGGCAGCGCCTTTAGCACGACTCTGTGGTGACTTGGACACAGCAGCAACTGCACGGCTCTGCGGCGACTCGGACATGGCGGCAGCAGCACGGCTCTGTGGGTCAGCGACCTCATCTCGGCTCTGCGGCAACTCGGTCATGGCGGCGGCAGCACGGCTCTGTGGGTCAGCGACCTCGGCACGGCTCTGTGGGTCAGCGACCTCGGCACTGAACTGCGGCGACTCGGTCCCGGCGGCGGCAGCACGGACCTGTGGGTCAGCGACCTCGGCACGGCTCTGCGGCGACTCAGTCATGGCGGCGGCAGCACGGGTCTGCGGGTCAGCGACCTCGGCACGGCTCTGCGGCGACTCGGTCATTACTGGCTCGGGTGAGCGTGGCTCGGAAGCTACCAGCTCGGGTGAGCGTGGCTCGGAAGCTGCTATCTTGGTCTCACAGTGCTTGGGAACCACCTTGGCTTGGCACTGTGGAGGGGTGAGCCCGATTTGTTCGCACTGCAGGGCAGCACTCTGGACTGGAACTGCTGGCTTACACCTGGTCTCTCCCTGTTGGGCAGCGGACTCTGGAAATCCTGCGGGTTGCAGGGCAGCGGACTCTGGAAATCCTGCGGGTTGCAGGGCAGCGGACTCTGGAAA
Organism: Leptobrachium leishanense; assembly: GCA_009667805.1. NCBI lineage: Eukaryota > Metazoa > Chordata > Amphibia > Anura > Megophryidae > Leptobrachium > Leptobrachium leishanense. The sequence goes on along the minus strand of CM019064.1, from coordinate 367,545,420 downwards.
TCCTGCGGGTTGCAGGGCAGCGGACTCTGGAAATCCTGCGGGTTGCAGGGCAGCGGACTCTGGAAATCCTGCGGGTTGCAGGGCAGCGGACTCTGGAAATCCTGCGGGTTGCAGGGCAGCGGACTCTGGAAATCCTGCGGGTTGCAGGGCAGCGGACTCTGGAAATCCTGCGGGTTGCAGGCAGCGGACTCTGGAAATCCTGCGGGTTGCAGGGCAGCGGACTCTGGAAATCCTGCGGGTTGCAGGGCAGCGGACTCTGGAAATCCTGCGGGTTGCAGGGCAGCGGACTCTGGAAATCCTGCGGGTTGCAGGGCAGCGGACTCTGGAAATCCTGCGGGTTGCAGGGCAGCGGACTCTGGAAATCCTGCGGGTTGCAGGGCAGCGGACTCTGGAAATCCTGCGGGTTGCAGGGCAGCGGACTCTGGAAATCCTGCGGGTTGCAGGGCAGCGGACTCTGGAAATCCTGCGGGTTGCAGGGCAGCGGACTCTGGAAATCCTGCGGGTTGCAGGGCAGCGGACTCTGGAAATCCTGCGGGTTGCAGGGCAGCGGACTCTGGAAATCCTGCGGGTTGCAGGGCAGCGGACTCTGGAAATCCTGCGGGTTGCAGGGCAGCGGACTCTGGAATCCTGCGGGTTGCAGGGCAGCGGACTCTGGAAATCCTGCGGGTTGCAGGGCAGCGGACTCTGGAAATCCTGCGGGTTGCAGGCAGCGGACTCTGGAAATCCTGCGGGTTGCAGGGCAGCGGACTCTGGAAATCCTGCGGGTTGCAGGGCAGCGGACTCTGGAAATCCTGCGGGTTGCAGGGCAGCGGACTCTGGAAATCCTGCGGGTTGCAGGGCAGCGGACTCTGGAAATCCTGCGGTTGCAGGGCAGCGGACTCTGGAAATCCTGCGGGTTGCAGGGCAGCGGACTCTGGAAATCCTGCGGGTTGCAGGGCAGCGGACTCTGGAAATCCTGCGGGTTGCAGGGCAGCGGACTCTGGAAATCCTGCGGGTTGCTGGGCAGCGGACTCTGGAAATCCTGCGGGTTGCAGGGCAGCGGACTTGGATACTGCGGCCTGGCATGGCTTGGTCAAGGAAGTTTGGTAAGGCTGGACCGTGAGGGCCTTCTGTGGGCGCACCTGGCAGGTTGCCACTCTGTGCAGGCAGGAACCACAGTAGAAACATAAGCCATGGGTTTTCCTCCATACCCTTTCCTCCAGGGTCAGGGGTCCTCTGGAATCTTTCACTGGAACAGGTTCCTTTGGGAAGGCGTCCCTGGGAGTTTTCCGCAGTATAGCACTCAGCCGCTCCAGGTGCTGTTCTGCAGCTTTATTAACCTTTTGCAGGTTCTCCAACAGACCAAGAATCACTGCTAGCTCACTTGTTACTGGCGGTCTCATTATGTCACGATGGGGGTCAGGGACCTGACCTGACAGAGAGGGGTGTGAGCCTAATGAGCAGTGAAAATAGACCATAAGCCTGAACTAGAAAAATAAATATATATAATTTATTCTAGGAACCAAGAACTTAAATACAATAAACAGAGCCTTTAACCTCACGGCAAGAAATATAAAGAAAACCAGGTATAAACAAAATAGGCAACTAAACATGGGAGGCAGAATTAAACAGGATACAAGAAGGCAAGAAAAACAGTGCAAACCAGACATGAGCCTGTAAACAGAATGACCAGGAAAACAGGCTTAACAGGATAAATCTAGACCAGGGAAAGACCAGACATGAGCGAGCTGGAAGACAGACAGACTGAACAGGATAAAATTAGACCAAGGCAAACCAGACAGGAGCTTGAAGACAGACTGAACTGAATAGATGATTCAGGATGAATCTAGAGCAAGGCAAACCAGATATGAGCTGAATGACTGATCCAGGATGAATGAGACCGCACCCTACTAAGGGAGTGGTCTCCATTTATACAAAATGGTCCAGGGTGAACCAATGGAGTCCAGGTACTGATCAGGCTTGGACATGAACCAAATGTCCAGAACTAAAAGCAATGTCCAGTATTGCCAGAGGGGGCGCCAGAGACCCAGAACGTCACACTCACCCTCTGTCCCGCGGCGAGGACCGCAGCACCGTTCGCCTCCTCTGGCCGGTGGGAGCAGGGAAAGACGGGGAAAAAGTCCCCCCTGTCTCTCCCTGCGTATCACTATGCTGACCGGCCGGATCTCGCGATGCGAGATCCGGCCGGTCACGTGACCAGCAGAGAGGAACTCAATTTAGTCCTATGGACTCCAGTGAGTGGATGCTCGCGGCTGCGGTCAGCGGTGGCACTGCCGCGAGCATCCAGAATTTAACGCTCGTCAACAAAGCAGACAGCATTTTTTGCGCCTGCATTGTAATCCAGCATTAAAACACGGGCGCAGTTTTTCCTCCTTTGCGCCCGTGTTTTAACTCTGAGAGCGTAATAGGGCCCTTAGATTGTAAAATCACAGGAGCAGGCTCCTTTCCCCTCTTAGATTGTAAACTCACGGGAGCGGCTCCTCTTTCCCCTCTTAGATTGTAAACTAATGGGAACAGGACCCCTTCGAATGTAAGGTCATGGGAAGAGGACCCCTTAGATTGTAAACTCATGGAAACAGGCCCCCTTAGATAGTAAACTCATGGGAACAGGACCCCTTAGATTGTAAAATGATGGAAACAGGCCCCCTTAGATTGTAAACTCATGGGAACAGGACCCCTCTAAGTTTGTATGCTCATGAGAACAGCCCCCTTAGATTGTAAAATCATAGGAAGAAGACCCCTTAGATTGTAAACTCATGGGAACAGGCCCCTTTAGATTGTAAGCTCATGGGAGCAGGCCCACTAAGGCCCATGTCAGACGAGCGCACTGATCATGTGTTGCCGCACATTTGTACGTCCATTATAGCATATAATTATGAACAATGGAGCCCCACACACGAAGTATGTCCACACGTAACTATGGACGTGGCAAACGGACGCAGGTTAGGCAAGAACGTATATCCGCTAGAACGGACGCATAGAGTGCGCTGCGTCCGCAACGTCCGCATAGCTTTGTGTGTGAGTGATGGAACATAGTCAGACAGACTGCATTTTTGATGTCCAGCATTTTGACGGACAAAATGTTTTTCATATTAATTTTATTTCCCATCTACATCAGTCAAAAAAAACGTCAGTCACAAAAACGGACTGTGTGGCCACTACCTTGTCGTCAGTCAGAAAGTACGTCCGTTGTGAACGGACGCACAGCCCGCACAGAATGCGCTCATCTGACCCTAGCCTTAGATTGTAAATTCATGGGAACAGGACCCCTTAGATTGTAAACTCATGGAAACAGGACCCCTCTTAGATTGTATGCTCATGGGAACAGGACTCTGAGAGACCCTGACCCCTAAGGGGGTCAGACCCCCTTAGTACAGCCCCCCATCTGCTTTCACCACCTCCCAATCCCAGCAGGGGCCCTCCATAAACAGGTGGGGCAAGACCCAGCCACTGAGCCGGTGGCACCATGCCGGGTTTGATTCCCTTTGCTGGCGCAGAGGCTCTGGACCCGATCAGCACACCTCCCCTTTAAACAAGGAGTGACTGCCGCAAGAATGGCAGGAGGTGGTACCGGTGCCAGATGCATCCGCATTGCAGCCTGGACCCAGGGTTTGGGGGCGTCACGTCCGAGCACCGACCACGTCCTGCCCACGGCCTCCAGGAGCATTGTGGGCAGATGGTCCGGAGCGTGGCGCCAACCATTGGCAAGGCCCCAGAGAGGACGGGAGGTGTCTGCGCCCAGTGCTGAAGTGCTGCCTTTTTGTCCTGGTTCGAGTGCGAGGGAGAGGCGCTTTGCGCCTGCCTCTCCATCACATCGGCTGTATTTTTTTTCTCTTGGCCCTCGCGAAAGCCGGCAATGTCCTTCCGTCACGCATGCACAATGCGCGAGTAAGCTTGCGCATGTGCATTGCGTCCGCCGCCTGCGGCGACAGACGCAAACGTTTTTATATATAGAGATTAGTGGTTCTTTCAGGTGCTCGGATCAGCTGAGAGTTAGGTGAGCTCACTCTGGAACAGGCAACATAAAACTGCCCATGTGAGAAGCAGACTTCTCTTAGGTCAATCCCCTCTAGCTTCAAAGTCTACCACAGAGACTTGTTGATGGTCATCAGAAAACAAACCTTGAATTTAAACGGATATTCTGAAGGTATAAGAGGTATTCGGAGGTATAAACACCAACTCCCCCCAACCAGAACCAGTTAGCCCCATAGCCTCGATCACATTTCTGTGGAGTGCTTTTACTTGCAAACTGGTGCCATTACAGAGCTTAGGTGGTTGGAGGTTCTGCAATAATATCACAGGTTCTCACTCGCTGCAGCATTGAGGGTGTGTGTTGAGCCTGGCTGTGAAAAGGAAGCAGACATGCTGGAGCAGTGAGGGAGCGTGTGGCCTGGCTGTGAGAGGTAAGCAGACATGCTGGAGCAGTGAGGGTGTGTGAGGCCTAGCTGTGAGGCCACAGAGCCCAGCCAGACCCCAAGGCCTTAGCCAGACCCCAGGGCCCAGCCAGACCCCAAGGCTTAGCCAGACCCCAGGGCCCAGCCAGACCTCAGGCCCATCCAGGGCCCAGCTAGACCCCAGGGCCCAGCCAGGGCCCAGCCAGGGCCCAGTCAGACGCCAGGGCCCAGTCAGACCCCAGGCCCAGCCAGGGCCCAGTCAGACCCCAGGCCCAGCCAGGGCCCAGTCAGACCCCAGGCCCAGCCAGGGCCCAGTCAGACCCCAGGCCCAGCCAGGGCCCAGTCAGACACCAGGCCCAGCCAGGGCCCAGTCAGACACCAGGCCCAGCCAGGGCTCGGTCAGACACCAGGCCTAGCCAAGGCCCAGGCAGACCCCAGGGCCCAGTCAGGGCCCAGCCAGACCCCAAGGCCTATCCAGACCCCAGGGTCCAGCCAAACCCCAGGGTCCAGCCAGACCACAGGCCCAACCAGATGCCAGGCCCAGCCAGACCCCAGGGCCCAGTCAGACCTCAGGCCCAACCAGGGCCCAGCCAGACCCCAGGGCCCAGCACCCAGTCAGACCCCAGTCAGACCCCAGGGCCCAGTCAGACCCCAGGCCTAGCCAAGGCCCAGTCAGACCCCAGGGCCAAGTCAGGGCCCAGCCAGACCCCAGGGTCCAGCCAGACCCCAAGGCCTATCCAGGGCCCAGCCAGACCCCAGGCCCAGCCATGGCCCAGCCAGACCACTATCATGGTCCTCGCCGGTGCCACAAAGCAAAACAAGTGCTGCCGCGTGCTGAAACTCCCTGGGCAGCACAGGAAAAGTGTTGCCCCAGGATAAACTGACTTCTCAGCAAGCTCTGTACTGACTCTTAGGTGCACTGAATCAGTCAGCCTGACTGCTTCTACTTAATGGAGCCGCACCCCTTCCTAGATGCTTCAGCATCAATTTTCACTCCTGTGCGGAGCTTGTACAGCCAGGAGCCTGTCCTGTTTAAACCCAGCATTCTGCCTAAATGTGTACCAGACCTCTTGCTAGCTCACCGGATTGCCACCTTCTACATCCCTGGACCTATGGACCCCAATTGACAACTCTCCTGAGTCATCCTTTTGCTACCTCGCAAGATTCCCTCAGCTCTTCACCTGTGATCCCCACTTCATCCAAGGACTCCTTCATATATTACAGACTCTCACCTTCTGCTTATTGTTTATCCAGCTGCCTGACTCCTAGCATACCGGACTTATTCTACATTCCAGTGAACCCTGCTCTCAGCCCTGTTCCTGTGTTATCCCTCTAAGTTAACCATTCCCTCTCGTGTCCACTCTCAGATCCCCCTTTTGTATGCATTGTCAGCCCTGTAGTAGTTATTAGTTATTTCGGAATGTGAAACGGATTAATTAATAAAAATGAAATAACTAATAAAAACGCAATGAACGAATCAGTCCGAAATGCGGTAATTTACGAACGACCCGCAATGAAAAAAAAACCTGAACGAAATGATCCGAAACAAAACAAATGTTTTTGCCATTCACATGTCTAGTAATTGGTGTTACGACTTTGTAATCCTAACACTAAATAACTCTTCATGTTAAGCATAGGGAGCACAAAGTACAGTAATTTTTTAACCGGTTAGCATTCAGAAAGTAACATGGGCGGCCATCGCTAGGACCACTTAACCAACGTTAATGCTCACATAGCTGAGTGCTAACGCTAGCATTAATAATCTAATATAGCCACTAACTTTTCCCTCTCATTCTATGTATTTATGTCAAACAAAGAAAAAACAGCGGCATGTGTTTTATAATGTGTCTTTGTTTGTAATGCACGAGTAATCTAGTTACAGTTTATATTAATGGTAGTGTCCCTGTAACAATGTATACACTGTATTTCTGATTGACTTGATGTACCTTAACAGACAAAAATAAATATGTTTCTCTTGCAAACAAGGAAGTTTCTAAGTGACCCCAAACTTTTCAGAATCCAGGAACGTCGGTGCAGCACTGGAGGAAAGACACAAGGGTCTGTCAGGAGTCCAGAAACTCATTGATCTTTTTTTTTGTATAATATCTTTTTTATTGAAATAAAAGATTGCATATAATCAAGGCATTTTCAGTTCAATTACAGAATGGTAAGTGAGATACAGAAAAGTACCGATAAAATAAGCTTATACCATCTAGTGTAAGGTATTCTTATGAAAAGAAAAAGCAAGGAAGGAGAAAATAAAAGGAAAACCAAAAACCATAAAGACAAAAAGAAAAAAAACAAAAAACACACAACAAAAACAAAAACACAACATTGGGTCTTGTGATCCCTATGGTCACATGGGAGAGTCTCGTTCGTCTGCCGGTTCCAAAATACTGTCTCAGTCAGCCAGCTCGGTCTCTGAGGGGAATACGGGGGATATGGCTCGCCTTTCATGTGACCTAGCTACGGCCTCCGGGTTATCCTTACGGTGTTTCATAACAAAGTCAGACCACCAGTACCACGTTTTAAAGTAAATATCGTATTTGTTTTCCAGCGAGAGGTGGAGTTCCTCCATTTCCCTAACGCTGGAGACCTGATCTATCCATTCGAAGATCGTTGGTGGTGATTCCGATCTCCAGTGTCTGGGAATCAGAGATTTTGCTGAGTTAAACAAGTGAATCATTAGAGACTTAATATATCTATTCGGGGAGAGGGGGACCACATGTAGGAGAGCCGCTTGCGGGGTGAAGGGGATTTCCATAGAGGTGATTTCTTTAACATAGGTGAACACCACCTCCCAGTAGGGCACGATAAACGGGCAGGACCACCAAATATGCATGAACGTTCCTTTCGCAAGCCCACATCTCCAACAATCCGGGGATACACCCGGGTGCATCAACGCCAACTTGTTAGGTGTGAGATACCATCGTGATAGCAATTTATAATTCATTTCTTGTACTTTCAGGTCTCTGGAAGAATGAAAAGTGATGTGGAAGATATCTAACCAAGCTCGTTCGGTCAAAGGAGGGGGTGTCTCGGCTTCCCACTTAGTAGTGTAGGAGGGTAGGTCTGGGTATTCCGCGGCCATCAGAAGGGCATATATTAATGAAAGGAGGTGAGGTGGTGGAGGGTCCTGAGTACAGAGGTTTTCAAAGGGGGACAGGGTAGATCTGTACGGTTGGTGTGCAGTCAGGCTGGACCAGAAGTGTTTGAGTTGGAGATAGCGATATGCCTCCATTGGGGACGGTATCCGCTGCGGCACTAATTGCTCTAAGGGTAGAAGTGTGCCCTCAACAGTGCACGTCTGGATCGTTAGATAAGGGCCATCATAGTCAATATCAAGGAATGAGGGCTGGCGGCCGGGTAGGAAGTCAGGGTTGCTGGTTATGGGAGTAAGGGGGGAGGGGAGCGGAGATAGATCCAGTCTGTGGCGATAACGGAGCCATAACCTCAGGGTCGGGGATATCGTTGGATGCGGTGTCGGGCAGATAGTGGTGTGAGAGACCGTTTGCCAGGGTGTCGAAGCAATGGGGACTTGAAGGAATTTTTGTTCAAGGGGGACCCACAGCTTATGGGGAGGGGACATGGACCAGTCTGACAGGCGCAGGAGCAGTGCGGCTACATAGTAGTATTCCATGTGAGGTGTACTCAATCCTCCCCGGTGTTTAGGGCGGGTCAGTAGGCAGAAGGCCAACCTAGGTCGTTTGTCAGCCCATATGAACTTTCCAAATAAGCTGCGTAGTGTGTTGAAGAAAGATGGGGTAACATGGATAGGGAGAGTCTGGAATAAGTAGAGGAACTTAGGTAGTATGGACATCTTTATGATATTAATCCGTCCGAACCAGGAGAAGTGGGGCCTATCCCATGCCTGTAGGTCGCTCCGTACCCTGTGTAAGAGAGGTTCATAGTTAAGAGTGTATAATAGAGTAAGGTCAGAGGGGAGGCGGAGGCCCAAGTATGTGATAGCTTCGGACTGCCAAGAGAAGGGGAAGAGCGATCTGATCTACAAGCGAGTGGCGTCAGGGATGTCCACTCCAATCGCCTCACATTTAGTAGTGTTAATCTTAAAATTGGAGACCGCGGCATATAGATGGACCTCCCGCAAAAACGCAGGGAGAGATTGTAAGGGATCTATGATCGTCAGTAGCACATCGTCCGCAAAAGCGGAAACTTTATACTCATGTAAGGGACCATTGTATCCTCGGATACACTCATTGTCCCGTAACCTCTGTAAGAAAGGTTCCAGTGTAATAATGAACAGTATCGGGGAGAGTGGACATCCCTGACGCGTCCCGTTCCGGACCGACAAGGGGCCGGATAGTGAGCCATTTACGCGAAGGAGGGCCGTCGGGTTACTGTAAAGTGCCGAAACCCAGGCAAGCCAGCGAGGCCCCAAGCCTAGTTTCGCTAGAACCGTTATTAAAAATGACCAATCTACTCGGTCGAACGCCTTTTCGGCGTCGACCGAAAGAAAGAGCATAGGGATAGAGCTGACCCTGGATATGTGAAGAAGGTTTATGGCTCTCAGAGTATTATCCCGAGCGCCTCTAAGAGGGACAAATCCCACTTGGTCGGGGTGGATTAGGGAGGGGAGTATAGGGTTAAGTCTCCGGGCCAGCATTTTTGCCATAAGCTTTATGTCATTATTTATTAGAGAGATGGGGCGGTAGTTAGAGCATGATAAAGGGTCTTTACCAGGTTTCGGTATAAGCGAGATTGTTGCTCGGAGAGCTTCCGCGGGGAAACCAGTCCCTTCGTCAATCGCGTTAAAGGAGCGGAGAAGGTAGGGGCCCAGCGACTTCAGAAAGGTCCGATAGTACCCAATAGAAAAGCCATCTGGACCCGGACTCTTCCCCGTCGGGGTAGCTTTAAGCGCCTCCGCCAATTCCCCAGATGTGAAGGGGACATCCAGCGCCTCAGCCTGGTCCGGGGAGATAGTAACATCCAGAGCTTTAGCCAAGTAATCCGCCATAAGCTTAGCTGGAGGGGGTGAGTCCCTAAGATTATATAGGGAGTGATAGTAGGTATGGAACTCAGCTATAATTTCGTCATTGAGATGCGTGATGGAGCCGTCGGAGCGTCTAAGTTTGGGGATGTAGGTAGACTGGTACTTCTGGCGTAGGGCTCTCGCCAATAGTTTGCCACATTTATTACCGTGAAGGTAATAAGAGCGTTTGGTAAGGAGGAGCGACCTACGTGCATGTTGATGAAGCAGTTCCCTCAGTTCTGATCTGAGGGAGGACAGGGCGGAATAATGTTCAGCGGACGGAGTGGTCTTGTGGAGGGTTTCAAAAGTTTGAATATCCGCGAGTAAAGATTGGATCTTGTCTCCCCTATCCCTTTTGCATCGGGCCCCCAGCTGTATCAGCTGACCCCGGAGTACACTCTTATGTGCTTCCCACAGTAAGGGATCCGTGACTTCCCCGTTATCATTCTCGTCAAAGTAGTGAGTAATGGCCTCCGTGAGGTACTCCCGGTGAACCACGTCTTTCAGAAGAGATTCATTAAGACGCCATTGGTATTGTCTAGGGGGTAAATCAGGAACCTCAAGGTCCATCAACACTGGGGCGTGGTCTGACCAAGTAATACTCCCTATGGACACAGTGCGAATTAAATGAAGGGTATGATGAGACATGAGAAAAAGGTCCAGACGGGAGTAAACTCGGGCAGCATGTGAGTAAAATGTGTAATCGCGCCCAGCGGGGTGCATTGCTCTCCAACAATCTACCAATTGAAACGTCTGTAACAGTTGGTGAAATCTCCTCCGTTTAGATGGCTGTGACGCTCCCGGGGAAGCGGCAGCTTCCTTCGGGGAGTCCGGGGAGATATTGAAGTCTCCTCCACAAAATAGGGGGCCTTCAGCAAACTTAGCGAGTTTATTCAAAATTTTTCTGAACGCAGTGCATTGATGGGTGTTGGGAAGGTATATATTTGCCAGCGTAACCAATCTAGCTCCGATATGCCCCTTGATAAAGATGAAACGGCCCTGTGGGTCTGTCATCTGGGAGGAGCATGTAAAAGGTATATGCGAAGCTACCAGAATAGCCACCCCTCTAGATTTGGACGCTTCAAAGTTACTATAAAAGCCCTGGGTAAAGTAAGTTGAGCGCAAAGTTGGAGCACTGTCTAACCGAAAATGGGTTTCTTGCAAGAAGGCAAAATCGCATTTTTGCTTACGGAGATCAGCCATAGCAATCCGCCGCTTAGCCGGGTGGTTCAGTCCCCTGACATTCAGGGATATAAGTCGTATCTTAGCCATAGTCTAAAAAAGTGTCCCTGAAAAATTTACATTGCTGGAGAGAATGCACTCCCCTGCGCTGGCTCATTACAAGCGGTTCCGGCACGGACAAGTCATACATGTTGCATGGACCCAAATAGACATACGTTAATAAAGACCAAAATACAGACAAAAGGAAAATCATAAACCGCACCTTACAGTGCAGAACACATAATGAAGATCGGTGTGGGTACCCGCGTAGGGTACAGACCCATATGGGGTCTATCCAGCAAGAAGTGAGTGTGGAACAGCCGTTCCAGGCGTACTGGTGAAATTCAAACACCGTAAGGGGGATGGTGTAGAACACAAGTAAAATACGCAACATGGAAACCTTAATGAGTGTTAAATAAACGAAATACAACACTACAGTTAAAGTAGTGTAACAGCCACCTAATTCTGCCGCACCCGGGCAAATATAGAGCAAGCTTAACCATCGAGTGTCGTTCTTAACATAAGGACATGACCACAGGGCATGTCCCAGCGTCCAATATCTTATAGCAAAAAACCAAAAAACCAAAAAAAAAAACAGGAGAACAAGAGATATAGAGACATATGGATGCTCCCGAGGGCTTTGGGCCTCCGTCCTCAGAATGTAGGTGTCGTAATGGACCTGCCGGTCGTTGTAGCCAACACAGTAGAAGGGGGAGTAGGAACCATAAAGAGGGGGAGAACTTCTCAGGAGTCCTGCCTCACCGGGCCAAAGGACGGGTGGAGTCCTGGATCTGTTGCCTCGTCCCTGGGGGGGTGGCGGTGCTTCTGTTTACGGACTGCTTGCCATTTTTGCCGTTGGGGCTTGGGAGGGGGGAAATCCAGTAAATCACCTCCATGCCAATTAGCGATCTCCACCTGCGGTAATTCCAAAGCGCGGATAAATTCGGGCACATCTCCAGGTTCCATAATAGACATGAGCTGATTATCTCTTCGGACAGTAAGAGCAAAAGGGTAGCCCCACCTGTATCTAATGTCCCGATCTCTGAGGACATCCGTGATCGGTTTAAGGTGTCTCCGAGCTTGCAAAGTGAATCTGGAAAGATCTTGGTAGACTTCAACCGCGTGTCCATCATGTGCGATTGAGCGTTTCTTTCTGGCCGCTTGCATGATCTCTTCCTTGAGCGGGAAATGATGTATGCGGCAGATGATATCTCTTGGGGGCGCCGACGGGGCTCCCCGTGGGCGCAGCGCCCTATGTGCTCTATCCAGCAATATCGGCGTATCTGGCGGGCGTTCGAGGAGCGCATTAAACAAAGTTCGTAGGGTGAGGGGTATATCTTCTGCATCCTCCGATTCAGGGACGCCTCTAATACGGACATTGTTGCGGCGCCCTCTATTATCTAAGTCGTCTACAGAGCGGCGTAAGTCAGTAACATATCGAGACTGTTCATTTATTTGGGCCTGTAGTCTGTCCAGGTGGGCCATGGAAGCGTCTCTATCCTCCTCTAAATCCTGCACTCTGCCTCCCAGCTGCCGCACATCAGCCCCTAGTTCAGCGAATTTTGCATCAAATTTCGCCTCAAAGCGTGAAAATAAAGATTCCAAGTCTCTCTTAGTGGGAAGGTGGCGCAGGGTCTCCCTTACCTCCGCCGTTGGTATATCGCTCAGAGAGGAAGTTCGGCTATCTTGCAGATCATCCTCCGATTCTACCATGCGGTCCCCGGCCGCCGCCATCTTGGTTTTGCGGCCTTGCGAGGAGACAGCCTGTGATCCGCGGAGGTAGTGGCGCATCGGGGAGCTCCCGGTCAGCGCCGGTGTGTGCGGGTGAGTCACAGAGGCAGCGGCTCGTTTTTTTTGTCCCGTGGGACGTCTTGCGGACATTCGAAGAGCTTATTTGGTGCGCCCGGGTGCAGAGCTGCAGAACTAAGCGGCCATCTTGCCTCGCGTCCAGGCCACGCCCCCACTCATTGATCTTTTATACATACACTCTTATTACAGATCAAAGGGGAGGATGGGTTACCTTTAATAGCCATTCAAACCTGTTTGTGTCAACTTGTGTGCATGTTATGAGGCCAAAATCACCAGGGTATGTAAACTTTTGATCTGGGTCATTTGGGTTGTATCTCTTGTCGTTAAGATTTAAAAAGAGTAAACACACTTGATTGATAATAAATGGCTTCAGCCAAACACCATGAGTGAAATAAATGTTTTTGTGTTATCATTCATATTGTCTGAATAATGGCCAAGAAATCATAAATTCTGCCGGGGTAGGTAAACTTATGAGCACAACTGTATACTATATGTACACACACACACCACACAGAGACCTCCTATACAGTTGTGTGACAAAGTGTTGGCCCCTTCCTGATCTTTTATTTTTTTGCACGTTTGTCACACTTTAATGTTTCAGATCTTCAAACAAATTAAAATATTAGTCAAAGATAACACAAATAAACACAACATGCAGTTTTCAAATGAAGGTTTTTATTATAAAGGGAAAACAATATCCAAACCCTCATGGCCCTGTGTGAAAAAGTGCTTGCCCCATAATCCTTATAACTGGTTGGGCCACCCTTAGCAGCAAGAACTGCAATCACGCGTTAACGAGAACTTGCAATGAGTCTGTTACAGCGCTGTGGAGGAATTTTGGTACACACAGCTTTGCAGAATTGTTGTAATTCAGCCACATTGGAAGGTTTTTGAGCATGTACCGCCTTTTTAAGGTCATGCCACAGCATCTCAATAGGATTCAGGTGAGGACTTTGACTAGGCCACTCCAAAGTCTTCATTCTGCCATTCAGAGGTGGACTTGCTGGTGTGTTTTGGATCATTGGAATTAAAAAGGGGGATCCTAGTGGCACAATAAGAAATTGTGAATGCACTTATTAAAATAAACAAATATATGGTATAAACTTCAGCTTATACAGGCAAAGATGGCCTATGCTTAACGGCATATAACAAATATGCAAATGCTATTCAAAGTAGGCTATACAGTCTACAGTGACTGGTAATAAGTGCAGCTGTGAACAGTGCAAATACAATAAAAAGTACAAATAGTGCAATAATGCAAATCTGCAGATGATGTCTTAAGAGACAATTAGTCCGTATAATAAGTCCAGGCAAATATATCCAATAAAGTGCAAAAAAGTGCAATAAATATAGTCCAGAAAGGATAAATTAATTCCTATTAAAAAAAAAAGTGCACATGAAAAGTGCTTAAAAAGGAAAAGTCAATAGCAACCGTATTAAGTGAATGCCGGATATATGTGCATATCCTGGTGCGACGCCTTCTCCTTTGGTCCTAGTAAACTCCCACTGCATGGGGAGAAGAAAAAGGGAGAAGATAATAGTACAATATTGTATGGATATGCTGAATAGTATACGTGAAGAAAACTCACACATTCCAGAGCCTAATAAGTCCAGGCTTTGGTTTGAAATGCCCTGGGCCAAATAGAGGGTGGCCACTTCCCTTCATTACATAGCCTTGGTTACCTCGAACCAGGCCCGTCTTAAATATTGATTGGACCCTGGGCAAAAGTTTTCTTGGGCCCCCTCCCCGAAAGTCCGCCCGCTGCATAATTTTGCTCCCCACCCGCAACATCCAAAAAAACCCCACAAATACATCCATGGACTTGTCTCAAAACTTACAACAATGTGCAGTGTGTGTATCACAGAGCTCTACAGCAATAACACAGTAACGTGCAGTGTGAGTGTATCAGATCTCCACAGTAATGTGTAGTGCATGAGCGTATCGCAGAGCTCCGCAGCAATAAAACCCACAGTAATGTGAAGTGCATGAGCGTATTGCAGAGCTCCGCAGCAATAAAACCCACAGTATTGTGAAGTGCATGAGTGTATCAGAGCTTCACAGCAATAAAACTCACAGTAATGTGCAGTGTATAAGCATATCACAGTGTTTCACACACACTCACAGCACACACACACACACACACACACACACACAATGCTAATTTAAAAATAAAAGACATAGACCGGTACACCAGACACCACAAACCTACTTAAAAGTGTCGAGCCCATGGGCAATAAAGTTTGATCAGTAATGAATTACTTAAACAGTTAGAATCATAATAATTTCATATATGGGTCGCATATGTGATTAGTGTGCTGTAGTATCACCTAACCCGTTCTCTGTACATACTATATTGCAGCAGTTTCATCCATAATTACACTTAATCAGTGTCTACTAATACTGTTGGTTACTGCAGTTCACTTGCCAAAAAGACATGTACTGTATAGTAAATGGCACCCGTATAGATAGATAACATGCAATTTTGGTATACATATGAAGACAGGAAAGTCATACACTGCTCCGTATATAATTATCAGTTGAATATTCTATTCAGCATAATGCTACGTATTATACTGGGAATACCACCTGGAAGAAAAAGGACTTATTTCTCTAAGGTACGTAGTATGAACCTATAATATTGTGTATAGTCACAATAATGCTCCAACACGTACCAAGGACTGTATAAAATTGCCTTTATGAAGTGTATAGAACGCAAGATGACAAGATATCTATGATTTATCCAAGAATAGTATTTGCATGTACTAGGTGGTGTAAACCATCTGTATTCTTTCTTATATACTTCAAAAGCTGCCTTTTGGCTGAGCAGGCTCCAACAGCTGAACACGAATTAGCAACACACATTTGACCATGAAGTAATAGGTAAATGAATGGTACTGCTCAATACCCCCTGGGTTGAAACCCAGCTGGCAGGATCTGTGTGAAATTGAGTAAAAAGCTCTAGGCAACTGAACTATACAGCAGCAGCTTGAGAAAGGCAGGAACAAACGGCCAAAAAACAGAGTGAGAGGGATGAGGACAGCGCGCATGCAGCCCCAGTAATACGAGGAAGGGAGTTGTTAGGAGGAAGAAAACAACTAAGCAAAAGAAATAACAGCAGGTACCTTGGGCTTGACGTATGGATGGCCCGGATGACGGTTCTGTGGCTCACAGTCATTCACTCGCTCTCGTACACACTGGTCTGACTGGCTGCCGTGTGGCGCCTCCTGTTCATTCCCACCCACGTGACAAGCATGGCGCCGGCGCACTGCGTCACTGCACCTCACGTGACTAACTCTTCCGGATTCAGCGCGGCTAATAGATCGGCGGCGCCGGCGGGAAGAAAAATTTGGACCCAAAGAAAAATCGACTGGCGGCGGTCGTCCACAGTTATGCGGGCCCAAGGGGCAGCTGCTTTGGGCCCCTCAACGATGACTGGGCCCGGGGCAACTGCCCCTTTTGCCCCGCGTTAAAGACGGCCCTGCCTCGAACAAGAGAGATACAGAGAGACGGTGCTCTTGTAGCGTGATATGAACCAGTGAATATGCAATAGAAAAGAAATTGTTCACACTCACCGATTCTGGATCCTTAAATATCCAGGCTCAACTTCTCAGCGCGTAGTACTCCTTATTGGTGAGTACCTTACCCTCTTTGTCCGCTTACTCACCTCTGGGTTTGGATCATTGTCCTGCTGCAGAACCTAATTTCGCTTCAGCTTGAAGTCACGAACAGATGGCCGCACATTATCCTTCAGGATTTTTTTGGTAGACAACAGAATCACACTACTACCACCATATTTTACTGTTGGTATGATGTTCTTTTTCTGAAATGCGGTGTTACTTTTACGCCAGATGTAATGGGACACACACCTTCCAAAAGGTTCAACTTTTGTCTCATCAGTCCACATTTTTCCAAAAGTCTTGGATCATCAAGTCGTTTTCTGGAAAAACTGAGACGAGCCTTTATGTTCTTTTTGCTCAGCAGCGGTTTTCGTCTTTGAACTCTGCCATGCAGGCTATTTTTGCCCAGTCTCTTTCTTATGTTGGAGTCATGAACACTGACCTTAACTGCATGTGAGGCAAGCCTAAGAATGTGACTGAACTGGAGGCTTTTGCCCATAACGAATGGGCGAAGATACCCGTAGATCGCTGCAAGACACTTGTGTCAAGCTATGCTTCACGTTTAAAAGCTGTTATAACTGTAAAAGGATGTTGTACTAAGTACTAAGATTGAATTCCACTTAGGGGTTGAATAAAACTGATAATGATGTGAGCACAGAAAAGACATTTGTGGTTATTTCATTATAAATGTTATGTTATATTTGTCTGACCTACACGTGCCTCTTTGATTTAATTGTAAGCAAGATGACTGAATGATCAAAATCAATGTCAAACTGGCCAAAACACTCAATTTCAGTGGGGGTTGAATAATTTTGAACACAACTGTAAAAACGTTTGCGTCTGTCGCCGCAGGCGGCGGACGCAATGCACATGTGCAAGCTTACTCGGAAGGACAACGGAAGGACATTGCCGGCTTTCGCGAGGGCCAAGAGAAAAAAAAATACAGCCGATGTGATGGCTCAAACTGGCCAAAACACTCAATTTCAGTGGGGGTTGAATAATTTTGAACACAACTGTATATATGTATACCATGTATACCCACTCAGACCTCATATATATATGTATACACACTCAGACCTCATATATATATGTATACCCACTCAGAAAAATGTATCAGACCTCAGACCAGATCATGCCCACTCAGATACATGTACACAGACCTCAGACCAGATCATGCCCACAAAGATACATATACACAGACATCAGAACATGCACACACAAATTAATATACACAGACCTCAGACCAGATCATGCCCACAAAGATACATATACACAGACCTCAGACCAGATCATGCCCACACAGATTCATATACACAGACCTCAGACCAGATCATGCCCACAAAGATACACAGACCTCACACCAGATCATGCCTGCAGCCCACACAGATCTCAGATCAGATCATACCAACACAGATACATATACACAGACCTCAGACCAGATCATGCCCACACAGATACATATACACACAGGGTCAGATTAAGATCTTTATGGGCCTGGAGCAAATATTTTGGTGTGCTTTTTTGGAATTTAATGAAATTAAAACATATTTTAGGTTATTTAATAGTGCAGATACGGGTATATCTAACGAGGCAGATGCTGTGTGAGAAAATTACCATTCAGGTTTCAATCATTTACAGCGTGTAAAACATTTTCACATTTTATCGTCCAAACCTTTGTGGTTACATATTCTATAGGACATTCCTGTTTAAAAAAATGAAATGGGGACCTGTACCTGTGTTTTTCTGAGAATATACCTTTTTAACCAAAAAAAATTAATATTTTTTCTTGCGTATAAAACACTGGCCTTGCTCCCAGCTTGGGAAATGAAAAGGGGAGTAATGGCAGTGGTATTGCTCATTTTATATGTGACAAATGGACAATGCCATTGCTTTGGAACTAAAAATAAATAAATAAAAAAGTTTTTTGTTTTCTTTTCTTTTAGATTTTACATTGTCATGTTTGGTATCAATGCAAAGACCAGACTCTGACCTGTCCAATGACACCTCTCTTGACCTTGTGAGGTGTAAAGATTAGTAACACAGGGAGGTTCAAAAGTCCCACCCAGTGCGCTTCGCTGCAGTGCGGCGGTTTAGATTTTTGATGTAACAATTCCTAATATTGTGCCATCACCTCCACACTTGAGATGGTTAGTGCAGTATCATTGTTCACTTTATAATTGAAAAGTGAAAAATTTTGCAGTGTTAGAAAGAAAAATAAGAAATATATAAATATATTATTTTTATTGTTACATAAAACCTGGTCATATTTGCTATCCTTGGAAAGACCATGCTCTCCCCTTTCCAGTGATACCTCACATGGCCCTGTAGCTGCTATGGAGTTGGAGCTATAGGGGTCCAAACGCCCATCAATGCAGAAATACAGGGTTATTCAAAGAGATCTGAATGGCTGCCGAGAGGTAAATTGAACACTGAAAATCAGTGTTCGGTTACCTTTCTTGGCCATTCGGCTATCCAGAGAGCAGGCAACTCGTCAAATGTTGGCGAATTTCCTGCACATACAATGCCTGTTCGGTGCCTGTTCGATGGCAGTGAAATCCCCATAGCTTCATCTATGCAGAGAAGAAAAACCAGCAGTGAAAAGTTGCTGACTTGCCCTGCCATTCGGTTGCTTCATGCGGCGGATTTATTCAGGCGAATCCCAAAGGCTTCAATGTTAAAAATATTCCCATTTTAATTCAATATCTAATAAACCGTTGATTATAATATTCTGCAGTAAAAAGTCTCTTCATTTATAGATCTTTTTTGGGATATTCTAAGCATTTTTCATGATTTTTTTGGGCAAAAAATTTTGCCGATTTTTTTTTTTTTTTTTTTTTTTAAACACTTGTTCTTTTTTCTGTAACAGCCCTTTTTATTATCATTCCTTGGACCTCATATGTAAATTTCAGACATTTTCGCTCAATAATTTGTTTGCAAAAGCGTTTCACTTTTCAAACATTCAAGCAAACTCTTTTTTTAAAACTCCATTCGTCTGCGGTGTCGGGTTTTTTCTGGCAGCTGCGCTGTGTGTGACCGGCTCCTGCTCAGGTTTCTCCGGCGTCTTCGGCGGGTTAATCCAGATGTTTTTGTGGGTTTCGTGTGCATTCGCCCTCGTTTTGCGGTGAGTTTTCGTCGGGTTTGCGCCGACTTTTCCCTGCATTATGGCGGCCCTGTGGTGCTTGCTGAATACACCGCAGGGTTGCCAAAATGGGATCGCCAAATCGCACCGAATTGAAGAGAACGAAAAGTCACCGAACGTGCGGTGGCTTTTCGATTCTCTTTGAATAACCCTGATAGTTATCCTTTCTCTGCGCCTATTCTGGGGCATGGACCTGGAGCTGCTGTTCCATCAGCCCCTATGTTAATCCGGTCTTGTATACACAGACCTGAGACCAGATCATGCCCACACAGACCTCAGACCAGAGCCTGAAATCGCACTGACAGGCTCAGTCAGAGTGGCGTTAGACTTCTGCTGCTGAGCTCCGCCCCTCAGTGGAGTGATGCAATGGTAGGTGGGAGGGATCTACAGGACACAGCGCATGCACCGTGTGCTGAAGATCCTGCCTCTCCTCTCATCGTGCCGCTCCGCCAAGGGTAAAGTTAGATTTTATCAACTCCCGTCACTCAGCGCCGCATCGTGACGCCGGCTGAACAGAGGTAGATGAAAAGCCTGGGCACGCTGATCGCCTCTCGAGACGCCTACAGGCGCTGCACATCGCATTGCGCTCAGTGTATCTCAGGCATTATACCAGTGTTCTTAAACCTGTCCTCAGGACCCTCAACCAGGCCATTTTGCAGATCACCTAGGGGAAATGCACAATGAATACCGCAATCACTGAGCAGCAAATCATATCACCAGGGGCGGACTGACAACGAATGGGGCCCCCGGGCAATAGGAGATCATGCGGCCCGCTTGTGCCACAGCCACAAGAGGCCAGACCCACACAAAACACCACCCCTGCAATGCAACACCCACATGAACATTTTTTGCAAAATTATTTATTTCTGGACTCATTAAATAATCTTTTTGAAAATTGTGTAAAGAAAATCCACTTGGACCTAGCAGCATATTGGGAAATCCATTGTGCCCCCTTCAGACTTACAGATAGTCACCACTGTGCCACGTCAGCCATCACCCACTCATTGCAGCTGAGGCTGTGCCGTGGCACAGAATGTCCCTGTGGCAAATGTGGGAAACTGCTGATCACTTTAAAAGATACTGTACATTATTGAGACACTGCATATTACAGAGGTCCACAACAATAAAACTCACAGTAATGTGCGGTGTGTATGAGCCTATCACAGATGTCTACAGCAATAAAACTCACAGTATGGTGCAAGGTGTATAAGCGTATCACAGAGCTCCACAGCAATAAAACTCACTGGAATGTGTGGTGTGTATGAGTGTATCACAGAACTCCACAGCAATAAAACTCACTGGAATGTGCAGTGTGTATATGAGCAAATCACAGAGCTGCACAGTAATAAAACTTGGTGATGGTTTATTCACCCCCAGCATATCCTTATTTTATTAGCCCCCCAGCATACCAATTGCAGACACCCCCAACCCCCCAGCATATCAATTGCAGACCCCCAGACACTCCCAGCATATCAATTGCAGACATCCCCAACTCCCCCAGCATATCACTTGCAGACCCCCAACCACCCCCACCGACATATCAATTGCAGACACCCCCCTCCAGCAAGTCAATTGCAGACCCCCCAACCACCCCCCAAGCATATCAATTGCAGACACCCCCAACTACCCCCTAGCATATCAATTGCATTGCACACCCCTTCCCCGGTCCCTCACCGGCATGCCCTATTGAAAAAAAGCTTCTGTGAGTATGTAGTATATCTTAGGTTGGCTGTCTCCGCGGGACCACACCCTATCAGTGCCTTCTTTATCCGATTCCGACTTCTCCTGCCTGCCGCTGCGTGCCCTCTGCACGCATTATGTGAGGGGGTGGCGCCAAAGCAGCGTGTCGTGCTTGAGGTTAGAACGTGGGCCTGACGGACGCACCATGTCCGCGTAGCTTTGTGTGTGAGTGATGGAACGTAGTCAGACGGACTGCATTTTTGACGTCCAGCATTTTTGACCGACAAAATGGTTTTTCATATCATGTATAAATTTTTTTCATTTTACATATTAATTTTATTTCCCATCTACATCAGTCAAAAAAAGTCCATAAAAAAACGGACCGTGTGGTGTCTACAGTATCATCAGTCAGAAAGTACGTCAGTTGTGCACAGACACATCTGCATTTGGATACTAGACTTTCTGATAGACCTTAGAGAGACCGAGATAAAGATACCTTTATACTGGCATCCAACAGGGCTGCGTGCCTAATCAATTGCTGTTTTCCCTGCTGATCTATAACTGTACAGCAATGCACAGCTTGAATAAGGTTGGCCATCCACTGGGTCCGTATTTGTGCGACTAACAAGTCATCCATAGTCATCCAACGCCGAACGCCGCTGAAGAGAGCCAGACTTAAGATAGAGAAAAAAAAAACTCAGTCGAATGCTGCCAAAGACCGCCGGACTTAAGGAATCTCTGGCTGCTGAAAGGGCTTTAACATACGTACTGCCCATTGGTCAATCTGGGTCATGCATAGTAGCATGCAGTGGATGACCCAGAAACCCAGATTGTTCAAAAAAGGTCTCAGCAGTTGGATGGTCAAGTCGGTTGTCCAACTTGGGAACCTGTGGATTTCCGAATGGCCAGCTTTATACTAATAGGGCCACGTTACATTCTTCACGCAAACGTTAACGCTCACTTGCGTATCACTACGCCGACTGGTGAGGCGAGATCCGGCTGGTCATGTGACCGGCAGGGGGGAACTCAGGGGGGAACTCGAGTGGATGCTCGCGGCTGCGATCAGCGCTGCTGCGAGCATCCCTGATTTTAACGGGCGGTAACAATGCAGGCAGCATTTTTGGCGTCTGCATTGTAATCCAGCATTAAAACGCGGGCGCAATGGGGAAAATTGCAGGCGCAGTTTTTCCTCCCTTGCACCCGCGTTTTAACGCTAGGATTTTAATTCAGCCCATAAATTTTCCAATGATATAATCACAACTATGGTAGGTCTTATCAGTAAAGGCGATGCATCAGCATACAGACAGGAAGTGTATAAGCTGATGGACTGGTGTAAGGACACACTACTGTCCCTGAACTTGGGTAAAAGGAGTTTGTTGTTGACTGTAAGAGGGTGCAGAATGATCATTGTCCACTGAATATTGATGGTCCCCCTGCCGAGACTGCTAAGAGTACAAAGTTTCTAGGTGTTCATTTGGTGGGGAGTCTCAGCTGGTCCATAAACACCAGTTCCGAGTAGCCAAGAATGCCCAGCAGTGTGTTTACTTTATGTGTAGGTTAAAAAAAATCCATCTCCCACCACCCATTCTTACTGTATTTTACCAAGGGACTAGCAGATGAATCACTGTCTGGTTCAGGAACTCACCCGCCACGATAGATTGCAAGATTCTACAGAGGACAGATGAAAACATTGCTGGGGTCTCTCTTCCCTCTATTATCGCCATTTATACTATACGTTGCATGTGTAAAGCTACCTTTGTTGCAGATGATCCCACACACCCGTTTACACAAACGTTTCACCCACAAATTGTACAATCTGGCTCAGTGCTGGATTAACCCTTTCTCTGCAGAGGACGTGTGGGGAACATCCTCATTGACGCCCGCTATATACGGGGTACGCTCCCCACACATCCTCCACAAGCAGGAACCCCCAGGCAGAAAATCACCTCTCTGTCTGGGGTCCCGCGGCGTTCTGACTTCCTTGAAGTCAGACGCGACTTTATACCCCTCCCGATGTCAATGACATCAGTGCGCCATGCGCGATGACGTCATTTTCAGGCAACCCCCTGGCAATGCCGGGATATCGCCTGAAAGGGAGGGGGGATCCTTTTGGATCCCTCTCCCTCCCCAAACGGGAGGGTCTGCAAAAAAAACCAGGCATCGCTTTTAAGGGCAGTGTCTGCCCTTTAAAGCGATGCCTGTTTTCAACCCCTTAAGTGCCGGATCGCGATCCGGCACCATTTGGTGCCAGATCACAATCTAGCTAAGGTGAGGGCCACCATCTTGGATGGCGACTCCACCTCAGGGTCCCCGGGATGACGTCAGTTAGCCGTGGAACCCCTAGCTGTTTCCCGGGGGGATTTCCTAAGGATTATCATCTTGACCCGCCATCACAGCTCTTCTCATTTGACGGATCTCAGTATAAATAAAAAGAGAAGAGCTGTGACGGCGGGACATCACATTCCACAGCACAACTTTTATGCTGTAGAGTGACTTGTGAACATTTATTTGGTCCTATTCATATTTTGCACTTTTGCACTTTTGCACGTGCACTTTTTGTGGTTTTAGGAAATATTCATTTAAAAGAGGACATTCTCGGATTTCTGTGCACATCACTTTGACACTTTTCGTGTATGCACTTTATTAAAAGAAATTATTTACGAGCACATGCACTTTATATATGCATTTGCACATGTGGTTTTTTGTACATCACTGTATCATAGGAACTGGATAATTTTATGCATGTTATAAGTTTATTATCACGTTCATTTTTTTGGACATGTTTGTGAATTTGCACAAGTTCTGTGATTTGTTGGTTCACTAAAGAGCATTTTATTCTTGCTAAGTGATTACTATATCAAGTGCTGCCTTAGGCCTTATTTGTAGCACATAGCGGTTGTTCAAACATATGTCTAGAAATATCATCTGTGTACGAAAATAATTGTTTTAAACCATTTACTGCGCCACTAGGACCCCCCATTTTTTAATGCAATTTTTAGTCTGATCTGTGTTTCATAAAACCATGCTGATTTTTGCTAATTACATTATACCTCCCAATAAATTCCTGATTATTATCCCTTAGTAACCCCTCAAATACTTTCCCAGCTACATATGTTAAGCTCACAGGTCTATAATTCCCAGGCAGACATTTTGAAACATTTTTGAATTTAGGGACCAGATCATCTGGTTTCCAATCCTGTGGTACCATTCCTGAAAGAAAATAATCATTCTATCGGCCAAATCTTTTTTTGGTAGTCATTATGACTTATGTTCTCAGAAATCTACCTAAACAAAAGTAGAGACATTTAGGAATTTCAAGAGTTCCAATCCTGAGACATTTGTATTTCCAACATTGTAGTGATAGTGGGCTTATTTTCTGACTGAGTGCTGCCTGACTGCATTTTTGTGGTTAGATATCTGTGTGCGTGTGTCCGTACCACGGCTTTGAGTCTGGATAGCAGCACGCAGTATGCAGCTTTGTAGAGACCCATTTTACTCCCCTCTTATTCAGTGTTTAGGGTAGCAGGAATTTGAATCTCCCAACACACCATGAAATGTGTAACTAGTCCTGACAGGAATATTACATCAACGTTATTTTGCATTATGCTAAGATCTGTTTCTGCGTGCGTTACATTAATGCTGTGTTTGTACAGCATGTGTAAGTGTCAGAGATGCAGCCTTCAGATGATTCCTGCGCCGCTACAACTCCGTATGTCATTGGGCACTCTTGGCACTGTGGCTATTCAATGCAAACTGAATGGTCACAGTGACCCTGTATGTCGTCCCCCCCCCCAGTTCCCTGCTTGGCTGATTCATGCTTCCAAGGTTGGAGGATTCACCTCTCCAGAAAAACTTGATGATTTGCCTTCTGCAAAGACTGCGAGTAAACAGTAGTTTATTGGTTCTCAAATGCTTGCTCGATCGTCAATCCTTGCCCGGTCACGTGAAAGCGCCAACGGTCTGATTGTAAGCCACAGTTTGTCACAGCTGTAGCAGCACCCACGGAGTCTAATGCTGGATTAACCCTTTCACTGCTGAACCATTTCACTCCTGTGTGTTGAGTTCATCTTGACCGCTTTGTGATCATCGCATATGAACACAATTTGAAGTCGTGTATTAATATAGGACCCAGTCAATTGATAAATCCTTATTTTCCCAGACTCGGTCAATTCACAATATATCTTTATTGTATGTATACGCCATGTCCCGTCAGAATCCTATAACACAATTTTTTTTTCAATAAATGTAAATTTCCATTCTGATTTCAATCATTTACAGTTTGCAATTTTTTTCTTCACATTTTATCATCCAAACTGCGCCCGCATTTTTCCCCCTAGCGCCCGCATTTTAGCACTAGATTACAATGCAGGCAGTAAAAAAGCTGCCGGCATTGTTACCGGGCGCTAAGCCCTAGGAGTCCATAGGACTCTATTGAAGCAGACGCCGGCAGTCACATGACCAGCCAGATCACAATACCAAACGCAAACGGGTTACTTAACCCGTTAGCGTTTGGATTGAAATAGGAGGAAACTACTTGGGCTAACGCTGACGATGGCAGGGGTGGACTGACCCATCGGGCACTTGGGCACTGCCCGAGGGCCCGCGGGTCAGTAGGGGCCCGGTTTAGGGCGACACACTGGGCCCCGCAGGTTTCCCTCTGCCTCTGATAGAAATTAACAGGCAGCCAGCGGCGCACTGTGAAAGTGCCTGAGCCGCCCCCTCACATGACGTGGCGCCAGTGCAACGTGCCTGCTCCAGTGTTAGACTGGGATGCAGGCACGCTACAGGCACCACCACGGTGTTTTCAGAGAGCGCCGCTGGCTGAATGTTAATTTCTATGTGCAGAAGGAAACCGGCAGGGGCTCACTGTGACGCCCCAAACCGGGCCCCTATCGACCCGCATCCCGACAGAGCTGGTGAGCAACAGGGGGGGGGGAAGCAATATATATCCATGTTTGAGCTACTGGGGGCAATTCATTACCATGTTTGAGCTACTGGGCAATTCATATCCATGTTTGAGCTACTGGGGACAATTCAATACCACGTTTGAGCTACTGGGGGCAATTCATTACCATGTTTGAGCTACCGGGGCAATTCATTTCCGTGTTTGAGCTACTGGGGCAATTCATTACCATGTTTGAGCTACTGGGGGCAATTCATTACCATGTTTGAGCTACTGGGGCAATTCATATACATGTTTGAGCTACTGGGGCAATTCATATCCATTTTTGAGCTACTGGGGGCAATTCATTACCATGTTTGAGTTACTGGGGCAATTCATATCCATGTTTGAGCTACTGGAGGCAATTCATATCCATGTTTGACTAACTGGGGGTAATTAATATACATTTTTGAGCTGCTGGGGGCAGTATATATCCATGTTTGAGCTGCTGGGCGCAGTATATATCCAGATGTGAGCTGCTGGGGTCAATATACAGTGGCAAGAAAAAGTATGTGAACCCGTTGGGATTACGTGGAGTTTTGCATGAATTGGTCATAAGATGTGCTCTGATCTTCATCTAAGTCACAAGAATTTGAAAAGCACAGTCTGCTTAAAATAATACAACACAAACATTATATGTTTTTATTGAACATAACCTGTAAACATTCACAGTGCAGTGTGGAAAAAGTATGTGAAACTTTGGTCTTAATAACTGGTTGACTCTCCTTTGGCAGCAATAACCTCAACCAAACATTTCCTGTAGTTGCAGATCAGACCTGCACAACGATCTGGAGTAATTTTGGACCACTCCTCTTCACAAAACTGTTTCAGTGTAGCAATATTCTTGATGTCTGGTGTGAATCGCTCTCTTAAGGTCATGCCACAGCATTTCAATCGGGTTGAGGTCAGGACTCTGACTGGGCCACTCCAGAAGGTATATTTTGTTTTGTTGAAGCCATTCGTTTCTTGAATTACTTGTATGCTTTGGGTCATTCTCCTGTTGCATCACCCATCCTCTGCGGAGCTTCAGTTGGCAGACAGATGGTCTTACGTTTTCCTGCAAAATGTCTTTAAACTCTGGAATTCATTTTTCCATCAATGACAACAATCCGTCCAGGCCCTGAGGCAGCAAAGCAGCCCCAAACCATGATGCTCCCTCCGCCATGTTTTACAGTGGGGATGAGGTTTTGATGTTGGTGTGCTGTGCCTTTTTTTCTCCACACATACAGGGTTATCCAAAGAGATTCGAAAAGTCACCGCACGTTCGGTGACTTTTCATTCTCTTCAATATGGTTCGTGTTGCCGATCCCATTTCTGTGACCCTGCGGTGTATTCAGCAAGCACCACAGGGTCCCCGAATTGCAGTGAAAAGCTACCGCAAACCTGACGAAAACTAACCGCAAAACCCAGCGAATGCTCGCCGAAAAACCCTCAAAAACATCTGGATTAACCCATTGAAGACGCCGGAAAAACCCGAGCAGGAGCCGATCACACACAGCGAAGTCGCCAGAAAAAGCCGAGAAAAAGCCGACACCGCAGACAGAGGGAGGTGAATAAATTAGCAAAACAGTTTGTATGAATGTGAAAGTGAAAAGCTGTTTGCAAAGAAACTACTGAGCGAAAATGTCGGAAAATTGCATATGAGGTCCAGGGAATGATAATAAAAAGGGCTGTTACAGAAAAAATTAGTAAACTTAAAAAAAAAAAAAAATCTGAAAAATGCTTATAGTATCCTAAAAAATCTATAAATAAAGAGACTCTTTACTGCAGAATTTTATAATGAACGGTTTATTAGATATTGAATTAAAACGGGAATATTTTTAACATTGAAGCCTATGGGATTCTCCTGAATTAACTTGCTGAATTAAACCACCGAATGGCAAGGCATTTCGTGAACCTTTCACTGCTGGTTTTCCTTCTCTGAATAGCCGAAGCAGTGCATTTTCATGGGGATTTCACTGCCCTCAAACAGGCACCGAACAGGCACCGTATGTGCAGGCAATTCGCCAGGATTTGGCGAATTACCTGCTCTCTGGATAGCAGGTTACAAGAAAGGTAACCGAATGCTGATTTTCAGCGTTCGGTTACCTTTCTCAAGCAATTCGGATCTCTTTGGATAACCCTGATAGTGTTGTGTGTTTTTTCCAAACAACTCATTTTTGGTTTCATCTGTCCACAGAATATTTACAATAATATCACACGGATTGGACTCAAGGTTTGCTCACTCTTGGCTCCAATTAGCTCTTGGAGAAGTCATTAGTCTAGGGGTTCACATACTTTTTACACCCTGCACTGTGAATGTTTACTTGTTCTGTTCAATAAACACATGAAAACATATAATGTTTGTGTTGTATTATTTTAAGCAGACTGTGTTTTTCAAATTGTTGTGACTTAGATGAAGATCAGAGCACATTTTATGACCAATTCATGCAAAACTCCATGTAATCCCAAAGGGTTCACATACTTTTTCTTGCCACTGTATATCCATGTGTGAGCTGCTGGGGGCAATATATATCCATGTGTGAGCTGCTGGGGGCAATATATACCCACGTGTGAGCTGCTGGGGGCAATATATACCCATGTGTTGTGTTGTAGGGGATGGGTTTTTTATGGGTGTGGCTTCCTTTGGGTGCGGAACAAGGGTGCCCCATGAACTCCTATTGCCCGGGGGCCCCATTAGTTGTCAGGTGAGCGCTAACGTTAGCACCAAGTATGTAATTTGGCTCGTAGACTTTATTTATTTATTTATTTATAAAGGATTTTACCAGGAAGGATACATTGAGATTTCTCTCGTTTTCAAGTATGTCATGGGTTCAAGAGCATTGAAATTTTACAGTTGTTACAGAAATACAAAGTAATAAATGCAAGATATTAAAAGCAAAACACAAATATACAGATTAACACGGAAAATAAATATGTAAGTAATATAGTTAGTATATTAGTATATTACTATACTTTAATGGAGATGGTGAGTTTACACCAGGCTTGGAATCTAGTCCTGTGTGTTTTCATGGTGTGTGGATCAGACTGGTGGTCTTGCCATGGAATAAATGTTTCAAACACTTTTTGATATTTCATAAAACAATTGAGATCCTCGCGCAGTGTGGGGAAAATCCGTAGATTTTCTTTTAAATAATCCCCTCTAGGTTTCTAAAATATACAAAGATGAACATACATTGCGCAGTATGTCTGAAAAATGGGGAAATCAATAGAAAAAAGTGGCTGTTCAACTCACTTTTTCCAGAGCCACATATAAGCCGGCTCTGAGCAGTAAGGCAAAGGTATAATGGTGATATTTGGTGATATCCTCACTGGTACCAGCAGGCACATGCACATGCAGGCAATTCACCAAAATTTGGCGAACTGCCTGCACTCTGATTAGACAAATGGCCCCTAAATGTCCCTGTACGCTGAATTTCAGTGTCTGGTTACATTTCAGGGCCAGATCGGCTCTTTCTGAATAATCCTGAGTGTGTATAATATATATCGCAATATGTTTACACTCATGAGACAATAATAAGGGTATCAGCGGTCTTTTTAAGTGAGCACTGTGATTTGTTATCATGTTTTCTTGTCATTGATTGTTTGTTTTAATTTTTATATGTATTCAATAAAGATTCAGTTTCAATAAGGATTATTCCTACCTTTAGATTAGCCGTCCACTGGGTCCGTAATTGGACGACTAACTTAGTCGTCAGACTACGGCCAACATAGTCGTACGACCTGGGTTGTCCATTGCAAGTGACTATGGATGATCCAAAAAGACCACTGAACGCCGCTGAAGACCGCCAGACTCCAATATTAAAAAAAATGGGTGCCGGACAAAATGCCTTCAGCCAGGTTCCCTAATGCCAACATCCCGATGGCCAACTTCCAGACAGAACAAGTGCCGGACATCCCAGCTTCCCTACACAGCCAACTTCCAGACATCCATAATCCCAGCAGCTAACCCTAAAACTAACACCCTAACCCTAGGTTTAAGGGGGTTAGGGCTAGGTTTAGGAGAGGTTAGGGCTAGGTTTAGGGGGTTGGGGTTAGGGCTACGTTTAGGGGAGTTAGGGCTAGGTTTAGGGGGGTTAGGGATAGGTTTAGGGAGGATAGGGCTAAGTTCAGGGGGATTAGGGCTAGGTTTAGGGGGGATAGGGTTAGGGCCTAATTTAGGGGGTTAGGGCTAGGTTTGAGGGGGTTAGGTTAGGGCTAGCTTTAGAGGGTTAGGGCTAGCTTTAGGGGGTTAGGGTTAGGGCTAGGTTTAGGGGGGTTAGGGTTAGGGCTAGGTTTAGGGGGGGTTAGGGTTAGGGCTAGGTTTAGGGCCTTAGGGAGTAGGGTTAGTGTTAGCCTCTGAGATTTTGGAAGTCTGGAAGTTGCCCGTCAGGGAGTTGTCTGTGTAGGGAAGTTGGCCGTGTAGGGAAGTTGGCCGTCGGGATTTTGGCATTAGGGAACCTGGTTGTTGGGATTTCGACCCAAACCCAAAAAAAACACCATTGAACACTGCAAAGACTGCCAGACTGCGAAAAAAGAAACGGAACTGTGTTATTCTTCTAACAGGTGTTTCAACCAGTAAAAATGCATTTAAAAATGCTTTTATGAAAGAATAAAAAGGTGTTACAGAATAAAAAAATTGGGAATCAAAACGTTCATCAAATACCAAAAATACAAAGAGATGTTCAGAAAAAATAATAAATAAAATAAGTTTGCTGAAAATGAAAAGAATAGATGGTTTAATAAAAAATATAAATATGAAAATATTATTTTACATTGAAACCTATAGCATTCGCCTGTTTAAACCTGTTAAACTGAATCACAGAAAATCAGGGCATTTCCCTGACACTTTGGTGTAGTTCGGCGTTCTCTGAATAGATTAACCATTACTTCTCTATGGGAGAATTTCCCTGCTGGCTAACCACACCGTATATCAATTACTCTGCTTTTTCATGTATGCTGTACTAGGTTGTCCGACTTTGTCTGACAAGTCCTATTCAAATGTGAAGGGTCGCTAATGTGATATAGTCATCCGAAGTCGTCAGAGGCATTGGGCGAGGGTTGAATCTCCACTGTGTTGTGGGATTAGTTGAAAGACTACAGGCAACTATGTCCGACTTGTTAGTCAGACGATTACGACCCAATGGACGACCAGCCATACTTCTTGTGCATACAATCAGATTATAATCAAAATGACACTCTAACAAGTCTAATTCTAACAGGATATAGCGTAAGAACAAATATACCGTCATTCTGTTATTGTAATGATGGTATTTCCTCTCTGTTGACTTTCACACATTTAACATTGCAATAATTCAAACATTCCTGTCTGTACCATTATTACTAACGCAAACTTTCAAATCTCATAAATATTTACTGAGTGTTATTTTCTTTTGTTAATTTTAGGTCTGCCTTCAGAGATTGGAGTTTTGATTTTCTCTGAAATCGTGGTTCCTTTTAAAATGAGGTAGGCACTTTTTTCAGTCTCAATGTTTAAATGTAAAACTAATGTTTATGCACAGTCTATTACTTTTGCTACACTCTACACCAGCAACTCTTGGCTAAACTCTACAGACTACAAAGAGTAAGCAGATAGCAGTATTTAATCTATTTCTGGACAATACAAAATACAGTAAAAAAATGTGGAGAACAGACACTCAGAGCAAAATGAAACGTGAACCCCGTCGCCCAGAGCACCAACAGTGCAGTCCCAAACCACACCAGATACAACAAAAAAGACAGAGAACCGGAGCTCGGCGCTCCCGCGTTCACGGTATAGAGGAAATCTCTTCCGTGTGGAGAAAAAGATATACGTTATAACATAGGGTAAATATTTTACTGTCTTGGACAATTCATAGTTCGTCAGAGTATTCCTAAAAGGGAAAAAAATGTATAATAGTGAAGTCCAGCTTTCACAAAAATGAAAGAGTAGGGGGGGGGATGGATCCACTCACACTCTCCAGAGCCTCGTTAGGCTCGATCACCTCGCCTGCGGGTGTTTCACACGGCTCACCCGATAGCCCTCAGTGGTTGACTCGTCTTGTAGCCTTGGTGTCCCTTCAGAATCCTAGGTAGTCCACAGGTCCTACAATGGTTGAGTACCATTGGCCCTCAATGGTTAACTTATCTTATGGCCTTGGTATCCCTTCAGAGTCCTGGGTAGTCCACAAGTCTTCCACTGGTAGAAATCTGCAATACTCAATAATATAGGAAGGATTCTATCCCTGTGCTATCCTGCATGAAGTCAGAATAAACAGGTCTAGGAAACAACCAATTTGGCAACTCTATCCAACACACAAAACTGCAGCCAGACAACCCTTTCACGCTCTGCTCCTGCTGCTCATCATCATTATAGACATTGGTGTCTATAATGATGATGAGCAGCAGGAGCAGAGCGTGAAAGGGTTGTCTGGCTGCAGTTTTGTGTGTTGGATAGAGTTGCCAAATTGGTTGTTTCCTAGACCTGTTTATTCTGACTTTATGCAGGATAGCACAGGGATAGAATCCTTCCTATATTATTGAGTATTTCAGATTTCTACCAGTGGAAGACTTGTGGACTACCCAGGACTCCGAAGGGATACCAAGGCCATAAGATAAGTTAACCATTGAGGGCCATTGGTACTCAACCATTGTAGGACCTGTGGACTACCTAGGATTCTGAAGGGACACCAAGGCTACAAGACGAGTCAACCACTGAGGGCTATCGGGTGAGCCGTGTGAAACACCCGCAGGCGAGGTGATCGAGCCTAACGAGGCTCTGGAGAGTGTGAGTGGATCCATCCCCCCCCCTACTCTTTCATTTTTGTGAAAGCTGGACTTCACTATTATACATTTTTTTCCCTTTTAGGAATACTCTGACGAACTATGAATTGTCCAAGACAGTAAAATATTTACCCTATGTTATAACGTATATCTTTTTCTCCACACGAAAGAGATTTCCTCTATACCGTGAACGCGGGAGCGCCGAGCACCGGTTCTCTGTCTATTTCTGGACAATGTCCGTTCTTGATATAATTATTTCTTAGTTGCAATTCAAAGTGTTAATACAGAATGGCACGCAGGCCCAGATGCAATAACTGTTTTAATGGACAATAAGGTTGCAGGTTTTCAAAGGAACATCACACCTCAAAATATCAGTGTCTCACAATCTGCATGTTACTTTCCATTATCAAGGCTATTCAGAGGTGAAAAGTAGAATGGCTGGAGAATGGAAAATATTAGGTCAAAATAGCCGATTTGGAAAGTGAGATAAATGACCTAGAATTTTCCATTCTCCAGCCATTCTCCTGCTTTTCACATCTCTCTGAATAACCTTGTAAAAATTGTAAAAGAGAGGCACTGAGAGCAATGGAATTGCTTGAACCAATGGGAAAGCACCATTCATCTCAAGCAATTCAAAAAATGCTTCCATGGGAGGCAGGCCTCCCATGCTTTGATTGACACAGGACAGTCATGTGACTGTCCTCGTCAGTCATGGGGACGTGCCGCGGGGCTGTGTGCCTGGAGGCACATCCTGGAGAGCAGCAAAAGATCCTGGGGAGCCCTGACAGCAGCAGGATCCTGGGGAAACCCTGAGAGAGCAGCCAGATCCTGGTAAGCACTGACAGCATCCAGTTCCTGGGGTGCACTGACAGCAGCCAGTTCCTGGGGAGCACTGAACCTGAACCTATGTAACCTGTGTATATCTGGCTCTGATACTAGTCAGTGCCTCACCAGCCTCTGACCTCACCGCACGTCACTGTTACACAGACAACACAGAGGCGAATTTCATAGGCAAAAAGAACTACAGCCACCAGTCTGGGCCTGAATCATGTGTTTGAGTGGGACGGGGTCTGAAACCCCAACACATGATTACAAACACGAACTGTCCAGGTGAAAACTGACAGGTAGCAACCCTTCTCTGTGCATATAAATATCTTAGGACTGATGTCTGTGTGCGTGTTGTCAGGGTGTGTGCAAGCCTGTGCAGTGGGTAAATGGGGTGTCTGGCCATACATTTCAAAATGTCCATAAATTGGACAGCCTTTCAGCAAAATCCTAAATTATATACTGGAAAGTGGTCTCATGACATCATATAAAAGTATCGGTAACGGTGAGTACCTGAAAAAAATATTGATACTTGAACTCGGTCTTAAAATAATGGTATCGCCAAATGGCTAGTGTACATGATAAAGAATATCAAAATGAATGGTTTCTAATTAACAGTTACAGTTACAAGTTTTTATAAACAGGTTCCGTAGCGCTGGACAACTAACAAATGTAACATGTGTGCGCACCCTAAAATATGGGCAGGCTGCTATCAAACGCCTACTAAGACCACATACACCTCATAGATGAACCAACCAAAATGTCTATTCAGCAAAGTATGTTATTTAGTATCAGCACTAAGTGCACATATACCGCAACTGGCTAGTACTTTGGCAGTTCGTGCTGCCTAATATATCCGCTACTTGTCTGTACCGTTATAATGCTAACCATCTCACACCAGAGAACCTGCCAGAATCACGCCACGATGCTCAAACCCAATTAGGACAACCAGTAGACAACACACTGTTAAAAATGCATGCCTTGCATGACTCGACACGTTTCGCCGTTACAACAGCTTTTTCAAAAGTTCAGTGAACACTGTTATTAAACTGCTTATATTATGCATACATTTCCTTCATCCTGTCTTACCCTTTAAATAAGTTTTCAAATATGATGCCAAATCGTAGGGTGCACAGTCACATATGTTACATTTACTGCTTACAGACGGGAAATAATCACCAACAGTTTTGAAGTTGTTTTATTATGCAGAGAGCTTCATTACCTATTACCATGCAGATGCACACTGGGAACAAATAGTCCGTACTGGAGCCATTAACAAGTCCAAACAAAAATTTGCCCTACATGGCTTCTTTTTACTATGTCATACTAGGGGCCTGCATGTTTCCTCTTGGCAACAAT
The DNA here is from genome assembly GCA_009667805.1 of Leptobrachium leishanense. Lineage (NCBI taxonomy): Eukaryota > Metazoa > Chordata > Amphibia > Anura > Megophryidae > Leptobrachium > Leptobrachium leishanense. The sequence goes on along the minus strand of CM019064.1, from coordinate 367,510,702 downwards.
TTCTGTGAGGAGATACACTGGGATGTTTTGGGAATTAATTCCTGAATGCTTTCTCCTTATACTCTTTTTATTACTCTGATGGAAGCACTTCCAGGTTTGTGTTCATGCAAAAGACTGGCTTGGATAACCTAATATAGAAATATAAAATTATTACTACATTTCAACATGGTAGAGGAAATATATTCATCACTAAATAAGCAAAGGATAAATGAAGAAAAGGATAACAAACGACCATCTACTAAATTACAAAACAAGATTTATAACTTGAAATACAAAACTCAAGAAAAAAGTCTGGGCCACTCTGATAATACACATCAACAGGCAAAAATCATCTGAAACATCACAGGGGGCTCTAGTCACTGTACACAGAGGTACCACTGAAAAAGATCAACTTTCCAGTAATTGCATAAGTAAACATGGACTTATACTTTGAATTGAAAAGCTATTTGTTATACAATAAGAAAAGCTTACTACAGCTGAGTTAATATTCAGCCACCGTCCAAAATACACAGTGGAAAATGTATTTAAAAAGAGTTAATGCATGTCAATGCCCATGATTAAGTAGCATCTGCTCCTCTTGCGAAATGGGTGGGAAGATAGAGGAGTCATTTATAGAGTCATTCGTTTTGGAAAAATTCTGAATTTGGAACTAAATTTGATAATTCGTATTCGGAAGTAATGACGAATCAATACGATACGAACTCGAAACAAAACGGTATATAACTAATTTATTTCGTGTTACACTGTCATCATCATTAAAAGAAAAATTTGAATAACTGATATCAACTATTGAATTTGAAATGAACTATCAAATTGATATCAACTATTGAATTGATCTTAACTTACAATACAAGTAATAGTCAGCAAAGGACTTTATGAAACAAATTCATTTTGTTTCACTGTTTAATTTGACTCAAATACTAAATCTGTGACACAGCTTTAACCCTAGCTTTTCTTTTAACAGCAAAATTTGATTAATTGGGGTTTTATCTAGTGATCCAAAATTCGAATTGATATCAACTATCGAATTGATATATGAAATTCGAATCGATTCGGAATTTCAAATCGATTTGAAATTTCAAATAGATACGAAAACAAAACTAAACGAAATTAGTTACAAAATTCCGAAAACAAAATGATTTAAAAACGTCACGAAACAAAACTAAATGAAACAAATTTTTCAGCCATACAAATCCCTATAGAGAACATCAGAAACAATTCACCAATTAATTTATTATATATTAAAAATGGTGCAAGTTTTACATCTTGTTGTAGTGACTACTGTCTGATGAGCACCACAATGATTAAATATTCAGTGACAAAGTGTTAAAGGGACACTTTAGCCTTCAAGACCAAATTGGCTAATTTGGTCATGGAGGTGTCTCTTCTCATCCTACCTGCAGCTCTTTCTTTTGGGACTCTGATCAGTTTAGCACCAGTGGTGGCTGACCATTAGGGCAATAGGGCAATGTTTGAGGTTCCCAGTCTTCTGTTGCTTGCATGCAGAGGAAGCGTTGAGTTGCGCCGCCCTCTGCACCACAGGTAATTGGTAAGTTTATGATTTTTTACAATGTTTAAGTTTCATTGTTACATGCTATAGCAAAAGGATTTCAAGTGAATATAACCTTGATTGACCATCCCTATACCCTTCCCTCATGGTTTTGGCCTGGAACTAACAAAATGCCATGTGACCAGGAGATGCTTAAATGTCTAGCCATTCTAACGGCTCTCAATGCAAGCTCATCTAGGAATGAATTACTGTAGCCTCAGCTCTGGTAAATATACGAACCCCATAGATTTTAATGGGTCTGCAAAGTTTACCAGAGCTCTGGATTTATGTAAACACCAACATTGAAATACAGCCTTGTGTGTTTTCTGTGAGATGCAATTGATCTGATGACAGTCAGGAATTCTGGAGGCTAGATTCCAAGGCTGCAAATCTATGTTGATGAGAACACGTGGAGGGGTCCGATTGGTCTCCATGGAATAGAATGTTGTCCTGGAGATTCTAACAGTGGTTCCCATTATTTACACGTTGATCAGTTACTAGTAGGGAGCCTCTAAGAGTTTTATGACTAATGCCACATTTTCCCATTAGCGACTCAGCCAGGGTTGGGCCCCAAGGTCTGGAAATACCAATAATGAATTGTTTTCTATAAAGGTTATTTGGAAGCACTGTGCGTGTGGATTTGTAGCACAGTGTAAAGAGGAAAATGCTATTGATTACTACTCTGTTGACAATTAGCTCACATACATCTGTGAGTCAATTTACCCACTGATAAGCAGGTGTCAGGCTGTTTACATGGCCCTTTGTTGTCAGCTTATGTCAAGTCACATAGGTGGACATACAGTAAAGGAGAAGGTCCAGGCATTCCACATTGGCTTCAGACAGTGTACTTTTATTGGGAAATTAGTGACATTTAGACCATGATGTGGCCTTTTTCCAATCTGAGATGAAGGTATAATGTTGCTGTGGAATTAGAGTAAAGGAACACGCTACTTAAAAGTAACGTGTCCCTTCTTTTTGCCCTTAAATATTGGCCAGAAGCTGCTGACAGCCTCTGCCCAATTACTAAGAAAAAAGCGGTGATGTTACTAGTGGCGCTATGAAGTGGGATAGTGGAATAAAGGTGAAATTAGGTTATTTGTTTTTTTTATTTTATGACAATATCAGGGTTATTCAGAGAGCGGTGAAAAGCAGGAGAATGACTGGAGAATGGAAAATTCTTGGTCAAAATTGCCGAACCAGAAAAATTCTCACATTTATCTCACTTTCCAAATCGGCTATTTTCACCTAGAATTTTCCATTCTCCAGTCATTCTCCTGCTTTTCACCTCTCTCTGAATAACCCTGTATGTGTCTGCTGCAAGCCCTTAGGGATGTGTCTGACACCCTACAGACGTTATGAAGGAAACAATATTAGAAAGAATCCCTTAGGCGCATCCATGTAATATTCTGCTTATTCTTATGTGCAAAATGAAAACCTATAATTGTGACGGAAAAACTAGTCGTGTAACATAAATGATTACCGCGTGCCCAACTGGATTGTAGTGAATGCTGTGCACTGAAATTGTGCTAATAGCGGCAGTGTGGTTGTTTATATATGTATATCCTTTTTTTTTTATAAAGTTTGATACAGGTTACAGGGTTAGGGGTAAGTAGCAGGAAAAAATTGCATAAATGAGTGATTGAAGGTCTAGAATATCGGCAAAGATCTTCTTCAAATCTTTCCAATGGTTTCTAAAGAGGGAACATAAGCCAGAGAAGCAAACGATTGTGCAGTATCCAATGATCCAGTAAGTACCCAATAGGGGACAAGCAGGGGCCAGTACCGTTGGGTACTGCACAATTGTTTGCTTCTCTGGCTTATGTTCCCTCTTTAGGAACCATTGGAAAAATTTGAAGAAGATCTTTGCCGATATTCTAGACTTTCAATCACTCATTTATGCAATTTTTTTCTGCTAGTTACCCCTAACCTGTATCAAACTTTATACAAAAAATAAAAAAGAAATATATATATATTCGTATACATATATAAACAATCACAGTGCCGCTACGACTAGTTTTCCGTCACAATTATAGGTTTTTCATTTTGCACATAAGAATAAGCAGAATATTACACAGTTGCGCCTAAGGGATTCTTTCTAATATTCTGCCCAATTATTATTTTTTTTATTTTGCCGCAATCTACTCACCTTTTCTCCATCACCATGTGCAGCTCCTCGCCTTTGGTTCAAGGACTCCCGACCCCAGAAGTCCCTGAGGCATTTCTGTGCAATTTGCACTTCCTGCACTACTTGCATAGCGTAGGAAACGCAAATTGAGCACTGTAACGGGACTTGCAAACTTTACGTATGCAAGTCCCATTGTGCCTGCACAGAATGATGTGTGCAGCTCTGATTAATTGCGGCCTCTCTGAGACCAATCGCTAACGAGATTGGTCTCAGAGACAGTGACATGTGCATGCTCCCTGAGTGCCGAAGTCACTAGTAACTGAGTAGTAACCGGAACCAGGAAACTCAAATTTCCTGGCTGCAGTTGATGCTGGGTGGGTGGAGGAAACTCCTCCACTTAACCCATTATTTAGCAAAAAGGGAGGGGGTGGATGGGCACTCCACACATACTGTCAAAGTGCTCAGGGTGTGTAGAGTGTTCCTTTAGGGCAAATGCAAATCAATGCACCTGCTATGAATTTGAGGATAGTAGCTGCTAAAAAAAAAATCGACACATTTTAGTGTTTGTTTTTCTCCCAATTTGCATTGTGATACAAATTTGATTTCTCCTGGCACGCCATATCAAACTGAGAGCACTCAGCACATTACAAAGCCCTTGGCTATTGACGGTCTGTCCAAATGCATTTGAGCAATGTTTAAGTGGGAACTTTGGTGCGTAATATATGAAATCTTGGATGGATTTTAAGAGAAGGTATCCTTTAGCACAGTTCTAATGACTTCACATGGTTCCTTCAAAAGAAAGTGCCGTGGCCTACCTAGGTGGTAGCCGATGCCTCCATACCTCCGCAAAGCCCACTCAAGGAGGGATGCTGATGCCCCTTGTAATCCAAGTACAAGAAGGAGTCGGACTTCAAGCAGGAGATAGTGCATTCAGAATTTTATTCAGGGGAAAGCAACCCACACTAGACGTGATGTTTCGGCCCAATGGCCTTAATCATCACATTCACATTTTTCCTTCTCCTGCCCCATGGTAACAAAAATAATATTGTATTATTAATTTGGAAATGTTTGCTTCACAGTCCTTCATCTTCAATGGTTTGAAATCATATAGAAGGTCAGCAGGTGTCCCATGAACCCATATCAGCTGACTGGTGGAACTGTGAACAAATATGTTTTGTAGCGCTTGCGGTTCCTTTGAGTTTCCATGGAGGTTTTTTAAAAAAAACTTTTGTTCTCGCTGCTTGTGTGATGCTACAGGTGTTCAGTGTACCTGGATTTGCATGCTGAGAGGAATATTTGTTTGTCTCTTACTTGTTTTCTCAAGTGCAATTCACATATCTATATCTGGTCTTGCATTATTTATATTGCAAACGTGATGAGTCTGGGTTTTAAAGTAAATTAGTGGAAGAAGTAGTAGCATTCATAGGGTTGCATATACAAAAGCCCTTGTCCAACAATACAATTAACGTAAGACTGTCAAAAAATTAGACCCTCTCGTTTTCTTTCCTGACAACATCTACATGATTATTATATTTTACTGTTTGTTCTAGTTAGGTTTAAATACTAACCTTTTCTCTAGTGACGCTCAGCTCCTCAGCCTCTTCAGCTCCAGGGATGCCAAGTGTAGACGTCACTGGAGCTTCCTATGCAAACTTTGTAGCTTGCACAACTTTTGTATTTAAGGCTAAGCTATGCAAACTGCATAACTTGGGCAATTGTCAGACACAAGGTACGCAAGCATTTGTGCAGAACGATTGATTGGTGTGACTGCAGCACCAGTCGACAACTGCTGTCACTCCGAGCTCCTGCTCCTGAGAGTGTCTATGAAGACCAGATGATGTCGGCAAGCATTGGTCCCTGAACTGGTCCCCAGCAGGTGGGATATACAGTATCAAATCCCATCTGCTGAGTGACAGTTGTGTGGGAGGAGGAAGCCCTCCACTTATCACACCAGTACCAGGAACACAGAGCTGGAGGGGGGGATGGAGGATGGAAAGGAGGGGGGGTCACTTGACACAGTTTAACCAATTTAATAAGCTAAAGTGGTTAGGGTGTGTAGAGTGTCCCTGCTGGAATACAGACGCTCCCTTCACCATTCCATCCTGGTGTTTGAGAGCTTTTGTGGGAAGCTACCACCCTACCTGAATAGACTGCTTTCACCAGCAGTTCCCTCATCCTCCAACCTCTGATCCAGGACCAGCACCTTACTTGCAGTACCACAATACAAAAAGAAAGTGGCTCGATCCTCATTTTCCTACAGAGCATCAGCACCCCAATTATGGAATAACCTCCCAGACGCCATCAAACATCAAGGAATGTGGTACGGAGGAGGCGCTAAAGTGAATAGGATATAGGTAAAAATATGTATGCAGCCTACTGGGAGAAGAACACAAAACCTCGACAGAAATGTGTTTAAGGTACGGAAAGGGGTGGGAGTTACTCCAGTGGCGCAAAAAGGGGAGGTAATTAGCGTAGAAACTGCGTGTAATGTAAAAAAGCAGTTTAAAACAGCTGTAGGAGCACAGTCTCAGAGCAGACCAATGATAAAGTGCTATCTAGAGAAGGTGCAAATGCAATCGGAAGTGCATATAGTGCAAATGGTATCTAAAAACGTTGTGCACGTTAATGGCGTACTGTGAAAAGTGCATTAATTTTGAACAGAACAAATTCTGTAATAAGAACAGTTCATAAAAACACATAAAAGTACATAAAAAGGCGTAACAAAAGCAGCACACGCTTTTGTGCAAAGGTGCAAAGATAAAGTGCAATTATAATGACACAAAAATAGTAATAAAAAATAGTCCAAAGGTTGTGCAAAAGTCTAGTAAACAGTCTTATTTAAAGGGAGGGCTTAACTAAATGTGTGAGCCTCTCACTTATACCGTCCATATACGGAGATCCTCAAAATAGGGGAGAAAAAAGGTCTTGTTCTTGTTGTCCTAGTGGATTCTGTGTTCTAATGGGTTCCACGTTCTCGTAGTGCGGGGAAGGGAAAAAAAGGAAAAAAGAGAAAAATAGTGCAATATTGTCTGGATATGTTAATCGTGGACAAATGTAAGAAAAGTGCACACTTACACTTTCCAGAGCCTATGTGTTCCAGGCTCTGGTTCAAAGTGCACTGGGCCAAGTATAGAGTGGCCTCTGCCCTTCTTTTGAAGTTGTTATTCACCTCGGATATAAAGGAACAGAGTATTCATAGCGCAACTTGAATGGTGGCTAGATACATTAATAGGTATAGAATTGGTCTCACTCACCGATGGTGGAGCCTTGTTCCAGGCTCAACTTAATGGCAGATAGTGCTCCTTTGCTCGGTGGGCACCGTCACCTCTTTAGCTGCACCTCTTTGGCGGTCTTCTACCGACTCGGAAGGGTGGATGCAGTAAATAGACCATAAGAAAACGGCAGCAAAACCACGGATGGATAAGTTAAAACGTGGTTTATTGAAAAATCTAAAATAACAATGGGGAGGAAGGGAAAAAGGGGAAAATGATGGAGGATACGCGTTTCGGCAGCTCACGTGCCTTCTTCAGTCCATAATCAAGGAAAAAAAGGGGATTGCCTGACAAGTAAGGCTAGAAAGAAGCAGAGTGGTAGATGGGTGAAAGAAATGGAGGAGGTGCTGGAGGGAGAATGCAAACTTTGTGACCAGCTTCATAGAAAGGTAGAGACTTTGAAATGGCAACTAAACTTTGCCACCCAGAGCAAGAGAGAGCTGGATGAGATAAGACAATCCAGAGACGATGCTCAAGCTAATGTACAGCGCCTGGGGGTGGATATCACTAGTTTACTGAGTTTACTTAAGGCTGCTGAGCGAGCCAAGGAGAATGCTGCTCGGGAGCGAGATGAGGCCATTGACAGCAGTGTGGTAAAAGTCCAGGCAGCCTGGGAGGAAAAGTATTGCATGGAGTCCCAGATTATAAAGTTGGAGGGTCAGTACCAAGAGCTGCAGGCTGAACTCCAGGTTTCCATGTCAACACCTTCAAAATGTCAACACCTTCAGGAGCAGCTTAATGCGGAGACCGAGCAACGCCAAGGTATAGGTGAGCAGTTGCAACAGTCTAAGAGTATGCTGGATGTTGCCCACCAACAGCTGGAAGAGGAGAGGCTCCAGACAGCGCTGCACAAAAAGATACAGGCCGAGCTCCAAGCTTCAGTTACAGAACTAAAAGTAAAGGTTGCACAGCTGGAAGCAGAGGTTAACAAGCAGCAGGCCATCATTGAAGCATTACACCGTCCAGAGGAGCTGGAAAAGGGAGAATTGTTCCAGCCTGCAGTGGAAGAGGCTGCGGTCCTTCCCATTGCACAAGGGAGAGGCAGGGCAGGTGGCCCAGATCTCCAGCTGGAGGGGATAGCGGTCACTGAGGCCGTGGACCTTGTTTTGTTTTGCAAGAAGCCGGAGGAGCTCTCCGTGGATTTGGGAGAGGCACTGGTGTTGGGGCATGGTGTGGCCAGTATTTGCCCTCATTCAGATGGCCTGGATCTCTGTAGAGAGAGCAGCCTCACATCGCCAGCAAAGCTCAACATAGTCCCGGATGAGGAGCCAGCGGCGGAGCAAAGAACCAGTGTTCTCTGCACCCAACCACAGGAGGATATCTATATTGCAGCCGTGGATGGGGCTGGGGTTTTAACCTGTGTGCCCTCTGGATGCTGGGCAATTGGCCCAGATCCCCAACCATTGACTGAGGAGACACCAGCCACCCCACCTTCTCTCCAGCAGCAGCAGCAACCTCCTACAGAAAATCCCGGGGTCGGCTGGGTTAGTGGCTTGTGCTCAGTTGTGACTCTTTATGGGCATTTCTGGAGCAGTGAGATGAGAAAGACTTTAATGCTGACTAACCTGAAAATCAACCCGTTTTGGGTCTTCTCCCAGATTAGTCTCCTGCAAATGGGGGAGATATGTGACGTGCGTCACTTGGGACTTGAAATACATGGGCCTAGAAATGTATTTGGGAGGTGCGAGCCTTAAGTTTTATATTGTTTCCCTGCTCTTTCCTTTGTTAAAGTCACCCTGTATCTACAATTCTAGATGCAGGGTGTTTGTGTGTTCTGTGTTCCTTTTCTCTGTATAGTGTCCATCTCTGTATTAGAACCTGCTCTCTCTATTGTGTATGTTCTCTCTATAAGATGTTCCTTTTGTTTTACCTGCTTTCTCCCTCCCCCCTTACCCTGCTAGGAAATCTCATTGTTTGAAGGTCCTGTGCAGCTATCTGATCTGTGATGTAATGTTTGATTGTATGCAAATGTGTGTCCTTGACTGTAACCTGTGTGTCTCTGTGTAATAAACAGTCATTCTCCAAGGATTTCCTGTGTGATATTTCCTGCGTCTGGGTTAGAAGCGGTACTTCTGCGGAATACTGACGTCAAGGGGAGCAGTCTGCACGTGGACGAAACCCCCACGTGACAATACATATCAAATGTTTCCATCTCAGTGCACTTATGCACAAGCAATCAACTGATTTATTCACCTCTGTAGTTTGTACATGAGTGAATACTTGGAAATATTGTTTCCCAACACTGTTATTTTTGCCTTCGTTTTAAAAGTTGCTGTTTAAAGTCATTACACATTCATGTTTATAAAATAGATCCTTCATCAGATAAACAGAAGGCGGTTAGACATGAAGAACAAAGCCTCTAGAATTAGAGCATACACAAGGACATAGCGTAATACTGTCAAAAATTTAATAAAACATAAAACCACAGAAAGGAAGCCACTCACAAAATTAGTGGCACACAATGGATAAAAGTGTGCAACAGCGCATATTTAAACAATTCGTTCGGATAGTCACCACAGCCGGAAAGACATCGTCCTTAAAGCGTAATTTTCTGTAGGAGAGCCTGGCCAGGATACCACTCCGTGCTGAGAAGTCCAAATCACAGGTGAAGCCACAGTCTTTCAGAACAACCAATTGGGGAACCGAAGACCTGGAGACATCCAAAGTGAATGATGGACGATCCGATTCGCGGACGAATAATGGACGATCCGGCGGGCGAACGAACGAAAAATAGAAGCGAGCAAGTCAGTTCGACGCGTTTCGTCCTCTGACTTATTCATGAACTGACTTGTCCGTCCGAATCTTCTCTCTTTTAAAGTCCACATTTCTTTAATCAACAATCTAAAATACATTCAGGTGTGGATACCGGAAGTTCCGAAAATCCCCCGAACGAGCGCATCGGAAATGCGCTCGAACGAGCGCATCGGAAATGACGCCTTTAGGCATCAGAATCCATTAAGGCTAAGGGCATAATAGACCCAAACCCAATGGAATGTATGGGCAACATACGAACAACAGAATAAAACGAAAATAAAACATAAAACATAATATTATTAGCATAAATCCAGAAATGACAATAGAGGAACCTATGGAGACAAAAAAACACAGATGTGCATGTATACTGATAACGTATAACATAACCATAATAGATCAAATGCATGTACTGATGAACATATTTGATTATATTTGGTTAAAGTGTAGAAACCAAGGACCTATAGAGTACTCCAAAAAGCACCAAAAAGGACTAAGAATACAGAAAACCCCCTATGGGAAAACTAGCTAGATCCCACATATATATAATATATACATATAGGATCACAAAAACCCAAGGCCGTCACATAAAGGATTGAAGCTCCAAATCAACATTAAGACCTGGCGGTTTCAAAGTGTCCATATAAAAAATCCACTTAGTTTCCGCTAGAGAAAGAGCTTTAGCAACATCACCACCCCTCCAGTTGTGTTTAACTTTTTCAATGCCCAACCAAACAAAGGTAGAAAAATTGAAACTTGGGCACTTACAGCAATGTCTAGGTACACTGTGCTTATCGATATGTTTTCTGATGTTATAAAAATGCTCATAGATACGTTCTTTAAGTTTTCTTTTTGTTTTCCCAATGTATTGGGCCCCACAACCACATTGGAGTAAATAGACTACATTGGTGGTGTTGCAATTTATGAATTCTTTAATATGGTATTCCTTTCCTGTTTTCGTACTTTTAAATGAAACCACTTTTGTTTTAAGCTCTCTACACATGGAGCAAGCACTACACTTGAAGAAACCTTTAGGTTTATCAGACAGAAAATGGATTTTATTGTCCATATTTTCAATTTTATTTTGATTAGAACGTAAAGCACTTGGGGCCAATGTATTTTTAACTGTATTAGCTCTTCTATAGATGACACGAGGAAAGGCCGGCAGATGTTTAGACAAAATTGGATCATTTTTGAGAATAGGCCAACATTTAGAAAGAGCTAGTTCTATATCTTTACTTCTACCATTGAATTTAGTGAAGAAAGCAAGGTCCCACTCAGTGGGATCTTTTGACTTTCCCAAATTCCTTTGGAAGAAAATTGATCTATCCAGATCCACAATATCTTTCAAGCTCTTATCCACTAAAGGTTTAGGGTATTGTTTCAGGAGGAACTTTTCTGAGAGTTCTCTACTTTGGGTAATGAAATCTTGCATTTCCGTACAGTTGCGTCGAATTCGCCCGAACTGATTTTTCGGTATATTTTGAAGCCACTTTTTATGGTGGCAGCTGTTAAAGTTTATATAAGAATTCTTGTCAGTAGGTTTAAAGAAAGTTCTAGTACAGAATTTTCTATCTTTGATAAAGATGTTCAAATCCAGAAAATTGAGAGTCTCATTACCCACCTCCATAGTAAAATTGAGGTCAAAAGAATTAGTATTTACGAATTCAAAAAACCCATTGAGGTCATCCCTGTTGCCATCCCAAATTAAAAGAACGTCATCAATATAACGTCGCCAGAGTGCCAAGTTTGCCCCGTATGGGTTGTTATTCCAAATGGCCTGTTGCTCCCAATGGGCAACAAAGATGTTAGCGTATCCCGGGGCAAACTTGGCACCCATAGCTGTTCCTGTCTTCTGAAGATAAAATTTATCCTGAAAACCAAAAAAATTATGAGTGAGACAAAAACGTATAGCCTCGCCCAAGAACACCCTCTGTTCACTTTCAATGGTGTGATCATCCTCTATTCTTTTATCTATGGCCAACAGACCTTTCTCATGTTGTATAACTGTGTATAGAGAGGTCACATCCATACTAACTAGGATATAGGTCTCTTTCCACTCTAGATCTTGGAGAATTTCCATAAGGTGTCCTGAGTCTTTGATATAAGATGGAGCTAGTGGAACGTATTTTTGTAAAAAACTGTCGATATATTCTGATAGATTGGCTGTCAAGGACCCAATACCACTAATTATAGGGCGACCTGGAGGAGATGTTACAGATTTATGGATTTTTGGATTATGATAAAGAATAGCCAATCTTGGAAAAGGGGTGTATAAAAAATTGAACTCGTCTTTAGTTAGTATGCCTTGAGTCAAACCACCATCGAGCAAAGTTCTCATCTGTTCCAGAAATTCTTTAGTGGGATTGTATTTGAGTAATTGATATGTCTCTACGTCTGACAAGATTCTCTCAGCTTCTTTTAAATAGTCTGACCTATCTTGAATAACCACCCCCCCTCCTTTATCAGCTTGTCTGAACACCAGGTCATGTTTGGCTTGGAGTCCATTCAAAGCCTCCCTTTCCTTCCTATCCAAATTAAACTGAATTCGTTTTTTATTTTGGTTCTTTTTTATATTGATCTTTCTAAATTCATCTTCTAGCATGTCCCCAAAGACCTTTATATTATTGGTCTTCTCCCAAATTGGATAAAAGCTAGACTTACATTTAAATTTAGTATGAAGAAATTCTTTTTGTTGTATATCAACCTCAGAAAAAGAGGGCATATTAGTTGATGTCATTACGTTCATCGAATCTTCTTTTTTATAAAAGAATTTCTTAATTGCCAGTTTTCTCAAAAACCTTTGTAGATCCAGAAAAAGGGTAAACTCATTAGGTGCCTTAGTAGGGGCAAATTTTAAACCCTTATTTAATAGAGATATTTCTGATTTATTTAGGTCTATATGAGATAGATTAAAGATACCCAGTTGGAGCTCCCTTTCTTTGGATATAGAGTCCTGATTGCATTCAATTACATGTCCTGCCTCCTTCTCTTGAGTGGGGAGGACATATCCCGTAAAGGGGAATATCTGTTCCGGTCCTGCCAAAAACCCCTTTTCATGGTGCTTTTGGGGGGTCCTTGGTCTAAAAAACCTTTCTTTGATTGCTCTAGATTCTTATCTCTATATTGATTATATCTAGTTTCTGGATTATGGTCCTGACCATTCCAGTGTCTTTTATCGTTTTTATGCGAGTATGTTTTCCCACCCTGTCCAATTTGTAGGTGGGGCTTATAATGATAACGATCTTGTTCACTATTATCCCATTTATTGGAAATATAGGTATCTTTTTTTGTTTTTAAAGTTTTTGATTGCCAAGTATTTTTTCTATCATTATGAATATTTATATCATTTGTTTTAGAAGGTCGAGAGTTAGTGTATTCTTTATTTTCTATTCTGGGGTCCCTTTTGCGTGAACGTGACCTTGGGTACCCTCTATTTAGATTAACCAAAAAAGGTTTGCCATAGGTATAGTCTATTTTGTCTCTAGACATTTTTTTCCTCTTATTCTCTACTATTGTCTCATCTAGTTTCTCGATCTTTATTTGTAATTCTACATTTTTTTCTTGTATAGTCTCATCCTCAAAGTTCTTATCAATGTCCTCTTCTAGGGTTTTAGTTTCAATTTCTATACTTTTCATAGTATCATTATGGAAATTAATCAAAAGTTCCATTAAATGGAATGAACACTCCTCCAAAATGTCAGACCATTTACCCATAAATTCCTTATTATCAAGTCCAAAAGCTGGTGTTTTATGAATTCTCAAGCCTCTAGGAACAATGCGTGTTTTTAAATATTGTTCCAGAAAAACAATTTCCCACCATTTTTTAACTTCTTTTTCAGCCAATCTTTCCAATTTAACAAACAACTGGGAGGGCTGCGTAGGTACATAATGCCCCACTTGGCTAGAATTGTCTGCAAAAATATTGTCCAGACGTCGTTTCCTAGACTCTCTAAGATTTGTCGTCATCAGTCTACAATAAGCCATGGTAGGATCAGAAGGGAAATACACTCCACAGCGGAGAAAACTATATCAATACTAAACAGGGTGTGAAGATGTATCCCCAAGAGGAATAGAAACTGCAGTTCACAGCACTCTCCACCAACGTGCTAGAATATAGACATATAGAAAAAAATAGAACATGCAGTACAATACAACCTTATAGATGGTCAAATAGGTTTGTTTGTCGATACAGGATCTTCAAGGGAGTACAAAGCCTCTAGAATTAGAGCATACACAAGGACATAGCGTAATACTGTCAAAAATTTAATAAAACATAAAACCACAGAAAGGAAGCCAATCACAAAATTAGTGGCACACAATGGATAAAAGTGTGCAACAGCGCATATTTAAACAATTCGTTCGGATAGTCACCACAGCCGGAAAGACATCGTCCTTAAAGCGTAATTTTCTGTAGGAGAGCCTGGCCAGGATACCACTCCGTGCTGAGAAGTCCAAATCACAGGTGAAGCCACAGTCTTTCAGAACAACCAATTGGGGAACCGAAGACCTGGAGACATCCAAAGTGAATGATGGACGATCCGATTCGCGGACGAATAATGGACGATCCGGCGAACGAACGAAAAATAGAAGCGAGCAAGTCAGTTCGACGCGTTTCGTCCTCTGACTTATTCATGAACTGACTTGTCCGTCCGAATCTTCTCTCTTTTAAAGTCCACATTTCTTTAATCAACAATCTAAAATACATTCAGGTGTGGATACCGGAAGTTCCGAAAATCCCCCGAACGAGCGCATCGGAAATGCGCTCGAACGAGCGCATCGGAAATGACGCCTTTAGGCATCAGAATCCATTAAGGCTAAGGGCATAATAGACCCAAACCCAATGGAATGTATGGGCAACATACGAACAACAGAATAAAACGAAAATAAAACATAAAACATAATATTATTAGCATAAATCCAGAAATGACAATAGAGGAACCTATGGAGACAAAAAAACACAGATGTGCATGTATACTGATAACGTATAACATAACCATAATAGATCAAATGCATGTACTGATGAACATATTTGATTATATTATTTGATACGCTAACATCTTTGTTGCCCATTGGGAGCAACAGGCCATTTGGAATAACAACCCATACGGGGCAAACTTGGCACTCTGGCGACGTTATATTGATGACGTTCTTTTAATTTGGGATGGCAACAGGGATGACCTCAATGGGTTTTTTGAATTCGTAAATACTAATTCTTTTGACCTCAATTTTACTATGGAGGTGGGTAATGAGACTCTCAATTTTCTGGATTTGAACATCTTTATCAAAGATAGAAAATTCTGTACTAGAACTTTCTTTAAACCTACTGACAAGAATTCTTATATAAACTTTAACAGCTGCCACCATAAAAAGTGGCTTCAAAATATACCGAAAAATCAGTTCGGGCGAATTCGACGCAACTGTACGGAAATGCAAGATTTCATTACCCAAAGTAGAGAACTCTCAGAAAAGTTCCTCCTGAAACAATACCCTAAACCTTTAGTGGATAAGAGCTTGAAAGATATTGTGGATCTGGATAGATCAATTTTCTTCCAAAGGAATTTGGGAAAGTCAAAAGATCCCACTGAGTGGGACCTTGCTTTCTTCACTAAATTCAATGGTAGAAGTAAAGATATAGAACTAGCTCTTTCTAAATGTTGGCCTATTCTCAAAAATGATCCAATTTTGTCTAAACATCTGCCGGCCTTTCCTCGTGTCATCTATAGAAGAGCTAATACAGTTAAAAATACATTGGCCCCAAGTGCTTTACGTTCTAATCAAAATAAAATTGAAAATATGGACAATAAAATCCATTTTCTGTCTGATAAACCTAAAGGTTTCTTCAAGTGTAGTGCTTGCTCCATGTGTAGAGAGCTTAAAACAAAAGTGGTTTCATTTAAAAGTACGAAAACAGGAAAGGAATACCATATTAAAGAATTCATAAATTGCAACACCACCAATGTAGTCTATTTACTCCAATGTGGTTGTGGGGCCCAATACATTGGGAAAACAAAAAGAAAACTTAAAGAACGTATCTATGAGCATTTTTATAACATCAGAAAACATAGCGATAAGCACAGTGTACCTAGACATTGCTGTAAGTGCCCAAGTTTCAATTTTTCTACCTTTGTTTGGTTGGGCATTGAAAAAGTTAAACACAACTGGAGGGGTGGTGATGTTGCTAAAGCTCTTTCTCTAGCGGAAACTAAGTGGATTTTTTATATGGACACTTTGAAACCGCCAGGTCTTAATGTTGATTTGGAGCTTCAATCCTTTATGTGACGGCCTTGGGTTTTTGTGATCCTATATGTATATATTATATATATGTGGGATCTAGCTAGTTTTCCCATAGGGGGTTTTCTGTATTCTTAGTCCTTTTTGGTGCTTTTTGGAGTACTCTATAGGTCCTTGGTTTCTACACTTTAACCAAATATAATCAAATATGTTCATCAGTACATGCATTTGATCTATTATGGTTATGTTATACGTTATCAGTATACATGCACATCTGTGTTTTTTTGTCTCCATAGGTTCCTCTATTGTCATTTCTGGATTTATGCTAATAATATTATGTTTTATGTTTTATTTTCGTTTTATTCTGTTGTTCGTATGTTGCCCATACATTCCATTGGGTTTGGGTCTATTATGCCCTTAGCCTTAATGGATTCTGATGCCTAAAGGCGTCATTTCCGATGTGCTCGTTCGAGCGCATTTCCGATGCGCTCGTTCGGGGGATTTTCGGAACTTCCGGTATCCACACCTGAATGTATTTTAGATTGTTGATTAAAGAAATGTGGACTTTAAAAGAGAGAAGATTCGGACGGACAAGTCAGTTCATGAATAAGTCAGAGGACGAAACGCGTCGAACTGACTTGCTCGCTTCTATTTTTCGTTCGTTCGCCCGCCGGATCGTCCATTATTCGTCCGCGAATCGGATCGTCCATCATTCACTTTGGATGTCTCCAGGTCTTCGGTTCCCCAATTGGTTGTTCTGAAAGACTGTGGCTTCACCTGTGATTTGGACTTCTCAGCACGGAGTGGTATCCTGGCCAGGCTCTCCTACAGAAAATTACGCTTTAAGGACGATGTCTTTCCGGCTGTGGTGACTATCCGAACAAATTGTTTAAATATGCGCTGTTGCACACTTTTATCCATTGTGTGCCACTAATTTTGTGAGTGGCTTCCTTTCTGTGGTTTTATGTTTTATTAAATTTTTGACAGTATTACGCTATGTCCTTGTGTATGCTCTAATTCTAGAGGCTTTGTACTCCCTTGAAGATCCTGTATCGACAAACAAACCTATTTGACCATCTATAAGGTTGTATTGTACTGCATGTTCTATTTTTTTCTATATGTCTATATTCTAGCACGTTGGTGGAGAGTGCTGTGAACTGCAGTTTCTATTCCTCTTGGGGATACATCTTCACACCCTGTTTAGTAGGGGTTAGACATGAAGACAAGTTTCCGGACACTGATGGTTACGTTTAAAATATGTGGTTAGGTTGGTTATAATCAGTTGACTTATTTAGTCTCATTTACTTTTTTCAGTATTTGTAGCTTTACTTTCTAACTGAAGACACTCTCAATATAAAAAGACAAAGATGCCCAACTGCAGTGTTTTACTCTCGTTTTGTGATTTGTTTTCCATACATGTAACAGGTATGGAAAACAACATCAATCTGGTAACATCAAACATTCTTAAGGTCTCGGTCACTTTGCTGTTTTTGGCAGGTGTGTTGGTACAATCAAATGTAGTGTTTCATTTAAGTGTGGTATTGGATGTATAAACACTAATTGTGCTGTGGTCGCACAGGTTTTCTCACAGTAACTCTTTTGTATAGCCTGCACATTGTGTTGTACTGCAAAGGTTTTTAAGCGTGTGGAAAAATGAGAAGTTCGTTAAACTGCTACTTTTTTCAATGGAAGTCTGTGATGTAGCTGTTCATGAGTCGGTATTGTTGGTGATTTGGTGCTGTTGTTGTTGGGGTGCTAGTAGCCCTCAGGTCTGCCCTTTGCGTGGGGCGAGGAAGACGCCCTGAACCAATGCTGGCTGGGTGGAGTAGAGGTAACATCACTGCTCTACGTGGAGAGAGCCTGTGGAGACATGGGTACTATCCTGACGGGCACCTCTCCAGTAAGTGTCCTTGGGCAAGACACCTAACGGTATATACTCGCCACCCAGGACAAACTTGAAAACGAGAGAAATCTCAATGTATCCTTCCTGGTAAAATCCTTTCTAAAGAAAAAAAAAATGCTAACACCTTCGGTGTGATGAAAGGTGTCAGCAGTCGCCAAAAACTGGCCACTATTATGTATTGAAGTAACAGAGTGATGAACTCCAGCAGCGGGGCCCAACACCAGCAATTTGCAAGGCAGCAAAGAGTCTTTCTCCAAAGAATGAGATTTGTAAACCCTTGCGTGTGAACACACACACACACACACTCACAAAACCCTGACTTTTTTGCTGCCTTGCACAAAAGAGGATCGGCCTCCAGTGTCCATCACTCCCTGCATCTTGGTGTGTCACCAGCCTTCAAGGGCCCCATTGCCAGCAGGCCCATCACAATATGTGCACAGTTTAGCCCAGACTTTCAAGGAGAGCAACACCCTGAGATCTTGTGAGTTAAATGCACAGAGTCAGGGCCCAGCATGGCAATGATGTGTCAGTTTTAGAGTGTGTGAGGTATCTATTTGTGGGAGAGGGAATGTCTATCTATGGAAAGGTGTGGAGAGGGGGTGTCTATCCGGGGGTGAGAGGGGTCAGGTTTGTCTATTTGGGAAGAACAGTGTGTGTGTGTGGGGGGGGTCAGTGTGTGTATCTGTGTGTGAAAAAAGGTGGCGTGTAAGGAGGTGTGGCAGTGCAAGCATAGTGCAGAGCCCCAAAAAAGTTTCTCTCTCAGGTCACCTCAAATGCTAGAGATGGCCCTGGTAACCCCCATAGGTTTTTCATTTTATACTTCTTGAGCATGGTGTAAAGAAGAGGATGGAGACAATTCTGCCTCCTTAAATCACTTGTCGAAAACGGTATCAATATATAGACTTTTTTTCTTGATACATTTTTTATTGTTTAATTGTGTGAAACAATCTAAGTATATAAAATAATTCAGATGTATTACAAATAATGGTTTCCCTGTAGCCTGCCATGCATGATGTGATGGGGTTGCAAACGAAGAAAAAATCTCTTTCTTGTGTAGCGCTGTGGTAAAAATCGTCTTGTTGTGCAGTACCTATTTTTGGCCACAAGATGGAGACTGTCGCGATCAGATACTGGACATTGGGACTACAATAACAGACATGCTTTGCAAGAAGCCAGGAAGTGGGTGGGGACTGGACACTTACATCCTCTGCCTCGTGGAGAAAGTTCCAGAGCGCGCCAGGGGATGAGAGAGAGCAGACGCACTGAGGAGACTGCTGGAGGAGCTAGGCCAAAGCCCGAGGGAGACCTGTAATTCCTATTTGGGTCACTCAGCCTGAGGAGAAGGAGACTTGCCAGTACCCAGACAACAGCTGCAGATCGGCGGAATCGAACTGAGAGCAGGCGGGGAGCTGGACAAGCTGCATCAAGGTAGACAACGGATCCGGCCGCTAGTATCCCCAGTCAAAATCGGGTGGAGAGACGTCCTGGGTCAGCGGAGCCTAAAGCAGTCATCGGATGGGTGAGAGGCCTCCAAGGCTGGTGTATGATTAAAGGACGCTCTGCTGTTTCTCTTTAAAGTTTACAGGGCCCCAACTGACTAGTCGAAGATTTTCTTTTATTAAATTCACTGGCCAGTTGAACAGTACCCGGGTACCACACACACACAGATACGCTTCTTACATTCTGGAACTTAACTTGTACAGGACTCATTTTCCTTTTATCAGAACGGGGTTAAAAACAAAGATACGTTCCGAATACATTTTTCTCTTTTCCGCTGCGCGTTTGCCGTAATACGAAGGGATTGTATGTTTGGGGTTTTCGCTACCTGTCCCTTTTTCTGAACTATCGGGAAATTGCATTCTTTTATGTTCGGTTGCGAATATTTTATTTTCCGAAATACGAAGCCTCGTGTTTCGTTTCTTTTCCGCTGCGCGTTTTACCGAAATACGAAAATATTGTAATAATATTTGTGAATACCGTGTTTCAACATCTGCTCAAGATTTTAGTAAACTATATAAATGATAAAAACTCACAACGGTGTTGGAGTATATTTATTCCCTAGTGCGGGGAGACTGACCCGTGGTTCATTTTCAGCGGCTCCTCCGGGAGTGAGCGCTACACTTGCTTACTGTGCTTTGACCTTAAATTAGTAAGGAAATTTAACCCTAAACCATGGACACACCACGGAGTTACACATGTGTTCCAATTTTTCAAAAACTCCTCCGTCCTCTCCTTTGCTCAAATGCAGACTACTCATGGAATACCTTCTCAGGCGTTTCTTTCATACCTTCAACTAATGTCCTACATGAGAACACTACGTACGCTTAATTCTGTTTCGACAAACACGCCTCTACTCACACCATTTGAGACTTTTACAGTATACCCTACACAAACTACAAAGCTCCTCTCCTTATGTTACCGTCAATTGATGTCCACAATGGGTTTGCCCAAACATACTTTTCAAACGGCTTGGGAGGCCGAGTTAAACTTGCACCTTACGCTAGAACAGTGGACCCACATATTTTTATTAGATAAAAGTGCATCTAGGTGTATTTCAATTTTTGAGACGCGTCGTAAGGTACTATACAGATGGTACTTAGTACCTGTTAGGGAATGCCACTTTAACAAAAATGTTCCTGACACCTGTTGGCGTTGTCTCACGGCACAAGGGACGATGCTACATGTTTGGTGGTCCTGCCCAACACTTCAACCGTTTTGGACCCAAGTGGCGTTGTTTGTTGATGAGGTCTTGGGCGTTACAGTCCCGTTCTCTCCAGTACATTACCTCCTAGGACTCCTCCCAGATGACGTGAGGAAAATGTTAAGACAACGCAAATTGTTTTGTATAATTGTATCCTGGTGTCACCTCCTTATCGCCAGACTCTGGAAAAAAACAATATCCCCCTCTCTACCCTCCCTGACTAAAATGATCTCTGACCTGGCATTCTCTGAGGCCATGGCCCGATCACACTTTCATCTCGCCTCCCCAGCACAAGACCCTTGGTCACTGTGGCAAGATCATCTAATATACCAAACTACTAAAACCATGGGCACGTAGATCCCATAATGTCGCGATCAACACCTATTATCCGAACCCTCTGCCTCATAATACTGTTGGTGGTTTCCGATGTCTCCCCCCACCTGGTTCCTTTCCCCCCCTTTTTCTTTCTTTTTTTTTTTCTTTCTTCTTTGCCTTCCTCCCCTCTCTACCTTTCTCCTTTTCTTTCCCCTTCTCCCTTCCTTCCTCGTTATGTCTCTGCTTCCGAGACAAGTTCGGTTGTTTGCTAAATAACTCAATGTGATGTTTCCATATCTTTGCCATTCTGTAGAGCAATTTTTTTTTCCTTCTTTTTCTTAATTGAATATCACGGTTTAACTTATTCGCTATAGTAAAACGTACCGAACCATCCCCATTTATGTAAGCTATTGTTCCTTCCCCTTTTTCTTTTTGTATCCCATTTCTCTGATTGAAATAACAAAACATTCAAATATATATATATAGTAAGGAAATAAAGTAATACACACACGAATAAACACAAACACACACTGACTGATTGCATTGACATTTCTCAATTTGAGCTTATTTGATGGTGGGAAGACTTAATAACAATTGCAAAACTTAGACCATGTCTTACTTTATCATACTTTTATGTTTATTATGGCCATGAGTTAAAGCAATGGTCCTCAAGTAACAGGACAAGTTTTCCAGATATGTGAAGCACAGCACGGGTGATATGATTTGCTGCTCAGTGATTGCAGGATTCCGTCTGCATTTCCCCAAGGTGATCTGTAAAACCTGGCCTGTTAGGGGGACTTGAGGTCTAGGGTTAGGAAACACTGAGTTAAAGAAAGCAGCAGGAAGAATGAAATGAAAAACTGGATGTCAGCTCAAAAGTATCCTTTTTCATATATTAATGTTTTTCAATGCCTTGCCTTTGGTGGATGAGGCGCTCATGACGTCATAACTCCTTCCGTGGTGTGGACAACCTGAGCGTTTGGTCTTCATGGAAACTCACCTTTCCGCCACTCCTGCGATGTCTCCAGGATCTTTTTCACTTGAATGACTCTGAAGACAGTTTTTGGGGCGATCTGTGGAAATGTCAGAGGTCTGCCAACATCATGATGTTAGGGAAACCCCCTTATCGCCAGCAAAGCTAGAGAAGATTTAGCAGTGGTGACAGGGATCCTTTGGACAGGGATTTCCACAGGGATCCTTTGGTGCCCTGTATCTCCACTTCCATACCACCTAGAAGGTCAGTTGAAGTATCACTGCAATGGCCAGATATTGACCATATTTTGTTTAAAAATAAAAAAGTTGTACATAAAAATAAATATTTTGGATTTTTTTTCTCTTTCTCAAAGCAGTACAATGTCTGTTTTTCACTTCTGCAGCAAACAATGCCACTGCAGTAACTTACCTTCCCATTTCCCACGCCGGGAGCAAGTTCTGTGTTTTATATTGTGTCTATATAATTTTGGTGCTTTTCATTTCGTCTCAGCGATTCCATTTCATCGAAAATTCTGTGAATTCATTGTTTAGCAAATGTTCACCATATTTGCCAAAAATGGAGTCGTCAAAGCAGTTATCGTACGATAGTGAAAAGTGCTGATAAGTGAAAAATTGCGGCGAATTAGCCTCAGAGAATTCCACCAAAGTAAGGAAAAAAAAAATAGAATGTCCCGTAACAGGAGGTTAAAGCAATAAAAATGTAGTAAAATGTATCTAAATAATAGAAAGTCCTTACTTTATCATACTTTACACTTATTGAATATCTGGCACAAAATTTTGTTTTTCGATTGCGAACACAACAGTAATTATTTTAACAGGCTAAACTTTTCTGTTTCACGAGCACTGAATTTTTTTTTAAATGGGTGCTACACATCATAGTTATCGGCACCAACCCTACCACCAAAAAATTAACAGGTCTATTCAAAGAAAGGTGAATCTCAGGAGAATGACTGGAGGTGAAAATTCTAGGTCAAAATAGCCAAACCAGAAAAATTCTCCCATTTATTTCACTTTCTAAATCGGCTATCAGAGATTGTTCTCTTCTCCTGACAGTTCTCCTGATTTTCACCTTTCTTTGAATAGAAATGTCCTTATTTTGTTTTATGTTGCTGATATGTTTGATATGGTTTGTTTTTCTCTTGTAAGTTTAGTTAAGAAAATATTTTACTTTGTATGTGTCACTGGGTCCATCCATTGTGTGATCTTTTGTGTGGTTTACTGTCCCCCCCACGGTATCTTTACATCACTTGCTCCTCACTCTGTGGCAATGGCCACAGCAATGGAGTGAATGGATCAATCACTGTCTCAAATCTCATTGTATTGTGTGGGATGTATTTATAGGACATCACCAGGGGGTAGACTAGAAGTCTTTTAAAAATCCTGTTTTCTCTACTTCAACTGCCATCTCTTATCTTGGGTAGCCTGAAGAATAATAGTCCCATGCAGTCTTATCTAAACATCACCCTCCATCTCATTAATCTGTTAAATACTGTAGAATAGGTAAACCACAGAAGTAAAGAAAACCCTTTGGTAAATGTTGCCTCATGGGAAAAAAAAACAACAAAATGGTAGGGAGGTAAAAAAAATATATATATTTTTCCCTTTTACATGCAATTACTTCAAACAAAGAAAAAAACAGGAACATGTGTTTTAGAAGGTGGTTTTATTTGTAACACACAAATCTAAATACAACTTATGTAAGTGGTAGTGTCCCTTTTAATAGTCTGATAAAAAAAAATCTAAACATACAGCGTAATTCAAAGAGATCCGAATGGCTGGAGAAAGGTAACCGAACTCTGAAAATCAGCGTTCGGTTACCTTTCTTGGCCATTCGGCTATCCAGAGAGCAGGCAATTCGCCAAATCCTGGCGAATTGCCTGCACATATGGTGCCTGTTCGAGTGCAGTGAAATCCCCATGAAAAGCACTGCTTTGGCTATACAGAGAACACAAACCAGCAGTGAAAGGTTCCCGAAATACCCTGCCATTCGGTGATTTCATGCAGGAGATTTATTCAGGCGGATCCCATAGGCTTCAATGTTAAAAATATTCCCATTTAAATTTAAATATCTAATAAACCGTTCATTATAAAATTCTGCAGTAAAGAGGCTCTTTATTTATAAAAAAAATTAAGCATTTTTCTGGATATTTTTTTTTCTATTAAGTTTACTTATTTTTTCTGTAACAGCCCTTTTTATTATCATTCATTGGACCTCATAGGTAAATTTCAGACATTTTCGCTCAGTAGTTTCTTTGCAAACAGCGTTTCACTTTTCAAACATTCAAGCGAACTGTTTTCCTAATTTATTCACTTCACTCGTCTGCGGTGTCGGCTTTTTCTGGCGGCTACGCTGCGTGTGATCGGCTCCTGTTCGGGTTTTTCTATGGTTTTCGGCGGGTTAATCCAGATGTTTTTGCAGGTTTTCGGCGTGCATTCGCCGGGTTTTGTGGTTAGTTTTCGTTTGGTTTGTGGTGACTTTTCCCTGAAATTCGGGGACCCTGTGGTGCTTGCTGAATACACCGCAGGGTTGCCGAAATGGGATTGGCAAAACAAACCGAATTGAAGAGAACGAAAAGTCACCGAACGTGCAGTGACTTTGATTCTCTTTGAATTACCCTGATAGTATCACCAACTGATTTGTGTCAATGAAGCTATAAAGGACTAAACTGAAAGATGGAGACCATGGTAACCAAAGAATCAACAAAACATTGAATCAGAATAAAAATCTACAATATTACATAGCATATGCAAAAGCCATGTTACATACTGTCTGTATACATAGTACACTATATTGCCAAAAGTATTCGCTCACCTGCCTTGGCTCGCATATGGATGGGTGAGCGAATACTTTTGGCAATATAGTGTATATTCACTAATTTGCAGATTTGTAGGCATTCCACAAATCTTTTCCTTTAGAGACAAGCAAGCAGAATTTTACAAAAAAAAAAAAAAGAATCCATACTCCGCTTTATGCTCAGTTTGGGTATTTTGATCTAAAATTAGCATCTTCTTGCAATTCTCTGCATATTTTCCATGCAGTATAAATAACAGTTCCCAGAAACATGTTTATACATACTAAGTATCTCTCCAGTTCTGACTACAAGTTTCCTGTTTGAAATCAGTATTATGCACACAAGAATAAATGTTATAGAATACATATCTTACATATCTTGTATTTTGCGAAGGCATTATATTTCTTGTAACACAAATTGTTATGAGAATTTCAATAGCAAGGCAAAATGAAAATACTCTGCTTAAACAAAACAGAATACATAACACGCAAAATGTGTAGAATAACAACAAAACCTTGGTATGAAAAACAGAACAGTGGGAAAACAATACATATTAAACTCAATTTGTATAAAAAAGCAGATGAAATTAATTTCATAGAATACATAAAAAAAAATTGGTAAGTCTATTACGTTAAATACATATTTGCACAGATGACTTTTGCAGTGGAATTTCTTCTCTCATTTCACCACTTGTGGAAATTCTATTTGGAGTATATGGGTGATGAGTCACTAGCTCCTTCCTGCACATCTGTGTGTTCTAGCAGGCTCCCTACTTAAAGGAACACTACCACTTACATAAACTATAACTAGATTACTTGTGCATTACATACAAAACCACCTTATAAAACAGCTGCTGGGTTTTTTCTTTGCAGTAATTGCATCTAAAAAGGATAAATAAAGTTAGGTATTTTATCTCTGGTTTCCAGTTTCTGAATTTTTCCCATGATGCAACATTTAGAAAAAGCTTTGCTGTGTGGCTCTTGCTTATTTAATTCCTTGGCTGTAAACGAGGTGTGGGGAACATCATGGGGCATCCCCTCTATATGCTTTGGACCCCAGGATTTCCAAATCAACAGAGGCTAGAGGGTTAAGGTTTGGTATTGTTGGAAAGGCCAGATTTTTCTTTAATTTATTTATAATGCAATACTATTGTTTACTGTTCAATTATAATGTGAACAATGATGCTGCACTAACTCACCTTCTCATTCCCCTCAATGAAATTTTAGTTTTAGTTAAAATTGCCTATTTTCTCAGAAAAATACAGTAACAGGTTCCCATTTCTATTTTTTTTTTTTTACAAGAGTACCCCATAGAATATATTACCACAAAAGCGTCAATGACAAAATGTGGGGAAAAAAAAATAATTTTACACAAATGATTGAAATCTGAATGGAAATTCACTTTTTCAAACATTTTCTGTTATAGCATTCTGGCACGACATGCCGTATACATATAATAATGATATATTATGAATTTGCTGAGCCTGCTGAAAATAAGGATATATAATTTGTCTGGGTCCTACATTAAATCATGCCTTCAAATGGCGTTTAAACATGATGAGCACAAAACTGGCAAAATGAGCTCAGCAAACAGAGGCAAAATGGCTCAGTAGTGAAGGAGTTAATCTGCACTATCTAGTCTTATCTAAACATTCCAACCTTCACCTCATTAACTGGTATTGTTCTCTACCTGAGATAAGAGATGGCAGCTGAATGAGAAAATACCAGGATCTTAAAAGATTTGTAATCTACCCCCTGGTGATGTCCTTTGAATACATCACACACAATAGAATGATGTGAGTCAGTGATCGACCCATAGACTCCATTATATTTCTAAATCCACAAAGGGACGCCTAAGGCTAGGGTCAGACTGAGGCAGTGCGAACGCGCGTGCAGCCGCACTTAATCACGGCCGTGCTAGCAGCAGATGCCGGGCAATGACGGCCAATATACGAAGTACGGTCGCACAAAAGTCCGGCTGCGCAACGCAAGTGGAAAATGAACGCATTTTTTCGAGAACGTGAAACCGCAGGTACTGACGTACAGAGTGCGCTGCGTCCGCTAGCGGCGTGTGTGTGTGATTAGGAGACGTCAGACGCTGCTAATGTCCGGCCAACATAACGTCCAGACACAAAAAGTGTTTTATTGATGATCCGTACAAAATCACGGACGAAAATGCGTATAGTATGACCACTATCACGTATTCTGTGAAAAAATGCGTCCATTCGTTCGAACGCACTTTTTCACAGACAACATAAAAATGCGTTCGTCTGACCCTAGCCTAAGTGATGTAAAGATGCTGTGGGGGGCAATTTACAACTCAAAAGATCACAAAATGGATGCACTCAGTGACACATAGAGTAAAATATTTTCTTAACAAACAAGAGAGAAACAAAGCACATGGAAGTATCAGCAACATAATAT
Source organism: Leptobrachium leishanense (assembly GCA_009667805.1). NCBI lineage: Eukaryota > Metazoa > Chordata > Amphibia > Anura > Megophryidae > Leptobrachium > Leptobrachium leishanense. The sequence goes on along the minus strand of CM019064.1, from coordinate 367,483,644 downwards.
AATCAAAATAAGAACATTTCATTTATTGGTGGCAGTGACCATTTAAGAAAGCAGCAGACAGAATATGAAAAACAGGATGTTAGCGCAAATACTTCCTTTTTCAGATGAAATGTTTTTAACATTTGCGATGTGGATGAGGCTCCTGTCGTTTTTGGGACGATCTGGGGAAATATCAGCGGTCCGCTGACATCATGATGTTACGGAAACTGTTAGGGGTTCATCACTGGAGGTCAATATGCGGAGGAGAACAGAAGGAGACACTTTTATGCGAGAGAGCAATATGGAAAATAGAGCAAATGGAGTAGGCATATATAATTTTCTTTTAAATAGGAAAAGTTCTGTATCTGACTGATGCAGGTGCGTTGGAGATGGACGACCGGTAATTTCAGGCAGGAGGGTTGTTTTCAGAAGGCAGGCAAGAGTAGTCGATATATCCAAGCGGAGGGTCATTATCAGGAGGCAGGCAAGTGTAGTTGATATATCCAGGCAAAGGGGTCATTATCAGGAGGCAGGCAGGCTGATTTGGGAGTAGCAGGAGCACAGGGCAGATAGGAATAGGCACAGGGAAAACTCAGCAATGTGTGAGGGGCAGCTTGGGATTTAAATAGGGCGCCTGTAATAAGTCCACCAATCAGAGGATGCCGTTGAGTACTCATGGCAACTGGGTCAGCTCTAACATCATGGTGTGTTCTAATTGGCTGGAGGGTGATTGGTTTGGCCAGGCGCCATCTTGGGCACCACGTGGGACGCCAGACACCACTGTGGGGTACAGGAAGCTGTGGGGGACGTGGGAGCTGATGCGGGCGGCTAGCGCAGAGGTTCCCTGTCTACTCGCAGGGGCTTCCCTCTGTGACCGCAGCGGCGGAATTTCATTGCGGTCTGCGCGATCGGGCTGCAGAGTGGACCCCCGCCAGGGTAGGTTACCTGACAGAAACCTCCTTAACTCCAGCAAAGCTAGAGAAGATTTAGCAGTGATGACAGGAGTCCTTTGGACAGGGATTTTCACAGGGATCTTGTATCTCCACTTCCATACCACTTAGAAGGTCAGTTGAAGTGCCACTGCAATGGCCAGATTTTCACCATATTTTGTTTAAAAATAAAAAAATTGTACATAAAAATAAATATTTTGGATTTTTCTCCCTCTGTAAAGCAGTGTACATTGTCTGTTTTTCACTTCTACAGCAAACAATGCCACTGCAGTACCATACCTTCCCATTTCCCACGCCGGGAGCAAGTTCCTTGTTTTATACATAGGGGTCTATCCACAAAACTACATTTCATCGAAAATTTGGTGAATTCACTATTTAGCAAATGTTTACCGTATTTTGCCAAAAATGAGTTGCCAAAGCAGTTATGAGACTTTAGAAAAAAGCGCTGGTAAGCGAAGAATTACGCCAAATTAGCCTCGCCGAATTCAAAACTGTGAAAAAAAAATGAAGTCTCCTATTCTCCTATTCGGAGGCCGTCAATAAAAATATTGTAAAAATGCATCTAAATCAAAAACAGTCTTTTAACCTCCCTGGCGGTCTAATTTTTTCAAAATTTCGTATCTAAAAGCGTCTCAATTTATTTTTAACCACTTCACTGCTGAGGACGCGCTCAGCGCGTCCTCAGCAGTCCCGCTGGTATGCGGAGGACGCGCTGAGCGCGTCCTCCCATCGGGGTCAGCGTTCGGCCGGGTTCCGGCCGATCGCTGGCCCCTCCGGTGCGGGCTGACATCCTGGATGTCAGCCCGGCATCCGGACCAGCAGCCGCCAGAATTAGGTGTCATCGCGGGGGCGCGATGACACCTAATTCAGGCGCCCCCCCGCATGTGCGGAGGAGGCGCCTGAAAGGGAGGGGGGGGAGGTCCTTCGGACCTCTCTCCCTCCCGATCGGCGGCGCACAGGGGGTTAACCCAGGCATCATTTGGAAGGGCACAGCCTGCCCTTCCAAATGATGCCTGGCATTAACCCCTGGGGAGCTGGATCGCGAATCGGCGCTGAAAAGCGCCGGTTCGCGATCCTTTCCCGGAGCTGGCCGACATCTTGGATGTCGGCCAAGCCTCCGGGAACTCCCCCAGAGGACTGGCGTCATCGTGCGTAGCACGATGACGCCAGTCCTAGACTTAACCCCTAACTGCCACCAACTGTGGAGATAGGGAGTTCCAATGAACTCCCTATCTCCCGATCCGTGGCAGCTAGGGGTTAAAGTTTGGTATCGTTGGATCGGCCAGAGCATGGCCGTTCCAACGATACCAAACATGAAAGTGAAAAATTTTGTAAAAAAAAAAAAAAAAATGAAAAATAAAAATTAAAAATAATTAAAAAAACACTTTTTTTAATTTTTTTGGTTTGTTAATGCAGCAATATTGTTCCCATTTCAATTATAATGTGAACAATGATGCTGCACTAACGATTTTTGTATGCGGTGCGTTTGTTAAAAATAGTGTCATTTTCCCCAAAAAAAAATGTAACGAGACCCCATCTCTAATTTTTTTAACAAGCGCACCCCATACAAAATATAACCGCAATTGCTCGCATGTTAAAATGTGGAAAAAAACACTTTACACATTGTAAATTATTGAAAATACATATTTTATTGCATTTTTTGTTATAATATACAGACATGACATAACGTATACATATAATAATGACATATTATGAATCTACTGAGTCTGACGGAAAGAACGATATATAATATGTCTGGGTCATATACTAAAATAAGCCTTCAAAACACGTTTAAACATGATGCGCAAAACAGGTAAAAATGACCTCAGCATAGGGGCGGGAAAAGCCTCAGCAGCGAAAGGGTTAAAGGAAACGTGTTTTTGTACATTGTTAGCCTGTAATAATTAGGAATCACGCACTGAAATCCGTGCAATCAAGAGTCCTTACTGGTAAAATCCTTTGTAAATAAATAAAAAATAAATAGTAAATACACTGAGTCCGATAAAGTTTGAAACACGACATAATAATTTATTATCCCAAAAATAATTATCCAAAATAAGGCAAATAAATGATATTCAATAAAATACAACAAAATCCACCGAAATCTGGCAGCCTTTCAGGCCGATAACCGATATCAGGTGCCAATATTCTGCACATTGAAATTTTTGGGGGGGGTTTTTCACAATTTCACAAATATACGGTTACAAGCATTTATAGAATGCCAACAAGTTCCATAGCGATGTACAAAAGGGAGATACAATAACAAATATACATACACATTACAACTACAAAACAGTAGGAGAGAGGACCCTGCTCGAGAGCTTACAATCTAAGGCTGGGGTCAGACGAGCGCAGTAATCACGTCCGTGTGGCGCACAATAGTACGTCCGTGGTAGCAGAGAATCATGATCAATGATGCCCCACACACGAAGTACGTCTGCACAAAAACGGACACGGCAAACGGACGCAAATAAGCAAGAAAGTTAAACCGCTACAACGGACATGCGGAGTGTGCCACGTCCGCATAGCTTTGTGTGTGAGTGATGGCACATGGTCAGACGGACTGCATTTATACGTCCAGCATTTTTGACAGAAAAAATGTTTTTTCATTTCCCATCTACATCCGTCAAAATAACGTCACTCACAAAAACTGACTGTGTGCTACTACTGCGTCTTCCTTCAGAACATGCGCCCGTAACGCACGGACGCACAGTACAAATTTTCTCCTCTGACCCTAGCCTAAGAGGAGAGGGGTGACACGCTAGGTAGTTAACGAGTGTAAAAATTGTAAAACTAACAACTGAAGAAAATAAAGTGTTTGACAAAAGTGTGGTGGATTAAGGAATTGCAACCACCCCATTTTTCTTTCACAATCTCTAACTTTATTTTCTCTTTTTTTTGTTTTACAAAGTAACCTGCAGTGCCAAATGCATGGAGCATGGACAGCTTTACATTGCAGTTTGCAGGCACATAAAGGGTGCTGTGAACTATTTATTTATCGTGGGGAGGGGGGGGGGTCCGGACAGTAGAGATTAGCAATATTTATGCTCCTATGCAACCAGTCTGAACTCTGAAGAAGGAAGGGGAGTTTTACAGACTGGCTTTACAGCACGAAGGAAGAAAGGAAGAGCAGACAGGGAGAGTGAGATCAGGGAAAGAGCACAACGAACGGACCCTTGTCAAAAACAAACAATATGGTTTATAATTAAATGAGCTTCCTCCCCCTCCGGTCTTACTGTGACAAGCAGATGGAAGGGGGAGACCTCGGAGTGACCTCATCACTGCTGGCCAGAGTCGCTTCCAAAAGGAGACGCTTAGTCAGTGCTGGAATCTGACGCATGCTCAGAGGGATCTCAGCTTCTTTGAGTTATCGGTATATCGGCAATGAAACAGCCCGATACCGATAACAGGAAAAATGCTGAACATCGACCCCGATTATCGGTGGTACCGATAATTGGTCGACCCATTTTTTACGGTAGACTCTGCAGCTCCATAATTTATTATTATTATTATATGTATATGTCATTTCCTGCCCGAATGCTATAACAAAAAATGAAAATAAAAATGTGAATTTACAGCGTGTAAAGTTATTGTTTCACATTTTATTATGCAAGGCTTTGCGGTTATATATTCTATACGGTACGCTTATTAAAAATGGTCAAGAGGTAGTGTATTTTTTTGGAGGATATACGCGATTTTAGCTAAAATTGAAAAAAAAAAATTCATTAGTGCAGCCTCATTGTGTCACATTATAATTTATAAGTGAACAATAGTGCTGCATTAATAACATTTTTAAAAAATTTATTTTTTATTTTTGATGAATTTTTTAAAAATATATATTTTACACCCAACCTGGTCATGTTAGGTGGCAGCTAGGGGTTAACTCCCAAACGCGATGCCGACAGTGGGCAGGGGAGATCCTTGAGGCTTGGCTGACATCCAAGATGTCAGTCACCTCCAGGAGAGGACAACGATTCGGTGCCGATTGGCATCGTATCACAATTCAGCACATATGAGGTTAAAGGCAGGCATCGCTGCAAAGGGCAGACTGTGCCCTTCCAAGAGGTGCCAGCCTTTTTTTTGTGGCTGTTAGCAATGGGGAGGGAGAGGGGTGCTATGGACTAAACCCCTCCCCTTCAGGCATTCTCCCTGCTCCGGCAGTGAGGGAGTGCCAGAAACAGTTGTCAGCCCGCACCCAGAGCCGGCGCTAGTGTAAGGCCTTACCATGTCAGACCAGGAGGGGGCGCACAAATTCAAATCTCCAGCCACTATTTTTGATGGGGATTTGAAGTTTCAAATTGCCTGTCCGGCGCTGCGCCCTTCTTGCTCCTCCAGGTTTGCAGCAGGCTCCTGTCCACTTTGATGATGCTGAGGCAGGGAGCTTTATGACTTTGCTGCTCCATATCCCTCAGTGAGAGAGAATGGAGCAGCCGCACTCAGCCTCTTCCGGGCTCTGTGATCAGTCACCTGACACAGTGCTCCGGAGGACCAGGGCAAGGCTTCCTGTGTGTGTGTGTGCAGCATGCTGCTGCTGCCGCCGCCGTGCAGGAGAAGAGAAGAGCTCCAATCAGTGGCCGCTCAGATTCCATCCCACCAGACTACGAGGACAGGTGAGATGCCTTGTTGCTGCCCCAGCCTGGATCCCTCCCCTGCAAGGCTTTCTCTTCTGCAGCTGAGCTGATAGGAGCTCTCGGGCTAATTACCCCCCTCCACACACAGCGTCTCTGCAAGGAGATGCAGGATGTGATATGGTGAGGGATTTTTAAAATAAAAATAAAAAAAACAGATAAAGCATGGCCCCTGCTGTGAAGGAGAATAGCTCCTCCATTTTAACTCTTCCAGGGTTCCAAACAACATTCTGGATTTAGCCACCCCTGCTGCACCGATAAATGACCCAGTGTGATTATGTAAGTGTGGAGCATCATATATAGAGCTGTATATATCTATATATATATATATATGTCTGTTTTTTATTGTTTGTGCCTATACACATACACACTTTATTATATACATATGTACACATCATAGATATATACACTGTACACATTAAAATTTACATACACTGTACACACCGTACATTACTGAGTTTTATTGCTGTGGAGCTCTGATACGCTCATACACACTGCACATTACTGTCAGTTTTATTGCTGTGGAGCTCTGTGATACGCTCATACACACCGCACATTGCTGTCAGTGTTATTGTTGTGGAGCTCGGTGATACACTCAAACACACCGTATCACAGAGCTCCACAGCAATAAAACTGACAGTAATGTGCAGTGTGTATGAACGTATCAGCGCTCCACAGCAATAAAATTCAGTAATGTGCGTTGTGTATGAGCGTGAGTGTTATTGTTATGGAGCTCTGTGATACGCTCATACACACCGCACATTACTGTATCACAGAGCTCCACAACAATAAAACTGACAGCAATGTGTGGTGTGTATGAGCGTATCACAGAGCTCCACAGCAATAAAACTGACAGTAATGTGCAGTGTGTATGAGCGTATCAGCGCTCCACAGCAATAAAACTCAGTAATGTGCGTTGTGTATGAGCGTGAGTGTTATTGTTGTGGAGCTCTGTGATACGCTCATACACACCGCATATTACTGTATCACAGAGCTCCACAACAATAACACTCACAGTAATCTGTCCATTGTACAGCGCTACGGAACTTGTTGGCGCTTTATTAATGTTGTAACTGTAACGTGTGGTTTAGGGTGTGTCCCTATCGACATTGCTAGTGGTTTTCCTTGCAAGACCAACTTTTGGTATCTATAGGTTCCCCAGATTTGTATTGATATTATACATCTCTATGAGGAGATTTTGACTGGCACAGATGGAGTGGGGGGGGGGGGCGGTAAAATGCACCTTCGCCTGTGTAGTCAAAAATCCTTGCACCGGCCCTGCCCGCACCGTTAGACCACAACAATCGGCTGAAATACCGGCCTATCATCCCTGTGAAGTGAGGACATTCTCAACGCGTCTTCCGCAAGCTGAGCACGTTCGAGAGGACACACTGAGCCCGTCCTTCACAGGAAAGCGGTTAAAAAATAAAAAAAGTTTTTTTATAAAAAAATAAAATGTCTGCAATAAAAATTCAAAAGATATTACATTTATTACATTAAAACCTACTAGATTTACCTCTTTAACCCTGTCGCATTGAGACACTGATATCCGGTCATTTAGCTGCAATTCGAGTTCTGTGATTAGACGAATCGTTAGTCCTCTAGGAGACAATTTCAGGGCTGCTGAACCCTGCCAAATCGCACCTCAATTATAGCGAAATGCACTGTATTGTGGTTGCAAATTTAGACTTTATTGAATAACCCTCAGTCATTATATATGAAATGCCATGTGCCAAAATACAAACACAAATTCTAGTTTTTTTACGTTTTGGTTACAATTGCGTAAATAGAAAAATGCAGTAAAGAAAGTCTCAATTTCTTTCTTTATTTTATTTTATTTTTTAAAAGAGTACACTATAGAACATATAACCAAAAATGGTTTGGATGATAAAATGCGAAAAATCATTTTACCCGGTGAAGATGATTGAAATCCAAATGGAAATTTTACACATTAACATTCTTCGATAAAGCATTTTGTTCAAAATCCTTATCCTTACCTACAAAACCCTCACTAACTCAGCTCCCCACTACCTGTCCTCACTAATCACCAAATGCACCCCAACCCGCTCCCTAAGGTCAAACAGCGACCTGCGCCTAGCTTCTTCCCGCATCACCTCTTCCCATGATAGACTGCAGGACTTCACACGCTCTGCCCCCATTCTCTGGAACGCTATCCTTCGTACGGTCAGACTTTCCCCTAATTTCTCTTCCTTCAAACGCTCCCTTAAAACATTCCTTTTTAGGAAAGCCTACCACCCAACTCACTGACGCAACCATCAATCACTCTCACCTTGCAGTCCTCTCCTCCTGTTTCCAACCCTCCCAGATTGTGAGTTCCTACGGGAATAGGGCCTCATCTCCTCTTGTACTGTTTGTCAAATGTTGTTCAATGTATTGTAACCCGTCTATACTGTGCCTATTGTACAGCGCTGCGGAATATGCTGGCGCTTTTTAAATAAAGAATAATAATAATAATAATTTTGACGTGACACAACATTGTATACACACATAGCAGTGATATATATGGTGAATCTGCTGGGTCCACTGAAAAATATATATTATTTGTCTGGGTCCTAGAGTAAAACCTGACTTCAAATAGTGATAAAACCCGACGAGCAAAAATAGGGAAAATGACCTCTGCACACAGGCGTGAGATCACTCAGCAGGGAAATGGTTAAAGAGACTGACAGAGCTAGTATGTCAACAATGCTCAGGGAAAGGGCAGAGGACCCAGATACTTATATATCAGGTCTGGCATGAATTAATTGCCCCCTATTTTGTTAAAACTATTTAACATTACTGTTTCCCAAAACAATGGTGGGGTGTTGCCTTTGCTGACTCAGTGGACAAGCCTCAAATGTGTAAAAGAGCATGTGACATGATAAGATGTACATAGTCTAGAGAGCAGAAAGAAGTCAACATAATTTAGAAGCATAAGTAGAGTGTTTAATGATATTTTTCTGCTCTTCCCACAGCAGTTACCATAAAACTGTTGTGGTTTCATCTGTATTGAATGCTTTTAGGAGGTAAATAAATGCTTTTGCATTTCGAGAGACACGGTGTGCACCCACACACAAACACTGCACCTGCATTTTAATGTATTTTGGTGTTTACAGTCCAGTAAATCAACATTATTATGGATTTCTCCTGCCTCGCTCTCCTATATTTTCAAAGAAGTATTTTTTTTTAAAACTGAGTAATTGTTTAACTCAGTGACTTTGAACCTTTTCATTGTTCTCCCAGAACACGGATAAGGAGTAAATTGTCAGCACACACCAGCAGTTTTTATAGATATATATAATGATTAAAAGGAATAGTATTAAGATGTTGAGATTGCTTAACATTCGTTTCAATACTACATCTCCCCTTTGAGCCATTGCTCCATTTCAAACCTAGGCCTTGATTTAATTCCTTAGAATTAGAAAAAATTATTTATCTACAAAAATTCCCATAGACTGTAATGGTGCCTTATGTAGATCAATCATTTGAATTTTTTTGGTACACAATTGTAAACATTTGAAAATGCTTATCCAAAAGGAATTAAATTGAAGCCATAATTTGATCCTGCCCTGTTACTCACTCCTCATTCTGCCATTACACAGCAAATTCCAGTGGCACACTATTTTGTTCTAGTAACAGGTATCTATAAAGCTCTAAAAGTTCATTAGTGCTGTACAATGGGTGACAGAAAACGGCAAATATAAATATGAGTTAAATACAGTACATTGGGGGGTCCCTGTTCGAGAGTTTACAATCTAAGCGGAGAGGGGTGAAGCGCTAGGTGAGGGAAATAGCTGAGGATGTGAAGTAGCAGGGTGTGTCGGGGGCTGTGGGCAAGAAGGAACAGGAAATGAACAATGGGGGATTATGGGCGAGCCGATAGCTGATGCTTCTTTTGTGTTTTACAGTAGAGCCTTCTCGCTTCTCATATCCCTCTGTTATATGATCTCAGTCTTTTTCCCCTTCCTCAGCAACACACAAAGCTTAACAAACTGTACTTACTTCCACCCTGAAACAAGAGGGATAAAAGAGCAGATGGCAAAAGATGGCTGTCCCACTCTTTGATTTATATGATTGTGTGTAGACTGCTGCTGAAAGCCCGATATTTCAGAGCATTCAGCAGCCGATTTTACAGTTTAACTCTTTGGGGGGCACCTTCTGCAGCCCAAAAGCAATCAAACTTTGTTTGCAGCAAACTAGTTTCATTTGCTTTTGGGCTGCAAATCGAGATATCCCGATATCGGGGCACAGGATGGTGCCTTTGAAGCCTGAGATATCTCGGTAATGAAGGGGTAAATAATAGTAAACATCCTTCACAATAATGGATCTAGCATTTCTTTATCTTTTATGTCGAGTGCTACTAGTTAAAGCCTGTACATTTGGCCATTGTTTGAGGTTCTGTCCCTTGTGGTTCAGCATACATTTCTTATGACATGTTTCTTGATCAGCATACGCTGACTGTGAAGTTTGTTCTCCAGAGCAGTGTTTCCCAATCATGTCCATCGGGAGCAATATCAGGCCAGGTTTGCCAGATATCTAAAGCACAGATGATATGATTTGCTGCTTCGGGAATGCAGGTTTTTGGTCTGTATTTCCCAAAGGTAATTCTTAATATCTGGCTTGGTAGTGGGTCCTGGGGACATGAGGGAAAAACATAAATAAAGTTCTCTAGCTATCATTTATAACACAACTATCCAGGTTTTACTTGAAAACCCCAGGTCTAATAGTAAATCTGCTCCAAATCCGTATTATTTGCATGGAATTGCCTATTTGTTTGAGTTTGTTGAGGCAACTGTCGCATACAACTATACTGACTTGTTTAGAATATATGGTAAGGCGAATAGACACTTTTTGAAACCTTTTGGAATTTATAGGACCCTATTTCACGCAAGTTTTTAAGCTAACTGCTCCAACTTAATGACTTAAAGCAGGGGTCAGCACCCTCCCCCCCCCCCGTATGCTTTGATCAACATGTCCCTTGGAGGCTCTGCCAACCTGGCTGAGCATCATGGAAGATACCGTTCCAAAACGTTCGGGGGGGCCAAGGTTGCCGACACCTGGCTTAACGGCTTCAACTTGCTTGTGGCTTGGCATTAGCATTGGCTTACTATACATTAATTGCTCCTAAACTTTGTATAGGAACCATTGCCTCAGCTTGAGAAATGTAAGCTATTCCAATGTAGTTCACTGTTCTCATATCAATCAGGTATTCTGCAATCAATATCAGCTCTTTGAGCCTGGTGTTAAGTAATTTTCAAATCACTTAAAACCTTAAAATAATAAAAAAATATAGATCTAAATTTTCATCTGATCCTACAGGGCAAAGGGAGGTGTGATACTCCACTTCTCCCTATATACAGCATATCATTGGTACTTCCCTGTGCTCTTGTCAGGGTGGCATCCGGCAAGAGCCAGGTTGGGGCCCATATTGCAAGCAAAGAGCCCTAAAGGCAGGGGTGCAACAACAGTAACTGAAGACAGCAGACTGCTGGGGACGACTCGATACAATACAAAGCAGAAAGGAAGGGGTTAAGGGTGGTCAGAACCCAGCAGTAAACCAAAAGGGCAACCAAAACAGCGGTTCTTCGGTGGCCGTGTATAGTCTACAGAGGGGAAACAGTGAATTCAGCAAACTGCTGGGTGGGACACAAAACAAGAGATAACCAGAAAGGAAGGGGTTAAGGTTGGATGCCAGAAAATACACACACAGCAGGGAAGCAAAAAATAAATCTTAAACTAAACGGTTCTTTGGAGGCAATGAATCTTAACTAAACAGAAATGCAATATACAGGAAAAAGTAAATTACCGTATACAAAACAGAGCACGGTACAAAAGAAGGAAAACCAGAAGTATTGAAATACAAAAAAATAAGTAAAAATTCAAAAACACAGAGCGCAGTACCAAATGGAAAATCAGAGAGTAGTCTGGAGAAAGCCAAGTTTGGTACATCAGGTAAATAAAGCAAGAAGGAACAAGGAGGAGAAATAAAACAAAAATATAAGGAAGCAACAATATATGCAAGAAGGAAGGAAAAGCAAACAGAGGGAATAATATGGATCAAAGGGAACAAGGAACAAATAAGCAAAGCTGGAAAGCAAAAAATGGGAACTATAACAGACTAAAGAACTGTACAGATGGAACAAAAGGCAAACATATCAGGACTCAGGAATACCTTTGAAAATCATTGCAGCATAGGAGTTGAGAACTTTTATAGGGAAATGTCCTAGGTCAGGTGGTCTGACTGGTCAGGCTGCAATGAATCCTGGAGTGGACTAGACCAGTGGGTGGAGCAGATGCATGTAAACTCTGGCCTGAGGCGCGTTCAGTTCCTCAGCAGCTGCTTAATTGTTCCATTGCAGCAGATCAGTTTGCCGCAGCTGTCTCACTGAACGCTTTGGCTGTGAATATGGAAGCGAAAGAGCAGAGGATTGCTTGATGAAAGGTGCTGTTTCTGCAAAATCCACTTTTGTCCATTTTATTACCACTTTAGTGTTAATGTTTACCATGTTCCAGTAAATATTTGCGGTTTTGCTCCACCAAACCATCAAACTGAACATTTCCTTATTGGATTATTTGCTGCGTGGAGGCTGCCATCTTTCCTACGTCACACTCAGCACTTGCAGCCAAGTTAGCTAAGTCCTATGGAGAATCGCGCTTTGTATCCCCGACAACGTCCGTCTAGCTTTTTGACGGGGAGGGCTTTTTCATATCCAGTGGTTGGCCCTCCCAGTCAAAACAGCACAAAACCGTCACAGACGCAGGGAAGTGCAGGCGCACGAAAGCATAAGTGCGCTCGTGTGCCCAGGGCCGGCCCAAGTCACTGTGCTGCCTGGAGCGATGGATAAAATGCTGCCCCCCCCAAAAAAAACATGTGGCATTTAAAGCATATTACAGAGCTCCACAGCATTAAAACTCACGGTAAGGTGTGCTGTGTATGAGCGTATCACAGAGCTCCACAGCATTAAAACTCACAGCAATGTGCAGTGTGTATGAGTGTATCTCAGAGCTCCACAGCAATAAAACTCACAGTAATGTCCGGTGTGTATGAGCGTATCACAGAGCTCCACAGCAATGAAACTCACAGTAATGTGCGGTGTGTATGAGTGTATCACAGAGCTCCACAGCAATAAAACTCACAGTATTGTGCAGTGTGTATGAGTGTAACACAGAACGTCACATCTACACACACCCACGTACAGTCTCACACACGCCCACATAAATACTGGTATACATGGCTCTCTGGTATTATGGCAGACTGGTATACATGGCTCACTGGTATAGGTATACGTGGCAGACTGGTATGGCACACTGGTATACGTGGCTCTCTGGTATACATGGCACACTGGTATTATGGCAGACTGGTATGGCACACTGGTATATATAGCTCTCTGGTATTATGGCACACTGGTATATATGGCACAATGGTATATATAGCTCTCTGGTATATATGGCTCTCTGGTATGATGGCACACTGGTATGTATGGCACACTGGTATATAGCTCTCTGGTATTATGGCACACTGGTATATGTGACTCTCTGGTATGATGGCACACTGGTATATATGGCTCTCTGGTATGATGGCACACTGGTATATATGGCTCTCTGGTATCTATGGCACACTGGTATATATGTCTCTCTGGTATATATAGTCTACCTGAATAGACTGCTTCCCCAAGCAGCTCCCTCATCCTATAACCTCTGATCCAGGGCCAGCACCTTACTTGCAATACCACAATACAAAAAGACAGCGGCTCGGTCCTCATTTTCCTACAGAGCACCACAATTATGGAATAACCTCCCAGACACACACCATCAAATCTTCCCCCAGTCTTAAATCACTCAAGAGCTCCTTACTAACATACCTCAATACAGAATGCACCTGTAAACATGTAACATAGTGACTATATTTCCTACATATTTATTTTCTGTTAATCTGTATATTTGTGTTGTTTTTTTTTTTTTAATATCTTGCATTGTATTACTTTGTATTTCTGTAACTGTAACACTTCAATGTTCTTGAACCCAGGACATACTTGAAAACGAGAGAAATCTCAATGTATCCTTCCTGGTAAAATCCTTTATAAATAATAAATAAATAAATAAATAAATAAATATATGTCTCACGGTCGCTGAAGCATGAGGGAGTGAGTCTGACAGCACAGCTGCTTTCCACTTCCATCAAAGTTTTCCGAGTCGCCATCCAGCACCAGCAGTATGCATGCGCTGCCTCCCGCTGCCTCTGAGTCTGCCACGTGGTGCTGCGTGCATGGTGTTGCGTAGGCTGTGACCAGATCTCAGATGTCCCGCTGGCGCCAACAAACAATGCAAGAGAGACGGGTGTGTGCACGTGACGTCCAGCACAGGAAGATGTGTGCACGTCCTGACAGATCAGGGGGTGCGCAGCAGAACTTGGAGGATTTCTCTGGCGACCCCAAAAAAAACCCTGCTGGCCCAAAAAACCCCTGCTGGCCCAAGTTAAGGGACAGGCTCTGCCCCACTCAAGTGAAGGGGCGGGCTCTGCCCCGCTCAAGTGAAGGGCTGGGCGCTGCTCCACTCGAGTGAGGAGGGTGGGCACCGGCCCGCCATGAGGGGTGGGCGCAACCTGGCTCTACATCCTGTTGGAGGGCCGTACCTTGGACAGGCTGCGGCCCTTGACAGGGCGGCAAAATGCCGCCCCTGACAAAGGGCCGCCTGGCGCCGCTGCTCCACCCTGCTCCATGGACGGGCCGGCCCTGCGTGTGCCGCCAGCCTAAACCCTGAGAAACTACGACCATAGTATGAATGAAACAGAAATATTGTGTATTATGTTATTATACAGGAGCAAAAACACTATGACAGAACAGAAGGAACACAATGCATTACCCTCCCAGATTCTAAAATGTCTTTTTGTGGTAATACAGGAAATCTGAATCATGTAAACTCAATTCAAAAGAAAAATGGTCTGTCAATCATGAACATGTTAGATGGGAATTGGTTAGAGTTAAATACCACTTCAAAATTGCATTATGATCTGTGAACAAAATTAGGGATGTGCGTTTCGGGTTTTGGAATTTCGGAATTTTCACGAAATTTCCCGATTCGTGTTTTCGGATTCGGCCGAATTTCGAATCGGATCGGACCCGAAAACCGACAGATCCGAAAAGTTTTCCGAGCCGAAACGAAATATTTTCGGAATTTTCGAATGGACTTGAAATGTGTCAAATCGAAATTTATTTTCGCTCTATTCATGATTTCGGTTCCATTCGTGATTTCGGTTCCATTTCGGTAATTCTGGACATCGTATATTTAACTATTATCGGTTATATCGCTGATTCTGTAAATTTTGTATTTGTAAATGCGTATCACTTGTTTTTTTTGTTTCCAATGATCCGATAATTCTGTCGATACGATAATTCCTTCGTATTCGGGTCGGATCCGATTCGTCCGCGGGTCGCACATGCGCGCGTGCGGATGTCGTAACTTTATTGAGCCATTTTTTTGACAACTTTTTTGACAAAATATTGTTTTTATTATTAATCATGGCTGCAAGAGACGAGTGCCATTCAGACACCTCCTCATCTTCTTGCACCCATGAAACACCACCCAGAAAGAAGCGGGCCAGCAACATGGCATTTGACGAGATGCTGGAGCTGGTCCGCATCTTTGATCTTAAGGACTACGACTGCCGTAAGGGCCCTTACGGCAGGAAGAATAATTCTAGAAAGGACCGTATCCTCAATAAGGTTCACACCACCATCCTGGAGCTGTTCGGGAAGGACCGGACGAAGGACCAGCTCCGAAAACGCTGGTCCGACCTTAAGACGCGCGTGCAGGAGCAGCTGAGGCACATCTGTCGCGTCATAGCCAAACGTAAGTGTCATGTTATATTGTAAAGCACTGCGCAAACTGTTGGCGCTATATTTATAAATCCTGTATAATAATAATAATGTGCTTGCATGTGCTAATGTGCACAGAAATACGTTGATTTATCTAGTCCTTTTTTCATGCAATGTGATTGTGTATAGCTAGCTAGCTTTGCGGTTTCACGACTCGTCATACATGCATTTTTGCCATAGCTCTTCCTTTTTGTGATTTTACGTATTCGTGAAAATTGTGATATTTGATGTATGTAGATGAAGTTACAATGCTGGATTTCTTTTGGCACTGTGTGTACTGTAGTGTGTTGGGGGGGAGGTTGTTGTGATTGAGTGATGCATACGAGATGACCCGCAGCTGGGCCAATATTGGCTCCCACCTGCGCATCAACAAAAATCTCTGCGTCTCTGCTAAGTGGTAGGATGGGACATGTAGTTCTTCTGAAAGTGCATCCAAACAGAGCCGCGTTCAATACGTCCTCAGCAGCTGCTGAATTGTTGCAGCGCAGCAATTCAGTTTGCTGCAGCAGTGTCATTATTGAACGCTTTAGATGCAAATTTCAAAACAAAATGGCAGATTTCTGTTGTTTCTGTAATATCCAGTTTTATTAGCAGAAACTGAAAGTGAAACTGAGGCATCTATAAAATAACTAAAAGCAGTCGCACAATGCGTTTTGTATGCACACAACACAAATAATAGTTTTTATTGAATAAACGTAATGTTTACTTCTGAAAAAAATATATAATTGAACAGTAATATATGTCTATGTGCAGGGGAAATAAATAAATATTTTGTGACTTTAGAACTATGAGATGGGAGTAGTGGTGTGTCAAGCTGGTAGTGCTAGTGGGTAGTGGAGGGGTGTCGCAATACTTTCGGCAATATATTGTATAGATATACCATTTTTTCCAGTCTGCATTATTTACGTGTTATTTTTTGGATTTGCCAGAAGACAGGAAGAAGGCAGCATCTGCCCCGGCGGGCACCAGTGCCCCAGTGGAGGAGGAGGAGGAGCCACGGGCGACCACCAGCGCTGGTATATACTGTTTTATTTTGCAACGACTTTTGGTCAAAAACAGAAACATTTTTTGTTTACTGTATTTTAATTTAATTTTTTTATGTATAGCACAAGAGGAGCAGGAGGAGGAAGAGGAGGAGCAGGAGGAGGAGCAGGAGGAGGGCGATGGAGAGAGGGAGCCGGAGCCGCAGCAGGTGGCCGCGAGTCCAGGTTTTTTTTTTACTGTTGTATTTTGCATCGACTTTTGTTCAAAAATAAATCAGTTTTGTTGTTTACTGTATTTTTTATTTCTTTAATTTCTTAGATATAGCACCGGATATGCTGACGGTGGTGGTGGAGGAGGAGGAGTCGGAGGAGGAGTCGGAGCCTCAGGAGGCCGCCAGCACTGGTATATACTGTTATATTTTTTCAAGACTTTCAGTCAAAAATAGAAACCTGCTTTACTTACTGTATTTTCCTTCTTTCATTTATTGGATATATAGAAGGAGAAGCCAGACCGGACACGTCCTCCAGTGTCAGGATAATAAATCGGGAGGCGATCGGCGAGCTACGCCTGGCTGTTACGACCATCGATGCCATCCAGGAACTGCTCCAGGAATTGCAGAAGCATATAAGCAATGCCGCTGACATCCTGGAGCGGCAGTGAGACCAGTGGCCGCCTCCTCCTGAAATGTAACCGGAATCTGCAGGTTCACTCAAGACGAGGCCGGACCGGACACGAGCAAGGATTGTCTGAACACGAGTCTCTTCAGGAAAGGCAAACTTTATTGTGATAAAACAACAGATGCTCAAACAGGATTCAATCGCAAAGAATGAGCAGCGATTTTCACAGTGACATGAGATTTTATACCTCAAAATACATGATTAGGTACATCCCAATTAGCCCACCTCCCGGTTACGCTATCCCACCCCACGTGGGTCAGTAGTGTACCTCCCTTTGGCTAATACAAAAGACATTTCATTAATTTGGCTGTAAATTGGCAAACTTCATGTTATTTTCAGTGAATCATAATTAGTTGCTCCCACTGTTCCGGGCTGCGCCCCGTTCCCTAGCGTCTTCACTCATTTGTTACAAAAGGCACCTGGTCTGATCTCTATACTCCTTTGTATTTCTGCGGGCCCCAACGACCTTGATGTATCCTTTCTCTGTGTCAAAAACAGCAGAGACCTTTCTCAGCGCTTTGATTGTTTTTCTTCCAATCTCAGCACATTCCTAAGTTTCTATGTATGCCTGCTTCTAATTTCAGCTAAAAACTGCCTAATTATCTCAAGTGAACCAATATTCTGAACAAGATGGTGGTCGCCTGGCTTACAATGGCGGCCATCTTCCAGTCTATTTCCACTACACTATGTTTGTTTGTGTTGTTTGTGCCCCTGTTGGGCAGTTTGCCATCCTTGGCATGTTCCCTTCCCTTCCCCATGTTGTAAATAAATTTTCTATTTTTTCTATATTTTCCTGTTTGTGTGCGTTGCTTTTCCTTACTTAATAAGTTAATATGTATTGCTTGGTTTCCACACTGTTAAAATTATATGTACATAAATGTATTGACATTTCTATGGACCCTTTTTCATAAATTTGTCAATATATTTGTGGCCATGAATGTGACTGTGCACATTCTACACTTCCTGCCTGGCCAAAAAATGTCACACACTAACACAACCTTGTTGTACTGTCTTGAGATTTGATTACTGTGGCATGGTTTTGTTAAGCTTAGGCGATGTCACAACAACATGGATTTTTGTCCACAGTCCCATTCATTGTATAACCAAGAATTCATCAAAAAATATTGATGGCAGCACTGCGTGAAGTCTTCTCCGACACAACCCAAAGATCCTCAGTGCGGCTCAGGTCTAGTTTATTTGTCCCTGTTTGCAGCTTCACGCAACACCTCCTCCCAGCTATGAACTCTCTCTCTCCCACCGCTGCCCGGCTAAGACGCTGCCCGCCAACATGGTCACGTCTTTGCAGGAAGACAACAGCGTGGGGGAATGGCAGCTGCCGACAATCCCAAGACCTCGTCACAATGACGTCAGTTCTGGAGTTAACCCCTAACTGCGACCAATGGTGGAGATAGGGGATCATTGGAACCCCCTATCTCCCGATCCGCGGCAGCTATCGGTTGGTTAATGTTTGGTATCTTTGGATCGACCAGAGCATGGCCTTTCCAACAATACCAAACATGACAATGTTAAAAATTATAAAAAATTAAAATATAAAAAAAAATAAACAGGTTTTTTGTTTTGTTAATGCAGCAATATTGTTCCCATTTCAATTATAATGTGAACAATGATGCTGCACTAAGGATTTTTGTATGGGGTGCGTTTGTTAAAAATAGTGTAATTTTCACCCAAAAAAATATAACAAGTCCCCATTTCAAATTTTTTTAACAAACGCAACTCATAAAATATAACCGCAAACACTCGCATGTTAAAATGTAAAAAAAACACTTTACACCTTGTAAAACAAACATTGAAAATTCTAATTTTATTGCATTTTTTGTTATAATATACAGACAGGACATGACGCATACATATGATAATGATATATTATGAATCATCTGCCGAGTCTGCCGGAAAGAACGATATATAACATGTCTGGGTCATATTATAAAATAAGGCTTCAAAAAAACGCGTTTAAACAAGAGGAGCGAAACTGTTAAAAATTAGCTCAGCAGCAGACCGCACACAGGCGTGAAGGGAAGCCGTGAAATGCCTCAGCAGCGAAAGGGTTAATTTTTTTTTTGTCTGTTTTAAATAAAAAAATTTTTTTTTTTTTTTTTTTCGTTTCAGATCATTTTGATCAACTATTTTTCCATTTTAAAACATTTTTGTTCTGGTTTTTATTTTTAAAGTCAGACCATTCGGGTCAGTTTAGCATTTTTTAAATCGTCTTGTTCTTTTTTTTTGTTCCTTGGCTTTCATACCATTTTTTAATGTGATTAAATAAAGTTGTGAAATGCATATTCATAAGAAAAAAAGGATCTTTATTTAATTAAAAAAAAACACGTTTGAATTGCCAGAATTATAATATATCGTATCGACAGAATGAATTATCGGATCCGAAAAACAAACCAAAAATTTATTATAAAAAAATATATAAAAAATAAAAAAGTAAACCATAGTAGTTTATGTCAAAACGAATAGAGTTAGACAGCTTTGAAACGAGGAGAACAGACGTTCCGAAAAAATGAAAATTTCCAAAATCACGAAAAGTCGATACAAAAAACGAGCAAAGTGACACGAAAATACGAAAAATGGTCGATATTCCGAAAAAAAAATGTACACGAAAAACGAGTCGAGCCTAACCGAATCGAAACAGAAATCGGTCGAAACGAGCCGAATCGAAAAGTTTAAACATCCGAACAAATCGAACCGAATCGAACCGAAAAAAAAATCGGTGCACAAGCCTAAACAAAATGTGAGGTGTGGCAGCAGATGTCATATAAAGATTCTTGAGAAACTCTGTAGTATTACAGCAGGGGTTTTGTTTTTCCCACAGGCTGCATCTACAGCAACTACAAAGGAAAATCACCTCTTTTGCCTGGTGATACATACATTTTTGTAGGACAAATGAGACAGGGTTACTTTCAATCAAGGCTTTATGTATTGGGAAGGATGTGGGACAGATACATCTATAAGGATAACTGAGGGGTAAGTGCAGGGAGTAGTACCTGGGGTTGAAGGTTTGCTGCGTAGATGGAGTTTATGCAAGCCTGTAGTTGGTGAATTCCACTAATTTATAGCCATGAAGAGTAAGGGTTGTAAACTAATAAACCATACTTGCTAAATGGTAGCACTTTCATTATATTAGAAACATAGAAACATAGGTTCTTATCTGCCAACATTTTTCTTTCGGCCCATCTAGTCTGCCCAATTACATGGATACTTTACCTGGATTTATCTTTTGTTTAGGATAGCCTTATGCCTATCCCATGCCTGCTTAAATTCAATTACTGTTTTGGCCTCTACCACTTCTACTGGAAGGCTGTTCCATGTATCCACCACCCTCTCAGTAAAATAATGCTTCCTGATGTTACTTTTAATCCTTTGCCCCTCTAATCTAAGACTATGTCCTCTTGTTTTGCTACTTTGTTTCCTTTTAAATATACTCCCTTCCTCTACCTTGTGGATTCCCTTTACGTATTTAAATGTTCCTATCATATCTCCTCTGTCTCGTCTTTTTTCCAAGCTATACATAGAAAAATGTAAGCACCAATTCCCATACCGGGAGTCGAACCCGGGCCGCCTGGGTGAAAACCAGGAATCCTAACCATTATGCCTTTGTGCCGCCTTACCAAGCCTTATCTAACAGATGACTAGCCCCCCATTTTGGGTTGCTACCCCATTACTTTCAATTAACCGGCTGGGTGGAGTAGAGGTAACATCACTGCTCTGCGTGGAGAGAGACTGTGGAGACACAGGTTCAATCCCGGCAAGAGCACCTCTCCAGTAAGTGTCCTTGGGCAAGACACCTAACGGTACATACTCACTACACAGGACATCCTTGAAAACGAGAGAAATCTCAATGTATCCTTCCTGGTAAAATCCTTTCTCAAACAAAATTAACAGTGCAGATTAGGTGTAATTCCGCTATTAAACTTAACAATATAAACAGATTTGTATATGAATATTGTGTATATATTTAATATGCAATCATAATATGTATACACAGGAGTATAGAAATTACATTAAAAAAAATCAACTTGTCTAATGGACTAAAGTGGTGTCTGATCTACTTGTCCCTCAAGAAGGTCTACTTGTCCTGAGTAAAGAAAATCTCTTTACCATATTATTGTTTCTGGTTTTAGCGTAACTGCTTGTATTTTTATTGCACTGCGCTGCAGAATATGTTGGCGCTTTATAAAAAAATTTCATTTTATTAGGGTTACAGCTTCTGTTTGTATTTTTATTGTACTGCGCTGCAGAATATGTTGGCGCTTTACAAATACAAGCAGAAGCTGTAGCTCTACTAAAATGACATTTATTTTTAAAGCGCCAACATATTCTGCAGCGCAGTACAGTAAAAATACAAGGAGAAGCTGTAATCCTAATAAAATTACATTAATTTTTATTGTACTTCGCTGCAAAATATGTCTGTGTTTTATAAATAAATGTCATTGTCGAATGGCCACGGAATTGCACCGTATGGGAAAATTCTCTGTACGGTGCAATTCAGGGGCCAAGTCGGTGCTCTTTCAATAACCCGGCTGGGTGGAGTAGCGGTAACATCACTTCTCTATGACTGTGGAGACACAGGTTCAATCCTGGCCAGAGCACCTCTCCAGTAAGTGTCCTTGGGCAAGACACCTAACGGTATATACTCGCCACCCAGGACATACTTGAAAATGAGAGAAATCTCAATGTATCCTTCCTGGTAAAATCCTTTCTAAAATAAAAAAAAAGCCTTAAGTGAACAAATAAGATTTTATTCTGTTTTTATGAGAGTATTTTTCTTTTTTTTCACATCAATCTGCTAACTTGAGGCAAAAAGCATCACCTGCACTAAAGTAACGAGTCCAATTTATATAGAGAATAGCATTAACGAATAAAACTCTAGTATTCTGATTTATACATACATCCACTAATAATTAGTGACAGTAAGGCCGCGTTCACACCTAAACGTTTTAAAGCGCATTCCTGCGCGCTTTAAAACGCATGAACGGGGAAATCCCATGCTTTCCTATGGGACCAATTCACATTTAAGTGTTTTAAAGTGCGCAGGAACGTGCTTTAAAAAGTCCTACGCACAAAGAAGTATGGGAGCTTCTTTGGTGCGTATAGCAGTGTGTTCGCGGCCATAGACATAGCCGTGAAAGCGCTGCAATGCACGAACGTGTACACGAACGCGCATAAAAAACGCGCGTATTGCGCCATATGAAAAATGCCTAGGTGTGAACCCAGCCTAAGGGGCTTTGAGCTACTGTCTCTCGACTAAATCTGGTATATAGTAGAGCTACAGGATACAAGCGACCTACCCTTTACATGGAGTTCCTCTTACTTATTCAGTTTAACTGGAATTTCTGCTTTTTGCTGATGTACTCTTTGAACCCATAGGAATGAAATCAATATCATAATACATTTTGAAATGTACTGCACCTGTATGTGTATATAATGATAAATACTTAAAGAACCCTGATACAAACGAGAACATGAAACCCAAGAATCATCTTTGCATGCATTTACAACTAAAGTTTACAGAAGATCGCTCACTGATTACTGGATACATGCCCGGTGCCTGGAACAAGGTGTCTGGGGCGTCAGGCGATACAAATCACCCATCACTGATACATACTGATTATAAAAATATATGTCAAAAACTGTAGGCACAAGTAGTATGTGTTTATTTTTGTATAAACTATATATTTATATACTTTTATATTCTTTATACATTTGTATTATTTTTAACATAATTTCAACTTAACATTCATACATTATCAAGGGAATGGACGTGACAGGAATGACATGTGATAATATAGCACACTCCACAGCAAACCAGCTACAAAGCCCCATTATGCATTTTGCAAATCTTGGGATCAGAGTTTATTGAAGGGTCAACGTCTATGACTACTCTCATACAGACACTAAGTTTAAAATTGGATCCGTGCAGAAATATGTTACATTGACATACTGAAAGGCTTTGTCATATGACCAAACTCTAAATAAAAATCATTATTAAAGGCACATATATTGAAATATTGCAAAAGAAATGGACAAATATCTACAATGGACCGTAAACAAACATATCGTTTTTTTATCGCCATTACTTCTTTTTTCATTATATGTGCACCCACCTATGGTATTTTAAATGAAATGGAAGTTTATTTGTGAATAAACACCACTGTATATAGTTAAAATATTGTATATTAGGAACTCGGCGATTAGAATTTAAAATGTATCCACAGTCTGATAGAGTTTTTTGATATGCGATTTGTTGTAACTTAATTTAACCAGTAAACCTTTTTATTTCACAACTTCAAATTGAGCTTTGTCAATTTTTGTAGCTCTTAATCTGCCTTTACTTTGCATGGAGGCGGCCATGTTTTTTGCTCACTCTCTTTCGTCGGAGGTGTTAAACATCTAAGCTATGTCATTGACAGCTCAGTCCGGGATGGCGGGATGGCTGGGTTTCAGATATCAAGAATGCTTCTGATATCAACTCTGAAATACTGAAAAGGTTCCCCCCCCCAATCCCACTGCTGAGCTGTCGTGCAATCTCAAACACACACACATAAACATGCATAATTATATAGATCCATTCACTGAAACTATATTTCTTTGGCTGTTACTTGCAGGGGAAATCACAGCGCTGTAGGGAAGGGGTAACAGTTGAACCTTAATGAGCATCCAACATCTGTTTCTATTCACAGGATCTGTGAGTCATTTGCAAATGCTCAGAGTCTGCAGGGATTTTTAATTCAGCAGTCGGGAGGGGGAGTGATCTCCTGTGTGCAGAGCCATAAACCACTCCCCAGGGAAACACAGCATGCATACTGCCGCACTGAAAGCAAACAGGAAGCTGGGGGAGATTAAATTACAAGGGTTTTTTGAAAAAAACTATACATCTGTCAGTGGATTGGCTAATACAATGTATAGGCAGATTGGGGAGATCTTTCAAACAAGCTAAAATTGATTTTGTGCACGATTGGTGCACTTGAATAACCACTTTACTACCATGATTGAGTATACTCAATTTTCAAAAATTCCCGCTCGAGATTAACATCGAGTAAAGTTGATCTGGCCATACTCTGAAGCAATGTAAAGAAATTTAGCATATTGCTTCTGAAATTTGTTTACAATGGGCTCCAGAAGCTCCCAAATTTTCAGCCAAGGTCCTGAAGCTGCTTGGAGTTCTGTGTTTCTTTTACAGAAACAGTGTCATTACAGACACTATCAGGGTTATTCAAAGATATCCGAATTGCTCGAGAAAGGTAACCGAACGCTGAAATTCAGCATTCAGTTACCTTTCCTGGCCATTCGGCTATTCAGAGAGCAGGCAATTCGCCAAATCTTGGCGAATTGCCTACACATACGGTGCCTGTTCGAGGGCAGTGAAATCCCCATAGAGCATCAATGCTTCAGCTATTCAGAGAACAAAAACCAGCAGTGAAAGGTTCCCGAAATGCCCTGCCATTCGTTGGTTTAATTCGGCAGGTTTATTCAAGGCGAATCCCATAGGCTTCAATGTTAAAATTATTCCCGTTTTAATTCAATATCTAATAAACCGTTCATTATAATATTCTGCAGTAAAGAGTCTCTTTATTTATAGATTTTTTAGGATATTTTATGCATTTTTTGGGATTTTTTTTAAGTTTACTTATTTTATCTGTAACAGCTCTTTATATTTTCACTCATTGGGCCTCATATGTAAATTTCAGACATTTTCGCTCAGTAGTTTCTTTGCAAACAGCGTTTCACTTTTCAAACATTCAAGCAAACAGTTTTTCCTAATTTTTTCACTGCATTTGTCTGCGGTGTTGGATTTTTCCGGCGGCTGAGCTGCATGTGATCGGCTCCTGCTCGGGTTTTTCCGGCGTTTTCGGCTGGTTAATCCAGATGTTTTTGTGGGTTTCGGTGTACGTTCGCCCTCATTTTGCGGTGAGTTTTCGGCAGGTTTGTGACAACTTTTCCCTGCAATTCGGGGACCCTGTGGTGCTTGCTGAATATACCGCAGGGTTGCCGAAATGGGATCGCCAAATGGAACCGAATTGAAGAGAACGGAAAGTCACCGAACGTGCAGTGGCTTTTCGATTCTCTTTGAATAACCCTGATTGTCATTATACATGTATTACTGATCTTTGGCCAGCTGGAGAAGACCTCTGCCTGTCACATAAGCTTACTCTCTCTAAAATGTATTGTATGAATGGTAGATATATTTTTACACTGTCTACAATGGAAAGTAGTTTTCCATAAAACCAGTGAGTCCTGGCTGTGGATTTATGAAAAAAAATACCTTGGTAGTGTAATGTTGGGGAGCCCACAGAGCACTCGCACAACGTCTTGGATGCAACAAATCAACTTTATTTCTCCTTTCAGGGCAGCAAAAACTTTAAACATGAAACGCACGCTTATCTCCAGCGCAAAGTAAAGCCCAGCTCTTCAGCGCAAAAATAGAAAACAAGTGTGGCTCACCAACTTGAACAAAAGTCCCAAACCTGGGGAATCCTTTCCCAGAAGATATAAGTCCTTTCCAGCAAGGCACAGCAACACCGCTCTGAGCCTCCTGATTCAGCACAGCTCCAGCTGACAAGGCATGGCCCTCAGCCCTCAGCCCTCAGCCTCCACAGCTGACAGCTTTTCCTCAACTCCCACAATCCTCTCTGGGAGTTGCCACCCATTAAATCCCTTCCTGGACAGGAAGGTTAACCCTTTGGTTGTCCTTAAAGGGACCACAAACCAAATGGGGGTGAAACATAGCACCCATCCAGGATCCCAGCCTCGCCAACCTCTGTCTACAGTAGTTAACAGGTTAATTATAAAAAGTAAACAAAAATAAAAAATACTAAATATCTTACATATATTTATTATGACAACTAGTTAAGCTAATGAGAAATAGAATGGAATAAATGTTTAACCCCTTCACTACTAAGTGATTTTCCAAAAAAGTTGTGTTGTTTTGTAAAAATCATTTTTAATTAATTATACAGTAATATATAGTTATTACTGTAAATAACCTATTTGGCCAGTAGATTGCATCATCTACTACCAAACTGAGTTAGAGGTTTGAGCTGCAGGTCTGTGTTTTTTTTCCCTGTATCGGCTGCTGACTGCTGCTGAAAGCCCGATACTTCAGAGCATTCATCAGCTGCTTTTGCAGTTTTACCTCCCACAGGGCTAACATTTTGGGGGATTGACATAAAAATCTCTGTCTTCAAAGGCAACATCTGGTGCCCCGATATTGAAATAGTCAATCTTCTGATCTGCAGCCCAAAATCAAACAAAATTTGTTTTCAGCAAATGAATTTCATTTGCTTTTGGGCTGCAGATCAGAAGCTCGAGCTATCTCGATATCTGGGCACCAGATGGTGCCGTTGAAGCCCGAGATGGCTCAATCTCGGTAGTGAAGGGGTTAAATTATGACATTTTGTTTGGGATTTTTATCCCGATTTGGTAGAAATAGTCCACATGCCTACGTTTTTCCTATGCGTTTGGAAGTTACAGGTTCCTTACGCACAATGCAATAGTGTCTGAAACATTAGCAATTTGCAAAATTTAGTATGCAGTTAAAATAAGCTTTATAGAGATACACTAAACCCAAAATTGATATGTAAAAAAGGGTGTACATTTTAAGTAATGTTTTGTGTTTCTAAAACATAGTTCTCAACCTCTGTACCCTCAGGGCCCAGAATTCTTCGTGGTCATTAAGTCGCAACCCAAAAATAATTACATTTCTGATACATTATAATTGATTCCGCAGCACAACTTGTGCAGTGTTCCACAATGTATATATGCACTTTCTAAACAGTAAACAAACAGTGAGTCTTTCCAAAAGTGATATCCTCTCATTTAAGCTAGTGAATTTGTTTGTATGCAAACTATGCATATATTGTTTATTTTACCCAAGGAAATAAAGATTTAGATGCCAGCATATTGACAAGGAAGCCAGTATGTTGGCTGTTGGTGTCATGTTAGAGGCATGCCGTACTCAGGGGAGTCCAAGCCGAGCAAATCTATGGGAAGGGGGATATATTGCCTGAATTATAGGGGTGATAGAGACTGTAGTGTGAGGGGATAGTAAGTGTATTGTAGAACACATTAAAGCACCCTGGAGAGACATAAAAGCCTTTGCAAATAAGAGCTCTAAACCTCACTGTAACAAAAAGTACAAATAGATTACTGCTGCAATACAACAGCCAGGGAGAGAGCAGAATATAGGGAGAGCTGTGGGGTCACTCACTGCTGTACAGGGATAATATTTAGAGGATTAAAAAATTTTGACAATCCCTGTACAGTACAGATACAAGGTGTTACTGTAATCTCCATATACAGGCATTATGACACAGTATCATTTTCATATTCTATTGGTATTTTGTGAAATCTGTATTGCTAATAATCTCGTTGTGATCACTACAAAACCCATAAGAAGAATATCTGGCTATTTTTATTATTTATCTGTATTACAGTTACTGTATCTAACACAAAGATCTTTTCTGCCTGTATGATAATAATGCAGACCCAGTTTGAAATTGTGTAAGATAAAGGCCACCATCTAGAGCTTAGAATCTTACATTTCAATAATATTTTTGTAAAGGATAAAATAGTACATGAAAAATAAAATAAAATTAGCAAATTAACATTATTTTTTTAATTGCATCCCATATTTAAAATAACTGTTATAATAAAAACATTTGCAACAAAATTCACTTGATAGTGAAGGAGTTAAGAAAAATTATGTATTAGCTGGGGTGTAGACTGAAGTTACTTCTGTTTTGTTGAGTCTAGTATTTTTCTTTCTTGTTCTGAATAAAGAAATGCAATGGTTTTCTGGCTTCGGTAAAAAAACGTTATCAGACTGTAACGTCTGTTCATTTCTGCCTGTTCTTTTTTTCAGGATGCGTGCCACCAGAAAGCTGTGTCTCATCTTTGGGACAGCGTTGCCCTTGTCTCTCCTCTGCATTCATTTATTGAGCAAACCTGACAAAGTTGTAGATGTCTGGAATAGGAGTGCCCTTGAAGGTCTGCTAGATAATGCCCTATTACAGCCGGCAGACAAGTATACTCACATACCATTGAAATGGAAAGATGATGTTTTACAGTATGTATATTTGAAATTCCTTGACTCTGGATTTAATCTACATGGTGACATGTTATGGAAAATATAATTGCCTTTGTAAAGTTTGGAAAAACAATCTGCTATCAAATACATATTTATACATTTTGTCCTTTGTTTAGAACTAAAACATGCAGACAGATTGACAGTAAACTAGATTTCACACCCAAAATACCTAATGCATAGACTCAAAGTGCACAGTCATTCACAACAGGTTATAGCAAGTTTCATAAGACATTGTGGGAGTAAGGATGACATTGACAAATAAACAAAGGAGACAAGTACAACATCAGCTGATCTCCTGAATACAAAGCGATACAAACGTATCCACCCGTGACATATAAAATGTAACTTTTATTGATGAAATTAATAAAAAATGAAAACACAATTGAATCACAATTAACCCCTTTACTACCAAGCGACTTTCCAAAAAATCATTGTCAGAAGCCTGTGTTTTTTTTTGTAAAATCATTTTTAATTAATTATAAATTAACCCCTTCACTGCGGATGACATGTGGGGCACGTCCTCATTGACTCCCGCTATATGCGGAGAACGTGCCCCACACGTCATCCACAAGCGGGAGCCCCGGCGGAGATACTCACCTCTCTGTCCGGGGTCCCGCGGCGTTCTGGCTTCACGGAAGCCAGACGCTGACTATAGGCCTAAGGCCGGCCCCAGACGTAAATGACGTCATCGCGCCTGCGTCATTTCCAGGCAACCCCCCCGGCATTGCCGAGAGATCGCCTGAAAGGGAGGGGGGATCCTTTTGGATCCCAGCAAAAAAACAGGCACCACTTTGAAGGGCAATATCTGCCTTTTGAAGCGGTGCCTGGTTTTTAACCCTATAATTGCCAGATCGCGATCGGCGCCGCTCGGCAGCTGATTGTAATCTAGCTCCGGTGGGGGCCGCCATCTTGGATGGTGGCTCCACCTCCGGGTTCCCCCTCGGCTCCTGATGTGTCGTGCATAGAACGATGACATCAGATAGTCAGGGAACCCCTAGCTGCCCGGGGATTTCCCAAGGAAATCCCCTGGTGGAGATACGGGGTTAATTTTTACCCCGATATCTACAGTTCTGTAGATATCATGCATGGTGTCATTCGAAAGGCCTGAGCATGGCCTTTCGAATGATACCAAACAAAACATGACCATCTTCAAATTAAAACAAAATTTTAAAAATAAATAAATAATAATAATAAAAAAAACATGTATTTTTTTGTGTGTTGTTTTTATTAATGCAGCAATATTGTTCACATTTCAATTATAAAGTGAACAATGATGCTGCACTAATGATTTTTTTCTCTGGGGTGCGTTTGCAAAAAATCACGTAATTACCCCCAAAAAATGTAACGAGTCCCCATTTCTAATTTTTGTACAAGCGCACCCCATAGAAAATATAACCGCAAACGCTCATGTGAAAAAATGTGGAAAAAAACACTTTACACACTCTAAATGATTGAAAATTCTACTTTTATTGCATTTTTGTTATATAGGCAGGACATGACATATACATATAAAAATCATATATTATGAATCTGCGGAGTCCGCCGGAAAGAACGATATATAATATGTCTGGGTCATTTAATAATACGTAGCTTCTAAACGCGTTTAAACATGATGAGCAAAAGCGGTAAAAATTAGCTCAGCACACAGCGGTGAAATGGCTCAGCAGCGAAGGGGTTAATAAATAGTTATTAGTGTAAAATTTACACTAATAACTATTTATTAACTGCCAAATTGAGTTACAGAGTTTTGAACAGCAGATCTGTGTTTTTTCCCCTGCATCGGCTGCTGAAAGCCCAATAATTCACATCATTCAGTAGCTGATTTTACAGTTTTAGCTCTTTGGCCATTATGTTCACAGGGCTAAAACTTTGGGCATCTTCTGCAGCCCAAAAGAAAACAAAATTTGTTTGCAGCAAACAAATTTCTTATACTGATCTGCAGCCCAAAAGCGAATCGAAATATATCAATCGGGGCACCAGAGGGTGCCTTTTGAAGCCTGAGTTATCTCCATATCGGTAGTGAAGGGGTTACAATTGTGGTCACAAACATAAAAACCAATATAAACACAAAAAAACAATAATACAGCCCCATATAAGTAGCACGCACCAAAATCTATAACTATAAAATCGTTTGTCCATCGCCGCGCATCTGGTTTCAGTTGGCTGCGTGCGCAGCCAACTGAAACCGGATGCGCAGCTTCGGACAGACGCCAGATGTGCACGCAGCCTCTACCCCTCGGCTGTGCGTGCATCCAGGAGAGGCAGAACAGCGTCTCTGTTACTGGCTCCCGCAGCGAAACCTCCCTCCCTATGTGTTTTGGGAGGGAGATGATGCTGGGATGGCTGCTTTCCTCCCTCTCCCAGTGTGTTGGGGGGGTTGGACACGGAGTGCTGGGACTCTACGGCCGGCTTGCGAACTCCCTCCCAGCAGGGGGGAGTTCGAAAGCCGGCCGCAGCGTCCCACCAGCAACCAGTGGCGTAGCGTGGGGGGGGCTGGGGGGGCCGTGGCCCCGGGCGCAGTTTTGTTAGGGGCGCATTTGCGCCCCTAAAACTGGCCCGGGGGTTGAGGGGACGCAGATGCCGGGCAGCGCGGGAGCGCCTGCCCGGTCTTTAACTTCCGTCCTGTTAGGTGATGCGGCTGCGCGGCGTGCGCAGCCGGTCACGTGGTCCGGCTAATCAGGTGGTACGGAGTCTCTGTACCACCTGATTGGCCGGACCACGTGACCGGCTGCGCGGCATCACCTAACAGGACGGACTGTTAAAGACCGGGCAGGCGCTCCCGCGCTGCCCGGCATCTGGGTCCCGGTCCCCTCAACCCCCGCCGGAGCTGGGGCCTGGGGCAATATCCAGGTAAGGGCTGGGGGCAAATCCATGAGCTGGGGGCAAATCCATGAGCTGGGGGCAAATCCATGAGATGGGGGCAAATCCATGAGCTGGGGGCAAATCCATGAGATGGGGGCAAATCCATGAGCTGGGGGCAAATCCATGAGATGGGGGCAAATCCATGAGCTGGGGGCAAATCCATGAGCTGGGGGCAAATCCATGAGCTGGGGGCAAATCCATGAGTGAGCTGGGGGGCAAATCCATGAGCTGGGGGCAAATCCATGAGCTGGGGGCAAATCTATGAGCTGGGGCAAATCCATGAGCTGGGGCAAATCCATGAGCTGGGGGCAAATCTATGAGCTGGGGCAAATCCATGAGATGGGGGCAAATCCATGTGAGAGCTGGGGCAAATCCATGAGTGAGCTGGGGGGCAAATCCATGAGCTGGGGGCAAATCCATGAGATGGGGGCAAATCCATGAGATGGGGGCAAATCCATGAGCTGGGGCAAATCCATGAGCTGGGGGCAAATCCATGAGCTGGGGCAAATCCATGAGCTGGGGCAAATCCATGAGATGGGGGCAAATCCATGTGAGAGCTGGGGCAAATCCATGAGTGAGCTGGGGGGCAAATCCATGAGATGGGGGCAAATCCATGAGTGAGCTGGGGGGCAAATCCATGAGATGGGGGCAAATCCATGAGTGAGCTGGGGGCAAATCCATGTGAGAGCTGAGGCAAATCCATGTGAGAGCTGAGGCAAATCCATGTGAGAGCTGAGGCAAATCTATGAGCTGGGGGCAAATCCCCGTGAGCTGGGGAAAATCCATGAGTGAGCTGGGGGGCAAATCCATGAGCTTGGGCAAATCCATGAGCTGGGGGCAAATCCATGAGCTGGGGGGCAAATCCATGAGCTGGGGGCAAATCCATGAGCTGGGGGCAAATCCATGTGAGAGCTGGGGCAAATCCATGAGCTGGGGCAAATCCATGAGCTGGGGCAAATCCATGTGAGAGCTGGGGCAAATCCATGAGCTGGGGGCAAATCCATGTGAGAGCTGGGGCAAATCCATGAGCTGGGGGCAAATCCATGTGTGAGCTGGGGGGCAAATCCATGTGTGAGCTGGGGGCAAATCCATGTGTGAGCTGGGGCAATATCGATAACATCCACAGGTTGGGGGGGGGGGCGCACAATTCTTTGCTGGCCCCGGGCGCTGACAACCCACGCTACGCCACTGCCAGCAACCCCCCCCCCCGCAGACACACTGGGAGAGGGAGGAAAGCAGCCATCCCAGCGTCATCTCCCTCCCAAAACTCACGTAGGGAGGGAGTTCGCAAGCCGGCCGCAGCGGCCCAGCACCCCACCCCCCCTGTATGTCCTGGGTATACAAATGATGCTAAACACATAACTGCAAGCATTCCTCTATTTAACAAATGTGCTCAATGGGGCTTGCAATAATCAATCAGTCATAATATTACCCTCTCTAGCTTTAGTTTAATTAAATAAGCCCCAAAAACGTTTTCCCTACTTATTTAATTCATTCATGGTTTTCAGAATTGCCACCACCTCTAACTTAATTTAATATTATAACCATTGAAACAGAAGATTTCTATGGTTGTTTCAAGCCAAAGGTCTGTGTATTCAAAAGAAAAATGTATACTTTTAGGGCTGTTTTATATCCCATCACTAGGATTTTTTTAGGGATGTTTAGGATTGAGTCGATTCAGGGTTCAAGTGTGATTTTTAAACTTCTATATTTGGACATCTGCTAGAATGACCTTTTTTTTAACATCTTCCTATGCCTTATGTATTTATAATGCTTCTATAAAAATTATAAAATTGTATAATGATAATAGTAGCAATAATAATAATAATAAATAAATTTAACAAGCTTTGTTTTATTTACGTAATAATCATAATATTATTATATTGCACCGTCCCAGCACCCCCCTCCCCCCGCAGACACACTGGGAGAGGGAGGAATGCAGCCGTCCCAGCGTTATCTCCCTCCCAAAACTCACGTAGGGAGGGAGTTCGCAAGCCGGCCGCAGCGTCCCAGCATCCC
Source organism: Leptobrachium leishanense (assembly GCA_009667805.1). Taxonomy (NCBI): domain Eukaryota; kingdom Metazoa; phylum Chordata; class Amphibia; order Anura; family Megophryidae; genus Leptobrachium; species Leptobrachium leishanense. The sequence goes on along the minus strand of CM019064.1, from coordinate 367,450,560 downwards.
CCCGCACATTAAGGGGGACCTGTGCCTGTGAGCTTACAATCTAAGCAATACATGTGTCCGTGAGCTTGCAATCTAAGGAAATCTGTGCCCGTGAGCTTACACTCTAAGGGGAGCTGTGCCTGTGAGCATACAATCTAAGGGGAGCTGTGCCCATGAGCATACAATCTAAGGGGAGCTGTGCCCGTGAGCATACAATCTAAGAGGGGAAAGAAGAGCCTGCTTCCGTGAGCTTACAATCTAAGAGGGGAAAGAGGAGCTGCTCACATGAGTTTACAATCTAAGGGGACCTGTGCCCGTGAGTTTACAATCTAATAGGGGAAAGAGGAGCCGCTGCCGTGAGTTTACAATCTAAGAGGGAAGAGGAGCCCGCTCTAATATATAAATGTCTTTGTAATGCGCTGCAGTGTCAGCTACACGCGCACCCATCACAGCTGCTCACTCGGCCCTCCTGTTGCAGACGGGACGGCGACGGACGCATTATAAACGCATTTATATAGAGAGATACTCTTGGATAGGACATTGAAAAACAAATTTGTGGACACGAATTCTGAGCTGGCGACAACAACAATAGACTGCACTCTGGGCAGGCTTAACAACTAGTGAATATATAAATATTTGTGCCCAAGTCATTACATTAGCCCACAATAAATAATCTCACATCTCAGATGGGCCACAATTAAGTGCATGTAGTGCAAAAATAGAGGAGGGTGAAAAAAATTATTGTCAAGTAGCAAATAACCTGCAACAAATATATCAAAAGTATCCTAGTATTGGACATATACCGATATATCAGGAAAAATGGAGCAATCCCAGCTGAACATAATTGCTGGATTCATAAGAACTAATGACAGTTGTACCATACAATTCGTAATAACATTGAGTAGACTGGCGCTACAAAAAATATATTTGTTGAAATTTCCTAATGCTCAATTATATGTATATTTCAATTTGTTGCACTGATCCCTGACTCTATGCACTCAATACGTGTTTCGCCTTGTATGACACGTCAGGAGTATCATTCAATTCAAAATTAAAAAGAACAAATAAATAAATAAAATTCAGTCTTATTTTTTCTGTGTCCCTGCCCTAACCACTACAGCGTGAAGGATGTGCATGGAATGTCTTCCCATTTCACTCCAATGCGCAGAGGATGCTCCATGCACTTCTTCGTGCTGCACCAGCTCAGCGAAGATCTGCCGCCCATCTGGGGATTTGATCTCAATGGGCTGACATATGTGGATCCCAGTATCTCCAGATCCATGAATCGTAGGTGGTCACATGCGGTGTCAAAGGAAAGGCCAGATTCTGGCCTTTCAAATGATACCAATCATGACCAGTACATAGGTAAAAAAACACAAATTAATAAAATATTTTTTTCAAAAAGCAGCAGTATTGTTCACTTTTCTCTAATAAAGTGAATAATAATGCTGTAATAACTCACCTTTCTAACCTTCTTATTTCCCACGGTGGCAGGAAGTGTGTAGATGATGGCACAATGCTTGATTATGCATTGTTTAATCGAAAACTTAAGCTGCCACACCAATGTGAGGAGCACCTTTATCACCGTTCTGTTTCCAATGATACTAAAACGTGGCCACACAACATGCAAAAATAAAAAAATGGAAAAAAATTAATTGCAAAACGTCTTTCTTTTTTCTTTGTTCTCAGGCTGGGGTCAGACGAACGCAGTGCGAACGGGCGTGCAGCCGCACTTTATCCCGGCCGTAGTAGCAGCAAATGATGGCCAATGACGGGCAATATACGAAGTACGGCCGCACAAAAGTTCGGCCGGGAAATGCAAGCGGCAAACGAATGCATTTTTTGGAGAACGTGATACCGCTAGTACTGACGTACAGAGTGCTCTGCGTCCGCTAGCGGCGTGTGTGCGTGATTAGGAGACGTCAGACGCTGCTAATGTCCGGCCAACATAACGTCCAGACGCAAAAAGGGTTTTATTGATGATCCGTACAAAATCACGGCCGAAAATGTGCATCGTATGACCGCTATCGCGTATTCCGTGAAATACGTCCATTCGTTCGAACGCACTTTTTCACGGACGACGCGAAAAATGCGTTCGTCTGACCCTAGCCTAAGGCAGCGGTATTATTACCTTCTATTTTACCTCACACTGTGAGCAAGTTTGGAGTTGATGGCATAATGCGTTACTACGCAATGTTTCATCTAAAATACAATCTTCCGCAACATTGCAAGGAGAGGCTTAACTTTGGACAGCTGAGGTGTCATTAGAAAGACCAGAGTCTGGCCTTTCCAATGATAACAAACATGACATGTATAATATAAGAAATAAATTTTTTTATAGGAAAATAATAATTAAATAAAACCTTTTCTTCTATCCTAAGGATGTGAAATTGTAAATTTTTCACATGTAAAATGAACAATGCTGCTGCCATTACTCACCTACTTATTTCCCATGCCAGTTGCAACTTCAGTGTTTTATACATAGATTTTTCATAAAACGCATTCGCTCCCTGAGACTGCTAACTTTTGTCTGTTAGAGTGTCCTCCCTCTCATTTTTGTTACCCTTGCTGACCCTTGTTGGCTATTATTATTTGTTATCTGTGTCTATTGTATTGATGGCTTTTTTTCAAAATAAAATTTTGAATACCAAACAGACGCATTTGCCGAAATACAAACAATTTGTTTTTCAGTTTTGGTGAAAAATGTATATTTTTTTGGGGAAAAAAGAGTAAAAAGTTCTCCATTTATGATTTTTTTTTCATAAAGACTAACACACAGAATATATAACCACAATGAATTTGATGATAAAATGTTGAAAAATAAATTAACAAGTGGCATATGATTGAAATCTGAAATTTACACTTTTTAGACTTTTTTTTATAGCAATCTGACAGAACATGACATATACACATAGAAATGATATAATTTGAATCTCCTGTGTCTGCTGAAAAAAAGAATATATGATTAGCCTGGGTCCCAAAATAAAACAGTACTTCAAAACACATTTAAACACTATCAGGTTAATTCAAAGAGATTCGAAAAGTCACTGCACGTTCGGTGACTTTTCGTTCTCTTCAATTCGGTTCCTTTTGCCGATCCCATTTCGGTGACCCTGCGGTGTATTCAGCAAACACCACAGGGCCCCCGAATTGCAGGGAAAAGCTGCCGCAAACCTGACGAAAACGAACCGCAGAACCCGGCGAATGCACGCCCAAAACCCGCAAAAACATCTGGATTAACCTGACGAAAACCACAGAAAAACCCGAGCAGGAGCCAATCACAGCCTCCGGAAAAAGCCGACACCGCAGAAGAGACAGTGAATAAATTAGCAAAACAGTTTGCATAAATGTTTGAAAAGTGAAACGCTGTTTTCAAAGAAACTACTGAGCGAAAATGTCTGAAATTTACATATGAGGTCCAGGGAATGATAATCAAAAGGGCTGTTACAGAAAAAATAAGTAAACTTAAAAAAACAATTTAAACAAAATCGGACTTTTAAAAAAACAAAACAGAAAAATGCTTAAAATATCCTAAAAAATCTATAAATAAAGAAACTCTTTACTGCAGAATTTTATAATGAATGGTTTATTAGATATTGAATTAAAATGGGAATATTTTTAACATTGAAGCCTATGAGATTCTCCTGAATAAACTTGCCGAATTAAACCACCGAATGGCAGGGCATTTCGGGAACTTTTCACTGCTGGTTTGTGTTCTCTGAATAGCCAAAGCAGTGCTTTTTCATGGGGATTTCACTGCCCTCGAACAGGCACCGAACAGGCACCGTATGTGCAGGCAATTCGCCAGGATTTGGCGAATTGCCTGCTCTCTGGATAGCCAAATGGCCAAGAAAGGTAACCGAATGCTGATTTTCAGCATTCGGTTACCCTTCTCAAGCAATTCGGATCTCTTTGAATTACCCTGTATAACTTTGAGAGTTGTTATTTTTTTCCCCCCAATTTTTATCAGGAATCAAATTGCTGGTAAGCCTCAATCTGAGTATCTCAAGCCGAAAAATGGTTGAAATGCAACTGGAAAAGTTGCCAATTTTGGCAACTGAATTGAACCCATGCTTTATTATTATTATTCTTTATTTATATAGTGCCAGCATATTCCGCAGTGCTGTACAATGGGCAGGGTTACAATACATTGAACAAGAATTGACAAACAATCAATAGTTACAATAGTACAATAGTAAATGAGGGCCCTATTCCCTATTCCCGCTGGAACTCACAATCACAACAAAGGGTTGGGGGTGGAAACAGGAGGAGAGAACTGCAAGGTGAGAGTGATGGATTGCAAGGTGAGAGTGATGGTCTGCAAGGTGAGAGTGATGGACTGGTTGCGTCAGTGAGGTGTATCAGTGAGTCGGGTGGTAGGTAGGGATGAGCCGAACACTCCCTGAGTTCGGTTCGGACCCGAACCCGAACTTTCCAAATGTTCGGATCCGAACCCGAACTCGAACTCAATACAAGTCAATGGGGCTGAAAATTCGGTTTTTAGAGTGTCCTCCAAGAGGGCATATATGCTAGATATTTGCCATAAAAGGTGTATGGGGGTCCGGGTAGTGCCCTGGGGGACAGGAAACAAGGACAAAAAGTAAAAAAAAAAAACATTTTTAAAGGGACTGAGTTTTCCATGAAATAAGGGTTAAAAATAAAAACGAACCTAGGAGGTCCCCATAACCTGCCCGTGAAGTGGCGGATTTCTAGGATGTATAGAAATATGTAAAAACCAAAAAATGACATTTCAAATGACGGTAAATGCTTTTCCTTTAATCTATCCATAAACAACTGCGTGGGGCGGCAGTCTGTATGAAAAGAGGAGACATTTTCGGATACGCAGAAAAAGTTTATTGATTTTTTGGAGGTGAAAAGCAGGAGAATGACTGGAGAATGGAAAATTCTAGACCAAATAGCCGATTTGGAAAGTGAGATAAATGGGAGAATTTTTCTGGTTTGGCTATTTTGACCTAGAATTTTCTCTTCAGTCATTCTCCTGAGTTTCACCTTTCTCTGAATAACCCTGTCAGGGTTATTCAGAGAGCGGTGAAGAACAGGAGAATGACTGGAGAATGGAAAATTCTAGGTCAAAATAGCCAAACCAGAAAAATTCTCCCATTTAGGCTAGGGTCAGACTAGCGAATTTTTAACATGTGTTTAGGCGCACTTAATCACGGCCGAACTAGCAGCAAATGACGGGCAATGACGGCCAATATACGAAGTACGGTCGCACGAATAATCGGCTGCGCAACGCAAGTGGAAAATTAACGCATTTTTCCGAGAACGCAGAACCGCTAGTACGGACGTACAGAGTGCGCTGCGTCCACTAGCGGCGTGTGTGCATGATTTGGAGACGTCAGACCCTGCTCATGTCCGGCCAACATAACGTCCAGACACCCAAAGTTTCCTGGTTTAGATCCGTAAAAAATCACGCACAAAAATGAGCATCGTATGACCGTTTTCGCCCATTCCGTGAAAAAATACGGCAATGCGTTCGGACGCACTTTTTGACGGTCGCTGCGAAAAATGCGTTAGTCTGACCCTATCCTTATTTCACTTTCCAAATCGGCTATTTGGTCCAGATTGTTCTCTTTTCCTGCCATTCTCCTGGTTTTCACCTTGCTCTGAACAACCCTGAGAGAGAGGTGAAAGCCAGGAGAACTGGCAGGAGAAGAGAACAATCTAGACCAAATAGCCAATTTGGAAAGTGAGTTAAATGGGAGAATTTTTCTGGTTTGGCTATTTTGACCTAGAATTTTCACTTCTCCAGTTATTCTCCTGCTTTTCACCACTCTCTGAATAACCCTGTGAATGTTTAATCCCGAGGTGAAAAATAACATTGCTTTAGATGTTATTTTGAATTTTTTTTAAACACCAGTTAAATGCAGCATATTTGGTAGTTTTAGGAGGGAAATTAATTCTCAAATCTCAATCAGAAGCAGACACCACCCCACCCCCTCAGTACCTCAGTATAGTGATTACAGACTAAAAACACCTGGTGTTATGCCTGTTTGTGAACAGAGGTCATTTAGGCTAGGGTCAGACTAACGAATTTTTCGCGCTGTCCGTGAAAAAGTGCGTTCGAACGAATGGACGCATTTTTTCACGGAATACGCGATAGCGGTCATACGATGCGCATTTTCATTCGTGATTTTGTACGGTTATCAATATAACACTTTTTGCGTCTGGACGTGATGTTGGCCGGACATTAGCAGCATCTGTCTCCTAATCACACACACATGCCGCTAGCGGACGCAGCGCACTCTGTACGTCAGTACTAGCGGTTTGACGTTCTCGAAAAAATGCGTTCGTTTGCCATTTGCGTTGCGCGGCCGCACTTTTGTGCGGACGTTCTTCGTATGCTGCCCGGCATTGGACGTAATTTGCTGCTAGCGCGGCCGTGATTTAGTGCGGCTAAACGCACATTAATACTGCGTTAGTCTGACCTTAGCCTTAGAGTTGAGAATCTTTCCACATACACATTAGTTTTTAATTCAATATCTAATAAACCATTGCTTGTAATATTCTGCAGTAAAGAGTCTTTTTATTTCTAGATTTTTTAGTATTTTTCTAAGCATTTTCTATACTTTTTTCAAAATTTTTTTTTTTTTTCGAACTCGAACCGAACACACCCAAAAAGTTCGAACTTCGCAAACTTTCGAACTGCCAAAGTTCGGGCCGAACTCCGAACCGTCCGAACCCGAACAGCTCATCCCTAGTGGTAGGCTTCCCTAAACAGGAATGTCTTAAGGGAGCTTTTGAAGGAAGGGAAACTAGGGGTAAGTCTGACCGTATGAGGGAGAGTGTTCCAGAGGATGGAGCTGCGCTGGAGAAATCTTGCAGTCTATCATGGGAAGAGGTGATGTGGGGAGAAGCTAGGCGTAGGTCACTGTTTGACCTTAGGGAGGGGACTGGAGTGTATTTAGTGCTTTTATAAAACTGTTACTGATGGTTGTGGGACATTAAATATGCACTATAATGGATGTTATTTGAATTACAGGCTTCTTCCAAAGAACAGCTGCAAATGCGAAGTAGAACCTACACTAGATTTTCCTTTTAGACAAGAACTAATTGGAAAACCCTACGCAGTAAATTTTGCATCATATGTGGACCCTTCGGTATTGGAAGAGACATACAGGAGAAGAGAGAAGGAGTACAAAAAGTTTAAGATGAGGTAATATTATACATAACTAGATACTTCATACTCCTATGTATTTCATTATTTTGGGTAGGGATGGGGTGCCGGTTCGAATCGAACATTGGCCGTTCGAAAGTTTGGCGAACTTCTAACTTTTTGCGATGTTCATGAAAAGTTTGATCGTTATTGAAACGCTGTTTGCAAAAAAACTACTGAACGAAAATGTCTGGAATTTACACATAACATCCAATGAATGAATGATAATAAAAAGGACTGTTACAGAAAAATTATAAAAAGGTTTTAAAAAATAAACGGAAAAAAAATTTGCAGACAAAATTCCAAAAAATGCTTAAAAGATCCCAAAAAAAGCTAAAAAATAAAGCGACTCTTTACTGCAGAATATAATAATAAATGGTTTATTAGATATTTAATTAAACAAGAATTCCCTATAGACTATATAACCACAAAGGTTTGGATGACCCAGGACATACTTGAAAATGAGAGAAATCTCAATGTATCATTCCTGGTAAAATCCTTTGCAAATAAATAAAATAAATAAATTGAAGCCTATGGGATTCTCCTGAATAAATATGCCGAATGAAACCACCGAACAGCAGGGAAATTCGGCAACTTTTCACTGCTGGTTCGCGAGATCTGGCTGGTCAGCGTAGTGATACGCAGGGAGAGACTGGGGGGACTTTTTCCCCCAGTCTTTCCCTGCTCCCGCCGGACGGAGGAGGCGGTTGGAGCCTCGCCGCGGCACAGGAGGTGAGTATCTGATTCTTTTTTCTTTTTTTTAAGATGGTGTTAATGGATTCTGCAGGAGTGGAATCCGTTAACACCAAGTCCTGGCTGTGGTTAACTTTTTGCTAACCACAGCCAGACGTTAATCAGCGCGAGTAGATTGTAATACTAACGCTGATTAACACTTTGCGCTCCCCATGTTAAGTATAGGGAGCACAAAGTACAGTAACCTTGTGCTGAAAAGCACAAGGTACCAAACGCAAACTGGTTACTTAATCCGTTTGCGTTTGGATTGTAATATGTGGTAGATACTGCAGCAAACGTTAATGCTCACGCAAGTGAGCGCTACCGTTAGCAACAAGAATGTAATATGGCCCCTTGTTGGTCAAACATTTCCCACTCCTTGTTGGTCAAAAAAATTTCATTGTTTCCTGTCCGCCAGGGCAGTACCCGGACCCCAATACACCTTTTATGGCCAATATCTTGCATATATGCCCTCTTGAAGGGGACCTTAATTTTCGAACGTTCGAGCCCCATTGACTTGCATGGTGTTCGAATTGTGTTCGAGTTCGCGGTCAAACTTTTTTGGGTGTTCGAGTGCGAACCGAACACAGGGGTGTTCGGCCCATCACTAATGGTGCCTAGAGTATCCCTTTATTGCATATGTGACCATCACTGATGATGTGAAACGGCACATGTCACCTAGAACCCAACACTGAATAGATGTTTAGTATTAAATCCAAATTTGTTTTTAGTACACAAACACTGAATATGTACTGAATATGTGCATTTACATATTTAGGGACTTTTTATAGGATATTCTTGGTTTTAAATTGTGACCTTGAGAAATCTAATGTGACATCATTACAAAAGTAATCTAGGAATATAAAAAAAACTGAAAACTTACATAATTATCTACTAGACATAAAACATTAATAATGTAAAAACAGCATTATTTGAAATGTGGTAACTTTGCATCAACAGTATAATTATTTGTTTATAAATAAAGTGCACGTTTTCAGTATGCTGTAACACACCCAGATCTTAATGAGTAGTTTTCTTTATTTTTGTATATCTGATTAGGTCCTACCATCCAACGGACAAACTGATTATTGCAAAGGCTAATTCTCCACTAGAGTATCCTGTGCAAGGAGTGGAGGTCCGACCAATGAAAACTATTCTTATACCAGGTTTGATCAAATTTTCTTTAGATGTTTTGCAAATGTGTTCTATGTATATTAGGTGTACGTTTTTCTTGTTTTTTTTTGTGAACATAACAAATTAAATAGTTTTGCCAAAGTTCAGAAAGCAAAGCAAAAGTCAAGGGAAGTTCATGTCATTTAATCCTCTTTGAGAACTTTACCCAGAAGTGCTCTACAGATTCACGGCACTATTCCATAGTTGGTGCTAATGTAGCGTTTGATGTGCAAGAATTGGTGCTAGCAGGGCTGGACTAAGATCTTTGTGGGCCTGGATCTGAAGATTTTGGTGTTTTTTTTTGGAATTTAGTGAAATGAAAACATATTTAGGTTATTTATTGTGCAGATATGGGTGTGTATCTAACCATGCAGTTACTGTGTGAGTAAATTTCCATTCAGATTTCAATCATTTACAGCGTGTAAAATAATTTTTTCACATTTTATCATCCAAACCTTTGTGGTTATATACAGGGTTATTCAGAGAGCGGTGAAAAGCAGGAGAATGACTGGAGAACGGAAAAATCTAGGTCAAAATAGCCAAACCAGAAAAATTCTCCCATTCATCTCACTTTCCAAATCGGCTATTCTGACCTAGAATTTTCCATTCTCCAGTCATTCTCCTGCTTTTCACCGCTCTCTGAATAACCCTGATAGTCTATAGGGAATTCTTGTTAAAAAACTGTAAATGGGAACCTGTTAATGCATTTTTCTGAGAAAATATACAAGTTTAACCAAAAACTGACCTTGCTCCCACTGTGGGAAATGAGAAGTTGAGTAATGGCAGTGGTATTGCTCATTTTATACGTGACAAATGGACAATTCCATCGCTTTGGAATTAAAAATAATATTTTTTTTGTTTTATTTTCTCTAAAATTTTATATGGTCACATTTGGTATCCATGCAAAGGCCAGACTTTGACCTGTCCAATGACACCTCACTTGACCTTGTGCAGTGTAAAGATTATTGACACAGGGTTCCAGAGTCCCTCCCATTGCTCTTTGCTGTAGTGTGGCGGTTTAGGTTTTTGATGTAACAATTCGTAGTAACAGATTGTGCCATCACCTCCACACTTGTTGCTGAAATGAGAAATTAGATGGCTAGTTAGTGCAGCATCATTGTTCACTTTATAATTGAAAAGTGAAAAATATTGCTGTGTTAGAAAGAAAAAGAAACAAAGAAATATTTATTATTTTATTTTTATTGTTACATAAAACCTAGTCATGTTTGGTATCATAGGAAAGGGCATAATCTGGCCTTTCCAGTGATATTGCACATGGCCCTTTAGCTGCTATGCAGTTGGAGATACAGGGGTCCAAATTCCCATCAATGCAGATATAGTTATCCTTTCTCTGGGCCTAATCTGGGGCATGGGCCTGGAGCTCCTGCTCCATCGGCCCCATGTTAATCCGGCCCTGGGTGCTAGGTTTAGTCAGTTTAACAACTGGCATTGATATTCCAAACTTGACTCTAAGGCTAGGGTCAGACGAGCGCATTTTGTACGGACTGTGCGTCCGTGCAGTACGGACGTACTTTCTGACTGACGACAATGTAGTGGCCACACAGTCCGTTTTTTTCACTGACGTATTTTTGACGGATGTAGCAGGGAAAATAAATTAAAATAAAAGAACATTTTGTCCGTCAAAAATGCTGGACGTATAAATGCAGTCCGTCTGACCTCGTTTCATCACTCACATACAAAGCTATGCGGACGTTGCAGACGTGGCGCACTCTGCACGTCCGTTCTAGCAGTATCACGTTCTTACCTAACCTGCATCCGTTTGCCGCGTCCGTCATGCATCCGCACTTCCGTGCGGACGTACTTCATGTGTGGGGCTCCATTGGTCAGAATGCTATGCTGCCACGGACGTACAAATGTGCGGCAACACGGACGTGATAACTGCGCTCGTCTGACCCCAGCCTAAACTGGGGTGAAATCAGTTTGCGCCATGCAGCTCGTGCGAGCTTATTGTACTTTATGTCTCTTACATTTAACATGGGAGGCGTAATATATTTTTACCGACTCGATGAGTTAGGTATTTCAAGGTGCTGGCGCAAATTACCATTGGGATGTGAAGTGAAGAATTTTCCCACCTCCAGAAAACTGGTGTTAAATGATTCTACAAATGCAAAAACGTTTTAACACGCTCCAACCCCCCCCCCCTCCAAAAAAATGCCATACTCATCTAAAAGGGCAACGTGACCCGCCGCTTCTTCTCACCGGGAGCAGAGTGTGACTGGGAACAAATAGTTCCTAGTCTCCCTCCATGATCACTCCACTGTGTGATCTCGCGAGAGCTCTCTTGTGCTCCGGAATCGCAAATCTCCATGGAGTCCTATGGACTCCAGGAGCTGATACTCGCGGTAGCATGGAAGTGCTACTGCGAGTATCAGGGAGCTTAGCACTGCGTTCCAAAGCAAGGTACTGAGATAGCACCTTCCCCGGATTAGGATGTTAACATGGAGATGGTAAGGGAAAATCTGCAAGCGCACATTATCCTGCTTACGGTCTCCATGTTAACGTCAGGAATGGAATAGGGCCCTTACTTACTATACTATAGGGATTATTCACAAAGCATCTGTGTGTCTCCCGGTGTTATAAACACCAACAAAAATCAAGAGTATAGCTGTGTCGACAAATGCCAGCACTTCACTAATTCAATGTGAAACATCTCTTATTACTCTTTGGATTTCATTTTTGAGAAATGCCAGTGTCGGCCACTGCTGAAAAAAAGTAGATTTTTCGCCTGTAGTTGCAACACGGGCAAACACCAGTGCTTTGTGAATAACCACTTATGTGTGCTATATTAAACTGTAGATACTGAATAAATTGATCGAAAACACTATGAAATAAAAAAATGCCTTTCCAAACAATTGTTTTTTTTTTTTTTTTTAGTAAAATATTTAAGTTTTCTTCTATAACTATTAAGATGCCCATTGTGTTTTCATTATTTGTTTAGTAATATTGTACTGTTTGTTACTAAGTTGAGTTATTTTGCCTCTATCATTTACCATTCATGGTGGTTTACTGTGGTGTTAAGTAGAGAAATAGGCATTTCTGATTAAACTGAAAAGTTAACCAAACAATATCAATTTGCCATACCCAGTGCATTGTGAATATTACAAAACCTTTGTTCTGTTTTGCAGGTCTGAGTTTACAGGATAACCTTAGAAAAGTTTATCAGGTAATTATTAACTGCCACTAAAAGAGACTGTCAGGGTTATTCAAAGAGATCCGAAAAGTCACCACACGTTCAGTGACTTTTCGCTCCCTGCACTTCGGGGATTCGGCGATTCCTAGTTTGCCGACCCTGCGGTGTATTCAGCAAGCACCACAGGGCCCCCGTAGTGCAGGAAAAACCCGCCGCAAACCTGCAGAACACTCGCCGCAAACCTGCCGAACACTCACGAAACCCGCAGAAAATAGCTGGATTAACTCCACCATACACGCTGGAGAAACCCAAATAGCTACTGATCACAGCGCAGAGCAGCTGCCGGGAAAAGCCGACACGTAGACGAACGAGTTGAAAAAAACAAAACCGTATACTTGAACGTTTGAAATTTGAAACGCTGTTTGCAAAAAAACTACTGAATGAAAATGTCTGAAATTTACATATAAGATGCTATGAATGATAATAAAAAGGTCTGTTACAGAAAAAAGAAAAAACGATTTTAAAAAAAAGTTTGCCAAATAAATCCCAAAAAATGGCTAAAAGATCCTAAAAAATCTATAAATAAAGAGACTTTTTCTGCAGAATATAATATTAACCACTTCAATGCTAAGGACGCGCTCAGCGCGTCCTCAGCATTACCGCTGGTGTGCTGAGGACGCGCTGAGCGCGTCCTCACATTGGGGTCAGCGTTCGGCCGGGTTCCGGCCGATCGCTGGCCCCTCCGGTGCGGGCTGACATCCTGGATGTCAGCCCGGCATCCGGACCAGCAGCCGCCATTATTAGGTGTCATCGCGGGGGCGCGATGACACCTAATTCAGGCGCCCCCCCCGCATGTGCGGAGGAGGCGCCTGAAAGGGAGGGGGGGAGGTCCTTCGGACCTCTCTCCCTCCCGATCGGCGGCGCACAGGGGGTTAACCCAGGCATCATTTGGAAGGGCACAGCCTGCCCTTCCAAATGATGCCTGGCATTAACCCCTGGGGAGCTGGATCGCAAATCGGCGCTGAAAAGCGCCGATTCGCGATCCTTCCCGGGAGCTGGCCGACATCTTGGATGTCGGCCAAGCTTCCGGGAACTCCCCCAGAGGACTGGCGTCATCGTGCGTAGCACGATGACGCCAGTCCTACAGTTAACCCCTAACTGCCACCAAGTGTGGAGATAGGGAGTTCCAATGAACTCCCTATCTCCCGATCCGTGGCAGCTAGGGGTTAAATTTTGATATCGTTGGATCGGCCAGAGCATGGCCGTTCCAACGATACCAAACATGAAAGTTAAAAATGTTGTAAAAAAAAAAAAAAAAAGAAAAAGAAAAAGAAAAAAAAAATTTAAAAAAAAAAATAAAAAAAAAAATAAACACTTTTTTTCTTTTTTGGGTTTGTTAATGCAGCAATATTGTGCCCATTTCAATTATAATGTGAACAATGATGCTGCACTAACGATTTTTGTATGCGGTGCGTTTGTTAAAAATAGTGTCATTTTCCCCAAAAAAAATGTAACGAGACCCCATCTCTAATTTTTTTAACAAGCGCACCCCATACAAAATATAACCGCAATTGCTCGCATGTTAAAATGTGGAAAAAAACACTTTACACGTTGTAAATTATTGAAAATACATATTTTATTGCATTTTTTGTTATAATATACAGACATGACATAACGTATACATATAATAATGACATATTATGAATCTACCGAGTCTGACGGAAAGAACGATATATAATATGTCGGTGTCATATACTAAAATAAGCCTTCAAAACACGTTTAAACATGATGCGCAAAACAGGTAAAAAATGACCTCAGCACAGGGGCGGGAAAAGCCTCAGCAGCGAAAGGGTTAAACGGTTTATTAGATATTGGATTACAACGGGAATATTTTTAACAATGAAGCCTATAGGATTCTCCTGAATAAATCTGTTGAATGAAACCACCGAACAGCAGGGCAATTCGGCAACTTTTTCACTGCTGTTTGGTGCTCTCTGAATAGATGAAGCATTGCTTCTCTATGGGGGATTTCACTGCCCTTGAACAGGCAACGAACAGACACTGTATGTGCAGGCAATTCGCCAACATTTGGTGAACTCCCTGCTCTCTGAATAGCCGAATGGCCAGGAAAGGTAAGCGTACGCTGAATTTCACTGTTCATTTACCTTTTCGGGGCCAGATCGGCTCTCTTTCAATAACCCTGTTTGATTAAGGCTCGTGTCAGACGAACGCAGTGATCACGTCCGTGTTGCCTCATAGTTTAACGTCCGTCGTAGCATAGAATCATGATCAATAGAGAAGTAGGTGCGCACCGAACTGCGCACGCACAACGCACGTGGCAAACGGACGCAAATTAGGCAAGAATGTAAAACCGCTACCACGGATGCGCAGAGTGCCACGTCCGCGTAGCGTTCTGTGTGAGTGATAAGTCAGACGCAGCACATTTGCGACGTCCAGCACCATGACGCACACAATGACTTTTCATATCCTTTTCAAATTATCATTTTTCATATTAATTTTGTTTCCCATAATTCCCCCTTTTTTTTTTCTATGTCCGTCAACAAAAACGGACCGTGTGGTGTCTACAGTATCTTCCGTCAGTACATCTGTCCGTTATGCATGCACGCAGAGTGCGCTCAGACTGCGTTCGTCTGACTCTAGCCTCAGGGTGGAACATATCTTTCTTAAGAACAACAGTCGTACTTTGTAAATTATTTGTTAATGATTTCTTTTCATATATTGCAAACAATTGTAAATATATTTTTTAGGTTTTTAGATCGAGCGAGTCAAGTACCATGTGTTCTGCCACACCCACCAAACTCTTGTTTTATTGTATTTTAAATAAGTGCAATATATGAACCCAGGACGTACTTGAAAACAAGAGAAATCTCAATGTATCCTTCCTGGTAAAATCCTTTATAAATAAATAAATATTCAGTTTATTGTTATTACTAAAGCGGTTATTCAGAGAGATATGAACTGGCCCCAAAATTTCACCCATACGGTGCAATTTCGGGGTAATTTGGCTATTCAAAACCTGGAATTTAGCCAAATACCGAATTGCCAGAAAAAAAAAGTGACAGTTCCACGGCAGTGAAATCCCCATACAATTGCAATTACCAAGCAATGGTTAACCTATTCAGTGAACATCAAACAGCAGTGAAATGTCAGAGAATTGCCCTGATGTTTGGTGATTTCATTCGACAGGTTTAATCAGGCGAATCCCATATGTTTCAATGTTAAAAAAAAATCCCCATTTTTATGCAATATCTATTAAACAGTTTATTCTTTTAATTTTCAGGAAAAAGTCTCTTTATTTTTTTTAGGCATTTTTTCGACAAAATTATTTTTTCCGGGTTTTTCTATTTTATTTTAAATAGCGTTTTTTTTCTGTAACAGACAAGAATTATAAAGCACCAACAACCTCCGTAGTACTGTACAATGGGAGAGACAGACTAACAAAATATAGGTACACGTTACACACACACACATACAGAACGGTAGGAGAGAGGACTCTGCTCGAGAGTTTACAATCTAAGAGACCTTTTTATTATTATTCATAGGACCTTATATGTTAATTCCAGACATTTTTCCTCCAGTAGATTTTTTACAAACAGCGTTTGAAATTTTGAAAGTACAATCGTTTTTTGTGTGTGTTTTTTTTAAGCTGTTCGTCAGCTTGTTGATTTTTTTTTTTTTTCGGTGGCTGATCAAGGCTGTATTCGGCGGATCGTTGGCTTCTTTCGGACGTAATCGCTGGGTTTGCGGCAGATCGTTGGGTATGTTCGGCGGGTTTTCTCCGGCATTCAAATTGATCCAATTTTTTTTTTTGGATCGTGTCGGAGGGTTATCGGCTGGTTATCGGCGGATTTTGGTAGATTTTGCTGATCCTTCAGTGGTTTTTCACTGCACTTCAGGGACCCTGCGGTGAATACTGAATTCACCGCAAGGTCGGGGAATTTGAGTCCTCGAAGTGTGGGGAGCGAGAGAGCAGCGAAATGTCGTGACATTTCGGTGCTCTCTGAATTACCCCTTAAGACTGTTAGAAGTTGTGAGCAAAATGTCCAGCCAACGACCAGTTTTGTTTGCCAAGTTTAAATGCATAATTTGAAATTTGATTGAGATCTTAATCATCTTGTTTAATACCAAAATATTGAATGTTGACGTAACTGCTGCTTCTGTGAAATACAAAAGAGAGAATTCAGTAAAGCACACCCAGTCTGCAATCTAAGGGCTATCTGAAAAGATAAATTATTGAGGCTATAGTGGTACCATATTGCGCTATGTGTTTAGAAATTGCACATAATACATGATAGAATTACACAATAGTACAATTACAAACATCCCAATGGCAGTAATAAATGCTACAGAGAAGGCAATATTGCATTATGCACTAGATAAAATGTATCCTGGGCAAACACTAAAGTCCTTTGATTGGTATGCTAATCCTGAAAAGGAATTTTTACAAACAGGTAAAGAGCACCATAAAAAAACCTACAGTAATTACAACAAAAGGCCGAAGGTTGCATTTTGTTCCTACTCGTATCACACTGTGTTAGTGAATAGGAGCTTCGTTTGCACTTTAATTGCACTCTGGTTGCTTGTGACCTCTAATACAAGCAAACTGATCTAGGTCAGAAGTACATTGTACTCCAAATCTTGTAGTTTTTATTTTCTTGACAGTTTTGAATGACATACAAAAACATATTACTTATTGCTTGAGAACATTATAATGACAATATTACCAACTTCCCCCTACATCTATATCCTGGAATATTCTGTCAAGTAATTGTTGCAATCCTTCCACAGCTTGTTCCTCACAAGAAAGACTGCAATAGCACTGATTGTACCTAAATCCAGTCAAATGTATAGCCCAGTAGGCCTTTAGTGTTGAATCGGTCTGTAGACAGCAAACTGCACCTGTCATGCCAAACACAAGCTGGGCCCATGTCAGTGAATCATTCCCTTTACAGGGCTCAAAATTTCAAGTCCCAGGCTACTAGCCTTAAGAGTAACTCGCCACCAGTTGCCCCACCTAACGCCTACCCTGCCCTTAACTCCGCCCCAAATACACCCTCAAATTATTTTATGAATGACACTGTTAAATGTTTTATACAGAATACAGTTACAAAAATAAATAACATTAACATAAACCAATGTAAACTTAAAGGAAAATAAGTGCTTTACATAAGTGGGGATGCAAACAAAATATTAAGTTTAACTGCTCAGCTTTTAGTAAACTTAGTGCATTTTTTCATCTTCACAATCACTCCAGATACATGTATACCCAGACACATTATATCCCAGATACATGTATACCCAGAAATCAGACCACAGATACATGTATACCCAGAAATCAGACTACAGGTACAGACATACTCAGAAATCAGACTCCAGGTACAGACCTACCCAGAAATCAGACTCCAGATGCAGGCATACCCAGAAATCAGACCCCAGATGCAGGCATACCCAGAAATCAGACCCCATTGTGAGCAGAGCGAGGGACCAGATGAGAACCGCCAGGACAGGACAGGCATAGGCGGCAGATGTCTGACACGCCCTCTCTGATGTCATCAGAGGGGGCCAGCTGCCATCTTGGATTCCCCCAGCTATCCTGATGAAAGTCTGCAGATAGCGGACTGAAACGTTGATCTTTATATGCATTAAAATTTTCAAGTAAGACCAAGAGTGCTGCCATCACTACACATGTGGTTGGAAAACTATATATATATATATTAGTATAAGATGATGGAAAGCCAGTCCTCCTAGAACTTTAGTAAAAAAATCCAATTTATTATAACACATAAAGGAATAGTCAAGTCAACGTTGCAGCCCACAGATGGATACACATGGATGAACACTCCTTCCACCGGCATGATGCCGGTCACGTTGGCTCAAGTTATAATAATAGGACCCACCCATTCTCAGAGAACAGCCAATCCAAAGCAGGTGGGAGGGCCCGGTAACCTAGGAGCCTGTCCCCAAAACAAATGTGCGTGGATAAATTGCAGCATTTTTAAGTGCTTAAAAATCAAACAAAATGCGATAATCAAAGTTCCATAGGACAAGGTAAAAAAAGATCAGTGTACCTAACACATAACTAAAATAAAAATAAAAAGTGGAAAAAATACATTACAATCAAATTGTCACGGTGGTCAGGGATGGGGCGCCTGGCAGCAGCTTCCTTCGCTGCTCGCTGGCCAGGCGCTCCGAATGTAAAATTCCGGGTGCGCTCACGTGGACGCCGAGGGCGGGGCCTGGCGTTATGACGCGGGACCCGCCGGGTTTAAAACCAGTCTCTCCATTACACCGGTGCCCTGACGTGGTATTCACCTCCCGCAGAGCTCTTGTGTATATTTGGCTATAACCTGTGTATGACCCTTGGCATTGCAAACGAATCCTCCTGTGTATGACCCTTGGCATTGCAAACGATCCTCCTGTGTATGACCCTTGCATTGGCAAACGAACCCTCCTGTGTATAACCCTTGCATTGGCAAACGAACCCTCCTGTGTATAACCCTTGCATTGGCAAACAAACCCTCCTGTGTATGACCCTTGGCATTGGCAAACGAACCCTCCTGTGTATGACTCTTGCATTGGCAAACGAACCCTTCTGTGATAACCCTGGTATTGGCATTACTCTGCTCTAGGTTTCTGCCCTTAACGTTGGTACCCAGGTCAGTCTATGTGGCACCCTAAGCACGCATCAGATACCTCTGCTATTACTAAAGTCCTAGGGAGGACTTGTGATCTGTTCTGTACCCTGTCTGGTGTTTCCCTTTCTTTATCTGTTACCTGCTTAATTGTCTGTATAGCTTTGCCGACCATTCAAATCGGAAGAGTAGAAAGTGAGCTACATAAAGAGATCAGATCTTGGTAGTCAGAAGGATTCGTGACAATACTCTATCCATACCTCTGTATGGTGTTACCCCTTGTTTATCTATTGTCTGGTTAATTGTCTTTCTAGTTTTGCCGACCATTCAAGGATCGGAAGGGTAGAGAGCGGTCTGCGTAAAGGGACCACACTTTTGGTAATCAGAGGGATCCGTGACACAAATGTATTAGGCTTGTGCTCCGATTTTTTTTTCGGTTCGGTTCATTCGGATTTTGTAAATTTTCGTTTCGACTCGTTTTGGCCGATTTTCATTTCGGTTCGTTTCTTTTTTCGTATCGACTTTTTCGTGATTTTCCAGGAATGTCTGTTCTCCTCGTTTCAAAGTGTCTATTCGTTTTGACGTAAACTAATGGTTTTTCGGATACGATAATTATACGATACGATAATCCTGCCGATACGATAATTCTGCCATTTGAGATTTCTCATGTTTTACAAGAAGGATACATTGAGATTTCTCTGGTTTTCCAGCAAGGATACATTGAGATGGGAATGGTACAAAATTTAATTACAGAATCAACGATATAAATACGATGTCTGAAATTACTGAAATGGAACCGAAGTCAGAAATGGAGCCGAAATCACGAATGGAACGAAAATGAATTTTGACTTTACACATTTCTAGTCCATTCGAAAACTCCAAAAAGTTTTCGTTTCGGCACGAAAATTTGTTCGGATCTGACGTTTTCGGATCCGAAAATTTTTGGAAAATCGGCCGAATCCGAATGCACGAATCGGGAAATGTCATGGAAATTCCGAAACCCGAAACGCACATCCCTAAAATGTATACAACCAATCTATTATGTTCTTGGCGTTAAAACGTGCGCCCACAGTTTTCCCCCTTGCACCCGCGTTTTAACGCTGGAATACAATGCAGGCGCAAAAAATGCTGCCTGCATTGTGATTGCGCGTTAAATTTCTGGATGCTCGCGGTAGCGCCAAGCGCAGCCGCGATCTTCCACTCGCTGGAGCCCATAGGACTCCATTGAGTTTCTCCCTGCCGGTCACGTGACCGGCCGGATCTCGCCTTGCTAGATCCGGCCAGTCGGCGTAGGGATACACAGGGAGAGAATGGGGGGGACTTTTTCCCCCAGTTTTTCCCTGCTCCCGCCAGCCGGAGGAGGCGGTTGGAGCCACGGTCCTCGCCGCAGAACAGGAGGTGAGTATGTGGTTTGTTTTTTATTTTTTAAGGCTGGTGCAGAAGCGGAATCCGTTAACACCAAGTCCTGGCTCTGGTTAACTTTCTGCTAACCAGAGCCGGACGTTAATCAGCGCTGGGACTTTGTAATACCAGCATTGATTAGCGTGCGCACAGTACAGTAACCTCGTGCAGAGGAGCGCAAGGTACCAAACGCAAACGGGTTTTTTAACCCGTTTGCGCTTGGATTGTAATATGCGGTAGATACCGCAGCAAATGTTAATGCTCACGCAAGTGAGCGTTAACGTTTGTGTTAGGAATGCAATAGTGCCCATAAAGGGTTCTTCAAAGAGCACCAAAATTCCACCAGAATTTCAGTGCTCTTTTGTTCCCCGCACTTCAGGGAATGAAACACCCAAACCCTGTTGTGAATTCAGCATTCACCGCAGGGTCCCTGAAGTGCAGAGAAAATCTAATGAAAAACTTCAGATTCAAAAATTAAAACTCACCACAAAACTGCTGAAGCTATTGGATAAACATGGAGACATGGGTTCGATCCCGGCAAGAGCACCTCTCCAGTAAGTGTCTTTGGGCAAGACACCTAACGTTACATACTTACCACCCAGGACATACTTGAAAACGAGAGAAATCTCAATGTATCTTTCCTGGTAAAATCCTTTCTTAAAAATAAATAAATAAAGAAATAAATAAACTTGCCGAATGCAAGCACCGTACATCAGGGCATTTCACTGTCATTTCTCTGCTGTTCGACGTTCGCTGACTAGACTAACCATTGCTTCTCTATTGGAAGTTTACTGCTGCCGAAGATTGCTCTTATTTTGCCGTCAATTTGCTACAATTTGCCAATCGCCAGCTTTTTGAATAGCCGAAGAGCCACGAAATTGCACCGTACAGGGAAATTCACAGTTCGGTGAAATTCGATGGCCAATTCGGTGCTCTTTGAATAACCCTTTAAGTGAACAAATAAGATTTTATTCTGCTTCTATAAGTGCATTTTTCTTTTTTCACATCAATCCGCTAGCTTGAGGCAAAAAGCACCACTTGCACTAACGTAACGAGTCCAACTAATATAGAGAATAGCATTAAGCAATAAAACTCTAGCATTCTGATTCATACATACGTCCACTAATAATTAGTGAAAGGGGCTTTGAGTTACTGTCTCTCGACTGAATCTGGTATATAGCAGAGCTACAGGATACCAGCGACCTACCCTTTACATGGAGTTCCTCTTATTTATTCAGTATAACTGGAATTTTGGCTTTTTTTCTGTTCTATTCTTTGAACCCATAGGAATGAAATCAATATCATAATACATTTTATTGTACTGCACCTGTATGTGTATGTATTGATAAATACGTAAAGAACGCTGACACAAACAAAAACATGAAACCCAACAATCAACTATGCATGCATTCACAACTAAAGTTTACATGAGACTGTAATAACTGTAAAGAACCAGCAGATGTAATCGTATTGTTCCCTGGAATCACGTCTGAAATCACCAGAAACAATGATCCAGGCTTTATGAAACTCAGACCACCATAATCAATACTTGCTATGTCTTCTTTATAAATATATTTATATTTGCAACGAACTTATTAGTGCACACAGACCCCTATCATTTTTTATGCAACATAGCCATGAGTCAAGATCTTTCTGTTTTTCCTTTCGTTATTTAATGTACATTTGCTTTCAGAAGAAAACAGTATATAAACCCTCCAATTCTAAACAAAAATGTAACCTTAAACAGACCCCCTCTTTCTTCATTGTAGTAAACTAACGAGAACGAGTTGCTACCAAATTATTTTTGTCACATGTTGTCGAATGATAAAACTGTATGTAATTTCACTGCTGCCAAATGTCACCCGTATTACACTGGCAATTCGCCAATATTCGGCGACTTGCCAGCTTTTGAATAGCCAAATGGCTCTTAAATTGCACCGTATGGGTAAATTCACTGTTCGATTCACTTTCGGGGCCAAATCAGCTATAGTGAACACTTGAAACATAAAAACAATACATGCAGCGCTAAGATTTAGGTATGAATACAAGTAATATAATGATTTCAATGTTTTTTTTAAATATGGGGTATACACCAATTTTTTATTAAGACCCCTTTGTTGCACAGTGTCCAGTTCATGAATCCAAAAAATTTCACAACAGCGTAACAAATTACTAGAGATGTGCGTTTCGTTTCGTTCCGAAACAAAATTCCGACAAAATTTTCCCGATTTGTATTGTGGAAGTGCTTCCGAAATATGAATCAGTTCCATCCGAAAACAGAACGAAAACAAATCAATTCGGACCGGAACGAAAATGTAACGGTATAAAACAAATTGATTTTGTTTTTACACATCAATACGTTATACCATTTCACTTAAACTTGGCAGCGCGTTCCTGTCGATTGGCCGTGGTGCTGAATCTGTTGTATTCAGCACCACACGCCATGGACAACACCATGGTGCCGTTCGGTAGGATTTGGCAGCCGTGAAATTTGCCATAGAGAAGTAATGGTTAATCTATTCAGAGAATGCCGAATATACAACGTACATGTCAGGTGATGTTTGAAAATATAACATTGTCCCTTGTGCGGATGACAGAAGGAAGTACCTGGTACTAAATGTCCACAGGTCACACACCTTGGGCACCTAAAGCAACTGGTATTGACTGGCGTGTTAGTCTCATAACAATCAACAGGGTCTGCTTTAACCAAGTAGTCCCTCACGTTTCTACCTCTGCGATGGCTGAGCTTAGGGAGTTGTTTAAATCAGCAGCAAACTGTCATCAAGGGAAGTACTAAACGATCAACGCCCTCTCCCTCCTCATGTGGTCCTATCTAGGGCTTGTTGCAATGCTCATGGTTTGTAACGTCTGCTGGAGAATCTATTCCACATATCCTTTATTTGGCCCTCCATAGTTTCCACTGACAAATTTTTATGACGTATTCTGAGAAATTGGGTAAGAGGGAGAGAGTTAATTAGAAGCTTAGGGTGAAAACTCATAGCATGTAGGAGCGAGTTTCAATCTATAAGTTTAGTATATAATGAATATTAGTTAATTGAGTTTTAATGTGGATAAGTGCAAGATAATGCACCTGGGACGTAAAAACCCAAGTGCTGAATATAGAATATTTGATACAGTCCTAACCTCAACATCTGAGGAAAGGGATTTAGGGGTTATTATTGCAGAGGATCTAAGGGTAAGTAGTCAATGTAATAGAGCAGCAGGAAATGCTAGCAGAATGCTTGGTTGTGTAGGGAGAGGTATTAGCAGTAGGAAAAGGGAAGTGCTCATGTCACTGTACAGAGCACTGGTGAGACCTCACTTGGAGTACTGTGTGCAGTACTGGAGACCGTATCTCCAGAAGGATATAGACATCTTAGAGAGAGTTCAGAGAAGGGCTACTAAAATGGTGTACGGCTTGAAGGAGAAAAGTTACCAGGAAAGGCTTAATGATCTTAACATGTATAGCTTGGAAAAAGACGAGACAGAGGAGATATGATAGAAACATTTAAATACGTAAAGGGAATCCACAAGGTAGAGGAAGGGAGTATATTTAAAAGGAAACAAAGTAGCAAAACAAGAGGACATAGTCTTAGATTAGAGGGGCAAAGGTTTAAAAGTAACATCAGGAAGCATTATTTTACTGAGAGGGTGGTGGATACATGGAACAGTCTTCCAGTTGAAGTGGTAGAGGCCAAAACAGTAATTGAATTTAAGCAGGCATGGGATAGGCATAAGGCTATCCTAAACAAAAGATAAATCCAGCTAAAGTATCCATGTAATTGGGCAGACTAGATGGGCCGAAAGGTTCTTATCTGCCGACATTTTTCTATGTTTCTATGTTTCTATGAATAGTCCAAATGATTCTCATGGACAGTAATTTTCAGATCCCAAAAATCCAGGGCAAGTGGGCTGAGTTCAGGCGGACTTGATAATTTATTGAGTTGCTTATTCATTTGTGTAGCTCCTATAAATGTACCATTGAATATCATCAATAAAGTGTACATAGAGTAGCAATTTATCTGAGAACTGGAACAAGATGTATTGAGTTTCACAGTCATACATACAATATAGGCATTTGCATATATGGGTGCCATAGCTGCACTCATGGATATACTGGTTCTCTGAAGAAAAATCCTTCTCATATCTGAAATAATTGTTGACAAACACTTCCAATACAAATTCAATGCTGGGTCCAATTATTCATGTAATCTGGGGAAGTACACAGCACATTTCTCATAGCTTCTATACCCTCCCTATGTGATATGATGGTGTACAAAGCCTTAACATCGCATGTAATCAATACCACCTCATCTGGAAATGCAGGAAGAACCTTAATCCTCTCAAATAAGATCTCTCGTCGTACCTTTAATACGGGATGGTAGATTTTCCACTGGTGCTTTAAAAAGTGAACAAGTCATTTTGCTATGGGTTCAATCAACCCCCCCTTGGCCGATACGATCGGACAGGCCGAGGGTTGATCCATTTTTTTATGGACTTTAGGCATCAATCTAATACAGGGGATATTTCTGTAGTAAATGCTCATATAACTCTGGTGTAATAAAGCACGCCTCAAGTCCCCTTTGTAGATATGTTTGCATATGGGACAGGATGGCCAAAGTGGGGTCCTAAGGTAATTTCACATATGTAGCAGTGTCCTGTAATTGAGATTGCACCGCTCTTCTGTAATCCGAATAAAATTAATCTGAATAACAGAGAGCTATTGTTATTACTAAAATTATTGGGGTACACTTCAAGTTGCAGCAAGTTTTATCGCATCAAGGTATGAGATCACGCTTTCACATTGGTCAGAAAGATGTGGTATCCCTGGGGAAGTGACCCTGGCCGCTACAGATTCACTTTAATGTCTGTTACTGTTGTCAGTGATTGAAATGTATGCAAGGAAGTACAACTTGGAGAATTAAAAACAAGAATAAAATCTAGTTATGGTTACGTTTGCAGATGGAGATGATAATTTACATGTCTGCTTTTTTTTTCTCGTTTGCTTCTATCATATTTTGAAATTTCATACATTCTGTCTTGATTTAGGTGAGCCTCTTGTGCACTATGGGTACATTTGATGTTGCGGCAGAAGTAGAAGGTGTAACAGTAAAAGGTGCTGGAGAAAAACACATCACACTATCCAGTCCTCACATGGATAACCTAAATCGCCAGCTCCAGTTTGTCTCATACACAAACACAGTCTTCCATCCTAACACAGCAGACACAGGTGGGGAAAAACATATAGTATGTTTCAAATGTATTTTATTTTTATGTTTGTATGTCCCACCAGCATGTGGGAATATGGCTAAAATGTTTGCTCTTTAGGATATTTTATCTAGCACCCATTATATTGTCTTTCTCTTCATTTTCTTGAGTTGTGTTAAATATAACTAATAATACCAGTGATAAGGACAGTGTATACTTAAATTTTGTTTTTAGTAACATGGGGCTAGATTCCAAAGGCTAGATCACAAATAGGATGCTAAGCACAGCGCTTGAGCCGTACTGTATAATGGCTCGAGTTTGCGCTAATTTTAACCCGTCCCATTCCAGCCTCTCTGCTTGCCTCCTGGATGTTGCTCCAGCTTACTGTTCATTAACGTCTCCTATACTTTATACGGCTTGTTCTTCACCTCCGCCTAACTTTATTCAGAAATAAATAAAGATTTTCAAAGGCTTCAGCACTTAACACAGTAATCACTAAACACACCAGAAAATCCCATACTCCCGTCAGACCCCTTGGTGCAGAGAGTGGCGCGATCTGCCACTTCTTCGCTCCATAGGCAGCTGAACACTGGTAACAGTCCCCGTTGCTCCTCCACAAACCCTTCTGCCATCCTGGTGGGCTCTCACTTGTGCAAGCTTGTGTCTGTCTCTATGGCGTCCTATGGACTTCTGAAGCTGATAGCAGCAGCTGACAAAGCGACTCAGAATGCATACAGTAAAGGCGACCCAAAAATGAAAAACGGCTGACGCACAAGTTTTCCATTTGCATCTTACCTATAAAGTCTCATTTGTGATGTGGCCCCAAATCAGATAACCAGAGCTGTTAAAGGCTCTGTTAACTTTGCAACAGCCCTTGTTAAGATTACATCTGAGTTGGGGCAGATTCTACTCTAGCCATTAATAACAGCTCGAACCTGCATAAATTGTGCGTGAGCCATTATACATATGCAATTTGCTATTAGCAGCTGTATTGCTCCAAGCCGTTATATCATTAATTCGAGTTGGAATATGTGGGAGCTGCTGATTGATAACAGCGGCGGCCCTGAAATTGCTCTTGGAGTCCATGGCTTCATGAAATGAAGCTCAGCTCATAGTTAGCAGAATCACGCAGCTGCAACAGGAGGACATTGGGAACTATTTGTCCAATGTGTACTGCAGCATGCAAATGTGGGATTCCACATTTTTCTCAAGCTGGCCACAAATTAACATCTCCCTATTCAAACTGCTGGAGCTGTTAAAGTACAGTGACTTGCCACAATATCGGAGTCAAAATCAAGATGTACAGCTCGGTTGCAACAGCAATTCAAGACATTAGTTTAGCCTTTTGATTGGAACAGGGCCTTGGGAATCTAGCTCATAGTGTTCACTTTCACCCCATGGACAGCACCGTGCATATTGCTGGAATCTTAGTATGTATTGTTATGAATAATTTGTAAACCTTTTATAATGTGACTCAAACCATTTACTCTTTGTGTTTTTTTGTGTCATTTCAGTGCAGTTCCAGACTGTTGACCACACAGCGATATTTAACATTAAAATTCACCATCCTACTGTTCCCAAAATGTACAACCCAGGCTCGAGTAGCTGTAAGTAACCTTAGCATTTCTTCCACTTATCCATCACATTTATAAAGCTTGTAATGACATTAAAGTGGATCTACATTTGATAAAAGAGCAGAAACTGAATCCACATCAATATTGCAATTAATACATGTTAACAAATGCATTAAGGTTACAAAAAAGGATCATCTATTGGAGCGTGAAGAGTCAGGCTCCGTTCACACTGTGCGATTTGAAAATCGCGCGACTTTCCGCGCGATTTTCATATTCGCGACATGGTGCGATAATGTCGCGCGACATCGCTGTTTTGTGCGATTTTTGCAAAGCACCACCAATACAAATCGCAAAATCGCAGATAGCAAATTGCAAAAAAAGGGTCATGTACCAGCGACATGCTACTGCGACATGCGACATCGCGCGGCAAGATGTGAACAGCTCCATTGAAATGCATTGGAGAAGCTACACAGCGCGACGTCACGCGGATTTTGCTGCGACGTCGTGGCAAAATCCATGCGATAAATCGCACAGTGTGAACGGGGCCTAAAGGTTGAACGCATATTGCCGACACGACCAAAAATCTTGCATAGGCATTGAGCTCCTAAGGTTTCATATATTGCTTTGTACCTATGTTAAGATACCTTTAAGAATATCCCACATTTATCCTGAGGTAATTTTCACCTGGAACATTTTTTACCATTCTTAGGGTCACCATTCCAGTTTTTAACATTAGTCGAGAGCGCGGATATGTTGGTTTAAAAGGTAATGGGTCCTATGTCAGCCGAGCTGGCTTTAAAAATGTAAAAATCCAGCTTGAGACTTTATCCATTAGCAGCTCTCTAATACAGGTGCTATATAACAAGTGACGCACTACATTCGTAGGAGTGGGTGTACGTACCCAAGGGATGAACAAGGATCAGGATTGAAGAGTGAGATTTACTGTCGCGAAATATACACAATGTGCTCCGATACTGAGCTTCCCACATTATGCCCTAAGCACTTGGACGGTGCTGCAGTTGAGCATTCCGACATTGAAACCCCCAGCCGCACGGTCAGGTTTGACTAAATAAACACAGCTTTTTTTATGCTGGTATAATAAGCCCCTGGAGTGCTGGTCTCATATGGCTAATTGTTTTTTCACTGATTGGAGCACTGAGCTTGTTTTGCTTTCGAGTCCTCGAATGCAGGAATTTGGAAGAGCGGTTACACTCTCGAAAGCTTGTCTTTTAAATCTAACGTTAGTTCAATAAAAAAAGGCAAACACAAAAAAGGAGCACTCCATATCAATGACCACCTTCATCCACCATTTTGTGCAAGAAAAAAACACATTTCAAAAAACCTACTGAGGTAAAATGATGGGGATTCAGTTAACAAAGTATGATCATAGTTTGCGTAAGCCTGTCAGTCGCCAATGTACCCCATCGTTGACAGGTCCTATCTTACTTGACTGTATCTGCATTTACAGAATTAACTCCCCTTAGAGCTTCCCAGCAGGCACTAGCCTTTATAGGTTGTCACTGTGGGACACACCTGTGAACAGGGAGGGGAGCTGATGACCAGCATGATGACCAGTTGCAGTGGATAACTGGTCATCATGCCTAGCTCCTAGCTGATGAGGGTCCAACAAACCCGAAACAACGCTGTCCTAGGAGTGGCTTTGACCAGTTGCATAACCTTATCTCTGCTAGAAAGCCAGAGTGTGGCATAGCATTGATTTTAGGGTTCTGTGTAATAACAGACCCAGGATGCATAAAAGTGAGACAGATGTCATTTGCATATCCTACCCAGAATTCCTTGCTCCATATGGGGAATGTGGCACAGGAACTCTGGGATGCAATTCATCGAATTGCTGTGATGTACAGGTGGCTTCTGCAATAATAAACACTTATTATAGTGTGGAGGCTTTTTATCTCACTTTTTGTCCTCCACCACAACCCTTGTAGAATAGATAGATAGATTGATATAGATATAGATATATATGAACTCCGTTTGTAAGAAGGAAACTATCAGCCACTTCGTCTTCATGCCCCAGTGCTCACACCACCCTAAATTATAATCCACAATGTAAAAATAGCAGGCATTCACAAGTCCTCATTAAACATTTCCCGATTCCACTTTTATTCCAAAATTCAAACATTGCAGGCCCTATTACAAACTTAATGCTGGTGTTAGCACTCAGATATGTGAGCGTTAACGGTAGCGTAACAGGGTTATTCAGAGAGCGGTGATATCCAGGAGAATTTATTTATTTATTTATAAAGTCATTTTACCAGGAAGGATACATTGAGATTTCTCTTGTTTTCAAGTATGTCCTGGGTTCAAGAACATTGAATTGTTACAGTTGTTACAGAAATACAAAGTAATAAAATTCAAGCTATTAAAAAAATATTTTTTAAAAATAGCACAAATATACAGATTAACAGAAAATAATTATATTCACTATGTTACATGTTTACAGGTGCATTCTGAGAGAATTGGCAGAAGAGAACAATCTAGACCAAATAACCAATTTGGAAAGTGAGATAAATGGTAGACTTTTTCTGGTTTCACTATTTTGACCTAGAATTTTCACTTCTCCAGTCATTCTCCTGGTTTTCACCTCTCTCTGAATAACCCTGTATGTGCCTTTAAACACATGCCCCATATTACATTCCAAACACTAATGGGTTAAAAAAACTGTTTGTGCATCTGGGATTGCCCTCCTTTCCACAAGTTTACTGTACTTTGCACTAGAGACTAGTGCTTGAAAATGCCTGGAAATAATAATGTCCAATGAATAACAATAAAAAGGTCTGTTACATCATTTAAAAAAAGCCATGTAAAAATAAACAGAATCAAAAATTTCGCTGACAAAACGCCTAAGAACTTCTAAAAATAAATAAGTAAATACAAATGCAAAGAATAAACAGTTGAAAAAATATTTAAGAAAACCAGAATATTTTTAACATTGAAACCTATGGAATTCGCCTGCTTAGGCTGGGGTCAGACTAGCGCACTTTTAACGTGCGTTTAGGCGCACTTTATTACGGCCGCAGTAGCAGCAAATGACGCACAATGACGGGCAATATACGAAGTACGGCCGCACAAAAGTCTGGCCGCGCAACGCAAGTGTAATTTGAACGCATTTTTTCGAGAACGCAGAACCGCTAGTACTGACATACAGAGTGCGCTGCGTCGGCATAGCGGCGTGTGTGCGTGATTAGGAGACGTCAGACGCTGCTCATGTCCGGCCAACATAATGTCCAGACACCCAAAGTTTCCTGATTTGGATCCGTAACAAATCACGCCCGAAAATGCGCATCGTATGACCGTTTTCGCCCATTCCGTGACGCACTTTTTGACGTTTGCGGTGAAAAATGCGTTCGTTTGACCCTAGCCTTAAACCTGTCGAATGAAACCACCAAAAATCAGGGTATTTCACTGACATTTCTCTGCTGCTCGGCTTTCTCTGAATAGATTAACCATTGCTTCTCTATGGGGGATTTCACTGGTCACCGTATTTCACTGGAAAATCGCAAATATTTGGCGAATCGCCAGCTTTTTGAGTAGCTGAATGGCCACAAAATTGCACCGTATGGGGAAATTCACCATCCGTGCAATTCGGTGCTCTTTGAATAACCCCTTAAGTGAACAAATAAGATTTTATTCTGCTTCTATAAGTGCATTTTTCTTTTTTCACATCAATCCGCTTGCTTGAGGCAAAAAGCACCACCTGCACTAAAGTAACGAGTCCAGCTAATATAGAGAATAGCATTAAGCAATAAAACTCTAGCATTCTGATTCATACATACATCCACTAATAATTAGTGAAAGTAAGGGGCTTTGAGTTACTGTCTCTCGACTGAATCTGGTATATAGTAGAGCTACAGGATACCAGCGACCTACCCTTTACATGGAGTTCCTCTTAATTATTCAGTTTAACTGGAATTTCACCTTTTTCGCTGTTCTATTCTTTGAGCCCATAGAAATTAAATCAATATCATAATACATTTTGAAATGTACTGCACCTGTATGTGTATACATTGATAAATACATAAAGAACCCTGATGTAAATGAAAACATGAAACCGAAAAATCATCCATGCATGCATTCACAACTAAAGTTTACAGAAGACTATAATAATAGTAAAGAACCAGCAGATGTAATCGCATTGTTCCCTGGAATCACGTCTGAACTCACCAGAAACAATGATCCAGGCTTTATGAAACTCAGACCACCGTAATCAATGCTTATTGAAATTTTCTACTTTGGGTCAAGGTGCCCACAAAGTTGTAGCCCTGTGGGCATATTGCCCAAAGAGCTAAAACTGTAAAATCAGCTGATGAAATCTCTGAAATATTGGGCTTTCAGCAGCCGATGCACAGAAAAAAACACATAGACCTGCTGCTCAAGCCTCTGGAACTCAATTCGGAAGATGATGCCATCTACTGGCCAAATAGGTTATTTACAGTAATAACTATTTATTAACGTATTATTAATTTAAAATGATTTTACAAAAAAATACAGGTTTTGGACAATGTTTTTTTGGAAAATCACTTGATAGTGAAGGGGTTAACCACTGATATGTCGAAAATTAACTCTCACTCCACATTCAGATTTCATATCAATGTTTAAACATAAAGGGCCAAATTACAATCTTCGCGCAAACGTTTGCACCGGCGCAAAAACGCATTAACGCGAGGGGTAAAACCCTTTGCGCCGAATGTTGTATTTCAATGTCAGCGAAACAAACATGCGTAATCGTCTCCCGCGGGTGAACCCGTGCGAACGCTGCGTGCGCTTACTGTACGTCGTGCGTCCTATACTTAACATTGTGAGCGCAAATGCGAATGTGCGCTGGTATGCGGACGATATTACAATCTATGCGCAGGATTTAACGCATAGCCTTTGCACGCATAATTTTAGCAACTCCTGAAAGCTGGTGTTAATGGCAAATCTGACCGACCTGGCCGAAACCAAATACACCAGCCCAAAAAAACAAAATGCTGCAAAGTATAGTTACAAATTCTACTCATACCAAACCAATAAAATGGAGAAGTTGTGTGTGCATTTAATATTGCTGCAGCATATATGCTCAGATAGACTTTGACAGGCGCAAAAACTTAACGTGAGATAATTGTGGCTCTTAATTCTGATTGGCTGAATTGCGTGAAAAAAAAACAGGTGCGCACGACGGTACTGCACGAGCAGTTAGGCATGTCCTGTTTGTGCGCGTTAATGATCGCCGGATGAAAATACGCGCGAGGATTGTAATTCCAGCGGTGATTTACCTACCATTACCTCTAGAGCAGCTAATACAGTGGTTCAGTCATGATAGAGCCGGTAACAGGGAGCCACAGAGGCTTAACTTTTCTTGCCCGCATTTACTTCTACTTGTTAGACAGGAATTGTGGCCAACAGTTTATCATCATTAGTGTCCTTTTAGTACATGTTTGTCCAAAATTTGAAGTTCAATGTCATGAAGATAAATCTAAATGCATGTTAAGGTCATGGTTAAGTACTTGAATAGGTAAACATGTTTACTTTATGCACATAGTTGTAGAAGAGACATTTAGGAAAAGTATCTTTTTAACGTTTTTTTAACAGACTTTCGATTTAGAAATATATGTGCATGTTCAAAATGTTATGCACTAGACTTGTGCACCGATTTTTTTTTCGGTTTGATTCGGTTCGGCTCGTTTCGGCCGATTTCCATTTCGGTTCGGCTCGTTTCGGTTCGTTTTTCGTATCGACTTTTTTTTCGTGACTTCGGAAATTTTCGTGTTTTTCGGAACATCTGTTCTCCTCGTTTCATAGTGTCTATTCGTTTTGATGTAAACTAATGGTTTTTCGGATCCGATATTTCTGTCGATACGATACGATTTCTTATGTTTAACAACAAAGATACATTGAGATTTCTCTAGTTTCCCGGGAAGGATACATTGAGATTTCTCATGTTTTACAAGAAGGATACATTGAGATTTCTCTGGTTTCCCGGGAAGGATACATTGAGATTTCTCGGGTTTCCCGGGAAGGATACATTGAGATTTCTCATGTTTTACAAGAAGGATACATTGAGATGGGAATGATACAAAATTACAGAATCAGCGATATAACCGAAAAATACGATGTCCGAAATTACTGAAATGGAACCGAAATCAGGAATGGAGCCGAAATCACGAATGGAACGAAAATGAATTTCGATTTTACACATTTCTAGTCCATTCGAATATTCCGAAAAGTTTTCGTTTTGGCTCGTAAATTTGTTCGGATCTGCCGTTTTCGGATCCGAAAATTTTTGGAAAATCGGCCGAATCCAAATGCACGAATCGGGAAATTTCGTGAAAATTCCGAAATTCCGAAACCCGAAACGCACATCCCTATTATGCACATGCATACCGTTTTTTTTAAGAGACAGATTTGCTACTTACACCTACTTATTTCAAATATAGGTTATCCTTCAGCAAAGCAAAAGCCAATCACATTTCTTACCAAGTCTTCCTCCACCACCTCGCCACATATTAGAATTATGACAGTGTATTTCAGAACTTAATCTAATTTATGTAATCCCATAATTATCTTAATGACCTGAAAAAGATCTATCTGTGAATCAATTTCTTTCATTCCCAGTGTTATCTGTGTTACTTTATTTGAAGACATAACATTGTTCAGTCTTAACTGGCCAGACTGTTGTTTACTAAATAATGTAAGCATTTACTCTGTCGGAAAGATTTCTGGTGACCTTTACAGACTGGAATTTTTGTTTGTTTTTATGCCGTTAGCTAAATACAATATCAGCGCTCTTGTCACCATTGCAACCAAAACATTCATCCGGTATGACAAGCTTCAGGATCTTATAGACAGCATCCGGAAATATTATCCCACCGTCACCATTATAATTGCTGATGACAGTGAAACTCCACAGAAGGTTGAAGGACCCTTTATTGAACAATACATCATGCCATTTGGAAAGGTACAGTACACTGAAAAAAAAATCTTTGTTTTGCAGAGGGAAATATATGTACTTTATCAAGGGAACCTACAAAATAAGTGTGGGAACTCTCCAAGATTTCTGATCCTCAATTTTTTTTGTGAAAGGATTTTACCAGGAAGGATACATTGAGATTTCTCTTGTTTTCAAGTATGTCCTGGGTGGCGAGTATGTACCGTTAGGTGTCTTGCCAAGGACACTTACTGGAGAGGTTGCTCGCTGGGATCAAACCCATAGACTCGAACCCATGACCCACAGGCTCTCTCCATGCAGAGCGGTGACATTACCTCTACTCCACCCAGCCGGTACTTAACCATTAACCATTGATATGTCAAATCTAACCCTCACCCCACACGCAGATTTGATATCAATGTTTAAAGAAAGTTTTACGTAATGATAATTGATATATATATCATTTCTGTCTGGTGACTTAATCAGGAAACATGTTTTGAACTTAATAAAAGTTTCTCAGTGACTGGGACGAAAGGGAACTCTGTTCCCTGTAAGTAAATAGTGGAGGCATTGCGACCCCACTGAATTTGACCCCTGACTTCATCTATATTGCAATACAGAACCAACAGGGTTATTCAAAGAGATCCGAAAGGCTGGAGAAAAGGCTGGAGAAAAGTAACCGAAAGCTGAAAATCAGCGTTCGGTTACCTTTCTTGGCCATTCAGCAGTGAAAGGTTCCCGAAATGCCCTGCCATTCGGTGGTTTAATTCGGCAAGTTTATTCAGGAGAATCCCATAGGCTTCAATGTTAAAACTATTCCCGTTTTAATTGAATATCTAATAAATAGGGATGAGCTGTTCGGTTCAATCAGTTCAGAGTTCGATTTGAACATCGGCAGTTCGAAAGTGCACGAACTTCGAACTTTTTGGCGTGTTCGGTTTGAGTTCGAAAAAAAAAAAAAATTCAAAAAAGTATTAAAAAATGCTTAAAAAATACTAAAAAATCTAGAAATAAAGAGACTCTTTACTGCAGAATATTATAAGCAACGGTTTATTAGATATTTTTTTTTAATTAACATGTTTATTGACATAAATGGCCCAATATTTCGTGATTCCACCTATAAAGTCTGGGAATAACAGAGTTTCTGAGCCTGGCTTTAGCGGCTTCTCTAAAGTGTGTGTGTCATTTAGTTATATGGCTATGTATGGGTGCCCGTGTGAGTATGTCCCTGTGTTTTTTTATATTAAGATTTTTTATTATCACGATAGACAGTCAACAAAATTTACATCTGGCAAAGGGCCTCTCAGGGCCGATACATGTCTTCAGAGTTAAATGCGAAATGGTCTCGCAGGACCAAGATATGTCAGCTGGTAGAATATAGTATACGTTATTAGGTTATATAGTCTCAAAAATAACGAGCAAACTGTTAAATGCACTGCATAAGAACAAAACACTAAAATAAGAGGTAGTCAGCTATCGGCATCTACCATAGGAAGGGGGGGGAGAGAAAAAAAAAGTGATAGCAATGGCCAAATTTGTGCCTGCCCTGGAATACCCGTGCGGCCAACCGACCGCAGGGGGGGCCACGGGGGGAAAATGGCACTTAGGCCCGGGCATTCGGGGGCAAAGCCGGGCACCAAGCCACGTCTGTGCCTCCCGAAATATCCCAAATAGCCAGAATAAGCAAAAAGAGGGGGGGGGGGTGGTAACAAGAAACACAAAAAAAGAAAAGCAGATGCTCTCTCAGGACCACAGCACGTCAACTATTGGATGGCATATTAGAGTAAAAATAAGACAGCGTATGGCAGCAAAAACGCATACATGACAAAATGTCAGCAACCAATATGACAACAAATAAACAAACAAATATGTGGCCCCAGCCGGGGAACACCAACAAAAGAGTCATCGGAACCACTAAGAGAAGAAAAAAATATATAAGTAAAAAAAATAAACAAAAAAAGGGGGCAGAAAACATCATCGGAGTAGTATAACATATATAACCAGCCTGGCATCAAAAATGCGATGGGGAAGTCGATCCGTCAGTAATCTAGCAGGATGGTCTCAGCCAGTGTCACGGAACAGCAGTGGCCTGAGTCCAAGCCCAGCGTCGTCTGTGTCTTGAGTTGCAGGTAGGGCTCTGCAGGTGAGGCCAGAGGTCGTAGCCCAAGCAGGTCCCTCAATAAGATGGAAAGCCCACTGCTCCATCAGCGACCAAGCCACAAAACAGCCCCAGACGATAGCCCCTCGGACGGGAGTCGAAGGCAGTCTCGTCATGGGAGCCGGGATGGGAGACTCAGGTCGCCTCTGCAACGTGGGTTGCAGAGGACGATACTCCTCTTCTCTGTGCCTCTCGACCACCAGTGGCTCCATCCGTGTCTTGGTCGCCGTCACGCAGGCCGTCGGTCTGCGTCCAGCAGCTGCTCCAGGGTCACGCCACTGCTCCTTCTCAGGCATGAGTGAGGCAGAAGGAATTAGCTGGGTCACCAGGGTGTCGCTCACTCCCCTTGCAGACAGATTGCCTGACGCGGCCATCTCTCTGCATTCCTCCTCTCCTGGGTCTTCAACAACAACAGCGGTGGTGTCTGATCCTCGGACATTCCTCAAGACCTCCATGAGTTGCCCCCAGGTACCCCGAGTCATCAGCTACTCGTCATCTCCCATTACTATCAGCACATCTTCCAGGCCAGAGAGCACCGCCTCTAGGCCCACAGCAGGGGGGAGCGGCAGAACAGCCGAATGCCAGGCCTCGCATATCTCAGCTCCCTCCACCGCTCGGTCATCCGTCTTAGCAGGGGGACTCTTCCAAGCAGGGGGTGTCGGGGGAAGCAGAGGTGTCACAGTGCGATGCAAGGCCCTCCGACGTACGAAGGCCCTCCGACGTATGCAGGAGTTGCTCTCCGGCAGGAGAGCACCCAGGGATCCTGATCCAGGCTGTGTCTCAATAATAGGCCCCAAGATGGCCGTCGGCTGCAATCGTCGACCACAGATCAACAGTCTCTGGTCCGTATACAACATCCACCTGCATTAATTAATACCCCTCTCTGTATAATATATAGAACATCCTCCTGAATTAATGTCCCTCTCTGTATAGAACATCCTCCTCAATTTATACCTTTCTCTGTATAATGTATAAAACATCCTCCTGCATTAATACCCCTCTCTGTATAATGTATAGAACATCCTCCTGCATTAATTAATGCCCCTCTCTGTATAGAACATCCTACTGCATTTGGCATGTGGAGGGTGCAGAACTTCGGATGTTGCGCTCTTCATTGCTGGTCTCCTTCACTCAGCAATGTAAATCACAAAAAGGACTGACACTAAAATGTAGTGCATTTTATTTTAGTTTCTTTCGTTTTTTGTACTGAGCAGTTTCGTTTCTCTTGAGTCATACGAAAACTAAATTATCCCAAAATTCGGACTAAATCGTTTTAGTACTAAAACGAATGCACATGTCTAATCCCTACTAATAAACCGTTCATGATAAAATTCTGCAGTAAAGAGTCTCTTTACTTATAGATTTTTTAGGATATTTTAGGCATTTTTCTGGATTTTTTTTTTTTTTAAAAAAGTCCGATTTTTTATTTTTTTTAACTTTACTTATTTTTTCTGTAACAGCCCTTTTTATTATCATTCATTGGACCTCATATCTAAATTTCAGACATTTTCGCTCAGTAGTTTCTTTGCAAACAGCGTTTCACTTTTCAATCATTCAAGCAAACTGCTTTCCTAATTTATTCACTGCCTTCTTCTGCGGTGTCGGCTTTTTCCAGAGGCTTCGCGGCGTGTGAACGGCTCCTGCTTGGGTTTTTCCGGCGTCTTCGACGGGTTAATCCAGATCTTTTTACGGGTTTTCGGCGTGCATTCGCCGGGTTTTCGGCAGCTTTTCCCTGCACTTCGACAGCCCTGTGGTGCTTGCTGAATACACCGCAGGGTTGCCGAAATGGGAAAGCCGATTTGCACCGAATTGAAGAGAACGAAAAGTCACCGAACGTGCGGTGACTTTTCGATTCTCTTTGAATAACCCTGCAA
The DNA here is from genome assembly GCA_009667805.1 of Leptobrachium leishanense. Lineage (NCBI taxonomy): Eukaryota > Metazoa > Chordata > Amphibia > Anura > Megophryidae > Leptobrachium > Leptobrachium leishanense. Next base: position 367,412,555 of record CM019064.1, on the reverse strand, counting down.
GTCAAACATCATGGCACCACGTTTATCAGCATCACATTGGTGAATGACTATCAGGATTATTCAAAGAGCACTGAAATTTCACTGGAATTTTGGTGCTCTTTCGTTCCCCGCACTTCGGGGAATCAAATTCCCCGACCCTGCAGTGAATTATTATTATTATTCTTTATTTATAAAGCGCCAGCATAGTCTGCAGCGCTGTACAATAGGCACAGTATAGACAGGGTTACAATACATTGAACAACTTTTAACAAACAGTACAGGAGGAGATGAGGGCCCTATTCCGGTAGGAACTCACAATCTAGAAGGGTTGGGGTTGGAAACAGGAGGAGAGGACTGCAAGGTGAGAGTAATTGATGGTTGTGTCAGTGAGTCGGGTGGTAGGCTTCTCTAAATAGGAACGTTTTAAGGGAGCGTTTGAAGGAAGAGAAATTAGGGGAAAGTCTGACCGTACGAGGCAGAGCGTTCCAGAATTCAGCATTCACCTCAGGGTCCCCGAACTGCAGGGAAAAGCTGTTGACCACATCTGAAAAACCGCCAAAAAAAAACACCGATTCGAACGGAAAAACCAGCGAAAAAAAAGCCGAATGCACCTGACCGTCAAACGCATCCGAAAAAAGCCGACGATCCACTAAACAGAGCTCCAACCAGCCGCCGGAAAAAATAACAACCCGATGAACGGGTAAAAAAAAAAAAAAAAAAAAACAAACACTGCAATATTTTAAAAGCTGTTTGCAAAAAAATTACGTCATGAAAATGCCTGGAATTAATATATAAGGTCCTATGAATAATAATAAAAAGGTCTGTTACAGAAAAAAAAAAACAATAATATCCTGAAAAATGCCTAACAAGTCCTGGGCTCTATTACAATCCTGCAAAAGGAAGACCTGATACCTGACCTGATACGGTGCAAAACAATGCTTATTGGGGTCCTCGATTCTTCAGACCAATCCGTTTATAATAAAACTCCAGTGACACATGGAAAATAAAATAACACAATAGTGCAATAAAATTTGACACAATATAGTATAGGTGATGGTAGCTGGTTCTAAAGAGCCCCTACACCGGCTCTGAGTGGGCTCGTGCCTGTGGGTTGTTTGCCTTCTTATTTTCTCAGGTGACCCCCACCTTATTAGAGAACCTCCATCCACAAGCATGTAATATAAAGCAGAGAAAAAGGCACTGATTGCGCAGGTCTAATGATATCAGTAATTCATTTTCTGCTGATTTTCTACTTACAGTAGGAGGAGATTCCATAGCTCTAAAAACGAACACCCATGGGTTTATCGTATCGGGAACCCCAAAGAAAAACCACTAGAGATCCAGAAGATTCCACCACGATAGACAATATAAAACAAAATTTATTAAACATAACCATAATGCAGCTCCAGAACGCGTTTTGCTGCATCACAAGCAGCTTCATCATCTTTATATTACATGCTTGTGCAATTTTATTGCACTATTGTGTTATTTTATTTTCCATGTATCACTGGAGTTTTATTATAAACGGCTTGGTGAAGAATTGAGGACCCCAATAAGCATTGTTTTGCGCCGTATCAGGTTATATGTCTTCATTTTGTGTGATTTTGGTATATTCTGGTACTGGCTTTTGGGGATCCTTGGTGGTGGATACACATTGTGTGGTGCTGCACCATCTTGCTGTATACTCTATTACAATCCTAGCGTTAAAACACGGGCGCAAGGGAGGAAAAACTGCGCCCACAGTTTTCCCCCATGCACCTGCGTTTTAACGCTGGATTACAATGCAGGCGCAAAAAATACTACCTGCACTGTTACCGCGCGGTAACCTCTGCGATGCTCACAGCAGCGCTGAGCACAGCCACGAGCATCCACTCGATGGAGCGAGCATCCACTCGATGAAATCCATAGGACTTTCCCCCTGCCGGTCGGCTTAGTGATACGCCGGGAGAGACTGGGGGGACTTGGAGGAGGTGGTTGGAGCCGCGGACCTCACCCCGGGACAGGAGGTGAGTATGCGATTCATTTTTTATTTTTTTTGCCTAGTGTTAATGGATTCTGCAGAAGCGGAATCCATTAACACCAACAGGGTTATTGAGAGAGCGTGAAAAGCAGGAGAATGGCTGGAGAATAACTGGAGAATGAAAAATTCTAGGTCAAAATAGCCAAACCAGAAAAATTCTCCATTTCATCTCACTTTCCAAATCGGCTATTTTGACCTAGAATTTTTCATTCTCCAGTCATTCTCCTGCTTTTCACGCTCTCTGAATAACCCTGCAAGTCTTGGTTGTGGTTAACTCTTTGCTAACCACAGCCAGACGTTAATCAGCACTAGTAGATTGTAATACTAATGCTAATTAACACTTTGCGCTCCCCATGTTAAGTATAGGGAGCAGAAAGTACAGTAACCACACGCTGAAAAGCGCAAGGTACCAAACGCAAACGGGTTACTTAACCCGTTTGCGTTTGGATTGTAATATGCGGTAAACACTGCATCAAACGTTAATGCTCGCGCAAGTGAGCGTTAACGTTTAGGTTACGAGTGTAATGTGGCCCCTAATAAATAAATAGACTTTTTGCTGCCAAATAAAAGGATAAACGGTTTAATAAGTATTTGATAAAAACTGGATTTTTTTTTACATTGAAATCTATGGGATTCACCTGATTAAACCTGCCGAATGAAACCACCGAAAATCAGGGCATTTCACTGACATTTCTCAGCTGTTTGGCATTCTCTAAATAGATTAACCATTTCTTCGCTATGGGGCCTTCACTGTCGTCGAACAGCACTGTATAAGGGTGCTATCACCTCCTCAATGCTAGCACTCACAAAAATTAGCTTTAGCGCTAGGTTAATTGAGGTTATAGCGTGCCGCAAAGATGACCTCCTGATCGCTAACAGGTCAAGAAATCAGTTAGCAAATCGGTAATATCACGTTTTAGTGCCAGCTTACTGTACTTTGCACTTCCTATGCTTAACATGGGGAGCACAAAGAGTAAGCACTCAGTAATTAGCGTTAGGATCACATAGTCTCAAAGCTAATTACAAACTGCTGTCACTAACTAAATATAGTTTGTTACAGCATAGAGCTGTAGCTAATTGATTCCGCTTCTGCGGAATCAGCAGCAGCTGGAACCCCCCCAAAAAAACAAATACTCACCTCTCATCCCGTGATGAGAATGACGGCTCGATCCACCATTTTCTCGCAGCCGGGAGCAGAGTGAGACTGGGGAAAAAAGTCCCCAGTCTCCCTCCGCGATCACTCCTCTGGCCTGCAGGATCTTGCGAGAGGTGAGATCCTGCCAGTCATGTGACCCGGCAGAAGAAACCTTCATGGATTCCTATGGACTCCATGTAGAGGATGATCACGACGACATGTTAGTGCTGCCTTGAGCATCCTGGAGGCTAGCAGCTGCTACGGGGTAGGCTGCTGGATTCAACTCTTTCCCCATAATCCACTGGTGAAACGGGGATGCTAAGGGGATATTTGTGAGCGCAAATATTTCCTCTTAGCGTCCCCGTTTTAGCTCCATGGGGAGTTAAAGACATTTTCTTTCCTCATTACAGGTAAGGGACATGAGAATGTAGAGAAAGCCCTAGAGTCGTTCACTATTATACAGGGATAAGATCCAGGGTGGCGCAATATCTGAAAATATCTATATTACACATATTCACTGCTTGGCCAAAAAAAAACACCTGGACTTAACTAAACTAATAGGTAAGAGCCTTCCATTGGATAGTTACTGCAGTGATTAATTTGTTTCTGCTGCAAAACAATTAGGGGCTTTATTCCATAGTTGGGGCTAACTTAACCAGAGCTATTGTAAACTTACCAGAGCCATTAGGTTTCTTAAGTTTACAGCAGCTCTGGTTAAGTTTGCACAAACTTTGGAATATTGCCTGAGGCCAGCTGACTCCTTGAACTCAAGAGTGGTTCAGGGAGCATGAGACATCATTTTAACACATGGATTGGCCACCACACAGTCCAGACTTTACCCCCATTGAGAATCTATGAGATCTGCAGAATACTTTTCACAGCACTCTGGCTCTTCCATCATCAATACAAGATCTCGGCAACAAATTAACGTAACTCTGGACCGAAACAAAAGTTGTTACAATGACATTGCATACGCTTATAAAAATAATGCAACAGTGAATGCGTGCTGTAATCACAGCAACGGATGTCTAACAAAATATTAGCGTGTTTATTTTTTGGCCAGGCACTGTATAAAATTTTACTATTAGTTACAAATGCTGGCATTATGCCAACATATAGGTGTTCTTTTAACTCATTCCCAACCAAAATCGAGTTATCTCGATTTTTCTTTGCAATGCATTGAAAAGCACTCATTAGCATATCAAAAGACAATTTTCACACCTTTTTAAAGCAAGATTAGTGTGTCCCTTGTGGAGAAATTAAATGCTTTGTTTTATGTCTCTCCAAGCACCCTGGAATTTGTGACCACTCATTTACTGTATTTATCACTCTTTAATAATGAAAGCAGCCTCCTTGATAAACAGATAGATCTTAATATACAAGAAGTGGTACTGTGTGTAGTTTTTTTTACATATTGTGAACAGATTAATAATTTTTTTTACTTATAATAGTTTTTTCTTAATACTGTAGGGCTGGTTTGCAGGGAGAAATTTGGCTATATCTCAAGTGACTACAAAATATGTACTGTGGGTGGATGATGACTTTATATTTTGTACTGAAACAAAGATTGAGAAGCTGGTAGATGTTTTGGAAAATACTCCATTGGATCTGGTAAGTGTTTTAGTTTTATCGTGACCTATTCGACTTCAAAATATATAAGATTAAACTACTGTAAGATCAAAAGATGTCCCAGAAGAACATTATTTTGAAATATTTAAAACCGTTCAAAGGATACAGTTACAAGTATTTATAAAGCGCTAACAAGTTTCGTAGCGCTGTGTCCATAGGAAGAAATGGGGTTGACCAGAGGGGCGGTATAGATCGAGAAGAGTAGGAGATCCAGGACAGAGCCTTGAGGTACCCCAACTGAAAGAGGAACTTGGGGTGAAGAGGCACCAGTGAAGGAGACACGGAAGGAGTGAAGAGAGAGGTAGTAAGAGAACCAGGAGAGATCGGTACAACTGAGGCCAAGTTGACACAGCATGAGGAACAGGAGAAGGTGGTCAACAGTGTCAAATGCAGCAGAAAGGTCAAGAAGAACAAGCAGGGAGAAGTGATCTTTGGTTTTAGCAGCAACTAAATCATATTGTCACCTTGGTCGGAGCGGTCTCAGTGGAGTGCTGGGAAGGAAAGCCGGATTGGTGCAGATCAAGTAGAGAGTTAGCAGAAAGAGTCTTACAAATAATTTGGCTGATTGAGGAGAATATATTTGTTCACTTTTTTTTCTGTATGTAAATTTTAATCATTCTTTACCTGGCTTTTTTGTGAAAGAACTTGTGCTAAAACATCTGTTTTTCATCCTATGTTTATAGGTAGGCGGTGCTGTAAGAGAAATTACAGGATTTAAAACTACGTATCGTCAGAAGATAAATGTTATACCTGGAGGCAAGGATGGAGACTGCCTAATGACTCGTCTTGGCTACCACCACGTCATACAAGGCTTTCCCAACTGTGTTGTATCTGATGGTGTAGTGAACTTTTTCTTGGCACGAACTGAGAAGCTGTTACAAGTTGGATTTGACCCAAGGTTGTCACGAATTGGTCATTTAGGTAAGTTATGAGTTGGATATCATCCAGTTTTAATATAAAGGCAGGAATGCCAGAAAAGTAGCTGACTGTGAGTCTGCACAAGATAGCTAGGATATCATGTCCATGCAATGTCCTCAATGTCAAGGAACAAAAAACCCTGTGATTTACCATTCCCTATTACATCACTACAGAGAACTACAGCAACCAATAAATCAAGTCTGAGTGTAAATACGAGTTCACAGATGTGAGGTATGTGTTTAAAGTAAAAATACGAGTTTACTGTAAAATGCTGGTTACGCTATAAAATGTGGACTTTACTGTAAAATGTAGGTTATAATGTAAACGTGCGCTTTTATGGATATGGCAAGTTACATTATTATTTTTATATAAAATTAGTGATTTGCTGTAAATTTTCTGTTTTATATAAAAATTAGGATTTTTCCAGTTGGTGACATTACATTTAACTTGCCAATTGCCAACCTATTTCAGCCAACATTATGCAAGACTTGAAGAACTTGACCTTTAGTGGAGAGAAAAGTTTCTCTTATTGAAGGAAAAGTTACATAGTTACATAGTTACATAGTTATATAGGCTGAAAAAAGACATGCGTCCATCGGGTTCAGCCTCTCCCACATAACCTACTGCTGTTGATCCAAAAGAAGTTCTTTGACAATTTTCATTTTTATACATAAAAGTTCCTTGATTAAGTGTTTTTTTCTTTTTTTTAAAGAGTTCTTCATAGATGGACTTGGGAAGTTGCATGTCGGCTCCTGTGATGATGTGATTGTGGACCACGCTTCAAAAATCCATCTTCCTTGGACAAAAAAAGAAATAGATACAAAGTACGAAAAGTTTCGCTACCCAGATTCCTCGGACAGTTTGGATGTGAGGCACAATTTGTTTTACTTTAAAAATCGCTTCGGATGTATGACCGGAAACTGAAACCTACCTGAACAGAAATACTCTTTGTGGAATACTGAACACTGTCACATTTTGAGGGAAAAAAAAACTGTGACTAATTCCAGGAATTTTAGATTTAAAAAATTAAAAAGTGAAAAACGAGAGAAATTGGGACCAATTTGCTGGCAAATATGTCATGTTATATGCATTGAACATATATAGTTTTTTTTTTTTATATCCAGAAAACTATCTTAATATTCCAGGATACCCAAGTCCATCCAGTGACCATTATTAATCTGACCCTCACTAGCTAGCAGTAAGAAGTAACAAGATAATATTAAGAATGAAATGTTGTGCCGAACCAGAATTTTTAATTTTTTTTATTATACTTGCACTGATTTCCATGGTATGTGAAATTTGCATGTATCTGGGCAATGTTTATTGCACCAGCGCTGAATGACCAAATTGCAATAACACATCTCCTAGACTATCTCCAGCTGTGGATGAACCATTGTCATGCGTTATCTAAAAATTGTGAATACTGTAAATTATTTAATAGCAGAAGTGGATAAAATGCAGAGATTTCGAGGAATCCTTGCTCTATATGAAACTGAGTACAGAGACAATCTTGGACCTATAACCCTGCATAGAGCTGGTTCTCAAATGCGCCATTTGATTTGGTCATGAAGCTGTAAATAGTTATCTTACTGAGAAATGTGTACATATATTTCAAACCGATAAAGGACACGTACTCTTGTAAATATATAGAAGAAGGAAGACTCCAACTTATGGATTCACCACTTTTTTTTTTTCCAATAATGAAGCATACGTGGATGTAAAATACGAAATAGCTTTGCAAATTGTTCAGACGTTGAAGGAATATTCTCCTTATTGGGCTAGATCTTCGTGGAGAGCAGGGTGTAGAGATTAATGTTTCTGAACCGCAACTCTGGCAAGTTCCCTGGCTTTTTTTTTGCATTCCAAAAATTCTAGGAATTGTAGACCATCTCTTAGTTAAAAATCCCTGGTGTAGAGGTTGGGAAGGCAGAATGTGTTTTACAACCTTAATTTTCCTTGCTGGACTTGACGACCCAGTGTTGATTAAAGATAAAGCTGGAGCTTCCCTGTTAGTTAAAATATTCTAGAACTGCAAGTTGTGTTTACATTTCAGTTCTAAAAACTGTATCCTCCTCTGGAATGAGTTTGAGTACAGGGTGGTTTGAAAATACATAGGTAAATATCCTGTGCAGTGACACAATGTTCAGTTTGCATCTATAAATTTTTTTCTACTTAATTTATTATTTGATATTGTAAGTTTCAATATGAATTGCTAAGGATGTAAGGATCTTCACAGCTCTTGCTCAGTGCAAAATTCCTCATGATCCCCTTTACTATTAAGCGGTTTTCCAAAAAACATTGTCAGAAACCAGTGTTTTTTTGTAAAATCATTTTTAGATAAGTATTAAGTAAAACATATTTGAGTTTATACCCATTGTAGGTCTTACTGGAAATAACCTATATTTGGCCAGTAGATGGCGCCATCTACTGCCAAATTGAGTTAAAGGTTTGAGCGGCCGGTCTATTTTATTCTATTTCTCCTGCATCGGCTGCTGAAAGCTTGATATTTCAGATCTTTGAGCAGTTGATTTTACAGCTTTAGCTCTTTGGGCATTATGCCCACAGGGCTAAAATATTGGGGGCACCTTCTGCAGCCCAAAAGCAAACAAATTTCATTTGCTTTTGGGCTGCAGATCAGCATATTGCGATATCTCGACATCAGGGCATCAGATGATGACTTTGAAGCCCGAGATATCTCGAAATCGATAGTGAAGGGGTTAATTTCACATGTTTGATCTCCTCGTGAGATATCATAGCTGGATTCTAAATCTTATACAGTGTTACACTCACTGTATTTCAGCCAGGCTCTCAATATGTATTCACTGTTAAATGACTTTGGCCATTGTTTAGTGAATTTAGGTTTTTCTGCCCAAAATAAGTATATAATGATTCTGCACTTCAATAAATACTGTCAGCATTTATTCTACCATCAAATAGACTCAGAACCTGTTTCGTCTATTCAGGTCTTTATTAAGGCTTGACAAAGAACTGAATGGTCAAAACATTCCTCAGTCTATTAAATGATGGAATACATATTGAAAATTATTTTTGGACTCCTCTTTTTTTAAGTATTCACACCGCTTCGCCCTGGTGGTCGCAGACAGTATTTTGCAACCGTGGTACCTCATTAAGGTAATTGTGTGCCTGTCAGGGGCGGACTGACCCATCAGGCACTGCCCAAGGTCCCGCGAGTAGGTAAGGGCCCGGTCTTCAGATGTGTTCTGCTGGGCTGGCTGGCTCAGTGGGCCCCGAGGCCGCTGTTTTCTTGCTCCCCCTCAGCTCCGGTATCGGAGCTGTTTAATCTGTGCAGCACGGACAGCCGGCGCACGCCATGCAGTCGCTCTCAGCCTGCCTCCAGCTCCCACATGCTGAATGCAGCGTGCCTCCCACATTAAAATTATGAGCACAGCAGGCTGCATTGGCATCACCCCTCTGCGACACGTGATGCGTAGTGCACGCTGATGCAGCGGCCGGCAGGAGAAACAAGAACAACCAGGAAAAGGGAGAGATCAGAGCCTGCAGAGGTCCAGCCGAGCCAGCCAGCTTGCATCTGCAGCCGGAGGACAGAGTCTCCAGAGAGGCCGTGAGATTTTTTGGGGGGGGAAAGTGAGGAGGGGAGGAATAAAATGAATGGGGGAATAAAAGGAAAGGGGAATAAAGTGAGGAGGGGGGAATAAGGGGGGTATTAATGGAAAAGTATGTATTTTTGCTGACGACACAAAGATTTGCAACAGGGTTGACGTTCCTGGAGGGATCAGCCAAATGACAAATGATTTAGGTAAACTAAAAAAAAAAATGGTCGGAGCTGTGACAATTGAGCTTTAATGTGGATAAGTGCAAGATAATGCACCTGGGGCGTAAAACCCAAGGGCTGAATATACAATATTTGATACAGTCCTAACCTCAACATCTGAGGGTTGGTATTTAGGGGTTATTATTTCAGAGGATCTAAGGGTAAAGTAGTCAATGTAATAGAGCAGCAGGAAATGCTAGCAGAATGCTTGGTTGTGTAGGGAGAGGTAGCAGTAGGAAAAGGGAAGTGCTCATGCCGCTGTACAGAGCACTGGTGAGACCTCACTTGGAGTACTGTGTGCAGTACTGGAGACCGTATCTCCAGAAGGATATAGACGTCTTAGAGAGAGTTCAGAGAAGGGCTACTAAAATGGTGTACGGCTTGAAGGAGAAATGTTACCAGGAAAGGCTTAATGATCTTAACATGTACAGCTTGGAAAAAAGACGAGACAGAGGAGATATGATAGAAACATTTAAATACGTAAAGGGAATCCACAAGGTAGAGGAAGGGAGTATATTTAAAAGGAAACAAAATAGCAAAACAAGAGGACATAGTCTTAGATTAGAGGGGCAAAAGTTTAAAAGTAACATCAGGAAGCATTATTTTACTGAGAGGGTGGTGGCTACATGGAACAGCCTTCCAGTTGAAGTGGTAGAGGCCAAAACAGTAATTTAATTTAAGCAAGCATGGGATAGGCATAAGGCTATCCTAAACAAAGGATAAATCCAGGTAAAGTATCCATGTAATTGGGCAGACTAGATGGGCCGAAAGAAAAATGTCGGCAGATAAGAACCTATGTTTCTAATAAAGGGAGTTGGGGGATAAAGTGATGGGGCTGCTGGGGGGGGGGAGGCTGTGGAGCTCTGAGATACAGTAATGTGTGGTGTGTATCACAGAGCTCCACAGCAATAAAACTCACAGTAATGTGCGCTGTGTATGAATGTGAATTCTATTGCTGTGTTAATCTGTAATACGCTCATACATGTGCTAAAGAATTTATTTCTTAACTCAACAATGTACATGTGGGTGTTGCGTTGTAGGGGGTGGGGTTTTGTATGGGTGTGGTCTCCTGTTGGCGCAGCTTAAGGGGGCCCTATGGTCTCCTATTGCCTGGGGGCCCCATTAGTTGTCAGTCCACCCCAGGTGCCCATTTTCTGCATACACATTCTTATATACAGTTTATTTGTTTGATCGTTCAGTTTGTGATTTTGATGGTGGTTGATATGAAAGTAACTCATTAGTTTTCATTTTTTACATGGTGACAATGATAAATGTATGTGCTGCTCACAAAGTGTAAAATTTCATTGAATAATTTAATGTATTAATGATTACACAGCATACCTGTTTGATACAGGCCATACCATATTGTTTTTTCTTAAGGATAATGGGCAGTATTACATATTGCCCGCTAAAACGGGGATGTTAAGGAGGAAAACCTGCGCCTGCAGGATTCTCCTTAGCATCCCAGTTTTAGCTTCATATTAAGGGGCAGGCGCTAATTCAGCAGTCTGCCCTGTAATACAGCGGTAAGCCTGTGGATACTCAAGGCAGCGCTAAGCGCAGCCGTGAGCATCCCCTTCATGGACGCACTCTTCACCTTTCCAACCTGGCGTTCAAGAGCTTTTCTGGGAAGCTACCAGAATAGGCTGATTGCCCCAGCAGTTCCCTCATCCTATAACCTCAGATCCAGGACCAGCACCTTACTTGCAATACCACAATACAAAAAGAAAGTGGCTCGATACTCATTTTCCTACAGAGCACCGCAAATATGGAATAACCTCCCAGACGCCATCAAATCTTCCCCCAGTCTAAAGTCCCTTAAGAGTTCCCTATTAACATATCTCAATACAGAATGCACCTGTCAACATGTGACAATGATTTTTATTTCCTACATATTTATTTTTCTGTTAATATCTTGCATTTTACTATTTTGTATTTCTGTAACCACTCAATGTTTTTGAACCCAGGACATACTTGAAAACGAGAGAAATCTCAATGTATCCTTCCTGGTAAAATCCTTTATAAATAAATGGAGTCCATAGGACTCCATTGAGGCTTCAACTACCGGTCACATGACCTGCAGGATCTCACCTCTCGCGAGATCCTGCAGGTTCACGGAGGGACACTGTCTCACTCTGCTACCGGCTGCCAGAAGAAGCAGATCGGGCTGCCTTTCTCGCCGTGGGATGAGAAGTGAGTATCTCATTTTGGCAGGATTTACAGCTGGTGATAACTGATTCTGCAGAAGTGGTATCAGTTAACCACAGCTAGGAGCTAGTGCTAACATTTGAGTTAAACGTAGCGTGATGAAATTAGCGTAAAATCATTGTAATCTTAACACTAATTAACTCTTTGCACTCCCTATGCTTAACATGGGGAGCGCAAAGTACAGTACACGCACGTAATCTACGAATCGCTAATGGGTTTTTTAACCCATTAACGATCGGAATGTAATATGGTCGTTGGCCTGCGCTAGGACCACTTAACCTAGCGGTAGCGCTCACACAGCTGAGCACTAAGTATGTAGTAGGGCCCATAATGTTAAAGCTGTCTGAGATTTATGAGTCTTTGTCCATTCTTGTGTTTGGCCACTTTCTTTTATTGTTTTTTTACATAAAATGTAAGAAAAAAAACAAATACAGTGTATCATTTATGTCTTCACGTTTAATAGTATGTCAAAATTATGCTTGAAGGTTCGCTACTGTGACATATCACAAAATTCACATTTTTGCTGTTAACACCAATCATGTTGAGGATTTTACCATTATTTTATACACAGAAGCCTACTATTAAATGGTCTCTACATTTAGAGCATAATTACCATATTTTGGCACTAAACTGCCATATGTGGACATGGAAATGGCTAGATTTCTGCCTTGTCACCACCACCCAACCATTGAAATAAATATTCTGTGTTCTTAATTACAAACATTTTGTTCCCAAACATGAAACAAAGTGATTGACATAAGGACGTATGCAGTTTTACAGCCATTGTATTTTTTTTGTCTAATTGTTTATTCCTGCCCTAGGAACTGTAAACTTTGAAAATAAGCTCCAAAATGTAGATTGTTATGATATAACCACAGGAGAACAGTTTGTCTTACAGATCTAAAAGGTGTCTTAATGGACGAGAGAAATGTGTATGTGGAGCTTGGAGAAAAAAACAATATATGATATTAATTTAATGTATGTTTATGTATATGTACAGTTGCACTCTATTATACAAACCGGTAATTACACAAAATAGCAACAGACCACTTTTTTGTTTTACATTTTCCATACTGAACTAAACATAAACTATATTTAATGGACTGTGGTACAATTTAAGATTTTAGAGACTAATTACAGTGGGGCAAAAAAGTATTTAGTCAGCCACCAATTGTGCAGGTTCTCCCACTTAAAGAGATGAGAGGCCTGTAATTGTCATGGGTACACTTCAACTATGAGAGACAAAATGAGAAAACAAAATCCAGAAAATCACATGGTCTGATTTTTAAAGAATTTATTTGCAAATTATGGTGGAAAATAAGTATTTGGTCACCTACAGTACAGTACAAACAAGATTTCTGGCTCTCACAGACCTGTAACGTCTTCTTTAAGAGGCTCCTCTGTCCTCCACTCGTTACCTGTATGAATGGCACCTGGTTGAACTTGTTATCAGTATAAAAGACACCTGTCCACAAACTCAGACACACTCCAAACTCCACTATGGTCAAGACCAAAGAGCTGTCGAAGGACACCAGAAACAAAATTGTGGACCTGCACCAGGCTGGGAAGACTGAATCTGCAATAGGCAAGCAGCTTGGTGTGAAGAAATCAACTGTGGGAGTAATCATTAGAAAATGGAAGACATACAAGACCACTGATAATCTCCATCGATATGGGGCTCCACGCAAGATCTCACCCCGTGGGGTCAAAACGACGACAAGAACGGTGAGAAAAAAATCCCAGAACCACACGGGGGGACCTAGTGAATGACCTGCAGAGAGCTGGGACCAAAGTAACAAAGGCTGCCATCAGTAACCCACTACGCCGCTAGGGACTCAAATCCTGCTGTGCCAGACGAGTCCCCCTGCTTAAGGCAGTACATGTCCGGCCCATCTGAAGTTTGCTAGAGAGCATTTGGATGATCCAGAAGAGGATGGAGAATGTCATATGGTCAGATGAAACCAAAGTAGAACTTTTTGGTAAAAACTCAACTCGTCGTGTTTGGAGGAGAGAAAATGCTGAGTTGCATCCAAAGAACATCATACCTACTGTGAAGCATGGTGGTGGAAACATCATGCTTTGGGGCTGTTTTTCTGCCAAGGGACCAGGACGACTGATCCGTGTAAAGGGAAGAATGAATGGGGCCATGTATCGTGAGATTTTGAGTGAAAACCTCCATCAGCAAGGGCATTGAAGATTAAACGTGGCTGGGTCTTTCAGCAGGACAATGCTCCCAAACACACCGCCCGGGCAATGAAGGAGTGGCTTCGTAAGAAGCATATCAAGGTCCTGGAGTGGCCTAGCCAGTCTCCAGATATCAACCCCATAGAAAACCTTTGGAGGGCGTTGAAGGTCCATGTTGCCCAGCGACAGCCCCAAAACACTTCTCTAGAGGAGATCTACATGGAGGAATGGGCAAAAATACGAGCAACAGTGTTAAAACCTTGTGAAGACTTACAGAAAACGTTTGACCTTTGTCATATATCCTTTGTTGGCAATGACAAAGTATTGAGATGGACTTTTGATATTGACCAAATACTTATTTTCCACCATAATTTGCAAATAAATTCTTTAAAAATCAGACAATGTGATTTTCTGGATTTTTTTTTCTCATTTTGTCTCTCATAGTTGAAGTGTAGCCATGATGACAATTACAGGCCTCTCTCATCTTTTTAAGTGGGAGAACCTGCACAATCGGTGGCTGACTAAATACTTTTTTGCCCCACTGTATATGTTATTTTTTCTTTATAATTCAAAAATTATTAAAGAATCAATGATAGACTTTGCAATAATAATAAAAAAATATGAGAATAACGTAAGTACAGCAAAAACAAAAATCCAAAAACAGGTTTCACAGTGTATAGTCATAAAGTACATGAACAAAAGCAGCAACAACGTATCCACAGGTCCCCAGAGGCCAAACTAAAATAAAAGAATAAAAATAGAGATAGTGTACATATACCCCACCTGGCACACCCAATCCCATTCATGTAGGGAAGGAAAAACCTGGGGCACTGGGAGCCAGCCCTCATTAGGTACACCAGAGCTAGAATTAGAAAGGAATGGAAAAAGGGAGGGGGAGAGAGAAACAAAACACAGGGGGTGGAGATGGACAAAAGGGAGGGAAGGAAGAGTATCAAAGTCAGCAAGACTTTGAGACTACAGAGCAATCCCCAAAGAGCCCGCACATGGCCCCCAGCCACCTTCAGCACTTTGAGCAGAGACAAATAAATCCCCCCTCCCCGCCATAAGCAGGGGTCCAAGGAAAAACCCTAAACAAAAGCAGTAACAGGTACCAAACGCTATGTCCCAGGCAATCCAACAGGATCACGACACTGGGGGGCAATAGTGCCCATGTATCATTCCCAGTATTCCCATTCTCATCAAACTCAGCCATTTTCCCCTGGGAAGCAGTCAACAGACCCTCAATGGCATAGAATTCCTCCACTTTCAATACCCACTCCCACCTAGAAGGACCATGCGTTTTCCTCCAGCAAAGAGGAATCAGTGCCCTAGCCACCATTTTAGATGAACCATAACCGAGCGTTTGACAGATTTAAGTGGCAGTGGAAACTTAAGTAATAAAACAGGCTGGGGCGAAAGTAACCTTGACAACCGTAATTTCATGAACGGCCTCACACATACACCATGCGCCAAAAAAGAAACAAGCAGAGGACAATTCCAAAGATGCAGGTAAGTGCCAGTGTCTGATTCACATCTCCAACATTCTGAGAATAGATTTGGGAACATCCTAGACACCAGCAAGGGAGTCCTGTACCAGAAGGAGAGCAATTTATAAGACGTCTCCTGAACTTTAGTGGCCCATGTCGCCTTGTGTGCCAATATATGCATATTACCCCATTGAATGGGGCAAAGGTAGTAATAGTCACTGTCTACTGACTCTGGTAGAGAGGTGGTGTAGCACTGGAAGACCGTTTCAAAGCGTATAGGGTAGAGATGACATGACAATGTAAGTACCAGTCTACAAAATTTCTCAAACAGTGAGAGTGGTCTCCCTAGACTATATCCACTATTAAGAGACCAAAGGTAAGACTTGATCTGGATCAAGTTGAATCTCGAGAGTGGACAAAGTCACCTAATTTGCCCGCAGAATCGAAGAGCCTCTCCCTTTGTCCTTGAGAAAATAGATCACCTCCACTAAATGGTCCTGGAGAGCATGACAAATACCTCCCTGCAGATTTGCTTTAGGTGTCAGGGACAAGAGAGGTGATACCAATGAAGAGAGGCCAAAAGCAAGCTTAGTTTTATGCCAAAGTTGTGGATACTGCATCCGGATAGGGTGTCACGGATCCCCCTTAGGTCTGTAAGGTCGGTCCCTGTACATAGTACCCAATCTATCCCTCCGATCCTTGAATGGTTGGTACAGCTGACTATCTTCAGGGACCCGATCCTATAACACTCAGCAAGTGTTAAGAGACCCCAGAACAGTATAACACAGTAGAACTTGATAGCATAGGTCTTAATGGTAGGAGAGAGGGTCAGCCTTGTACCAAGGTTTATACTCAGCAGGGTTGTCAGCAATAGCAATGGTCATACACAAAGTAAGGTTGTCAGGAATAGCCGGGTCAGTACACAAAGCAGGGTTCTCAGGAATAGCCGGTTCAGTACACAAAGCGGGAGAATAGTCAAAGTAACAATACCAATATTGAAATTGCCAAAGCACTAGGGAAGGAAACACCATGTCAGGGAAATAAGTCTACCTGACCAGACTGATTTTAAAGACGATGACTTTGCATCATCACACCGTGCCACGCCCCCTGACCACCCAGGTGACCGCCGCGGTTCTGCATATCACTCAGCACCCGGCCAGTGAAGACGGTGCTGCCAGGCGCCGGTCAGGGACATGGACGCAACATAGGGTAAACGACTCCCCAGATGGATTGTGGGAAGCCAATGGCAGAGAATACAACTAGCCCAAAGCCAATTTCCTTTCAAGATCTAGCCATCACTTATCTGCATAAAACTGGGACCAGTCCATCACTCTCACAAAGTGACAGGCCGTGTAGTCTGCCTTTCCATCCGGAAATGCTTATTTATATGTTCTATATATAAATTAGAAACTCAACATAAAAATATAGATTAACTGTGGAAAAAAATTTCAGATTCTATCTTGCCTGGATCAACTGCTCACCGAAAGTCATGGCGAATTTTCCAAGATATGGATCAAGGTCTGTGACCTTGTGACGTGGCATAATGAAAAAAATTGGTAGGTTATACAATCCAAAAATGGGTTCAGTAGCTTGGTATTTGGACTTTTCAGCTTAGAGTGTTCCTATAACCACTTAGATATGTATTAATCACTGGGATTTGGAATAGGGATAAACACAGGAAAGTGACACAGTTTCTACAAGTAATATAATTTCATAATCTGAAAAATATCAATACACGCATCACAGGTTTTGTTGTCAAGGATATCTGGATATAGTTTAGTATAAAATAAACCAGACCCCAGGTGTATGCACTTCAAAGTTAACATTAAATGACAGAAATAGAACAATTACAATCAGGATTGGTAATTGTAAGACTCAAAATGTAATTATGGAAAGACTACATTTCAATAAAGACTCGGACGTGAATGTTTTGTATCTCTTTTACTCCCCTTACAGCAGCAATCATAGGGCCCTATTACAATGTTAACACAAACGTTAATGCTCACTTGCGTGAGCATTAACGTTTGCCGCGGTAATTACCGCATATTACAATCCAAACACACACAGGTTAAAAAAAAACATTTGCGTTTAGTACCTTGCACAGCGCTGCGTGAGGTTACTGCACTTTGCGCTCCCTATACTTAACATGGGAGCGCAAAGTGTTAATCAGTGCTGTTATTGTCTCCCAGCGCTGATTAACGCCTGGCTCTGGTCAGCGCAAAGTTAACCAGAGTCAGGACCTGGTGTTAACGGATTCCGCTTCTGCAGAATCCATTAACACCAGCTAAAAATAAAAAAAAAAATAGATCCAATACTCACCCTCTGTCCGGCGGCGAGGACCGCGGCTCCAATCGCCTCCTCTGGCCGGTGGGAGCAGGGAAAGACAGGGGCAAAAAGTCCCTGTCTCTCCCTGCGTACCACTACGCCGGCCGGATCTCGCAATGTGAGATCCGGCCGGTCACGTGACCGGCAGAGAGGAACTCAATGGAGTCCTATGGACTCCAGCGAATGGATGCTCACGGCTGCGCTCAGCACTGCCGTGAGCATCCAAAATTTAACACTCGTTAACAATGCAGGCAGCATTTTTTGCGCCTGCATTGTAATCCAGCGTTAAAACGCGGGTGCAGTTTTTCCTCCCTTGCACCCACGTTTTAATGCTGAGAGCGTAATAGGTCCCACACGCTTTTAGTAAACAGTATAGCAAACAGAACCATTGCAACAATGTAGTACAGCCCCCAAAGAGGCAACCAATTGGTCCTTACAGTGTAAGGATTGTATAAGGCCGGGTGCACACGAGCGCACTTAGAGTTGAAGTAACGTCTGTGAGAGTGGACGTTCCTTCCACTCGACTCCCGACTGCCCCCCCTCAGCACTGCAAAGCATGATCCTCCTACGGAGGATCGCGCTTTGCAACCCCGTCGACGCGCATCCTAGCACATCAACGGGGAGGATCTCTAGGCGGACCGGCGCTACAAACATGTGACTGGCCCCATCGCGGCATCACATGGCTGCGCCGGTAAATGCGTGCGCACGGGCGCACTAAGAGTCCCAGTGTAACGGTGCGCTATAGGCGCTACCCTGGAGTAGTGTTTATTTGGATTCTTTTGGACAGATTTATTAACACCGACAGCAGGAAAGGCTGTAGTACCTTGATTCCCACACCAGGGAGGTACTACAAGAAACCTAATTACCACCTCAGCGCCAAATGGCTTTGTGGCCAGGAGGTCGCTGGGTGAAAACACATTAACTATCTGCGCACTGATACATAGACATAATGTGATACATGAACAAACGTGAACAAGATTGCTGAATATCAATGGTTGACGAGTTGTGCGGCCTGCAGGGCAGTCACACAATACCTAGACATATACAGATACTGAAACACAGACAGCAAGAAGACTGGAATACCTTGATTCTCACACCAGGGAGGTACTACAAGAAACCGAATTACCACCTCAGCTCCAAATGGCTTCGTGGCCAGGAGGTCGCTGGGTGAAAACACATTAATTATCTGCGAACTGATACAATGACATAACACGATACCAGAACACGATAGCTGATGCAAGACTTACTTTTGAGACATACAGAGCGGGAACACTTGTGTTCATTAGCCTGCAGGGAAGGCATACAATCTAAGATTGGATTCTGTATGTACTCAGCTATACAGAGTGGGAACACACAGTTCAATAGCCTGCAGGCAGGCCTACTATCAGCGATAGGCTTCTGTATAGCCACCAAGAAAACAGATACACGACAGGAAACAAGACAGTAGATGAATTCAGCAACAGACTTGACAGGCCTTAAATCTAGAAACTAGGAACAGACATGACACTGATATAGACACAGAACTGGATGCCTTGCGATTAGGCCTTGAAACCAGACAGACAAACAGACGAACTATATGGCAAAACATGAACAAGAAAACCAGACTAGAAACAGAATATACTCAGAACATGAACTAGAAATAACAGATACTTGAATTGACAAATACTCAAAAACTAGATAGCAGGCGATGCAGGAACTAAGACTTCACTATACTCCAATTTACTCCCACGACAGTCCAAGGAGCAGCCCCACTCACCCTCTTTTAAAGGCTGATGGCTCCTTGCAATATTGCCAAGCCCCGCCCCCTCAGATGCCATTTTGTCAGCTTTCACTACTGGCAACCGGCCAGCCAGTGATGCCACTGGGCGCCCTGGCCCCCCAGAAAGCGCCACGGGGGCCGCAGATGTCACACCCAGCCACCCAATAATCTTACTCTTTCTTGGCTGTGAATCTGAACTCAATGAAGAATAATTAAAAATGTGCAGATGGAATCAATTTATGAATTGTAGCAGCAAATAAGAACCAATAGCAAACAACATTAACAAGGCCAAATAAAGTGGGTCAGAAATGTCAAGGATTTTTCCTAGGCAGAAGAAAATCCCTAGCAGATTTGCTGCCCAAATGATATTTTCCCAAGCAACCTCCAAACCTTAATGTAGCAGAGGCCATAGTCTTTCTGGATGAATGAACACCAAAGCAGGTAATATCAATGCCTGCCAAGGAAATGATCCACTTCATCCATCAAACAAGTGTAAGCATATAAACCAGAGGAAATGCTCCTTGGAAAGAAAGTAATAAGAGACAGGTTGAGACAGAATATGTCGAATCTGATTCATATGACTGAATACAGCTCACCAGGCAGAGTTTAGTATTATCTGGAAAGGACCGAGGAAATGGACATCTTGATGTGCTGTGTGATATTGAAAAGGACGTTTTCAGGTATAAAAGGACATTTCTGAAAATCAAGGGTGTGCACATCATTGAGTCTTTTACAGAAGATGAGTCAAAGTAGGGCAAGAAACTTAGCAGACAGTGTTTTGAGGAGAGAGACACATTGTCTAGCCATGCCTCTACAAAGGATAGGAGATTTGTGACATTCTATAGGGACAAATATTTGGGCAATAGATGTTGAGAACAGTGAACACCTTTTGAGTTTTCTTACAGGTAAGTGGCTGATGACCTGACCAATAGGTACACGAAGGTACAGACATGACCATACAAAATAAGGTATGAAAGAAGGATTCTTTCTACTTCATATCTCCCCAGCTAGAATACCTTTAATGTGGCATAGGGGACATTTTGGCTGTAGCACAGCCTTTCTCAAGCTAGCTTGAGAAAGGCTCTGATGCAGCTAAATGCTCTAAGGTTTTTTCTAAGGTGGTAAGTATGTAGGGAAAAACCAAGAAATATTCACAGAAAATGCATTGGTATGATCCTTAACTGTTGTGAGAATCAGTGAAACAAAGGAAGATTGTTGGGAGACTGGGACTATATGTCTACTTTATACTAATTAGTTGCCCCAGTGGGGAGAAGTACAACAATGTTCATGGCTCTGTTTGCCATACCACTGTTTTTTCTAAAAGTGTTATCCACGCTGTTGTGATGAGAGTAAAAGAGAGAGAGATGCAAATCAGAAGCCTCGAGGATTACATTATTTTGTTTTCGTCCAAGACAGGAGTCTTTATCGATGTGATATCAATAGTATTGAATGGCAACACATCTGCTGGTGTGAGACAAATGGAAGATGCCAGGGCTCAAAGAGCAGAGCTAAAAAGAACACTCAAGCATTATCATTAATTCAACTACTGTATGTAGAATTACTTGAAAACTAAAACTTTTCTGTAAGAAAGACTTGCAGGTCACTCTATTCACTAAAAGGGGAAACTCAGGAGAACTGGCAGGAGAAGAAAACAATCTCGACCAAATAGCCGATTTGTAAAGTGAGATAAATGGGAGAATTGTTCTTGTTTGACTATTTTGACCTCGATTTTTCAGTTCTCCGGCCAGTTCTCCTGAGTTTCACCTTTATTGAATAGACCTTATAATGGTTATGTTATGTCTGAGAAATAATTAGATGCATATTTTCGCTAATATCCTAAACCAGAGTTAAGCTGTATTTGGATGTCTACAGTATTAGTTACTACTAAGGTTGCTCAAGGGTTGCTCAAACTCTTGGTTTCAAGGGCCATTTTGAAAATTTTGATACACGTTGGTGGCCAAAGATCAAAAACTTTTATATACAGTATGATACAATGGCTATTAAAGTAATAAAAACTTCAGGTAATGAGCACAGTAATATTTCATTGACTATTTATGTGCTATCTAATTGGAGGCAGTGATAAAGATTAATCAGTAGCATTTGTCTTCTTTTCTCAGATTGCTATTTGATAAAAGTTATCGGGCCATATTCCGATCTAAACGCTAAAACAGGGACGCTAGGGAGAAAAACCTCCGCCTGCAGGTTTCTCCTTTGAGTCCCTGTTTTAGCGTGATATTACGGTGCAGTCGCTAAAAAAGATGTATGCATCGTAATCCGGCACTAAACCCCGTTAAGCGCCGCCACAAGCATCCCCTCCGTGGAGTCCATAGGAATCCATAGGTGTAGAGATCCGCAGAGGGAGACTGGGAGACTTTTTGCCCCAGTCTCTCCCTGCTCCCAGCGGCCCGAGGAGGTGGTTGGAGCCGCTGTGCTCGCCAGGGGATTGAAGGTGAGTATCTGTTTCATTTGGGGGATTTTCTGCTGGTGCTGACGGATTCTGCAGTAGCGGAATCCGTTAGCACCAGGTCCAGGCTGTTGTTAACTGTCGGGTTAACCGCAGCCGGATGGTAATTAGCGTTAGTATATTGCAATACTAACGCTAATTAACGCTTGCGCTCCCCATGTTAAGTATAGGGAGCACAAAGTACAGTAACCTCGTGCAGAAAAGTGCAAGATACCAAATGCTAACATTTTTTTTAACCCGGATTGGATTGTAATATGGTGCGCCCACGCTAGGGCCACCAATGCTAACGTTAACGCTCACACAGGTGCCGCTAACGTTAGTGTGAAGAATGTAATAGTGCCCATTGTGGGCTCTATTAAATTCAAGCAGTGCTATTTTTTTTGCGCGCAGCGTTAAACGTTAACGCGTGAAAAATAACACTGGTATTACGATCTGAGCGTATTTTCCATCCGTCAAAAAATAACATGCGTAAAAAAGATACGCAAAAACAAGCGCGCATTCACGCTGCTTGCAGAAATCGGTGGGCAGACTGTTTTTTCACGCGATTCAGCCGATCACAATTAAGAACCACAATTGTCTCCTGTTAAGTTTTTGCGCCTGTCAAAGTCAATATGTGCATATATGCTGCAGCAATAATAAAAACACGCACAACTTCTCATTTTTTTGTTTGGGTATGTGTAGAATGTGTAACTATACTTTGCTGTATTTTTTTTTCGGCTGGTGTATTTGCGTTCAGCCAGGACGTTCAAATTTGCCATTAACACCAGCTTTTAAAAGACGTTAAAATTATGCGCGCAAACGTCCGTTAAAATTTGCGCATAGATTGTAATACCATCTGCATACCAGCGCACAAACGCATTTACACTCACAATGTTAAGTATAGGACGTGCAATGTACATTACGCTCGCAAAGGTTCACCCACAGGTTCACCCACGGTAAACGTTAACGCGCATTTTTGCGAGGACATTGTAATACGACGTTCTACGCAAAGGGTTTTTCCCCTCGCAAAGTAGTTAATAGAGCCCTCTGTTTCCTATACACTGTTTCATCAGGAACCTGTGCTCTGCACAAGGGAGGGAAATTAGGAGACGTAACAATGGAGGAAGAAGGTGGGGAAGATTTCTGATGATTACACATTGCTGGGAGGGAAACGCATCTCTAAGGAGAACAAAATTTGGCACAACACTCAATGACAAGTTACTCTTCCACTGTATTACTATATATTTGATCATATTATGCTGTAACACCAGTTAGTCATTTTTGCTGCTGTTCCTTTTTCCATGTTTTTGTTTTCAACCCCAAATTGGGAGTGCTCGGTGCGTGTATAAATAAACCCACCATTTTTCTGCCTCTCCTTAACTGAAAAGCAGCAGGGGACATGCAGTTGCTCAGAGGAGCAGCTTTTGATACATTGGTTAGGACTCACTCTATCGAGAGGTGCCTTGATGGTGCGAGTGAGCTTACGCTTCAATGGCCATTTAAGCAAACTAAAACCTCTGACAGTGTTTTTTTCTTGTTATATTTGATTATAGTGTTTGTGGTGACATCAAAGGGCCCAGCAGTCCAACTGTTGAGCACTTCTGGTTTGCAAACTGGTAACAGAACAATACACCCATAAACCCATGTACAGTAATGTAATGAAATGATGGAATTGGTATACAGAAAGGTTTGGAACATGTGTTAAACTATATAATTCCAGCTTGAAGCAAAGTCTCTGAGGAGTTTATCTACATGTTAAAGTTGTTCTATGACTTACAGTAACCAGGGGTGGACTGACAAGTAATGGGGCCCCAGGGCAATACGAGGTCATGGGGCCCCCTTGTCCCGCACCCACAGGAGGCCACACCCATACAAAACCCCTCCCCTGCAACACAACACCCACATGTACATTATTGTGCTAAAGAAATTATTTCTGAACTCATTAAAATAACCTTTTTGAAAATTGTGTGAAGAAAATCCACTTGGACCCAACAGCGAATTGGGGAATCCATTGTGCCCCGTCCAGGTGAGGGCAAGATGTCAGCCCGCTGTTTAGGCTAGGGTCAGACGAACGCATTTTTCCCTGCGAACGTGAAAAAGTGCGGTCGAACGAACGAACGTATTTTTTCACGGAATGCGCGAAAGCGGTCATACGATGCGCATTTTCGTACGTTTTGTTTCACGGAGCTGGAAGAAGAGAGATATGATCAACCAAATCAATTGCAGAATGAATCAAATAAAGGGAAAGGGTATAAAAAGGCATTTTGGGAATGGTGGCATTTTTCCAAGATGGATGCAGTCCAAGTGTTTCTTTTTGCTGCACTGGGATACCTGTACCTGAAGAAGAAAAGACAACGGCGAACATGGGTCCATCCAATCAACACTGCCAGACACACGCATGGCCACTTTGTGACACTGTACAGGCCACTGCGAGAGAGGGACCCCGTGAAGTTCTTAAACTACCTGCGGATGTCCATCCACACCTTTGATGAACTGTTGATGAAGGTGCGTGAGCCGCTGACCAAGAGGGACACCAACATGAGGGCTGCCATACCACCGGAGGAGATGCTGGTCCTCACTTTGCGGTAAGTACTATCAAACACCTGCATTCATGACATCGCTGCCAGTCATCAGACATGTGCTCGGTGTGCAGAGGCTCTATTGTAGGTCAGTAGTTATATGGCCACACACACACGCATGCATCACCTTCCAGAACACGTAACGAAAGAGTAATGACACTGACAACGATGTGAAATAAATAAAATATTTAGTCCCGAAATAATATGACAGAAGATAACAATAACATATTAAACACATATATTATTGCATGTCCAATGAAGGTAATAAAATAAAAATAGTAGAACAACATGAATAAACTGTGACAAACATAAACGAACAGACGATACACCTCACATGGTATGATACCGAGGAGCATCTGGGTCATGAGGACCGTGCATATGGCTGCGGTGGTACTCTGGCTCCGGGGGTGGCCCAGCAACAGGGGACATGGGTTGGCGGGTAGGCAACGCCTGGCAGTGGTGGGAATAACCATGGGGGTATTGTGGCACGACACCGTGATATACAGGTGCCTGTTGTGGATGGGACAGTATCTCATGTATGAGGTCCAGGCTTCGGCGGCGATAATCCACCTTCTGCGCTGGGGTCATCATGTTGAGCAGGGAGAGACATGAATTAAAAAAGGACATGTCCTCGGAATCAGCGACCATGCAGCGTGGATGTGTATGGTGCGCATCCATGAATGCGACCATGGCCTGCTCGACATCAGCTGATGGTGGCGTCTTCCTCCTGGGAGCCGTACTGGTGCTGTCTGTGGGTGCTGTACCTGGCACCTGTTGGGACTCCACATCCTCCACCTGGGACTCCGCACCACCCTGCTCGACCTCCACCTGGCAGCTGCCAGATCCTGCGGGCTGCAGGTCTTGCCCTTGTGAGCTAGAGGTGGATGGCCAGTCAATACTGCTCACGGTCTTGCGCGGCTCCTGGCTCTTCCTCAGGAAGGACAGTTGGTCAGCATACAAATAGCTGCGCCTCTTCTTTGCACCAGCTCCAGAGCGAGCAGCTTCAGCCTCCTTTTTCAGGACCCGGGTATGATTGTCCCTCACCGTGCGCCATTTATTGATTGCTTCATGTGCTGCAAAACATGATGAGAGTGACATAAGGTTAGGTTTATATGATGTGATCATAACACAGCTTCTTTCATGTTCTAGGTATCTCGCTAGTGGATGCAGTTTGAAGGATCTGCATTACAACTTCCGCATTGGCAGATCGACAGCTGGTGAGATCGTCCGCAAGGTCTGCCAAACAATATGGTAAACCATGAAGGACCAATGTTTGCCAACACCCACAGGCGAGACATGGCTGGCAATTGCAGCAGGATTCTGGGAGAGAGCGAACTATCCCAACTGCCTGGGAGTGGTGGACGGCAAACATGTCCGCATTGTGAAGCCACTGCACAGTGGCTCACTGTATCAAAATTATAAACATTATTTTTCAATTGGCCTACTGGCGGTGGCAGATGCCAACTATAATTTTGTGTATGTGGATGTCGGATCATACGGCAAGGACTCGGACTCAACACTGTTTTGGAACTCAACACTGTGGAATGAGATTGAGGGTGGGAACCTGAACATCCCCAGACCCGCACCTTTGCCTGGCAGCGACGTGTCAGTCCCCTATGCCTTCGTGGGTGATGAGGCATTCGGCCTATCCACACATCTCCTGCGGCCATACTCGGGGAAACACCTGACTGTGAAGAAGCGGGTGTTTAATTACAGGCTGTCGCGGGCGAGACGGTATGTCGAGTGTAGCTTTGGCATACTGAGCAACAAGTGGAGGATTTTTCATCGGCCACTTGATGTAAATGTGGATTTCTGTGTGGATATAGTGAAATGCTGTTGCATCCTACATAACTATGTTCGTGCAAGGGATGGGGTTAATTTCGAGGATACCCTCACAGTAACGGGTCTGGATGAGTATGCTAACGATGACATAATACCTGTGAATAGACACACCAACAGGTTTCGCGATGCTCTGTCTAATTATTTCACTAGCAATGCAGGGCAGGTGCCATGGCAGATGGACATCATTTGACATGTGACACCTAGGCTTGTGCACCGATTATTTTTTCTGTTCGATTTTTCGGATGTTTAAAGTTTTCGATTCGGCTCGTTTCGAACGATCCCTGTTTTGATTCGATTCGGTTCGACTCGTTTTTCGGGGATATGTCATCGGAATATGGACCTTTTTTCGTTTTTTGTGTCACTTTGCTCTTTTTTTGGATCTACTTTTAGTGATTTCGGACATTTTTCGTTTTTCGCAACGTCTGTTCTCGTTTCAAAGCAATAAATTTCGATTTGACACAATTCAAGTTCAATCGAATATTCGTACAATATTTAGTTTCGGCTCGGAAACATTTCGGATCTGACATTTTCGGATCGAAAAATTATCTGGGAATCGCCCGCATCAGAAAACACGAATCAGTAAAATGTCGTTTAAATTCCGAAATTCTGAAATCCGAAACGCACATCCTTAGTGACAACGATAATTCGTTAATTATGCCATTTTGTTTGATATTACATTCAAGTTCAATGCAATTGAATTCTATGCAATAAAATGATCATTTACTCACTCTGAAGCTTCTGCTCTTTATCAGACCACGTCTCGTACTCTGGGTACACCACCCTGGACACTGTGACCCATGCACTGGCCTTCTTCTGCTGGTCTTTGTAGCCGTCGCAGGCTGTGTCCCACAGCTCGGGATGCTCTGCCACTGCATTGGTCAGCCTCTCCACGTCGATCTCAGTCCCAGCCATTGTCTAACGCAACTTGCAGCTACCCCCAGACAAGACAGGAAGTGTTTGGTCTGTGCATGTTATGTAGGCCGGACGTGTGCAGCGTCTGACGTCTCCCAATCACGCAAACACGCCGCTATGCAGCCGCAGCGCACTCTGTACGTCAGTAGTAGCGGTTTGACGTTCTCGAAAAAAATGCGTTCGTTTGCAACTTGCGTTGCGCGGACGAACTTTCGTGCGGCCGTACTTCGTATGTTCCCCGGCATTGGACGTCATTTGCTGCTAGTACGGCCGTGATTTCATGCGGCTAAACGCACGTTAAAACTGCGCTAGTCTGACCCTAGCCTTAAGTAGAAAGAAATGGCACGGAGCTGCAGGACTTCATCAACGTGATAAGCACATCCTCTGCACACGAACATGAAACCAGAGAATGTGCTCAGCACGTCGCCAGAAGCAAAGCTTAAAGGGGAAAAAAGGGGGGAAAATTTGAGTAAAGAGACCATTTAACCTCTTGCTGCCCCACACCAATATTTAGTCTCCAGTCCTACCTGTACCTCATGATGCTGTCATGATGCCCGCTGTCATTCTTACTTTGTGAAGTGCAGGCAGATAATGTGGCGATTCTACGAGCAATACCAGCCTTTTGAGTACAGCATAAAGGGACCAAAGAAGGACTGCGACAAGGACACAGGCGCAGAATTTTACACACAGCAGCTTGTTTAAAGACAAATACATGCATTTACACACACAGGCATACGTTCACATACATAACCATATATCACCCTACACCCCGGGGGTATGCAGCATTAAAACTCACAGTAATGTCACCCAAACGCAGGTAAAAAAAAGTCAGGCTGGCTGGCTCCTTCCTCTTCTGCTGATGCACCTGCGTGCCCCACGCGCATCACGTGAGGGGAGGCGTCAATGCAGCATGAGGTGCTCCTGTTGGAGAGGAGACACTGAAGCACGCTGTAGCACCGCTGGGCCCCCCTGCTGGCTGATGGAGATGCCGCGTGGTCGGTCCGAGCCGCGGTCATGGCTCTGGAGCTGGGGGCAACCACTGAGAAAGGGAGTGCAGGCCAAAACCGGGCCCCTACCAACCCGTGGGCCCTCGGGCAGTGTCCGAGTGCCTGATGGGTCAGTCCACCCCTGATAGTAACATATTTAAAATGACTATCAGGGTTATTCAGAGAGAGGTGAAAACCAGGAGAATGACTGGAGAAGTGATAATTCTAATTCAAAATAGCCAAACCATAAAAATTCGCCCATTTATCTCACTTTCGAAATCGGCTATTTGGTCTAGATTGTTCATTCTGCCAATTCTCCTGGTTTTCACCTCTATCTGAATAACCCTGTATGTTTTTTTTTTTTAAAAAAAAAACATGACCTTGTAATCATACTCTGAATGTAATTTAACCTCCCTCGCGGTATTCCCGAGTGTGACTTGGGGTTAAATTTCGCTACCGCGAACGGTAACCCCGAGCCACACTCGAGCTGGATGTTTACTCATCACCTCCTGGCTCCCTCGCTGTCCCCCACAGTGTGATCGCGGCGAGCTGCTTCCTGGAAGGCTCCCTGCGAGTCACACGATAAAGGGGGGCGGGGCTATCATAAAAGGAATCTTTTTTACAGTTTACATTTTGGATTATACAGTGTAATGTTTATGAACGGCCACTAGGTGGCAGTACAGGATAGGAAATAGACCATACATCGTCTCACCCTTGCTTGCAGACAGATTTCAGTGTTTTTTGTTGTATTTTATTGAATATCATTTATTTGCATTATTTTGGATAATTATTTTTGGGATAATAAATTATTATGTCGTGTTTCAAACTTTATCGGACTCAGTGTATTTACTATTTATTTTTTATTTATTTATTAATTTATTTATAAAGGATTTTAACAGTAAGGACTCTTGATTGCACGGATTTCAGTGCGTGATTCCTAATTATTACCGGCTAACTATGTACAAAAACACGTTTCCTTTAAAAAAAATTGAGACGGTTTTAAACGCGAAATTTTGAAAAAATTAGACCGCCAGGGAGGTTAAAGAAGAAAAAAAATATTCTTTACATTTCTGTCTTTCTCGGACCTGACTGTTTATTGAAATTCCACAATCATACTACTGAATAGCAGAGAGTGAAAAGTGCTGCATTTACATATGTAAAATTCAAACACCAAAGTTGAAAACCTATTATTCAGAGAGAGCCCAATACAGATTGGCTAAATCCTAAAAACAATAAACACTGCTCACTGTTTAAAACTTTGCAGCTAACTCAATTAATCTCCTCCCCCACTCGCATTAATATGAAAAGCCCTAACCACACCTTGCTGTACTGGATTCTCTCCTCATCTCCTGATAGAATACAGGAGGCAGGCGTTCTTGCTAATAGCTTTAGTGACCATTGTCTAGTGTACTGTGTGCGCAAAATAAAGGCCATGAAATCTCCCCCAAAGGTAATAGCCACCAGGCCTTTCAAGAAATTTATTCTTGAATCCTTCCTAAGTGATCTCAAACAGCTCCCCTAGTACAGACTAAACCTAATCCCAGACCTAGACTGTGCAGTTGAATACTTTCAGTCTGAGCTCCTTCAAGTCTGGAATTCCCATGCCCACTGCGTAAAATGCGAGTAAAAGGGACCCATCTCCCCTGGGTTACAGCTGATCTTACACTAATGTACCAGCTTAGAGATTCACTGTGGTCAAATTTCAAGAGTACTGGTTCCATGAACGATCACTACGAATACTGAAAATGCCGGAATGAATGCACAAAACAAACAAAAATGGCTATAGCCCATTAGATGAAAATCTAAACAATAACATATCAAACCCTAGAAACTTTTGGAGAACCATAAGTAACATACAAGCACCCCCAGTCCACTCCCAGCCAGCTGCTGTCAAAGTAAACAACCAAACCCTGCAACACCCCCTAGATGTAGCAAATGCCTTTAATGATTATTTTGTTGGATGTGCCACCACTTTGATTGTCAAGCTAGGAAATTACATGAAATCAGAGAGACCTCATGCAGGTCAGGCCCCTCCAACTGTGCAAAGTCCCTGTGTCAGACAGGAATTCAGTTTTAGACCAGTGCCCATCAGTGTCGTTACTAAACTTCTCCGCAAGCAAAAAATGAAATACCAGTCTGGACCTGATCAAATACCAGCAATGCTGCTGAAAATCAGTGCGCGAGCAATTGCAAATCTTGTCACAACCCTAATCAATGAATCACTGGCGACTGGATACATACCCAAACTCTGGAAGACTGTGAGAGTGGTACCTATCCATAAAAGTGGTGACAGTACTTTGGTATCCAACTACCGTCCGATATCGTTGCTCCCTGTAATGTCAAAAATTTTGGAAAAATGCGTCTACACACAATTACGTGATTGTTATCAATATTGGAACTACTTAACTCCAGATCAATCAGGCTTTCGTCCAAATCACTCAACTACAACCGCCCTTTTAAAAGTCTGCAATGATATCCAAGCTGGGAGGGAACAAGGAAACCTAACTGGAGCCATCTTCCTTGATTTTGCCAAGGCCTTTGACACAGTAGACCATGGCATCTTGTTAGATAAACTTAAAAACTCTAGCATTGGTGATCGCACGCTAACCTGGTTTCAATTATATGTATCCGACCGATCACAATATGTGTAAATTTCTGGCAACTCCCCCTCCCCCTCCCAGTCACTTGCGGTGTACCCCAAGGCTCAATACTTGGCCCCCTGCTATTCACAATATTCATAAATGATCTGCCCAACATCTGCAAAGCCTCAACTGTACATATGTACACAGACGACACCGTAATCTATACCAGCAAACCAAATCTCCCGCAGCTGGAGGCCGTGCTGCAAGAACAATTCACAGAGGTAGAAAAGTGGATCAAACACAACAAACGTTTTTTAAATACTGACAAAACTGTAACGATGCTCTTTGGAACAGCACCTAAACTACAGAAATTGCAAAATCCCCATCTATGTGTTGGGACAAAATCAAATGGCATGCTGACCACAGTCACTTCTCTCAAATATCTAGGTATGTGGTTGGACCCTAATCTATCCTTTGGCCCCCACATCGAAAAAATCTCATCTAAACTCTACCCCAAACTAGTTGCCCTGTACAGAAACAAATCCTGCCTGAGCCCCGCGGTAAGAAAGCAGATTGTACAACAAATGCTTATGCCGACTATTGCTTATGGAGATGTAGTGTATGCAGCCGCCCCGCAAACGCACCTCCAGAAACTTACTACATTGTATAACTCATTCGGCCGCTTTGCATTACAATGTAACTACATGACCCACCATTGTGACATGTTAAAATGCTAAACTGGCCATCGCTGGAGTCTAAACGCACTCTTCACCTTTCCAGCCTGGTGTTTAAGAGCATTTCTGGGAAGCTGCCACCCTACCTAAATCGACTGCTTCCCCCAGCAGCTCCCTCATCCTATAACCTCCGATCCAGGACCAGCACCTTACTTGCAATACCACAATACAAAAAGACAGTGGCTTGGTCCTCATTTTCCTACAGAGCACCACAATTATGGAATAGCCTCCCAGACACCATCAAATCTTCCCCCAGTCTTAAGTCACTGAAGAGCTCATTACTAACATACTTCAATACAGAATGCACCTGTAAACATGTAACATAGTGACTATATTTCCTACATATTTATTTTCTGAAATTTAATTTAATCTAGATAAATGTAACGTTATGCACTTTGGAGTGAAGAACACACAAGCAATTTATACCCTAAATGGTACGGAGTTAGGGAAATCCAAGCAGGAGAAGGATTTGGGAATAATCATAGACTTCAAACTAAGTAACAATGTGCAATGTCAAACAGCAGCCGCCAAGGCCAGCAAAGTACTGGCATGCATTAAAAGGGGAGTTCACTCACGGGATGAAAACATAATTTTGCCTCTGTATAAATCAATGGTCAGGCCGCACCTTGAATATGCCGTGCAATTTTGGGCACCTGTCTTAAAAAAAGATATTATATCGCTAGAAAAAGTGCAGAGACGGGCAACTAAATTAATAAGGGGGATGGAAGGGTTAAGTTATGAGGAAAGACTAACAAGCTTATACCTGTTTAGTTTAGAGAAAAGGCGCCTTAGAGGGGATCTGATAACCTTATATAAATATATACGGGGCCATTATCAACCATTGTCTGATAACCTATTCATTAACAGGACTATACATAGGACAAGGGGTCATCCATTTAGACTGGAAGAAAGAAAATTTAGCTTAAAGCATAGGAAGGGTTATTTTACGGTGAGAACAATAAAGCTGTGGAATTCTCTGCCTGTTGAGGTGGTTGGGTCAGAGTCTGTACAGACTTTAAAAAAACCACTGGATGACTTCCTGCAGACACAGAATATTAAGGGTTATAATATTTAATATGTGGGTAAAAGCTTCTTGATCCAAGGAGAAATCTGACTGCCATTCTGGGGTCAAGAAGGAATTTTTTCCCAGTATGTTGCATATTGGCAAGCATTCAGACTGGGTTTTTTGCCTTCTTTTGGATCAACAGCAGTAGGTTATGTGGGAGAGGCTGAACCCGATGGACGCATGTCTTTTTTCAGCCTCTATAACTATGTAACTATGTAACTATGTAACTATGTTAATCTGTATATTTGTGTTGTTGTTTTAATATCTTGCATTGTATTACTTTGTATTTCTGTAACTGTAACACTTCAATGTTCTTGAACCCAGGACATACTTGAAAACTAGAGAAATCTTAATGTATCCTTCCTGGTAAAATCCTTTATAAATAAATAAATAACTGGCTCCGAAATGTCACCGAACAGGGACATTCGGCGAACAGAGTGCAGAGTACATGACCTTGTAATCATACTCTTAATGTAATTTAAAGAAAAAAAATAATTCTATACATTTTTGTCTTTCTCGGACCTGAATGTTTATTGAAATTCCACAATCATACTACTGAATAGCAGAGAGTGAAAAGTGCTGCGCTTACATATATAAAATTCAAACACCAAAGTTGAAAACCTATTATTCAGAGAGAGCCGAACTGGCCCCGAAATGTCACCGAACAGGGACATTCGGCGAACAGAGTGCAGGCAGTATGCCAAATTTTGGCGAACTGCTGGAAAGTACGGTGCCTGTTCGAAGGGAGTGAAACCCCCCATGGAGAAGAAATGGTTATTCAGAGAACATCGAACAGCAATGAAAAGTTGCCGAAGTGCCCTGCTGTTCAATGGTTTCATTCGGTAGGTTTATTCAGGCAAACCCCATAGGCTTCAATGGTAAAAATATTCCCGTTTTTATTCAATATCTAATAAACCATTTATTATTTTAATCTGCAGCAAAAAGTCTCTTTATTTATTGATTTTTTTTAGAATCTTTTAGGCATTTCCGGCAAAATAAATTTCAGTTTTTTTTTTTTAATGGTGATGTCTCTTTTTTCTGTTACAGACCTTTTTATTATCATTCATAGGATCTTATGTGTCAATTCCAGGCATTTTCGTTGAGTAATTTTTTTGCAAACAGCGTTCCAATTTTGACACTTTCAGTTGTATTTTCTATGTTTTTTACCCCGTTAATCAGCTTGTCGACATTTTTCGGCGGCTGGTCCGTGCTGTGTTCGGCTTTTTCTGACGTGTTCAGCGTGGTTTTCGTGGCGGTTCTGGCATGTTTCGGAAGGTGTTCGGCGGGTTTGCAACGGGATTTCCCTGCACTCCGGGGACCCTGTGGTGAACGCTAAATTCACTGGGTGGGGAAATTTGATTCCCCGAAGTGCGGGGCAGTGCGGAGAAGGAAATCTCCGAATTGTCAGTGACATTTCGGTGCTCTGTGAATAACCTCCAAGTGTCAGTGTCATCTCAAAAATATTAAACTGATCAGGAAATTGATTTCTCTCTCAGAGTATCTACATATTGGAGGTGTGATGTAGGGATGGGCTGCCGGTTCGAATTGGTTCAATGTTCACATCGAACATCAGCTGTTCGGAAGTTCACGAACTTTGAACTTTTCAGGCCGTTCGCAAAAAGTTCGGAAACAAAAATATTTAGAATTTTTTTAAAAAAATGCTTAAAAAATCCTAAAAAAATCTAAAAATAGACTCTTTACTACAGAATATTATAAGCAACGGTTTATTAGATATTGAATTAAAATGGAAATATTTTTAACATTGAAGCCTATGGGATAAAACAATCTTGTTGGTAAAACATCAGGCAGACGAGGCCCTCTAATCAGGTACTGTAGAGGACAGCCCGCCGGGGCCTCCCAAGGATCCCTTGAGGAGCATGCGACCGCCATATGACAGAGCTGCGACTGTGCGCGTAGGCCGGCTGGGTGCATGTTGCAGAGAGGTGGCGCAGGGAGGGAGCCACTGCACCTGCGGCCACGGCAGACCCCTCCCCCACAACCAGGATCCAGGGAGCCTCCACTGACTGACCACCAGGCTAAGGTAAGGCGACACATTTCTAAAAAAAGTAAAATCCGAGGACATTTTTAAATGTCCCAAGGAACATAAAATAAAACTTTTTTTTTCTTTCTACTGATGCACCAACAAGCGCAGCCTCCCGTCTCCCACACTGTTAGACGCTGCATACACCGGTGCGATGTGTGCAGCTTCTGAGAAGAAACGCTATTATTGTAGAGGGAGCGATGCAAGATCCTCGCTACACTAATAGCGTATCTTCTCAGAAGCTGCACAGCGCGCCGGTTAAAGCTAGCGTCAGGCTGTAGAGGTGCTGCGCGGCAGAGTGAGGATTCATATGCTACATTAATTCTTCTTCTTACAAATTTGGTTACTTAACCGTTTGCGTTTGTATTGTAATATTGTGACATCCAGGGCCCCGGGTGGCGATCGGGGGGCCTACGGACACATGGTGCTGCCAGCTGGCTGAATGGCAGGAGCTCCAGTGGCAACCGGCGCAGCTGTGAGTGATCAGAGGGCAGGGTGCGGCGTGATGACGCGGAGCCGCCGGGACCTTTAAATCAGGAGCGCGTGCTTAGAAACATAGAAACATAGAAAAATGTCGGCAGATAAGAACCTTTCGGCCCATCTAGTCTGCCCAATTACATGGATACTTGACCTGGATTTATCTTTTGTTTAGGATAGCCTTATGCCTATCCCATGCTTGCTTAAATTCAATTACTGTTTTGGCCTCTACCACTTCTACTGGAAGACTGTTCCATGTATCCACCACCCGCTCAGTAAAATAATGCTTCCTGATGTTACTTTTAAACCTTTGCCCCTCTAATCTAAGACTATGTCCTCTTGTTTTGCTATTTTGTTTCCTTTTAAATATACTCCCTTCCTCTACCTTGTGGATTCCCTTTACGTATTTAAATGTTTCTATCATATCTCCTCTGTCTCGTCTTTTTTCCAAGCTGTACATGTTAAGATCATTAAGCCTTTCTTGGTAACTTTTCTCCTTCAAGCCGTACACCATTTTAGTAGCCCTTCTCTGAACTCTCTCTAAGATGTCTATATCCTTCTGGAGATACGGTCTCCAGTACTGCACACAGTACTCCAAGTGAGGTCTCACCAGTGCTCTGTACAGTGGCATGAGCACTTCCCTTTTCCTACTGCTAATACCTTTCCCTACACAACCAAGCATTCTGCTAGCACTTCCTGCTGCTCTATTACATTGACTACTTACCCTTAGATCCTCTGAAATAATGACCCCTAAATCCCTTTCCTCAGATGTTGAGGTTAGGACTGTATCAAATATTCTATATTCAGCCCTTGGGTTTTTACGTCCCAGGTGCATTATCTTGCACTTATCCACATTAAAACTCAATTGCCACAGCTCCGACCATTTTTTTAGTTTACCTAAATCATTTGTCATTTGGCTGATCCCTCCAAGAACGTCAACCCTGTTGCAAATTTTTGTGTCACCTCGCCTTGCCGTGGAGTTTCATTCCCGCATCGCTAGCTTACTGAATCAGTTTGTATACTTGTTACTTACCCTGCTTGTTCTGAGGAGGACCCGATCTGTTGCCGGCTTTGCCTGCCATTTGACTATTCTCTCTGTGTACTCACAGCCTGTTCTGTTTGCCTCCTGTTGCTACTGGTGTGCGTCGATTCTCACCATATACAGTAGCGCAGTACAAGTGCCTAAACGTTGCTGACCCGGTTTTATTATAACAACAACTCTCGCTCTACGCCCCTGTCTGGTATATTCCGCTGCTTGTTACTGCTGGTGTGCGTCCATCCTGCCATATACTATTGTCGGATATAATCTCTGCACGTGAATACAACACGTTATATATTGGACTTATCAGCCAAGCCTCCAATATGTCTCTATTGGACTTACTGGACCTACCTTGGCAGTTGCCTCCAATATATCAGGGATTATTATTTCACAAGAAACTAATACGAGACACAAATATCAATCGTTTATATTTCTTAGAAATTATCCTGAATTCTTTTAATTGTCTGTGTTTTGCTTTAAAAAATACAATAATCAATAATCGGATAAAAATATATATATATTTATTACGTATACAAAAAAGTTTCAAATCTCATATCATAAACAAAAATTTACAAACCACAATCCATCAGCATATAAAAACTAGCTTCACAATATATGTATCTCCGGTTAGTAACTGCATATATGATTAATATCATTTACCTTATCAGTTAGTAACTAATACACAAATGGTTAATAAACATTTCTGCTTAATACAACATGCATTCCCAGCAAACAATGTTTAACCAGCCAGCTCTTATAGATATATATATATATCTCTATGCTACATGGATCAACAAAAGATGAGCTAATTTAGTGATAAGTAATAAAACTTATTTAGTGAATCCTCCCCTAATCTCGAGAATCAAATTTCTAATCTTTTGCTTTTTATTTTGTAGTTATATAATTCCTTGCTTATTAATTTTAATCACAGTAATTTCCAAATTCAATATATATATTGGTATCAATCTTACAACATTTATTTTAGGAATAAATCCTTATATCCACTTCTTCATATTTCCATCTGCAGAATAGAAAATACTTAGAATTTGGATCTAACCCCAAGTATCTGAGAAATCTCAGTCTACGTTGCAAGAATATCTACAAATATATATAATTACATTAATTCTTTTTTTTTTCATACATTACCTGTCCAATTTGGATGTTGATAAGTCTGCCTTGGAATTCCTGATGTAATAATTTTGGAATGTGTGAAGATTATCGATCAGATAATTAATGCATGTGAGTTAGAGATTTGGTGAGAGTCAGAAATTTGGTGAGAATCTTGATTGCCTCATGTCTTGGGATCTGCCTGCATCATGGTGTGAGTCTGAGTGTTGGAATCTTGGACTCTCAGAGGGTCATGTGTAATGCATGGCAGTGTGAGTCTGAATGCTGGAATCTCCGACTTACTCTCAGAGTGTCATAAGTAATGGACGTCTGAATGCATTGCGGTGTGAGTCTCTCAATGCTGGAATCTCCCACTCACTTGCAAATAACATTGCCACTTATTATAGCCAATTTGACGTCACTGGCAATATATTTGGTATATCAATTATTATATTTATTATCCTCTAGAGGGCAGTATTGCACTTCTTAATTAATTCCACCATTTCTTTTTAATATCTTATCTCGGGTCAAAAGGTCAATCTGACTTAACAAAGACCTCTCTCTCAGTCACTAGACACAGTGTCTCTATCTTGTCATACCTGATTTATATCCTCACTCCCTTTTGGTTAGTCCTTTCAACTGAATTCTTTTCTGGTTAACTCAACATAATCTATTCCTTAGTAATTTTTATTATTTACCAATTAAATACTTTCTACAATATTTATTGGAGTATATATTTCCTACTGTCAATATAATAAAATATACCTTGATTATAAACATCTATTTTGTGAATATAAATCTATATTACAGAATATTAACTCTTATTCCTATACCCAAAAGACAAAATATCTTTTGTTTTAAGACAGACCAATAAATTTAATTATGACACGTCTTAGCACTTAACTCTAACCTTATCACACACAAACATTCTAGGTTCCTTCATGTCTGGCACTTCTTAAAAAAAAATATAAAAGACTTCACCCAGGAATGAACTCTGTAAAAAAAATCTCGTTCATTTCTAAACCTAGAGAAATTTTGGAGAAAAACTGTCTTTCAAAACAAAATGGCTACAAGCATCCATTTTAAAATTCTCCTTTCTGTGTAATATACCTGACACTATAGTGCAGTACAAACATATATTTATCTCAGTCTGTGGTGTATAATGTTGGTGCTGTCTCCCTGGCCTGTGTGGCTGCTAGAGGTTAGGTGTAGTGGTCCCGAGTCCCGACCATCCTAAGGATCGGAGGGTTAAAGGTCTGTTACCAGGGATCTTGCCAGGTCTGTCCTGGGGAATCGTTACAAATATGCGGTGAACGCCGCAGCAAATGTTAATGCTCATGCTCATGTGTTAAGATCGTAATTTTTCCCACTTGTTGTTGCTCAAACATTTCCCATAGCTTCAAATCGCTTTTAAACATGAGCAAAATTTGTAAAAATTAGCTCAGTGCACAGCAGTGAAATGGCTCAAAAAAATGTTTCTTGTTTAAAAACGCTTTTGTTAAAATTAGTTTTTTATTGTTTCCTGTCCCCCAGGGCAGTACCCGGACCCCCATACACCTTTTATGACCAATATCTTGCATATATGCCCTCTTGGAGGGCACCTTAATTTTCGAAAGTTCGAGCCCATTTGACTTACATTGCGTTCGAATCGTGTTCACGTTCGAATTCAAACTTTTTCAAATGTTCGAATGAGAACCGAACACGGGGGTGTTCGGCCTATCCCTAGTGTGATGGTAGGTATAGGTAGAAACCAATGTGTGGAAACATACAGTGGGTCCAGAATCGTTGTAAAAAAGGTCAATCCAAAAGGTAGTTCTAGGAGAGTCCAGGTTGGTGCGGGCAGCAAGGAGTGGTGGTCAGACAAAGCAGAGGACTGGTACATGTTAAGGTCGTAAGCTTTAAAATACACAGAACAGAGGAGGGATGTGTAACAATGCAGAAGTGAGGAAAAGAATGATCCACTGTACATTAACCAGGCAGGTGAGGTGACCATGCAGGCCACCAAGCAACACCACCATCCTTCCATAGGTATATACCGGAAGGAGCACTTTCCTTACCAAGTCTCTGCAGTCTTCATTCTGGTGCATGACATCCCCCCCCCCGGATTCACCATGAGGATTACAAGATCTCTGATGCCATCGTGGCTCCACTCCCTCTGAGCAGAGCAGTGAGAAGCCTCACGCGGTAGTTCACTGGCCAGAAAAAACACATACAATTAGAAAAGTGAAGTGCAATGCCTTAGATTTCAGATATGGTTGGT
The DNA here is from genome assembly GCA_009667805.1 of Leptobrachium leishanense. Taxonomy (NCBI): domain Eukaryota; kingdom Metazoa; phylum Chordata; class Amphibia; order Anura; family Megophryidae; genus Leptobrachium; species Leptobrachium leishanense. Next base: position 367,373,050 of record CM019064.1, on the reverse strand, counting down.
TAGCTTATTATGTATTTGTCGAATCACATTGATCTTATTTTGCTTAAAATACAAATACAAAGTATCTAAGTGTAACACGCTCACACAGTTTTAATATTATTTAGGGTAGATTGAGCAAAGTAGCACCTCCTCGGCTCTGTAATGTGGAGGCTCTAGTTTTGTAGTTTGAACAATCTACTCCAAATAGTAAAACTGTGTTACACTAAGATGCTCTGTATTTGTATTTCTAGCAAAATATGATCACTGAGTATCAACGAATACATAGGGCCCTATTACATTCTTCGCGCTAACATTAGCGCTCACCTGTGTGACCGTTAACGTTAGCCCCGGTGGCCCTAATGTGGGTGCACCATATTACAATCCAAACGCTAACGGGTTAAAAAAAAACGTTAGCGATTTGTATCTCGTGCTTTTCAGTGTGAGGTTACTGTACTTTGCGCGTCCCTATACTTAACATGGGGAGCGTAAAGAATTAATTAGCATTAGTATTACAATATACTGACACTAATTACCATCCGGCTGCTGTTAACCCGAAAGTTAACCACAGCCTGGACCTGGTGCTAACGGATTCTGCTGCTGCAGAATCTGTTAGCACCAGCAGAAAATCCCCCCAAATTAATCACATACTCACCTTCCATTCCACAGCGAGGACCGCGGCTCCAACCGCCTCCTCTTTCTGCCGGGAGCAGGGAGAGACTGAGGGAATCTTTTGAATGCGATTTATTGGGGGCCTTGTAAATGCCGAACAAATACCTGCTGCACCATGAAGTGTTTTTAGTTTTGTAGTTCATAGATTACGCTCCCCATCTGTTGTTTATTATTATTGTTTGTGGTGTCGCCACCAAGAGACGCTGGAGGGAAGTTGCAACAAGATATATGTCTCTATACGTTCCTCACTAGTGACATCATGCATTTTTGTGTTAGGTATAGAAAGATATGCAGACGGATGGACAGACAGGTATAGTCGGACTGACAGTGGGAGGGATGGATGGACAGAAAGACAATGGGATGGATGGATGGACAGACAGGGATGGATGGATAGATAGGCTTGGAGGTATAGACAGTGTGACCTACGTCACCCTCCCCAGCCCCAGGTGTGCCCTCTGTCACCCTCCCTAGCCCCCCAGTGTGCCTTCTGTCACCCTCACTAGCCCCCGCTGTGCCCTCTGTCACCATCCACAGCATGCCTGCTCTCATCTTCCCCAGCCCCTAGCGTGCCCTCTGTCACTCTCAACAGCATGCCCTCTGTCACTCTCCCCAGCCCTCAGTGTTCCCTCTGTCACCCTCCCCAACCACAGTGTTCCCTGTCACCCTCCCCAGCCCCCAGTGTACCCTGTCACCCTCCCTAGCCCCCAGTGTGCCTTCAGTCACCCTCCCCAACCCCAGGTGTACCCTCTGTCCCCCTCACTAGACCCCAGTGTTCATGTCTGTCCCCCTCCCCAGCCCCCAGTGTACCATCTGTCATCCTCCCTAGTTCCCTCTTCTACCCTTCCCAGTGCATCCCCTGTTACCTCCCTCTTTCCAGATCCAGCAGACCAGGATTTGCATGGTGTCAGGACAGCTGCTCCTGCTCCTAGGCCTGGCTCCTCTCCTCACATCCACAGGCACTTGGTGATGGTGCTGTATGAGGAAGGGGCGGGGCAATCACTGTGTTCTTTAGGCTCCCCAGACTCACAGAGCCAGAGAATGCAGGGGGCAGTCATGATGGTGGGCGGTCTGCTCCCCCTCCTCTTCCTGCCCCCTGGCCGTCACATGGATGGGCAGGGTTTGAGATGGCCATGGGCGGGGCTTCTCTGCACAGCATTGATCACTCCCCCGCAGACAGTGCTGAGAGGATTACAAAGCACAGCTCCCACAAACAAAAGCTGGCCCTGGGTGGTGTCACCCCCAAGTTCTCTGCCAAATGGCTGGGGGTGGAGTTTTATTAGTCATCAAGGTCAACAGCACTAGTGTTTCAGAAATGGTGAGGACATGGAGGTCAGCATCAGTAATGTGGTAGGTTAATCAAAAGAGATGCGTTTTAAGGGATTTCTTGAAAGTCAGAAGATTAGGGGAGAGTCTGATAGGATGAGGTAGGTCCTTCCACAGGGCCGGAGCTGTCCTTGAGAAGTCTTGGAGGGGAGAGTTGGTGGTGCGGGTAGAAACAGAGGACAGGTGGAAGTCGCCTGCTGACCGGAGTGATCCATAAGGAATTTGCTTGTGATGTAAGGTAGACATGCAAGAAGGGGTTGCATTACGGAAGGCAAGATAAAGGTCACAAAGGTTTGTGAGATCATAGGGAGCAGAGGGAGTGTGAAGTTGATGGCCACGGGGAGAAGGAGAAGGTTGCATTGATTGAAGAGGCTGTGAATGAGTTAATAACATCGTATATGGAGAAGTGAAAACACCTGAAGCCTGACAGTATAGATATATAGCAGGGGTATGGTGAGTGGGTGATTGGAAGGGTAGTGCTAGAGTCACTTTGTGGGGTGGCTGGATTTCAACAGATCTAAGGACAGGTTCTGGCTGATGCTATGTAAATGAGGAAGAAGCTTGTTTTTCATGCTGAAATGATTTAGGTGTACACTAAATGTCAGTGTCAAGAATGAAGACTCAAGAATCAAATAATTATGTTTATTGTTGATTTTAATACAGTATACAAACATAAAAGACAATTTTAGTTTGAAGAGTTAAATTGCTCAGTGTATTCTGTTGCTTATTTATTCATTGCTCACAACATCCATCATCAGTATTCCGACTCACCAACCTCTATTTATGCTCAATTCATTTTACAATGCATATCCAGTGCATATAAATGGCATTAATAGTAACATAGGTTTTGACCGTTGATGTCAAATATTTAGGCACAGCAATGATTTCCAGATCATATCTATTTTATTATTTATGTAAAGGTAACATATTTTTGTATGAATGGTGACATAACAACAACAAATCAAATACAATCAGGCGATGAGGGCCTTACTTCATTGAACTTAAACCATAAGTCAAGTCAGATTGCCAGAAATGCAGCCAGTATCTATCAACAACTCATAAGCTAAAATGCACTATTGATATGATACAGAAGTTAATAGGCGATAGACTCAAAGAGTGTCGATTTAGAATGAGAATTACAATTATATTCTTGAAAGAAGTGAATAAAACTTGAGAAAAAAGTGGGATACTGTGAGTTAAGAAATGACTGAGAATGAATAAAAGATAAAACAACTGGATTGAGAGAGCGGGTGGTGTTCAATGATTAGAGAAAAGATGCTTATGCCGATAAATGAACAGTTGACGTAATATTTTCTTTACTTATCTGATCAATTTAGCAGCTAAGTTTGCATGTTGTGTGACAACCATTCAAGTTAGTAGAAGGTCAAGGTTCATTATGATCCAGGTAGCAGTGAACTATTAAGTTCCAATAAAGATGTAAGACTCATATGGCAATGGAGTGGGTTGTGTGTCAGAAATTAGGCTGAAACTAGGGCCTTAATCCCTACCTAACGCTGCAATAGGGCCTGCAGGTTTCCTCTTCCTGACGATCTTTATGGTTATGTGATTTAGATAGTGCTATACCAGGGATCTCAAACTGTGGCTCCCAGATCTTAAATGCATACAGTGAGTAGAAACCAGTCCACCATTATACCTTCCTCCTCACTATTTCCCATATAAAAGGTACAGGACACAAGAGGCTAAGCCTGGTGGTGGTCATTGCAACATTCTTTTTGAAACTGTGCATGGCTCCTGAGGACATGGAGGAGGGTTACTTTTTATGTCATGCTAGAATATTGCGTTCCCTTTATTTATTTATTAATTTGCAAAGTATTTTACCAGGAAGGATACATTGAGATTTCTCTCGTTTTCAAGTATGTCCTGGGTTCAAGAACATTGAAATTTTACAGTCGTTACAGAAATACAAAGTAATAAATGCAAGATATTAAGAACAAAACACAAACGTACAGATTAACACAGAAAATAAATATGTAAGTATTTTCTGTAAATATGTAAGGCATTTTACTATATGATCATGAGACATCCTTAGAAATGAATACAATGCTGGTTACGGTGTTATTATGGTGTAAATATTATGAAATGTTTCTCTGTCCAGTTAAGTTAAGCCAAGTTAATGATAGTGGTAAGGGAACGCAGTAACGTGCAAAAGAATGCCACAACCTTAAAGCATCTATTCTCCTGCTGATTAAAAGCAATGTGAGGTGCCCTAAGACGTTAGTCTGTACACAGCAGTGTAAGCGAAAGCCCAAAAGTGGGTTAATTCACAGAGTTATAGGAATGTTAAAAATACTAAATAAGTTTCAATGAAATATTCATACTATAAAATATAGTTATTATTTATCCTGTTTGTTTCCACAGCATTACTTGCATAGATTTTAAATAAAGTTATATAAGGGGTAGGATGGGGCTAAATGTTTTGGTTCAATCACAAGAGGACTATTCCAGCCCTACATCATTAAATGATGACGTTTTGATTTCAGCATCCAAATTTTCAACAGTAACAGCAATCCTGTCACCTTTTATGTGTTTCTTCTTTTGCAGCAATGTTGTTGCTGTCAAGTGAAGAAGGCCGATGGGTCCATTTGGTTACTATTTTAATGATTTTCAACTTAAAATGTTAGTGCAGTAATATACAGTCACACTGCAAACTCCTTATCTTAAAAAAGAGTTAAGAAATGTGAATTTGTGCAAAATATGTAGTCATATTGCTTACTTGGCACAAAGAGGCATTTTTCATTTATCTAGAGAATGTGCTCAGCTGAAAACAATATAAATTGCTATTTATTTAACTATCATTTTCTGGCAAGGTAATTCATTATTCTATGTAATGCTCTGTAATATGGCATTGTTTGTGAGCAAATCTTGGAGTTATTTCCTACAGTTTTATAGGAATACAATCCACAGTATGTTTGACTTCCAAAGATTTAAATTATTAGTGTTTTTCGTTGTTTCCGTGCATTATAACTCTTGTTACACCCATACCATGGAGCTCTTCTCTGCAAAAGTGTCCTGTGTAAGGAAACAATAAAAAGAATTATTGGTAAGAAAAGCTTTACATACTGAACTGTAGCTGAAATACCTAGTTTTACCTTATCCACTAGTCTATTATACCTCCACTCAGAGCAGCCATAAGGGAGCAGACAGCCCATGAGATGTTCTGGGGCCCAATGGCTCTAGGGGGCCCTGGTCCTTGACCAGGCCCGGATAAAGATCTCTGTGGGCCTGGAGCTGAATATTTTGGTGGGCTTTCTTGTAATTTAGTGAAATGAAAACATATTTTTGGTTATTTAATAGTGTAGATACGGGTATGTCTAACTAGGCAGATACTGTAAGGGTTATTCAGAGAGCGTGAAAAGCAGGAGAATGACTGGAGAATAGCTGGAGAATTAAAAATTCGAGGTCAAAATAACCGATTTGGAAAGTGAGATGAAAGGGAGAATTTTTCTGGTTTGGCTATTTTGACCTAGAATTTTTCATTCTCCAGTCATTCTCCTGTCATTCTCCTGCTTTTCACGCTCTCTGAATAACCCTGTGTGTGATTAATTTTTCATTCAGATTTCAATCATTTAAAGAGTGTAAAAAATGTTTTCCCCATTTTATCATCCAAACCTTTGTGGTTATATATTCTATAGGGCATTCTTGTTAAAAAAAAAATGGGAAATGGGAACCTGCTACTGCATTTTTCTGAGAAAATATACAATTTTAACCAAAAAAAGAAAAAAAAAAAAAGAATTTCAATTGTGTTTTGGAACATGTTTTTTTACGAATAATATGACTATGTATAAAACACTGACCTTGCTCCCAGCGTGGGAAATGAGAAGGTGAGTAATGGCAGTGGCATTGCTCATTTTATAAGTGACAAATAGACAATGCCATCGCTTTGGAACTAAACAACTAAACATAAATAAATAAATAAACGGTTTTATTTTCTTTTAGATTTTACATGGTCGGGTTTGGTATTAATGCAAAGGCCAGACTCTGCCCTGTCCAATGACACCTCACTTGACCTTGTGAGGTGTAAAGATTAGTGATGCAGGGGTCCAAAGGTCCCCGCAGTGCTCTTCGCTTAAGTACGGCGGTTTAGATTTTTGATGTAACAATTTGTAACAATCGATTGCACCATCACGTCCACACTTGTTGGTGACATGAGAAATGTGATGGTTAGTTAGTGCAGCATCATTGTTTACTTTATAATTGAAAAGTTAAAAATATTACTGTTGGAAAGACAAAGTAAATATTTATTATTTTATATTGTTTAAAAGCTGGTCATGTTTGGTATCATTGGAAAAGCCATACTCTGGCCTTTCCAGTGATACCTCACTTGACCCTGTAGCTGCTATGGAGCTGGAGATACAGGGGTCCAAATGCAGACATAGTTATCCTTTCTCTGGGCCTATTCTGAGGCATGGGCCTGGAGCTGCTGCTCCATCTGCCCCTATGTTAATCCGGCCCTGTCCTTGACAAACCCAGCTTCTCCAAGTGTCACAGATTTAAGGGCCCCTCCATGCCTTTCCATGCCACCCAGGACCAGTCTACCAAGGTAACAAGAAAGTTCCATGTGGGTCAGTAAGAGCACTCTGACTCATTAACTATCAACCATTGAGTGGTTATTATGGTTTGCACCATTTAGAGGTGTGGACCGCATACCCTCCCACTAGGAACCACATTTAATCCCCTTTCTGGACCACCAGAAATTTAGCCAGCTTCCCTATAAAAAAAGGTAAACCGAATAAGTTCCCAGAATGGTGTCCCACCACAGCAGGCTGGCATCTTGGATGTGTTCAATGCGTGGGATGATGTCAGAAACAGGGATTCCCCCTGCCTGGCTGGAAAATCCCTTAAGAGGAGATGACGGGGTCATTTGGACCCCTGTATCTCCGGAACTGAAAATCTGAGAGGGTCAGTTCAGATGTTGCTGGAAAGGCCAGAGTCCGGCCTGTCCAATGAAACCAAAAAATGACCATGTACAACCACTTCGCTGCTGAGGACGCGCTCAGCGCGTCCTCAGCAGTCCCGCTGGTGTGCTGAGGATGCGCTGAGCGCGTCCTCCCATTGGGGTCAGCGTTCGGCCGGGTTCCGGCCGATCGCTGGCCCCTCCGTTGCGGGCTGACATCCTGGATGTCAGCCCGGCATCCGGACCAGCAGCCGCCAGAATTAGGTGTCATCGCGGGGGCGCGATGACACCTAATTCAGGCGCCCCCCCGCATGTGCGGAGGAGGCGCCTGAAAGGGAGGGGGGGAGGTCCTTCGGACCTCTCTCCCTCCCGATCGGCGGCTCTGCGGGGGTTAACCCAGGCATCATTTGGAAGGGCACAGCCTGCCCTTCCAAATGATGCCTGGCATTAACCCCTGGGGAGCTGGATCGCGAATCGGCGCTGAAAAGCGCCGGTTCGCGATCCTTTCCCGGAGCTGGCCGACATCTTGGATGTCGGCCAAGCCTCCGGGAACTCCCCCAGAGGACTGGCGTCATCGTGCGTAGCACGATGACGCCAGTCCTAGAGTTAACCCCTAACTGCCACCAACTGTGGAGATAGGGAGTTCCAATGAACTCCCTATCTCCCGATCCGTGGCAGCTAGGGGTTAAATTTTGGTATCGTTGGATCGGCCAGAGCATGGCCGATCCAACGATACCAAACATGAAAGTGAAAAATTTTGTAAAAAAAAAAAAAATTAAAAATAAAAATAATAAAAATTAAAAAAAAAAATTACAAAAAATAAAAATAAACACTTTTTTTTATTTTTTTTGGTTTGTTAATGCAGCAATATTGTTCCCATTTCAATTATAATGTGAACAATGATGCTGCACTAACGATTTTTGTATGCGGTGCGTTTGTTAAAAATAGTGTCATTTTCCCCAAAGAAAAATGTAACGAGACCCCATCTCTAATTATTTTAACAAGCGCACCCCATACAAAATATAACTGCAATTGCTCGCATGTTAAAATGTGGAAAAAAACACTTTACACATTGTAAATGATTGAAAATACATATTTTATTGCATTTTTTGTTATAATATACAGACATGACATAACGTATACATATAATAATAACATATTATGAATCTACCGAGTCTGACGGAAAGAACGATATATAATATGTCTGGGTCATATACTAAAATAAGCCTTCAAAACACGTTTAAACATGATGCGCAAAACAGGTAAAAATGACCTCCGCATAGGGGCGGGAAAAGCCTCAGCAACTTTAGTTTTTATTATTTATTTCCTCAACAGTGGCTCCATTGTCCACTTTTCATTTATAAAGTGAACAATTTGGCTGCAGTTGCTCCCTTCTCATTTCCCATGGTAGCAGCAAGTATGCAGATGATGATTCAATTCGTTTTTACACACTGTTTCATAAAAAATGTAAGCCGAAATACCACTGTGTGGAGAAGGTTTCTTTGGACCCCAGTGTCTCTATTTCATACATATCTGCAGAAAGTGAGGTATCATTATAAAGGTCAGAATATAGCTTTTCCAAAGATAACAAACATGACTATGTAAAACGTAAACATTCACACAAACAATAAAAAATAAATGAAAAACTTTATTTTCTATTTTTCTGTGTTCTAGGCAGTGGCATTATGTGTTTTGCTTACAAAGCAAACAATGCCACATCAGTAACTGACGTACTCATTTCCCACAGTGGGAGCAAGTGTGGAGGTGATGCACAAAGCACTATTACGCTTCAGTTAATTGAATACACAAGCTGCTGCGAGTACAGGGCAGGCAGGGTACTGTGGACCTCTGCATCTCCATTATTTACACTACACATGGTCAAGTGAGGTTTCATTGGAAAGGCCAGAGTCATGATCGTATAAAATGTAAAAAAATAAAAATAAAATACACAAATCAAATACAATAAAAACTTTAAATTCTAAGCACCAGCATTGTCCATTTTTCATGTACAGTATATATACCAGTGTCACTCATTCCTCATTTTCTCATTTCCCACATTGGGAGTGCTCAGTGTTTTATTCGTAGTAATATTCTTCATAAAATGCAATGGGCCAAAATACTAAAAAACTTTTTTCGTTTTGGTTAAAATTGTGTATTTTCTTAGTAAAATGCAGTAACAACTTCTCCATTTCTGTTTTTTTAAAAAAACAGTAACCCATAGAATATTTAATCAGAAAGGTTTGGATGATAAAATGAGAGAAAATAGCTGCAATTGATTGAAATTGAAAAAAATTACCCGGGTCCTACAATAAAGCATGACTTCAAATCATGTTTAAATGTGATGAGCATAAAAAAAAAAGCATCACACAGAGGGGAAATGGCTCAGCAGAGAAGGGGGTAAAAAACCCCCCAAAAAAACCAGATACGAATCCATTAAGGCTAGGGTCAAACGAAAGCATTTTTACACGCGAACGTAAAAAAGTGCGTCCGAACGCATTGACGTATTTTTTCACGAAATAGGCGAATACGGTCATACGATGCGCATTTTCGTGCGTGATGTTTTACGGATCCAAACCAGGAAACTTTTTGCGTCTGGACGTTATGTTGGCCGGACACGAGCAGGGTCTGACGTCTCCAAATCACACACACACACACCGCTAGCGGGCGCAGCGCACTCTGTACGTCCGTACTAGCGGTTCAGCGTTCTCGAAAAAATGCGTTCATTTTCCACTTGTGTTGCGCAGCCGGACTTTCGTGCGACTGTACTTCGTATATTGGCTGTCATTGCCCGTCATTTGCTGCTAGTGCAGCCGTGATTAAGTGCGCCAGAATGCACGTTAAAAATGCGCTGGTCTGACCCCAGCCTTACAGTTGAGTTTATGTAGCAAATATTAGCTTTTCTAAACAGTCAGTCAAGTGTTGTATTATTGTTCTTTCACTTGTATGTTCTCAGAAGCGGCTCTAGACTTTGTGAGGCCTAAGGCTAGGGTCAGACTAACGCATTTTTCACGTTGTCCGTGAAAAAGTGCGTTCGAACGAATGGACGTATTTTTTCACGGAATACGCAATAGCGGTCATACGATGCGCAGTTTCATCCGTGATTTTGTACGGATCATCAATAAAACACTTTTTGGGTCTGGACGTTATGTTGGCCGGACATTAGCAGCGTCTGACGTCTCCTAATCACGCACACACGCCGCTAGCGGACGCAGCGCACTCTGTACGTCAGTACTAGTGGTTTCACGTTCTCGAAAAAATGCGTTTGTTTGCCGCTTGCGTTGCGCGGCCGCACTTTTGTGCGACCGTACTTCGTATATTGGCCGTCATTGCCCGGCATCTGCTGCTAGCACGGCCGTGATTATGTGCGGCTGCACGCGCGTTCGCACTGCCTCAGTCTGATCCTAGCCTAAGGCGGAATGTAAACATGAGGCCCCTAGTGTCTCGCATAATGAAAAAAATTCAAGCAATCCAAAGTTAACTGCATAAGTTGCATATTTTAAAACAGACAAATCATATGATCTTATAACTCATGCAGGGTTATTCAAGGAGATCCTAATTGTGGCCGAAAGGTAACCGAACAGTGAAATTCAGCATACGGTTACCTTTCCTGGCCATTCGGCTATTCAGAGAGCAGATAGTTTGCCAAATCCTGGCGAATTGCCTTCACATACTGTGCCTGTTCAGTGTCTGTTCGAGAGCAGTGAAATCCCCATAGAGAAGCAATGCTTCGTCTATTCAGAGAACACAAAACAGCAGTGAAAAGTTGCTGAATTGCCCTGCTGTTCGGTGGTTTCATGCGGCAGATTTATTCAGGCGAATCCCATAGGCTTCAATGTTAAAAATATTCCTGTTTTAGTTCAATATCTAATAAACTGTTGATTATAATATTCTGCAGTAAAAAGTCTCTTTACTTATAGATTTTTTAGGATCTTTTAGACATTTTTTGGGATTTTTTTGCGAATTTTTTTTAAATCGTTTTTTTCTTTTTTCCGTAACAGCCCTTTTTATTATCATTCATTGGATCTTAAATGTAAATTTCAGACATTTTTGTTCCGTAGTTTTTTTGCAAACAGCGTTTCGCTTTTCAAACATTCAAGCGTACTGTTTTTTTTTTTCACCTCCTTCGTCTGCGTGTCGGGCTGCTCTGCGCTGTGATCGGCAGCTGCTCGGGTTTCTCCGGCGTGTTCGGTGGGGTTAATCCAGATGTTTTTGCGGGTTTCGGTGTGCCTTCGCTGGGTTTTGCGGTGGGTGTTCATCGGGTTTGCAGCGGCTTTTCCCTTCACTACGATGGCCTTGTGGTGCTTGCTGAATACACCGCAGGGTTGCCAAAATGGGATCGCCAAATCGCACCGAATTGAAGAGAACGAAAAAGTCACCGAACGTGCAGTGACTTTTCGATTCTCTTTGAATAACCCCATAGCTTTTTAGAAATATATTAGTCTCACACACACCACACATTACTGTGAGTTTTATTGATGTGGAGCTCTGTGATATGCTCATAAATGTCACGTAGTTTGTTTTTTTTGGGGGGGGGGCAGCATTCATCCATCGCTCCAGGTGGCACAGTGGCTTGGGCCGGCCGTGTCAGTAGGAGAGAGGACCCATATTATAGAGTTTTATAGAGGTGTCCAGGTGGGCAAATCATTTTTTTCTCATTCTGCCAAGTGACGTCTGCCATCAAGGCATAGGGCGGCAGACATCAAACATGGCGCCCTGTGTGTTAAAAAAATAATTAAATTAACCCGCCACCCCCAAATAAAAATAAATATGTTAACTTAATTATTAATTTTTTTTTAACACAGCCACTCACAAGTATGCCCATAACATTCGTCTCATTCCATGGCACGTGGGGTCCAGCGGGCCTCCTGGGGGTCCATTCAGTCCTGCAGCATCTTCACACTTTCCTTCCAGGCCTCTCATTTGCAGGCTAGGCCCGGCTGGGATTCCAAGATGGCATGCGGTGCACCCTATGACATAATCAGAGGGAGCCGGCCGTTCGGACGTCTCCCGCTAATTATGTCATAATCACAGGGCGCGCTGTGTGAGGTCTGCCGCCCTATGCCTTGATGGCAGACGTCACTTGTCGTACTTGGTAACATAATCAGCAGGGGCCGGCCAGACACCTCTGATTATGTCATAGGGGGCACCGGATGGCCGGCTGCCATCTTTGAGTTCCCGCCAGGCCTAGGCTGCAACAGAGGAATCACTGCTTGTGTACCCCAGGCAGCCACGCCGGGTGGGCACAAACAAGAGGCCTTCTCTCAGAAGTCCAGTGGCCGGCTTGAGTGCCATGAAGCACCATACACCCACGGCAGGCAAGTTAGGCAGTCGCGAGGTCTCCCAAAAGCACAAGGCCTTAGGCGGGTGTGTAATTAGAGAGCCGCCATTGCTGAGGACCGGCCAGAGGAGCATTTGCCTCCCTGCCCCACGGCCCATTCCACCCCTGGTTATAGTTATTTATAAAGCGCTAACACATTCTGTAGCGCTGTACAATGGAAGTGACAGAATAACAAATACACATACAAGTTACACACACAGAACAGTAGGAGAGAAGACCCTGCTCGAGAGCTTAAAATCTAAGAAGATATGTATGAACTGAAGAATCCAGACCACGAAAGGAATATGAACCAGATGCACATCATTGAACAACATCTGCCCAGAGATGGTTGCCTAGTCCAATGAGGAACAGGAAGAGTCTTCGCGAGTAGAACGCAGGCACAGAGCCTGGACGGAACAGGGGGAGCCTTCGTGAGCGGGACGCAGGCGCATTGCCGGTTGACACGGAGACACATCCGGCGGCATGGCACTTCACAGTGGGGGACACTTCCGGGTCGTGAATCGGATGGATTTGTTTTTGATTTGTTTTAATTGTTTGAGTTTTTATTGATTTTTAATTGTTTTATTGATGAGCCCATAGGGGTATATAAGGGGGAGGACTGGATGGATTATTTCATGCTCCTGAAGAAGTCTGGATAGGTGAAACGCGTTGACCGGTACCATCCAGTGACCTGACAGGCCGTGGAGTTGGTGATGTTGATATGTTTAACTTGTTTTTAACATTGTAAGCACATTAAAAGTTGCTATTGGCAATTTATTCGGCAGTGTACACTATTGTATTCAATCTATCCTTTTAAGGCACTTCATCTATCGGTGATCAAAAAAAAGAACCCGAGATGAGCCTTCTATCAATTAGCAGCTTGTGACTGGCCAATTAGCGCGAAGTGTGTGAATTGGTTAAGGCGTATAACCCTATGTATTTTATTTTTATTTTAGTAGGAGAGAGGACCCTGCTCGAGAGCTTAAAATCTAAGAGGAAAGGGAACCCTGCTCCAGAGTTTACAATGTAAGAGGAAAAGGGACCCTGCTCCAGAGCTTACAATGTAAGAGGAAAGGGGTCCCTGCTCCAGAGTTTACAATCTAAGAGGATTAAAGGAGAGGGGACCCTGCCCTAGAGTTTACAATGTAAGAGGAGAGGAGACCCTGCTCCAGAGTTTACAATCTAAGAGGAGAGAGGACCCTGATGCAGAGCTTACAATCTAAGGGCTCTATTAACTGCTTTGCGCAAAAGTGCACGAGCAGCGCTATTTTGTTTGCGCGCAGCGTTAAACGTTAACGCGCGTAAATTATCGCTGGTATTAAAATCCGAGCGCATTTTTAAATTCGTCACAAAATAACACGCATAAAAAAGATGCGCAAAAACGCGCTCGCATTATCTCTGCGCGCAGAAATCGGTGGGCGGACTTTTTTTTCAGCCAATCAGAATTAAGAACCACAATTGTCTCCCGTTCAGTTTTTGCGCCTGTCAAAATCAATCTGAGTATATATGCTGCAGCAATAATAAAAACACGCACAACTTCTTGATTTTATTGTTTGGGTATGTGTTGAATGTGTAACTATACTTTGCTGTATTTTTTTTTTCTGGCTGGTGTATTTGGGTTCGGCCAGGACGTTCAGATTTGCCATTACCACCAGCTTTTAAAAGATGCTAAAATTATGCGCGCAAACGTTGTCCGTTAAATTTTGTGTATAGATTCTAATACCATCCGCGTACCAGCGCACAAACACATTTGCGCTAACAATGTTAAGTATAGGACGCACAAAGTACATTACGCTCGAGCAAGGTTCGCGCAGGTTCACCAGCGGTAGACGTTAACACGCATTTTTTGCGCGGACATTAAAATACGACGTTCTGCGTGAAGGGTTTTTCCCCTCGCGTTAATGCGCACGCGTTAACGTTTGTGCGAAGAAGTTAATAGAGTCCTGAGAGGGCACACTTAATGAAATAGCATCACACTATATGCAATGGGATCACACTACATGGTATGTAATGAGGGCACACTACATGAAAAAAGGGACAACATGACATAAAGGCAAATTACATGCAATAGGGACATCAGATTATTAAAGTCACAGTACACGCTCTCTGTATAAGCTCTGTTAATTAAAAGGCACAGTACACGCACTATGTATATGCTCTGCATTAAAGGCACAGTACACGTACTCTGTATATGCTCTGCAATAAAGGCACAGTACACGCACTCTGTATATGCTCTGCATTAAAGGCACAATACACGCACTCTGCATATGCTCTGCATTAAAGGCACAGTACACTCTATATGCTCTGCATTAAAGGCACAGTACAGACACTCTGTATATGCTCTGCATTAAAGGCACAGTACATTCACTCTGTATATGCAGTAGGTAAAATTTAGCAATTAGCATCCCTCCAGAAATTAGCGCAGGCATAACGTGATCTATTAGTTACAAAAGCGCTAAAAATCTCTATCGCTGCTGTGACAGAGTGCATGGGTTGGGTAACAAGACGTCTGGGAGAGTAATTGAGGGAAGGTATTTAGGGCCCAGAGTCCTGCATGGTCTCTATCCTCTCACACACTTATTGCCAATTAACCAATTAAGCCCAGGGGCGGACTGACCCATCGGGCTTATAACATGGGTATATTTGCCCCCAGCTCTCACATGGATATATTGCCCGAGCTCTCACATGGGTATATTTGCTCCCAGCTCTCACATGGATATATTGCCCCCAGCTCATATGAATATACCCATTTGTAGCTCCGCCAACGCGCGTCCTAGCGCTTTGACAAAGAGGGCTGCTGCACGGACGCTGTTGTGCACGCAATTCGTGCGGAGGCAACAGCATGTGGCTGGCCCCATTACAGCGTCTCAATGCTGCGACGAACGCCAGAAGGCACGTCAGTACGGGCGCACATCAGCCTAAACTGACAGATACATCTGTTCATCTCAAAATAACAGGTAGCATAAGAAAATATAGAGGTCCGATAGTAATGCTAAAGTAAATCTTTCATCAAAAAGAAGACTATCACATTGATCATGAAGATTCTCACCTCCTAAGGAGAAATTTGAGATGTTGCTCACCTTGTTCCAGCTCTTGGTTACACTTGCAGGTCTGCTGTTCTGCTAAATACCATTACCACGTTCATTGGGAAATTCCAACAGCAGTATGTCATAGCAATCATTTTGCTAAGAAATCACTACGAATTACTCAAAATGTAATGCCCTGCACATGAGCTAAATTTGTTTGGGTCACAACAAAGTAAAATCGCTGCAAACATGATGTGTTCAGTAAGGAAACACTCCACTGAATAGTGGAGGTCCCTTTTTTCGCCCTTAAATAATTGGGCAGAGGCTGCTGACAGCCTCTACCAAAAAATATTTTTTTAAAAAAAATTCTGGTGATTTTACTCACTTTTTGTTCCTCGGCAGCTCCTCATCTGTTGCTCAGGGACGCCCAAACTTAGAAGCAGGGGCGGATCCAGACAAAGGTTTTGAGGGGGAGCATTCTACCAGTTTTGGCCAAGAGCTGGTGTTGGGTTTGCAGTGACAGGCAGAGACGCGCCTAATCGCAAGCTGTGCTTGTTACACTCATTCTCCCCAGAACATTGCACAGGGTCTGTCCTCATGTGGCTCATAAGCCCTGCGAACCCTTTCCATACAAGGGGCCCAGGGTACCCCCTCCCAGCACATACCCCTTGAAGCTATGCAGAGTAGGGTAACCCAGGTTTTGGCTGCCCAGTGCACCCTTTTCATGCTGGCAGGACACACGTGGCACCCCATCCGCGCAGCCCTGCGAACACTTTCCATACCATGGCCCCAGGGTACTCCCCTACCTCACATGGATATATTGCCCCCCACCTCACACATTTATATATTGTCCCTAGCTCACACATGGATATATAGCCCCACCTCACATGGATATATTGCCCCAGGCTCAGCTCACATGGATATATTGCCCCCAGTTCATATGGATATATTGCCCCAGCTCACATATGGATATATTGTCCCAGGTCACATGGATATATTTCTCCCACCTCACATGGATATATTGCCCCAGGCTCAGCTCACATAGATATATTGCCCTCAGCTCTCACCTCCTCTGCCAGGCCCCTCCGCTCTGAGTAACTGCCGGCCGCCGACCTCCGACTGTTTTTCTCCCTACGAGCAGCCACCGGCATGCAGCTTGGCCACTCGCCTGGGAACCACCTGACCAGCGCAGCCGCTTTCTCGCAAGATCCCAGAGTTCACGTGAACTCAGCGATCTTGCAAGATCACGGCTGCACTGGTCAGGTGGCTCCCACGTGAGCAGCCAAGCTGCATGCCGGTGGCCGCTTGTAGGGAGAAAAACAGTCGGCGGCCGGCGGGTAGGTAATATTTTTTCAGACAATTGCCCCCCCCGATCCACTTCTGCCTGGAAGTCCCTGAGTCTTTTCTGCACAAGTTGCGCTCCCTGTGCTACTTGCATAGCGTAGCGGACCCAAATTGCCTACTTCAATGGGTCTCGTGAACCTTACGTACGCAAGTCCTGTAGTGCCTGTGTAGAATGAAGGATTTGAGCTGGGCACATGCACAATTCCAATCCATCACGGCCTCACTGAGACCGATCCCTGATGCAATTGGTCTCAGAGACAGTGACATCGGCATGCTCCCTGCTAATAAAAGTAAAGTGGTCAGGATGAGTAGAGTCTTCCATTAAATCATGTAAAAAATAGTATGGATAAAAATGATAATATGGCATTACAGCGATTGGGTTCATGCATCCACAAAAGTCTCTTGACTTAGAGATGTTTATATATTACACAACTGAGTTTGTTTAGAAAGAATTGATTCGCAAGTTTAGGAGCATATATGGGGATAACTTACCATGTTCTCCTCGGCATAACAAGCGGCATCATGCACAGTAACAAAGACCTGCTGCTCACTTAGATGGTCCATTATACCACTGGATACTAATGTCCTCAGCACCTTCTCTAAAAATGGCAGAAAGTAAGAAGAAAAACATAAACCGACCTTATGAAATATCAGCATTAATGTATGGGACTACACAAGTAAGAAAACATGTAACAGTAAGTGGAGGAGATTGCCCTACCCCACCCAGCCACCAGCAGCTGGGTAATTTGAATTTCTCGGCTGTGAGTTACTAATGCCGTCAGCAAGCAGAGAGGTCACTATATCGGAGACCAATTGCATTAGCGATCAGTCTCATAGAGGATGCCATGATGGATTGGCTCTGCACATGAGCGCAACTCCAATCCATTCTTCTGTGCAGGAACTACGGAACTTGCATACGTAGAGTTCGCAAGTCCCATTGTGTTGCACAATTTTCAGTTGCTATGCCACGCAAGTAGCACAGTAAGCTCAAATTGTGCCGAAAAGTCTCAGGGACTTCCGGGTTCACAGGTCCTTGAGGTGAAGAGGGCACTGAGGATAAAAGGTGAGTAAAATGGGCCTAAATAAAAATAAATAATAAATAATGGGAAAGAGGCTGTCAGCAGCCTCTGCCCAGTTATTCAAGGGCAAGAAAGTAGAGTAGAGTTTCCCTTTAAAATGTGTAACATTAATATCTATTTGCCCCTCCCCCTGAAATAAAAATATTTCCTAAATTTTTTCTTTTTTTTTCTGGGGTGGGGATGGGTTGTTTCATGTTTGTGTCCTTAAAAGTCACCTGACAGGTAAATCTGGCCCTGTTATGCCTTGTGTCTCTCATGCACCTTCCCAAATCTAGCATGGGAAATGAGGACTTCAGAAGTGCGTATCCATTTTTTCAAAATACTCTTTTGGCTTGAATAGGCAAATGAAGAATTTCAATCCTTCCTTTGTACTGGAGATAAACATTTCATGAATTATGTGAAAACTAATTGAGTTGATGGCTGTAAAAAGAACAAGCAAAAGCTAAACTACACACAGCTTAAAGAAGACTTTACGTTAAAAAAAAGTTGTGCTTGTTTAAGGCTTTACCAAAAGTTACGCTATGCACCAAATTTATTTACATATCATTGTACATATCATTTGTAAATACCACGTTTCTTAAATGTGGGGTTAGAGAGCAGTGAATTAGAATTTATTTGCAAAGCTTTCTAACATCTGAGGGTTGGGATTTAGGGGATATTATTTCAGAGGATCTAAGGGTAAGTAATAGGGCAGCAGGAAATGCTAGCAGAATGCTCGGTTGTGTAGGGAGAGGTATTAGCAGTAGGAAAAGGGAAGTGCTCATGCCACTGTACAGAGCACTGGTGAGACCTCACTTGGAGTACTGTGTGCAGTACTGGAGACCGTATCTCCAGAAGGATATAGACATCTTAGAGAGAGTTCAGAGAAGGGCTACTAAAATGGTGTACGGCTTGAAGGAGAAAAGTTACCAGGAAAGGCTTAATGATCTAAACATGTACAGCTTGGAAAAAAGACGAGACAGAGGAGATATGATAGAAACATTTAAATACGTAAAGGTAGAGGAAGGTAGAGGAAGGGAGTATATTTAAACGGAAACAAAGTAGCAAAACAAGAGGACATAGTCTTAGATTAGAGGGGCAAAGGTTTAAAAGTAACATCAGGAAGCATTATTTTACTGAGCGGGTGGTGGATACATAGAACAGCCTTCCAGTAGAAGTGGTAGAGGCCAAAACAGTAATTGAATTTAAGCAGGCATGGGATAGACATAAGGCTATCCTAAACAAAAGATAAATCCAGGTAAAGTATCCATGTAATTGGGCAGACTATATGGGCCGAAAGGTTCTTATCAGCTGACATTTTTCTATGTTTCTATGTTTCTATATTGCTTTAATTAACATGTAATATAAGCAATTACTTTATGTACTTTTATGTTTGTAATGAACATATTTTCTGAGCACCAGCTCACATTCTATAATTCCTTTGAATATGTGGCCATATTTTTTTCTTGGTCTGACATGGGACAACCTTTTGCGTATCATAATGAGTCCAGTCACAACTCTTTTCCATGTGAATGGCGTCAGCGAATTCCACTGAACTGTAAAAAAAAATCTCTTACTCGCTAGGCTTGTGCACCGATTTTTTTTTCGGATCGACTCGGTTCGATTTGTTCGACTGTTTAAAATTTTCGATTCGGCTCGTTTCGACCGATTTCTGTTTCGATTCGGTTCGGTTCAGCTCGTTTTTCGTGTACATTTTTTTTTCGGAATATCGACCATTTTTCGTGTTTTCGGGTCACTTTGCTCGTTTTTTGTATCGACTTTACGTGATTTCGGAAATTTTGGTTTTTTCGGAACGTCTGTTCTCGTTTCAAAGTGTCTGCGATAATTCCATGCTCTGATGAAGTCCCGTGGGCGGGGCGAAACGCGTCAGCACTACGTCACTTTACCATCGCGGACCCACCTTTGTATCGAGTGACCACCTTGGAAGCAGCCCGGGAGCTCCGGGTGGTTCGTTTTTTTAAAGGCTTGACGTGACGCGATGTTTTTATCTGGCAGTGGGTGAGACCAATTCCTATACCCACTACCTATACTCTGTACGTATATCATGTCAGTGTATTTTAATATCTATCAATAAAAGGTATAACACTATTGAGATTTCCCTTTTCTCGAGATATATACCCTTAATGAAGATTCGCCAAAGAAGTGGTCGTTCGTTTTAAAGTATTGGAAGAATTTGCCAAATTTTCTTTTCGCAACAGAGACTGGATATTTATTGAACGAACTATAGAGAAAAAGAAAAAAACTTTTTTCCTCTTCTTGCTGTGCATATTAGCATGCTTATAATATAGACTTACACAAGGTTTTTTATTTCATTTAGCGCAACATCACCAATTTTTGTTTTTTATGTTACATGCTTTCTGAATTGGTGGATATCAGGGTGGTGTTTTTTGCTGCTTACTTTTTGGGTGTTTTCGCAGTATAAACCCTCTTTGTCTTGATAATTCTGGCGACTCTATCGTGTTTTTTTTTATTAAATAAAGATCCTTTTTTTCTTATGAATAATTGAATATACATTTCACAACTTTATTTAATCATATTAAAATGGTATGAAAGCCAAGGAACAAAAAAAATGAACAAAATGATTTAAAAAATGCTAAACTGACCCGAATGCCACAAGAAACAAGTGATACGCATTTACAAATACAAAATTTACAGAATCAGCGATATAACCGATAATAGTTAAATATACGATTTCCAGAATTACCGAAATCACGAATGGTACCGAAATCATGAATAGAGCAAAAATAAATTTCGATTTGACACATTTCAAGTCCATTCGAAAAATTTTCGTTTCGACTCGGAAAACTTTTCGGATCTATCGGTTTTCGGGTCCGACCCGATTCGGAAATTCGGCCAAATCCGAAAACACTAATCGGAAAATTTCGTGAAAATTCCGAAATTCCGAAACCCGAAACGCACATCCCTATTACTCGCCTAATAGGAGAGTAAATCAATAAAAATTTAGTAAACATGTGTCCAAATAATAAAAAAAGCCCTTTAAAATTTAGATATAATAAACGTCACAAAGTAAAAAAATATCTTTTAAAAAACAAAGAAAAAATGTTGTCTAAAAAAATACAAAAACGTCTTTTAAAAAACAAAGGAATAAAAGTTTTTTGCAAAAAAAAATAGAAAAAATAAGCGGTCTAAAAAATATATATATTTTTTTACAAACGATATTCCATTTATTACATTGAACCTATGGGATTCGTCTGCTTTAAACCTGTCGAATTGAAACAACGAAAATCAGGGCATTTTGCCATAATTGCGCTGCAATTCTCCTTTCTGTGACTAAAAGAGACCGATAGTCTATCGGACAATTTGGGTGCCGACGAACACCGGCAAATTGCATTGTATTTAGCTGTCAATGCGCCTGTATTTCGCAAATTACCAGCTTAGTGAATTGGCAAACTGCCCCGAAATTCACAGTTTAGTACAATTTTATGGCCAATTCAGAGGTTAGTGAATGAAAGCATCAGAGAATGATGATTTATGGAACTTATGTTAGACAAGGATTGAATGTTCATTTACATCTGCGCATTTTTTTTTTACTTTTTCTACTTTTTACATTTCTAAATGTGGAAATCAATGATATCACTGTTATTAATATATACATGTTGGGCTCTATTACACTGTTCACGCACAATTTTGCGCGTGCGCAAAAACGCATTAACGCGAGGGGAAAAACTCTTGGCGCTGAATGTCGTATTCCGACGTTTGCGCACAAAATGCGCGTTAACGTCTAACGCGAATTACCCTGCGTGAGTGAAAGTTCGTGCGCGCATCCCATACTTAACATTGTGAGCGCAAATACATTCGTGCGCTGGTACGTGGATGGTATTACAATCGATGCGCAAATTTTTACGAATGACGTTTGCGCGCATAATTTTAACGTCTTTGAAAAGCTGGTGGTAACTGCAAATCTGAACGTCCTGGCCGAAACCAAATACACCAGCACGAAAAAAAAAATACAGCAAAGTATAGTTACACATCCTACACATACCCAAACAATAAAATTGAGAGGTTGTGCGTGTTTTATTATTGCTGCAGCATATATACTCAGATTGATTTTGACAGGCGCAAAAACTGAACGGGAGACAAATGTGGTCCTCAACTCCGATTGGCTGAGTCGCGTGAAAAAACAGTCTGCCCACCGATTTCTGCACGCAGCGTTAATTTGCGTGCGTTTTCGTGCGGATTTTTTACGCGCAATGTTTTCGGATGGATGAAAAAATGCGCTCGGATTGTAATACCAGAGTTAATTTACACACGTTAACATTTAACGCTGCGCGTAAAAAAATTGCGCTACGCGAGCGTTTTTGCGCAAGGAATGTAATTGAGCCCGTTGTGTATTAATGTAGAACTATGTATATGAAACCATAAGAGACTACAATTTTAAAGAAAAAAATCTAATTTGTATATTTCAACAGTGTACATAAATCCATGGGATTAAAGAATTACAAAGCAGAATAACCACTTTAATTACATATACAGGTCTATTCACTAAAAGGTGAAGTCAGGAGAATTGGCTGGAGAGCGTGAAAAACCTAGGTCAAAATAGCCAAACCAGAAAAATTCTCCCATTTATCTAACTTTCCAAGGGCTCTATCACCTCGTTCAAACTAACAATAGCATCAGCATTAGCATTAGCTTAAAGGAGGTCATAGTGCTGCGCCCACATTGACTTCAAATTGCTAATGGGTTATCTCTCCATACCTAATTTGAGGAGCACAAAGTGAAAGCACAGATTAACTAGCGGTAGGATCACTTGGTTCTAACGCTAGTTACTAACGAAAAAGTTACCACCAGCTCAAAGCTGTAGGAAACGGATTGCGCTGCTGCAGAATCCGTTACCTGCAGCTCAAACCCCCCCCCCAAAATCACATACTCAGCTCTCCTCCTGTGGCGAGAACAGTGACCCGATCCGCTGCTTCTGGCCGCTGGGTGCAGAGAGAGACTGGGGGGAAAAAGCCCCGTCTCTCTCCGCGGTCACTCCGCCAACCAGCAGGATCTCGTGAGAGGCAGGATCCAGCTGGTCATGTGACCTGGCAGCACAATCCTCCATGGAGTCCTATGGATGCCATGGAGGGGATGCCGGGGGACGGTGCTGTAGCGCTGCCCCCAGCATCTGCGAGCTTAGGACTCGGTGCCTGCCCCGCGATTTGCTGGGGAAACCAGGACGCAAAGGGGAAGTTAGTGAACGCTAATTTTTACCCTTTGCATCCCGGTTTTAGCTCAGGGCAGCTGACAGTTCCCCAAATCGGCTATTCGGTCTAGATTGTTCTCTTCTCTTGCTAATTCTCCAGGTTTCACCCTTTAGTGAATAGACCCTATAGTATCCTACACTGCTTGGCCAAGTCACCACCTTGATGTAAAAATAAGGAAATACATAAGAGACTTCCATTGGATAATTACTGCAGTGATTGATATGCTTCAGCTATCAAAAAATTAGGTCAGCTGACTCCATAAATATACTAACTGAGCAGGTGTTTTCATCAACGAATTTTTTCTACCCTGATGTCGTGGGCGTATTCCAAGATGGCAATGCCAGGATTCATCAGGCTCAGATTGTGCAGGGAGCATGAGACATCGTTTTCACACATGGATTGGCCAACACAGAACTCAGATCTTAACCCCATTAAGAATCTTTGGGATGTGCTGGAGAAGACTTTACACAGCGATCTGACTCCCATCCTCAATACAAGATCTTTGTGAAAAATAAATGCAACTCTAATAACAAAAATAAAAGTTCTGACATGCATAGGCTTATTGAAACGACGCCACAGCGCATGCGTGTCGTAATCAAAACAAAAGGCAGTCCAACAGAATATTGGAGTGTGTGACATTTTTTTAGGTCAGGCAATGTATAAACACTGTGAATGTGCCCTGCTTTGCTGAGACACATCTTTCAATGTTAGTTTAGAGAACGTGTGTCAACTCTGGTAAGAGACTCACCATTGCAACCGGAAAGTAGAAGGTGCATTCCAGCCTTTTGACACTCAATGCACATCTAAATGAAAAACATAAGGGTAGAAAGTTAAAGGTGAAACTGTACAAATTAACATTTATCTACACATTAAGATAACGCAACAACAT
This sequence comes from Leptobrachium leishanense, assembly GCA_009667805.1. Classification (NCBI taxonomy): domain Eukaryota; kingdom Metazoa; phylum Chordata; class Amphibia; order Anura; family Megophryidae; genus Leptobrachium; species Leptobrachium leishanense. Next base: position 367,349,302 of record CM019064.1, on the reverse strand, counting down.
AACTTAGACACGTATTATAGAATACTATTATATTATACTTCCTGTTACCAGGAATCCATTGGTACTCTACTACATAAATGTCCTCTAGGATCTACCGCTGACCCTGAGCTGAGGTTTCACTTGAAGTTGTCACCCTGAGTTCTGGTGTATAGTTAAGCCAATAGGAATTTAGTGTGGCAGTTTTTTTCCTCTTACAATGTTAGAATCCAACAGTAGATCATCTGCATGCATGTTACTACTGTGTATACATAGCAGGGTAAAGTAGAGGTAACATTAATGCTCTGCAATCACGAAGACATAGGTTTGAATCCATGTGAGATCAACGCTTCAGCAAGTGCCCTTGGGCAAGACACCTAACGATAGATACCTGCCTACCGCAAGATATCAGCTGCATAGCAGTAATGTCTCTGCTCTACATCGGTGGAGAAGAAGCTTTAAATCCTGGTCAGAATGTCTGACCAGCACATCTCACCTCTACAACCATGGAGAGGCCTTACAACTTTGAAGGGGCTCAACATCACCACAATGCCCCTACTGTATAATTGTGAAAAAAGATTGGATCCTTGTCAGAAGAATCTCATCAGAAGTGTCCTTGGACAAGATACCTAATGATATGTATCTGCCTGCCCTGCAAATATATATATATATATATATATATATATATCTCCCTTATAGATTGTAAGCTTATCAAGGATGATACAGTATGACTGGGGGAAGGAACAGGGTTCCCAGATTCTACTGTATCAATCTTTTTAAGCTGTGTGTGTTGTTCAAATTCAACATCCCCTTGTGGCATATGTTGACACTATACAAAGTATAAAAGTAATAGCTGAAACTGGTCTTGTAGTTTTGAATCAAACAATGATTATGTGATATTCTTGTTTAGTAGGTTATGTGTGAGATTTAGGTCCCGTAATTATAATGAGAGGTGGGATAAGGAATAACAAATCTAATAAAAATCATTCCCCCTATTTCTTATTGGAAAAGCTAAGGACCCAATTTATGGTAGACATTGATAAATTTGTCAGATCCTGTTTGTAGTACAGATGGAATTAACTCGTTGATAATACCTGGGTGTGAATGTGTTATCTCCTGATCCCAGACATTAATGGAGTGGGTCCAACTTCACATAATTTAGAATTTAATCTTTTCTGCATGTATGTGTATGTAGAACTGTAAACCGTGACATAACCTTGCCTTAAAGACGACGTGTCCCTTGAGAAGGCCTTGTAGAACTGCTTGATTTACGGAATTAAAGCTACATACCATTTTCGCATCGCATTACCCCTGGGTGATAGAAAGAAAATCCCCATAGGTGCACGTGGTAGGAAGTAGGGATGAGCTGTTCGGTTCGATGAGTTCGGAGTTCGATTCGAACATCAGCAGTTCGAAAGTTCACGAACTTCAAACTTTTTGGCGTGTTTGGCTTGAGTTCGATTTTTTTTTGAAAAAAAGTATAAAAAAATGCTTAAAAAAATACTAAAACAATCTAGAAATAAAGAGACTCTTTACTGCAGAATATTATAAGCAACGGTTTATTAGATATTGAATTAAAAACTAATGTCTAGGTGCAAAGATTCTCACCTCTAAATGACCTGTGCTCTCAAACGGCGTAAACAACAGGTGTTTAATTAGTGTTTGGAAATAACATGTGCTTCTAATTAGTCCGGTCTCATGAATTTGATACATTGTATGCAGACTGGGAGTGCTAGGTGTCGTGTGTGGGTCTGTGATGGCGATGTTTCCATACATCCTACAAATCCGCCACTTCACGGGCAGGTTATGGGGACCTCCTAGGCACGATATTTGAAGGAATTTTTCGTTTTTATTTTTAACCCTTATTTTATGGAAAACTCACTGTTCCTTTAACTCTTTCACTGCTGAGGCATTTCACCGCTGTATGCTGAGCTAATTTTTACCGCTTTCGCTCATCCTGTTTAAACGTGATTTAAAGCCACATTTTATTATACGACCCAGACATATTACATATCGTTCTTTCCGGCAGACTCGGCAGATTCATAATATATCATTTTTATATGTATACGTCATGTTCTGCCTCTATATTATAACAAAAAATGCAATAAAACTTGAATTTTTAATCATCTGCAGTGTGTAAAGTGTTTTTTTTCACCTTTTATCACATGAACATTTGCGGTTATATTTTCTATGGGGTGCGCTTGTACAAAAATTAGAAATGGGGACTTATTTAATTTTTTGGGGGGAATTATGTGATTTTTAGCAAACGCACACCATAGAAAAAAATCATTAGTGCAGCATCATTGTTCACTTTATAATTGAAATGTGAACAATATTGCTGCATTAATAAAAATAACACAGGAAAAAAAATACATGTTTTTTTTATTGTTTTATTTTATACCTGGTCATGTTGGATATCATTTGAAAGGCCATGCTCAGGCCTTTCGATTGACACCCTCCATGACCCCCTAGCTGCTAGTTCTGGAGATATCGGGGTTCAAATGAACCCCCTATCTCCACCAGAGGATTCCGGGCAGCTAGGGGTTCCCCGGCTATCTGACGTCATCACGCTATGCATGAGGACGTCAGGCAGTAAGGGGGGACCCGGGGGTGGAGCTGCCATCCAAGATGGCGGCCCCCAACGGAGCTGGGCCGCACTTCAGCGCCGCAAGGTGCCGAAGTGCGACCCGTGCCTAAGGGGTTAAAGCCAGGTACCGCTTAAAAGGGGAGACTCCCCCCTTTTAAGCGGTGCCTGGCTTCTTTTTGTGGGACCTCCCAATTGGGAGGGATCCAAGCGGATCCCCCCTCCCTTGCAGGCGATCTCCCGGCATTGCCGGGAGGGGGGTCGCCTGGAAATGACGTCATCGCGCATGGCGCGATGACGTTATTTAAGTCGGGAGGAGCTTGACTTCAGCGTCTGGGGACGCTGAAGTCAGAACGCTGCGGGACCCCGGACAGAGAGGTGAGTATCTCCGCCGGGGGTCCCGCAAAGCTGATGACGTGTGGAACACGTCCTCCTCAGCATACAGCAGGAGTAACTGAGGACGTGTCCCACACATCGTCAGCAGTGAAGGGGTTAAAAATGTCTTTCCTTTTTTTTACTTTTTGTCCTTGTTTCCTGTTCCCCAGGACACTACCCGGACCGGACATTGTTTTTAAATGTTTCTATACATCCTAGAAATCCGCCACTTCACGGGCAGGTTATGGGGACCTCCTAGGCACGATATTTAAAGGAATTTTTTCGTTTTTATTTTTAACCCTTATTTCATGGAAAACTCACTGTCCCTTTAAAAACTTTTTTTTAACTTTTTGTCCTTGTTTCCTGTCCACCAGGGCACTACCCGGACCCCCATACACCTTTTATGGCAAATATCTAGCATATATGCCCTCTTGGAGGGCACTCTAAAAATCGAACTTTGAATCCCATTGACTTGCATTGAGTTCGTGTTCGAATTTAAACTTTTGAAAAGTTCGAGTTCGAATGCAAACTGAACTCGGGGGTGTTCGGCTCATCCCTAGTAGGAAGCCGACAAAAGACCGAACGCTACTACAAACCACATTAATTTTGGTAGGCCGTAAAGCTATATTACAATTCTGGCTAGTAAACACATCACTCCATTTTACATGTATTGTAAATTAATACATTTCATCTAGATTGGGCCGAACCCTCTCTCCATAAAACAACACTTACTATGCGATTCTTCGCCGAATGGGGCCCTCTGATTCCTATTCGACCTGCTCCAATAAAAATCAACCTTATCAATACCTTTCAATACGCGGAATGGTCCCTCCTGGAGTGGATCTGAGGTCTCAACCTATCCCACCTCTCTCAGAATCTTTATCTAGACTACTCTCTTAATTTTTGGATCACTCTGAATTAATGTTATTGGAGCCAGGATTAATTTATTCTTTTATTATAGCCAGTTATTAGATGTGGTCAGACATAATGGACACTTTACTACTGGGAACCTATTAGTGGGTTCTGACAACATTGTATTAGTATGACTGTACTTTGATAAATCTGGATTGTACATTTAAAACCGTTATTGTGTAATACTAGTCATTGTAACGTGTATTGTATATTATACTTGTGACATCCCACTTAGAATTTTTTTTAAAAAAAATATTAAAAAATTACCACAAGGCTTTGGGGGTTTGTGCTAAACCATGCGAAACACAATCTGATGTCCTGCCTTCCAGGAAGTAAGAAACGGTTATCTGATTATTCTTATGATGCTGTATGTTTTTGTACCCAAAGATAGATTGAAATCTTTTACTTATTCTTATCAGTGGTAAACGCAGAATAAAGGTTAATAAAAAATAATGAGCAATGCTATTACAAAGTAAACTGTATAAGAGGTCATGTTCAGCTGGCAGTCGTTTTTAGTGATTTGTTCGCAATTTAAAATAGAATAAAAAAAGTACATTGCTACTCACATGTCAGCAAAAAGCTTTAGGCTGGGGTCCGACGAACGCAGTGCGAACGTGCGTTTAGCTGTACTTTTTTACGGCCGGGGTAGCAGCAAATGACGTCCAACGCAGGCCCACACATGAAGTACGGCCGCACGAAAGTTCGGCTGCGCAAAGCAAGTGGCAAACGAACACATTTTTGCAAGAACGTCAAACCGCTAATACTGACGTACAGAGTGCGCTGCGTCCGCATAGCGGTGTGTGTGCGTGATTAGGAGATGTCAGATGCTGCTCATGTCCGGCCAACATAACGTCCAGACACCCAAAGTTTCCTGACTTGGATCCGTAAAAAATACGGTCGAAATTGCACATCGTATGACCGCTATCGTGTCTTCCGTGAAAAAATGCGTTCGAACGCATCAACGCACTTTTTGAGGGTAGACAAGAAAAATGCGTTCGTCTGACCCTAGCTTTACAGTGGGAACAGGTGATCATAGCAAAATAAATTGTTTATAAGAACAAAAAAAAAAATACTCAAATCCCTGGGAAATGGTGAAAAGCAGTAAAGTGTGTTTGCAAGTTTAGACATATTTTTTTGTTAAATCTATTTATTTATTTGCACATGTTATAATCTAAATAATACAGTACAGTCAGTGAGTACAAAAACAATGTCAGTAGAACAATAGTGATGCAATAAGTTACAGTTACAAGTATTTATAAAGTGCCAACAAGTTCTGTAGCGCTGTACAATTGGTGAGACAGAGCAGCAAAAATACATACACGTTAAACAGAACAGTAGGAGAGAGGACCTTGATTGAGAGTTTACAATCTAAGAAGAGAGGGGTGAAACACTAGGTGAGGATTAAATAGCTGGGAATTGGAAGTAGCGGGTGCATAGGGGGCTGTGTGGGAAGATGGTGCATGAAATATAGAGTGGGATTATGAAATGAGTCAATAGGCTTCTCTAAAGTAATGTGTTTTTATAAACTTCTTGAAGTACTGGCAAGACGGAGAGAGTCTAATGTTGCAGTATAGAACATAACAAAGAAAAAAATGTCATCTGCGCTTACTCCAATTATACCGTGTGAAACTAAACACAATTAGAGGTTTGGTTTCTTATTAATGGCCATTATAAGACTAGCTCGCCCGCCAACGTCACAGCACCTCTATAAGGGCGAGTCCTAACCAAAATGAAACCACAGGCTGCTACATAGCAAACCATACCTGCTCATGCTGCTTGTCGTGGTTTGGTTTGCTATGTAGCAGCCTGTGGTTTCATTTTGGTTAGGACTCACCCTTATAGAGGTGCCGTGACGTTGGCGGGCGAGCTAGTCTTATAATGGCCATTAATAAGAAAACCAAACCTCTAATTGTGTTTAGTTTCACACGGTATAATCGGAGTAAGCGCAGATGACATTTTTTTCTTTTTTTTTTCTTTGTTATGTTCTACACATGTTGTTGGGCTGGATGCATTTGGTGGTTGCAGCCAACCCTTCGGGGAATAGGCGCGACCCCACCCCTCCTGCACTATGTAATGTTGCAGTATGTTCTGGTCACTTCATTGTGCCAATGGTTTGATATAATCACCGCATAAACGCACTCCCAACCCTCAGGACTTTTCCAGAGCTGCACCCATTTTATGGAACTCCCACTCTAACATTTGACTCTTCTCGTGATTCCAGTCTTTCATGTCTAAAAGGCATATTATTTCAGAGAGGCCTATCGACTCACTCCATAATCCCCCAATGTACCTTTCCTGGTCTCCCACTTCTCAAACTCTTCTATTTACCCTCACCACTGTGTGTCACTTCACTCCTCTTAGATTGCAAGCTTTTGTACAAGGTCCTCTTCTCTTGTTCTCAGTGTGTCTAACTTGGTTTTTTACTTGGCTTGTCTTGTCCTAACTATTGTACAGCGCTACCAAATTTGTTGGTGCTTTATAAATGCTTGTAATTGTTTTTGCATGATTCCAAAGCCCAGGAAAGGCAAGACGTAATAGCCATTCAGTGAAGAGGGGTCAGTTTCAGAGGGACCTGTAGTCAGGGAAGCAGAAGAGAACACTTTGTGTGGCGAAGACAGAAAAATCCGCCAAACTATCAACAGGAACTAGGCATGATTGTGTAGAGACGTTTACACAATGCACTACCCCCATGCACTACGTGGTTATGTCACCATATGCGCATTGCTTTTATGTGCGGTGTGTATGACCGTATCATAGAGCTTCGCAGGAATAAAACTGACAGTAATAAGCAGTGTGTATGAGTGTATCACAGAGCTACACATCAATAAAGCTCACAATAATGTATGCTATGTTTGTCACAGAACTCCACAGCAATAAAACTCACAGTAATATGCAGAATATGCACATTAGTATGCAGAGGGACAGGGAGCGTTCACTGGTGCCACAATACACAGCCTGCTCTGAGCAGGCCAGCTCGTGGCGTAATGGCGTCAGCAAGCACTACACATATAGTGGTTGTGTATCACAGGTCTAAATAGAGTGCTCAAATGCCACCCTATTGTTTTTCGCATCTTAGGCAACTGCATCGTGTGGCGTCGTTAAGTACGTTCCCTGCAAATTTTACAGAGACCTTTGGAGCGCCTGTGTGGCCCGCAGCCTAAAGGCTAAAGTAAAGTTAAGGGGCCATATTACATTCTCTGCGAAATGCGGTCACGCGGCGCAATTTTTTTGCGCGCAGTGTCCAGCGTTATCGCGCAAAAATTAACGTGATATTCGGATCCGAACGCATTTTCTCATCCGTCAAAAAACAACGTTAGTAAAAAAAACCACGCAAAACGAAGTGTAATACGCGCGCAGTAACGTTGCGCATGTAAGTCAGTGCGCGGACTGTTTTTTTCACAGGATTCAGCTAATCAGAATTAACCCTTTCGCTGCTGAGGCGTTTCACGCCTCTGTGCTGAGCTCATTTTTAACTGTTTCGCTCATCTTGTTTAAACGTGTTTTGAAGGCTTATTTTAGTATATGACCCAGACATATTATATATCGTTCTTTCCGTCAGACTCGGCAGATTCATAATATGTCATTATTATATGTATACGTCACGTCCTGTCTGTATATTATAACAAAAAATGCAATAAAATATAAATTTTCAATAATTTACAATGTGTAAAGTTTTTTCCTCACATTTTAGGCTGGGGTCAGACGAGCGCACTTTTAACGTGCGTTCTGGCGCACATAATTACGGCCGCACTAGCAGCAAATGACGGGCAATGACGGCCAATATACGAAGTACGGTCGCACGAAAGTCCGGCCGCGCAACGCAAGTGGAAAACGAACGCATTTTTTCGAGAACGCCGAACCGCTAGTACGGACGTACAGAGTGCGCAGCTGCGGCATAGCGGCGTGTTTGCGTGATTAGGAGATGTCAGACACTGCTAATGTCCAGCCTACATAACGTCCAGACGCAAAAAGAGTTTTAGTGACGATCCGAAAAAATCACGCACGAAAAATGCGCATCGTATGACCGTTTTCGCGAATTCCGTGAAAAAATACGTCAATTCGTTCGGACGCACTTTTTTACGTTCGCGTGTAAAAATGCTTTCGTTTGACCCTAGCCTTAACATGCGAGCAATTGCGGTTATATTTTGTTTGGGGTGCGCTTGCTAAAAAAATTAGAAATGGGGTCTCGTTACATTTTTTTTTGGGGCAAATTACGCGATTTTTAACAAACGCACCGCATACAAAAATCGTTAGTGCAGCATCATTGTTCACATTATAATTGAAATGGGAACAATATTGCTGCATTAACAAACCAAAAAACGATGACATCTAAATGCTCCGCCGGGGTCCCGAGTGCTGGGCTGACATCCAAGATGTCAGCCCGCACCGGGGGGCGCAGCAATCCGCCGGAATCCGGCGGATTGCTGCCTCCTGTGCATGGACGCGCTCAGTGCGTCCATAGCACAGGAGAACCACCTGGCTGGACGCGCTGAGCGTGTCCATAGCAGCCAAGTGGTTAAGAACCTTAATTGACATCAATTCACCTTAATTGACTCACTAATGTTTTTGCGCCTGTCAAAATAAATCTGAGTATACATGCTGCAGCAATTTAAAAAAACACAAATTCACAATTTTATTGTTTGGGTATGTGTAGAATGTGTAACTATGCTGTGCTGTATTTTTTTTTCTTTCGTGCTGGTGTATTTGGTTTCGGCCAGAACGTTCAGATTTGCAGTTAACACCAGCTTTTCAAAGACTTTTAAATTATGCGCGCAAACATCGTTCGTAAGAAGTTGCGCATCTATTGAAATACCATCTGATTAACGCATTTGCGCTCACAATGTTAAGTATAGGATGCGCACAGTTCATCACGCTCGTGCAAGTCCATCCGCGTCAAACGATAACGCGCATCGTTTGCGCGAACGTTGAAATACGACGTTCTGCACAATGGTTTTGTCCTCGCGCAAATGCGCATTTGCGTGCGCGCAAAACCGATGCACGAGGAATGCAATATGGCCCATGATGTTTGAAAAACCGTAGAAAAAACTATTAAAAACCCAGAACGACTTAACTTGCTTGTTTATAATTTTAACGATGTAAAGTACAGAAAACATCTTACAAGGAAGAAAGCTGATAATATCAAAACATTTAATAGCAATTTAAAGTAAACACCATCGAGATGACTTGCATGCCAATAAAAATGTAATTTGCCTTTTAAATTTGTAACAGTCTGTGTCAGGAGGAAAATAAATATGCAAAATTTTACCTACTTACATCAGAAAAAGTCATAAGACACAAGACATTTAATTAGATTTTGCTGGGTCCTGTGATAGCTATAATTCAATTAGCCTTAATTGTGTAATATAATGGGCCACGTTACATTCTTAACAATAAAATCCGCTCGCAAAGTGAAAATCTTTGCGCTACGCGTTAAAGTTTTGCGTGCTAAAATCACTGCTCGAATTACAATCTTCCCGCGTGTTTTCATCAATAGCGTACACAAACAGGACGCGCCCAAATGCACGCGCAGTACAGTCCCGCACAAAAATCTTTGCGCTCGCAGTTGTTTTTTCTCGATTCAGCCATTCAGAATTAAGAACCACACCTGTCTCACATTAATAAATTGCGTCTGCCACTGTCAATCTGAGCATACTGTATATGCTGCAGCAATAGTACATGCACACACAACTTCATCCATTGTATTGGTTTGTATTACAACATATTAACGCTAAACTAAAAAGTTAACCACAGCTAGAAGCTGATGCTAACTGATACCGCTTTTGCAGAATCAGTCAGCACCAGATGAAATCCTCCAAAAAAAATCAGATACTCCCCTCTCATCCTGCGGAGAGAACGTTGGCCCGATCCAACGCTTCTGGTCACCAGGAGCAGAGTGAGACTGGGGACAAATAGTGCTGAATCAGCACCTGCCCCTTAATATGGTGCAAAAATGGGGACGCTAAGGTGAAACCTGCAGGTGCAGGTTTTCCATGTTAGTGTCCCTGTTTTAGCTCAGGGCATGGAATAGAGCCCAATGTCTCCATTGTTAGACAAGGAGGGAGATTCTAGCAGCAAACTTTGAGATTCCTGTCTGCACATCTAATATGTTGTAGCTGAAGGTTTTCTGGCTGCTGTAGATCACTGTCTGTATGCATCATTGGTTGTTAGAGAGGTAAGGAGTTCTTTAACATGTTACGAAAGGAAATTCAGCCTATAGCATAGGAAGGGTTATTTTACGGTTAGAACAATAAAGCTGTGGAATTCTCTGCCTGTTGAGGTGGTTGGGTCAGAGACTGTACAGACTTTTAAAAAATGACTGGATGACTTCCTGCAGAGACAGAATATTAAGGGTTATAATATTTAATATGTGGGTAAGCTTCTTGATCCAAGGAGAAATCTGACTGCCATTCTGGGGTCAAGAAGGAATTTTCCCCCAGTTTGTTTCATACTGGCGAGCATTTCAGACTGGTTTTTTTGCCTTCTTTTGGATCAACAGCAGTAGGTGTTGTGTCAGAGGCTGAACCCGATAGACGCATGTCTTTTTTCAGCCTATGTATCTATGTAACTATGCAGTGAGGAATAGTAATACAGCTCCATCTGCGTAGCACATGATGGACTTATAGGCAGGGTGCTCAAAGTGCTCATCTGTAAAAGGACCTGTTAAGTGCCTTGCAATGTTTAAAGTAAAAAAACATAATCCAGGAAGATGAAGGCAGCTTGTCTCAAACATTAAATAGGTTCTATTGAATCTGCTCTCTTAATGTGCACCTGTCGTGACCAGGCACTCTTTGGCTGCAATATCCGATCAAGTGATGGGTATTATATTGCTCTTAACCACTTTACTGCGGACTATACGATGGGTGTGTCCTCTACTTTCCCCCTAGGATGGGAGATTGACCCTCATATCTTACCAAAACACTTTCCGTTTCTCTTGTACTATCCTTGACCCAATCTGTCCTTAACCTCTTTCCTGCTCCCCTCAAACATGCCACGGTTGTCCCGATCCTAAAAGAGCCATCTCTGGATCCTACTGCTCCCTCCAACTACCGCCCGTGTCCCTGCTCCATTTTGCCTACAGGCTCCTTGAAAACCTTCCGCAAGCCCATCTGATGGACTACCTCAACATCCACTCTATCCTTGACCCTCTGCAATTTGGCTTTCACTCACTGCACTTGATTGAAATGGCTCTTGCGAAATTGACCAATGAGCATGCAACTGCTAAATCTAATGGGTGCTACTCTTTGCTGATCCTTCTTGACCTCTCTTCCGCCTTTGATACAGTTGACCAGACCACTCGCTCCTCCTTCAAACTCTTAGTGATATAGGTCTTCAAGGTACTGTTCTTTCATGGTTCCCTTCCTACCGGTCCCAACAATTGTTTTGAGTCTCATTTTCTGGAAGTACCTCCACCCGGCAGCCTGTCTCTGTTGGGGTGCCCAAAGGTATCGTACTGGGCCCTCTTCTTTTTTCGATCTACACTGCCTCTCTAGGCAAACTGATCAGCTCCTTTGAATTCTAGTACCACCAATACGCTGACAACACTCAAATATACCTCTCCTCCCCTGCTGTCCTGGATCGAGTCACTGACTGGCTCTCTGCCATCTCAAACTGGATGTCTTCATGCTTCCTTAAACTCAATCTTGCCAAAACTGAAATTCTTGTTGTTCCTCCCTACAAAAAAAACTCATTGCCACCTATCTCTCTATGAGTAAATGGAACGCTCATTAACCCGTCACCTCAAATTCGCTGCCTTGGTGTCGCTTTTGATTCTGACCTAATGGTCTCTCCCACCTCCAGACAGTGATCAAATCATGTTATTGTCAACTCAAGAACCCGTGTCTGCCCCTTTCTGACACAAGATACTGCGAAGGTGCTGGTTCATGCACTTGTCATTTCATGACTTGTTTACTGCAAGTATTCGCTCCTTATTGGCCTCCCCAACTCCCGTATTGCCCCTTTGCAATCTGTAATGAATACAGGAGTCAGAGACTTGCCAAAGGGAGGAAAAAGACGAAATATTAAATCAAACCTTTGTTATTAATCTCTCTGATAGAATTCTGACCCCTTTGGAAGAAAAAGTCTTACTTAAAGGGTTGTCTTTCATCCCCAAACCTGGCCTGAATAAGTTTAATTGGATTAAGGACATACATCTCTTTATGTGAAAATTAGCCCTACACAATTTCCACCAGTTACAAAAAGAAAAAACAGCCAAACAACTTGGGCTGGCTGATACGGACTTTGAATGTTTCGATGCTATGTTAAGTCTCCTGGATGACAATGATTCTAACAGTTCTGGTTATACAAATTTGCAACTAAGAAGCAAGTTTACCCTGGCACTAAGCTCATTTAGTTGTATCGAGACGTTTTGTAATCTTGTATGTACCGACATCTCACTTTTGAATGAACATAATGTCTGTACAAATGTACCTTCTAATTTTACACACAATGAGTGGCTGGCTTTAAAAAAGTCTACAACAAGATACTGACCTAATTATAAAGAAGTCTGACAAAGGGGGCAACATTGTGCTAATGTCTCGTGATGCTTATAAAAAAATGGCCCTTGACATCCTTGGTGATAGAGAGACATATGTACCACTTAAAGGGGATCCTACTGATAAATTTGCCATTGAGTTATGTAACATCTTAGATGATGGGAAAGAATTGTGAATTATATCAGATAAGGAGTTTGATTTCATGAAACCAGTAGCACCACAGATTGCTACCTTCTATTGTCTTCCCAAACTACACAAACAAAGAACTCTGATACCAGGCAGACCCATCGTCTCAGGCACCAACAATTTTACCCAACATGTCAGTACATATGTTGATCGTATCCTCCAACCCCTTGTTCAAAAACTCCCCTCATACATTAAAGACTCCAAAGGGATGCTTGCATTCTTAATGATATTACAAGTACCATCTGATAGCCTCCTCTGTAGTCTAGATGTGGAGGCGCTATATAGCAGCATCCCCCATAATCTAGGAGTCCAATATGTGGAAACTTTTTTGACAGATAGAGGGGTAGAACAGTCGGTGCATACAGGGTTTGTGATTCAACTGAATAAATTCATATTGACGCACAATTACTTTGTCTTCGATGGTGCTTTTTATAAACAGTCCACCGGAATAGCCATGGGAACTCCAATGGCACCCACCTATGCAAATTTATTCTTGGGTTGGTGGGAAAAGTACATTGTGTTCGATATTAGTATGATTGGTTTCCTTCCATTTATTAAGGTATGCAAGAGGTACATCGATGAAGTTTTTCTTGTTTGGTCCGGTACACGGGAAATGTTCGACCTTTTTGTTGAGAAACTGAATGTCAACAACCTTAATCTAAAATTTACAAAGGAAGTACATGAGAAATCTATTAACTTCCTAGACTTTACTATCACTAAAGACGATGAGGGTCTTTTAAACACTACCCTGTTATGCAAGCCTACCGCAACAAATAGCTTCCTGAATTGGGAAAGTTTTCATCCGATGCCACTGAAAAGAGGCATCCCTGTTGGCCAATATCTAAGATTACGACGAATTTGTTCAAATGACTATGAATTCTATACGAAGGCCCAAGTTTTGCGTAAGATGTTTCGCGAAAAGGGTTACCCTCATCGAATCCTGAAGAGGGCCTACCATCATGCTTTATCAACTGAGAGAACATCTCTGTTGAAGGATAGGGATGTGACTCTTAATACCGAGCAACAAATGATGAGACTCCTTGGTAATTTCGATTCAGGTTGGAATGACATACAAGATATCTGTAATAGATATTGGCCCATTTTGAAACAGGATCGCCATCTCGCGAAGGTACTCACTGATAGACCCATGTTTACATCAAGAAGATGTTCAAATTTAGGAGATCAGCTAGTTAGGAGCCATTTGTCAAAACCCTCCAAACAAACTTGGTTGACTACTACTCTAAAAGGGACCTATCGTTGCGGTCGTTGTAAGGCCTGCAAGTACATCATACATAGCAGTGGAGTATGGTCCAACCCCAACAGAAAAGAGTATCGAGCAAAACTATTTTTTAATTGTAGCTCGAAAGGTGTTGTATATTTAATGACGTGTACATGCGGGAAATGCTATGTTGGCAAAACTATTCGGCCACGGCCACTACGCCAAAGGATCTTGGAACATGCTAGATCCGTTAGGTACATCCGCGACACTCCAGTGGCACGACACCTCAAAACGGAACATGGGGGAATGCATATGTTCCAAGTGATTGAACAATTAATAATTGGTCCACGCCGTGGAAATTTTGATTTAAGACTACGCCGAAGAGAGGCGTTTTGGATTTATGAATTATGTACATTGTATCCTGAAGGATTAAATGAGGGATTTACCTTCACTCCTTTCATTTCAGACCATTGAAATATTGCTGCATTATTATTTTAATTAACCTTAGCTTTGACCCCGGCACCTCTGGTTATTTTTGCGATTTAATTCTATTAGTCGATACTACCCTCTTCAGTAACGTATGACGGCTCATTAAGATTTTGACAAGCCCTATTATAATGTTTGTTTTTTTTTTCCCCCAATATGAATAACTGTTTAGTCTCTAGATACTGCGCTTTGGCCTTCGGTTAATTGCCCCCAGTATATAGTGATACACTTACAGTGCCCTTAAGATTGAGGTGGCAATTCCGTTTACTAATCCAACAATTGACGTTAACATACGAAACATCAATTGTGTGCGTTTTTTGTTGTTTTTTTCTTGTATCATATACTCCCTTCGTTTTTTGTTATTATACCAATAATGAAATGCCCTGCTCATTAGGGGGGTATATTATTTCTATTTTCCTAGGGAAGACAATTGGCGTCATATGCATGGCAGCCGCTATGGGCTTAGGTGGGGTAGTATCATGAACATGGGATGTTTAACATCCCCACTATGGGGAATCCGTTGTAGGGCCCTGTTAGTTTAATATATATCCTTTCATATTTTTTTCATTCCTCCATATAGCCTGCAAGACTGCTATTAAAACTTCCCATTAGGGTACTGGTAAATTATGAGAACGCAATATAAGCCGGTATATATAATGATTGTTTGTTTTGTTTTTTCCCCCCGCCCTTTTCTTGAAGGAAGCCGTTTTACCTGTATACTTAACAGGGCTCAAAATTTCAAGTACCAAGCTACTAGCCAGACCTTAAAAGTTACTCGCCACCAGTTGCCCCACATACCCTGCGCTAAACTTCACCCCTAAACACTCCTTAAATTATCTTATGAAATTTCACCGTTAAAGGTTTTATTCAGAATAAAGTTACAAAAATAAATAACATTAATACCCAGGCATCAGCCCCAGATAAGTAGTATCATCCATGAAGTACAGACTTCTCTCCAACAGTTTTTAGGACCAAATTATTTTGTGGTTTATGCATCCGATATATCAAGTGTAACCTAATACTCTCATTATTCATAGGCCAGGTTATCACTAGAGGTTAGACCCCAAAGTCAGGTTTCCCCTTGGATGCTTATACAGATGGATCCATTAATATTTGTGAGCGATACTTCCATCCCCGTTCTTTTTTTGCTCCTTCTGTATCACCAATTTTTCTTTATAGATTTATTTTGCATACCCTCAAAAGCCTATGCCTCCACTTCACCAATTATGGCCCCTCACGGGAGTTGTAGTAGCAGCACTGATTTTGGCGTCACTTCCGGTGCACTGGCAGCTCAGCAGCTTTTTACTTTCCCTTAGTTTACACCAGGGGTGGGGAACCTTTTTTTTCTGCCAAGGACCCCCTTTAATTAATTTCTCTCCCCACTTTAATTTCTTCCTCCCTTTAATTAATTTCTTTTGCCCAATTCATCTCTCTCCCCATTTATTTCATTTCTCTCTCCAATTCATCTCTCTCCCCATTTATTTCATTTCTCTCTCCAATTCATCTCTCTCCCCATTTATTTCATTTCTCTCTCCAATTCATCTCTCTCCCCATTTATTTCATTTCTCTCCCCATTTATTTAATTTCTCTCTCCAATTCATCTCTCTCCCCATTTAATTTCTCTCCCCATTTATTTCATTTCTCTCCCCATTTATTTCATTTCTCTCCCCATTTATTTCATTTCTCTCTCCAATTCATCTCTCTCCCCATTTATTTCATTTCTCTCCCCATTTATTTCATTTCTCTCTCCAATTCATCTCTCTCCCCATTTATTTAATTTCTCTCCCCATTTATTTCATTTCTCTCCCCATTTATTTCATTTCTCTCTCCAATTCATCTCTCTCCCCATTTATTTAATTTCTCTCCCCATTTATTTAATTTCTCTCCCCATTTATTTCATTTCTCTCTCCAATTCCTCTCTCCCCATTTATCTCTCTCCCCATTTATTTCATTTCTCTCTCCAATTCATCTCTCTCCCCATTTATTTTATTTCATTTCTCTCCCCCAATTAATTTCTCCCCAATTCATCTCTCTCTCCAATTCATCTCTCTCCCCCCAATTCATCACTCTCTCCCCCAATTCAGCTCTCTCTCTCCCCCCCAATTCAGCTCTCTCTCCCCCCCAATTCAGCTCTCTCTCTCCCCCAATTCAGCTCTCTCCCCCTAATTCAGCTCTCTCTCCCCCAAATTCAGCTCTCTCTCCCCCCAATTCAGCTCTCTCCCCCAATTCAGCTCTCCCCCCATTCAGCTCTCTCCCCCCAATTCAGCTCTCTTCTCCCCATTTCAGCTCTCTCCCCCCCAATTCAGCTCTCTCTCCCCCCAATTCCGCACTCTCTCCCCCAATTCAGCTCTCTCCCCCAATTCAGCTCTCTCCCCCCAATTCAGCTCTCTTCCCCCAATTCAGCTCTCTCCCCCAATTCAGCACTCTCTCCCCCCAATTCAGCTCTCTCCCCCAATTCAGCTCCTTCTCCCCATTCAGCTTTCTCCCCCCCATTCAGCTCTCTGTCCCCCCATTCAGCTCTCTCTCCCCCCATTCAGCTCTCTCGCCCCCAATTCAGCTCTCCCCCCATTCAGCTCTCTCTCCCCCCATTCAGCTCTCTCCCCCCAATTCAGCTCTCCCCCCATTCAGCTCTCCCCCCCAATTCAGCTCTCCCCCTCCCAATTCAGCTCTCTCTCTCCCCCCCAATTCAGCTCTCTCCATTTCACCCCCCCGCCGTTTATTTCATCCCCGCTTACCTCGCGAATAGTAGAATGAGGGGGCGGGGATTATCCACACTCTGAGGCAAGCTGGATCCTCCTTCACGCTGTGCCTGGAAGATGAGGTGAAGCAGGAAGCAGCATGAATCACCAAGTGGATAATCCCCGCCCCCTCATCCTGCAGCGTGGAGGAAGAAAATCCAGAGAGACAGTAAAGTCTGGTAAAGGGGCTGCGGGAGAGAGAATTTGCAACCCCCCCCCCAATTGTTTTCCTTACAGAGACATTCTGTAGCTGGCAGAGAAAATAAGAGGCTGCTGAGCGGCCGGTCAGCGTGCCGGAAATGACTCAGGCAAAGTCTGGCTGGCCCTGAGCACGTTGACGGCAGGAAAAAAAAAAACGCTGCCACTGGAATACACAGCGCAGGCAGCACGATGTAATTTATCGTGCTGCCTCCGGGGGCATCTCCATCGCCAGCAGTTAATTTCCTCTCGCAAAATGCGAGCAGGCGAGAGGAAATTTTGAGGGCTGTACTTAATATCTATGCAAAATAGCGAGGTTGTTGGCATCTTTACATTACAAAATAAATGAACGCACACAAACAATGTTACGTCCTGCGCATTGGGGGGCATACCAGCTTTATTATTATTATAGGGAAGCCAATTGGTGCTTTATGTATAGCAGCAACTATGGGCTTCAGGTGGGACAGCATGATGTAAAGAGGATGTCTGTTTTGAGACATCTTTACTATGGGGAACCCTTGCAGGGCTCTTTCAGCCTAACAACTTTCTCTTTATTCCACCTTTTAGCCTGTAAGATCGCCAATCACTACTTTCCATTAGGGCACTGCAATCTATGTGAACGCAATACAAGCGTGTATATATGGCAATTGCTCCCTTTTTGGTGGTAGTTTTTGTATCTGCACACGCCACTTCTATGCACAATAATGCACAATAACGAGCCTGTTGATTGTACATTGCTACATTATATGTCAGCTCCCATTTCTTTTTCACTAAGACTTAATTAATTTTCACATGTTGTAAGAGGTGGAATTAATGAAGGGAGGCGGATCCACTGACGTCAGACGCCAAGTGAATGGTAATATTTAATTGACCTTTGACACAACAATCTGGTTGCAACTATTTAACCCTTTCGCTGCTGAGGCATTTCCCGCCTCTGTGCTGAGCTCATTTTTACCGATTTTGCTCATCATGTTTAAACGTGTTTTGAAGGCTTATTTTAGTATATGACCCAGACATATTATATATCGTTCTTTCCGTCAGACTCGGCAGATTCATAATATGTCATTATTATATGTATACGTCATGACCTGTCTATATATTATAACAAAAAATGCAATAAAATATGAATTTTCAATAATTTACAATGTGTAAAGTGGTTTTTTTTCACATTTTAACATGCAAGCAATTGCGGTTATATTTTGTATGGGGTGCGCTTGTTAAAAAAATTAGAGATGGGGTCTCGTTACATTTTTTTTTGGGGAAAATTACGCGATTTTTAACAAACGCACCGCATACAAAAATCATTAGTGCAGCATCATTGTTCACATTATAATTGAAATGGGAACAATATTGCTGCATTAACGAACCAAAAAAAAGAAAAAAAAACTTGTTTATTTTTTTTTAAATATTTTTTTATTTTTATTTTTAATTTTTTAAAAAAAACTTTTTTCATAGTCAAGTTTGGTATTGTTGGAACGGCCATGTTCTGGCCGATCCAACAATATCAAACATTAACCCCTAACTGCCACGGATCGGGAGATAGGTGGTTCATTGGAACCCCCTATCTCCACCATTGGTGGCAGTTAGGGGTTAACTCCAGAACTGGCGTCATCGTGCTATGCACGATGACTCCAGTCCTCAGGGGCATTCCCGGAAGCTTGGCCGACATCCAAGATGTCGGCCAGCTCCGGGAAAGGATCACGAACCGGCGCTTTTCGGCGCCGATTCGTGATCCAGCCCCCATGGGGTTAATTCCAGGTACCGTTAGGAAGGGCAGGCTGTGCCCTTCCAAACGGTGCCTGGATTAACCCCCGCAACGCCGGCGATCGGGAGGGAGAGAGGTCCGAAGGACCTCCCCCCCTCCCTTTCAGGCGCCTCCTCCGCACATGCGGGGGGGGCGCCTGAATTAGGTGTCATCGCGCCGCCGCGATGACACCTAATTAGGCCGGCGGCGGTTCCGGGTGCTGGACTGACATCGAGGATGTCAGCCCGCACCGGGGGGCCCAGCGATCGGCCGGAACCCGGCCGAACGCTGGCCCCAAAGGGAGGACGCGCTCAGCGCGTCCACTGCAAGGAACGTTACCTGCGGGTGGACACGCTGAACGCGTCCTCCGCAGCGAAGGGGTTAAGGAGGAGAAGCCAGCGGGGTCTCATCTCTTGAAAAAGCCGCAGTTGTTTAGGCGGCGAAACATGTCGAGAAGTAAGGTGTTTTAACAGTTGTATGTTCCCATTACCAACCGTGTATCACTGTTATTCGCCCCTATCAATGAGGGCGCAGTGGTCATCACTCCAATTATGATTAATGTGACATTGGCATGGTCTATTTGAACATAAGATTTTTGCAACACTTCATAATGGGCTGGCTCATTATTGCTGCACTTGCAATTGTAGTATAGGAGAATATATTTATAGCTGGACGGCTGCTTGGGTTTTGGTTACCCACTCTTTAATTTTGTGATTTTGCCCCTAGCAATGAGGGCGTAGCTGTCATTGTGCCATTGTGGCAATCTGTGGGAATCTGTGGGAACCCGCGCCGTTCAATTGTCTCCAATTATTGCTGTGTACAACATTAGAGTATAATCATCACGTTGTGCCCTTTAGAATATTGCATCACATGCTCCATATCACATTCAGGGTAATCTAATTGCTATTTGCCAATTTTCTTAATATTGGTATTATACCACGTATGACAAGCAATTGGTTACCTATCCACGGTTTGGTCAATCATCATCCTCTGGGTGATATATTTTTTAAGTATATGTTTTTATACGGTCAGTTGTTTTTTGTTTATGTACACTAAATAAAGTATGATTAGGTAGCTGGTGTCTACCATTGCTATATATTTTTTCTTCAATGAATGCAGGTGCCAGGCTTATTTTTCTCACCAGACGCACCTTGCTTACCTCCCCCCTCTGCTGGTCCCTCCATTCACTTCCTGTACGTTTCAGGATACTGTTTAAAATACTGAGCATACGATCATATCACCCATTAACTCAACCCCTCGCTACATGTCTTCGTTACTCCGCAAATATGTTCCTTCTAGACAACACTGATCAGCAGGCGACCTCTGCCTGTCCTCTGTCTACACCAGCACTGTCAACTCACACCTCCAAAACTTTGCAAGGGGCGCTCCGGTCCAGTGGAATGACTTACCTTGCCCTATCAAACTCTCCTCTAATCTTCAGTACTTCAAGAAATCCCTCAAAACTCATCTCTTCAGATTAGTGTACCACATCACTGATGCAACTCATCCCTCTACTCACCTACTCTCACTTGATCGAAGCTACTTCTATGGCCCCACCATTCCCAAAACACCGGTACTAATGACCTGTTGTCTAGTAAAACTCCCTTGGTCTTCCTCAACCCTAATCTCTTTAGACCAGTGTTTCCCAAACCTGTCCTTGGGACCCTCAACCAGGCCAGATTTTGCAGATCACCTTGTTGAAATGCAGACTGAATCCTGCAATCACTGAGCAGCAACTCATATCACCTGTACTGTGCTTCAGATATTTGTCAAACCTGGCGTGCTAGCGGGTCCTGATGACAGGATGGAGAAACACTGCTCTAGACTGTAAGCTCCTATGAGCAGGGCCCTCTACACCTCTTGTTTCCATCATATGTCCATTTATCTGTATCTTGCTCCCTTGCTGGTTATTGTAAAGCGCTGCAGAAACTTTTGGCGCTATATAAATGATGATAATAATAATGTTAGCACACCAAGAGCCAACTGTGTGCAAAAGGTAAGTAGGGGCTGTCCTGTAGGATAGCTCTCTGCTCAGATATGTCACTGCCCCCGGAAGCGACAGGGACACTTTAACCCTTCCACTCCAAAACCAATTTAACTTGATTTTGCATTGAAAAGCAATTATGAGTATAACAAAACCCTGTTTGCGTGTCTTTTAAAGCAGGATTAGTGTGCCCCCTGTGGAGAAATTTAATTCTTTTTTTTTCTCTTTTTCAGTCACCCAGTATTGCTGTAAAACATGGGTGTCAAACACATTGTTACGGAGGGCCAAATTGTCTGACAAAGTAGGAATGGAAGGCTGAATGTATAAAATCTATATATGCACACATGACACATCATACACACATGCAGAAACAATCAAATAGCCATAAATGTCAAAGGGCCCTGTCATAAGCATACACACACGCAAAAGGGATTATTCAATTAACCTGGAGTAATCAAATAATAATTTTTAGTTGGCTACATTGTTTTTAAATATGTTATGTTTAATTAAAGTAATTTAAAACTGTATAAGTCTCAGTTCTGTGTGTATGTATACAGTATGTGTCCCATACACACCACATATTAATGTGAGTTTATTGCTGTAGAAATCTGTGACACGCTCATACACAGTGCACATTGCTGTGGGTTTTATTACTGTGGAGCTCTGTGATACGCTCAAACATACTACAAATTACTGTGAATTTTATTGCAGCGATTTCTTTGATACACTCAACACAATGCATATTACTGTGGAGCTCTGTGATACACTGATACACACCACACACATTACTGTGAGTAATGCTGTGGAACTCTGCGATCAGAACATAAACAGTGCACATTACTGTGAGTTTTATTGTTGTGTTCTTCCCTTCTGTTATACTTTACAGCAGCAGTATAATTTCTACAGTATTAAAGAAATAATAAAGTGAATGTTTAAATAAGGCTGCAGGGGGTTATTGTGTTCTCTATGTTACCAGAGATAAGAGATGGCAGCTGAACACGATATTACAGGGAGCTTCAAAGACTTCTAAGCTACCCCCTAGTTTTGTCCTTTGACTACAGGTGAAACTCGAAAAATTAGAATATCGCGGAAAAGTTCATTTATTTCAGTAGTGCAACTTAAAAGGTGAAACTAATATATGAGATAGTTCAAGTCGTGATTTGTCATAATTGTGATGATTATGGCTTACAGCTCATGAAAACCCAAATCCACAATGTCAGAAAATTAGAATATTACATGCAATCAATAAAACAAGGATTGTACATAGAACAATATCGGACCTCTGAAAAGTATAAGCATGCATATGTACTCAGTACTTGGTTTGGGCCCCTTTTGCAGCAATTACTGCCTCAATGCGGCGTGGCATGGAAACTATCAGCCTGTGGCACTGCTGAGGGGTTATGGAAGACCAGGATGCTTCAATAGCGGCCTTCAGCTCTTCTGCATTGTTCGGTCTCATGTCTATCATCTTCTCTTGGCAATGCCCCATAGATTCTCTATGGGGTTCAGGTCAGGCGAGTTTGCTGGCCAGTCAAGCACAGTAATCCCACAGTCATTGAACCAGGTTTTGGTGCTTTTAACAGTGTGGGCAGGTGCCAAGTCCTGCTGGAAAATGAAGTCAGCATCCCCATAAAGCATGAAGTGCTCCAAAATCTCCTGTTAGACGGCTGCGTTGACCCTGGACTTAATGAAGTACAGTGGACCAAAACCAGCAGATGACATGGCTCTCCAAATCAACACAGACAGTGGAAACTTCACACTGGACTTCAAGCATATTGCGGTGTGTGTCTCTCCATTCTTCCTCCATACTCTGGGTCCTTGGTTTCCAAATGAGATGCAAAAGTTGCTCTCATCAGAAAAGAGGACTTTGGACCACTGAGCAACAGGTCAGGTCTGTTTTTCTTTAGCCCAGGTAAGACACTTCTGACGTTGTTTGTTGTTCAGGAGCGGCTTGAAAAGAGGAATACGACATTTGAAGCCCATGTCCAGGATCCGTCTGTGGTGGCTCTTGATGCACTGACTCCAGCCTCAGTCCACTCCTTGTGAAAGTCCCCAACACTTTTGAATGGCCTTTTCCTTACAATCCTCTCCAGGCTGCAGTCATCCCTGCTGCTTGTGCACCTTTTTCTTCCAACTTTTCCCTTCCACATAACTTTCTATTAATGTGCTTTGATACAGCACATTGGGAACATCCAACTTCTTTTGCAATTACCTTTTGAAGCTTTCCCTCCTTATGGAGGGTGTCAATGATGGTTATCTGCACAACTGTCAGGTCAGCAGTCTTTCCCATGATTGTGATTCCTACTGAACAAGACTGAGAGACCATTTAAAGGCTCAGGAACCCTTTGCAGGTGTTATGGCTTAATTAGCTGATTAGAGTGGGACACTTTGAGCCTAGAATATTGCACATTTTCACAATATTCTAATTTTCGGAGATTGTGGACTTGGGGTTTTCTTGAGCCGTAAACCATAATCATCACAATTATGACAAATCACGGCTTGAACTATCTTGATTTGCATGTATTGAGACTATCTCATATATTAGTGTAGCACTCACTCCCGGAGGAGCCGCTGAAAATGAACCACGGGTCAGTCTCCCCGCACTAGGGAATAAATACACTCCAGCACCGTTGTGGATTTTATAAATTATATAGTTTACTAAAGTAAAAGGCATATAATGAGACACGGTGTTCGTAGATATATTTACAGTATTTCGTATCGCGGTAAACGCGCAGCGGAAAAAGAAATACGAGGTTTCGTATTTCGGAAAAATGCGCAGCCGAACAGAAAAAAATACAATGCTTCGTAATTTCGAGAAACGCGTAGCAGAAAGAGAATACAATATTTCGTAATTCGAGAAACGCGCAGCGGAAAAACAAAATAATATTCGAATCTTTACCCCTTTTTGGGATATTAGGGAGTGAGTCCCGCACAGGTTAAGTCCCGGACTGTAAGTGTGTGTGTGTGTTATGGTACCCGGGTACTATTCAACTGGCCAGTGAATCTCTTAAACGATGTCTTCGACTAGTCAAGTTGGGGCCCTGTGGGTTTTAGAAATAAACAGCAGCGTGCTTTCTTGACTTTATAAAACCGGCCTTGGAGGCCTCTCACCCATCCGCTCGATCACCAAGGTTCCTCTGATCCAGGACATCCCTCCGCTCGGTGCCTTGCTGGGATACTGGCTACTGGATCCGTTGTCTGGCTCTCTTTGCTCCGACAGGTCCTGGTACAGCTACCGCCTGCTCTCCCATCCAATGGACCTGCGGTACTCCTAACTCGAGGGTCCTCCGCTTCCTTGACAGCAGCTTGGGTAATGCCTGTGGATACTGGGTCTCCTTCTTGGAAGGCTGGATAACCCCACTTGGAATCCCGATAGGCCGCACTTGCGCTCCGTCCTAGTCACAGTTCCGCTCTGCAGCACTGTGTCCTCTCTCTTTCACTCCCTGGCGCGCTCTGCCAGCTATCTCCACGAGGCTCAGGATGTACCTCGGCGTGTCTCACCCACTTCCTGTGTCCGTTCCCAGAGCATGCCGGGAAATGTAGTCCCAATGTTCAATGTCTCTTATCGCGCTTGTCTCCCTCCGGTGGCCAAAAATAGGTACTGCCACAGCAAGGTTTTAAACACAGTGCTACATTAGTTTCGCCTTTTAAGTTGCATTACTGAAATAAATGAACTTTTGCACGATATTCAAATTTTTCGAGTTTCACCTGTACATGTTACACAACACAATGATGTGAGTTGGTTTTCTGCACTTTCTCACCAATTCACTCCATTCTATACTCAATGCCACACAGTAAGGAACAAGTGTTATAAAGATACTGGGGGGGGGTTACAACACAAAATATCAGAAAATGGATTCACCCATTGACACATATAGCGTAAAATATTTTCGTAACTAAATAAACATGAGAAAAACAAAGCGCATGTAAGATATCAGCAACATAAAATAAACAAAATAAATCATTTCATTTTTTGGTGGTATTCAGAAAGAAATAAGTGTGATGAGATCAAACTTGGGAGAGATAGACTGCAAAAATGGTTTGTATACATGGGTAGGAAACAGACATACAGTTTCTGACAGATTGCATTGATTTAATCAAGAGTAGGGATGAGCCGAACACCCACATGTTCGGTTCGCATTCGAACTCGAACAATTTCAAAAGTTCGAGTTCGGACGCAAGCACAATCCGAACTCAGTGCAAGTCAATGGGACTCGAACGTTCGATTTTTAGAGTGCCCTGCAAGAGGGCATATATGCAAGATATTTGCCATAAAAGGTGTATGGGGGTCCGGGTAGTGCCCTGGGGGACAGGAAACAAGGAAATAAGTTTTAAAAAAGACGTTTTTAAAGGAACAGTGATTTTTCCATGAAATAAAGGTTAAGAATAAAATTGAAAAATTCCTTCAAATATCGTGCCTAGGAAGTCCCCATAACCTGCCCGTGAAGTGGCGGATTTGTCGGATGTATAGAAACATTTAAAAAGAAAAAAATGACATTTCAAATGACAGGAAATGTTTTTCCTTTAATCTATTCATAAACAACTGCTTGGGGTGGCAGCCTGTATGAAAAGAGGAGACGTTTTAGGACACGCAGAACAAGTTTAGTGATTTTTTGGCTAAATTATGTTGAAACTTATACAGGCTTTGGATGAAAGTAACAACAGGTGCATTAAAATTGGACCTTTGGTGCCAGCTAGTGCCTTCACACCGTAACCCCTCTGAGGTATTGTGGAAGAGTGCAGGGGTGGACTCTGCATTCAAATATTAAAGTGATTGTAATATGGTACACGCGTCAGTGCACCCAAATATTGGGCCTTTGGTGCCAGCTAGTGCCTACACACCGTAACCCCTCTGAGGTATTGTGGAAGAGTGCAGTGGTGGAGGTTTTGGGAATGCAGAAGAGATCTATTCAGTTACATCAGCATCAGGGGAGTGATAGCTGATGATCCAGGACTGATTCATTTTTAGAAATGTCAGCCGGTCTACAGAGTCGGTGGACAGACGCACTCTTTTGTCTGTGACAAAACCTCCAGCGGCACTAAATGTTCTTTCAGAAAGCATGCTGGATGAAGGGCAACCTAGTAGCTCCATAGCATATTGGCTAAGTTCTGGCCAGTGATCCAATCTCAACACCCAGTAAGCCAGTGGATCATCTGCTGTAAAGGTATCCAGGTCTGCCCTTGCCCCTAGATAGTCCTGCACCATATGGTGAAGACGCTGGCAATGGGTGCCTACATTTGAGGTCCCTGGGCGTCGTGGACTAAAAAAATTGGAAAAAGCATCAGTCAAGCGGCCCCCTTCACCGCTCTTCCTCTGATAAACAGCAGCCTCAGAAGCACCTGTGTTATCAGTTGGTAACCTACCAGTGTCTGGAAAGGTGTTACACAAGTGTTGCTATAGAGTGTCGTCAAGTTGTTTCATCCTGTGCTCCCTCTGTGAGGGCAGGATGAGCTCTGCAACCTTACCCTTGTATTGTGGATCAAGAAGGGTTGCCAACCAGTAATGATCCCTCTCCTTGATAGCACGAATCCTGGGGTCCTTTAGCAGGCTTTGCAGGATAAGGGAGCCCATGCAGCATAGGTTGGAGGTGGCATTAGCTTCAGAGTGTTCCTGGTCGCTGAGGATGACCGTATCGTGCACTACCTCCTCCCAGCCACGTACTAGTCCTTGGGTTTCTGGGGACACAAAACCCTCCCTTGAAGAATCCCCACCTTTAATGCCCCCACAACTTAAATATTCCTCCTCATCCTCCTCCTGTCTGATCTGAGGACCCGCAGGAATGCTGTCTGTGTAAAGACTGGGGCCTTGAGAGCTAGGGAAGTCCTCCTCTTCCTCCCACTGCTCTGCCTCTAGTGCCACGTCTATAATTCCCCGCAGAGTGCCCTCCAGCAGGAACACTATAGGAATTGTGTCACTGATGCATGCACTGTCCCTGCTCACCATCCTCGTTGCCTCCTCAAATGGTGACAGTAAAGTGCATGCATCCTTGATCATCAGCCACTGCAGGGGGAAAAAAAAACAAGTTGACCTGAACCTGTCCTTGTGCCATAATCACACAGGTACTCATTGATGGCCCTCTGCTGCTTGTGCAGACGCTGTAGCATTGCCAATGTTGAGTTCCACCTGGTGGCCATGTCACAGATCAGGCGGTTTGTGGGAAGGTCTCTCTTTGAATTTCTGCAAGGCGAACACTTGCTGGGAATGACCGTCTGAAGTGGCTGCAGACTTTTCTGGTCTGGCTAAGAAGCTCTGCCAGCCCTGGGTACCTGGTTAGGAAACGCTGTACCACCAGATTTAGGACATGTTCTAGGCATGGTACTTGCGTCAACTTACCCAGGCATAGGGCGGAGAGAAGGTTGCTGCCATTATCACAGACAACCATTCCCAGCTCAAACCGGCGTGGTGTTAACCATCTCTGCACCTGCCCCTGCAGAGCTGACAGAATTTCTAGCCAGGTGTGGCTCCTATCCCCTAAACAAACCAGCTCAAGCACATTATGGCATCTTTTTGCTTGAGCCATTGCATAGCCCCTGCCATGCGTCGGTTTAACTGCCACTTCGCCAGAGACATTGAAGGAGGAGGAGGAAGAGGAAGAGGTGGTGGAGCAGACAGACCTCATATAAGCAGCTTTCTGGAGGCGTGGTGGATGAGCAAGCTCCAGCACAGAGCCACATCCTGGATCCCTCCCAGCTGCAAGCAGAGTTACCCAGTGTGCCGTGAAGGAAATGTAACGGCCCTGTCCATGCTTGCTGGACAACGTGTCTAAAGTCACATGCACCTTGCTGCTGACTGCCTTTCCCAATGACTCCATAACACTGTCTTCCATGTGCTGGTATAGTGCTGGAATGGCCTTCCGTGAAAAGGAATGGCGTTTTGGAACCTGCCACTGTGATACAGCACATTCGGCAAATTCACGGAAGGAAGCAGAGTCCACCAGCTGGAAAGGCAGCAGCTGTAATGCGAGTCATTTTGCCATGCTGGCATTTAGACGTTGTGCATGTGGATGGTTGGGACAATATTTTTTCTTCCGCTGCAGCAGCTGGGGCAACGAAATCTGACTGCATAAATCTGCAGCTGATGGGATGCTGGCATATTCAGAGGAAGGACGTGGTACACCCATTACTGTAGCATCATCCCTGTCAGAGGAGGTTGTAGGCAATGACATGGCAGGACATATAGTGGGGGTAGAGACAGATGAGGAGGAGGATCTATGCAAAGTGTTGTGCCAAAGGAATGTGTGGCAGGTGGTCATATGTCACCTCAAGCACGTGGTACCCAAGTGTCTGATGTCTTTCCCATGCTTGATCCTCTTCCGACATAGCTTACAAATAGCAACGCTGCAGTCTGCTGCACATGTCGTGAAGAACTCCCAGACAGCAGAGATCCTAGACATGTGCTGCAAGACAACAGCCCTCTGCACCTGAGCAGCTCTGACATCTGATGTCTTAGACTGGCTACGGTTGCTCATAGAGGACGTTCTGCCTCGTTTTTATCGTGCCTCCTCCTCCTCCTCCTCCCTTGACTCCTCTGTTCTATCAGGCACCCAGGTGGAGTCAGTGACCTCATCATCATTGTCATCACCCCCTATCTCTTCATCACTGGAGCCAACCTCGCAATATGCTGCAGCTGCTGGGGGAACATGAGTGCCAGTTATTTGTGTGTCACTGGCACCCCCTCCCTCTAGGCTGATTATACTCCCTTCCTCAACTCAGAATTTGAATCAGAGCACTGGAGTTGCTGCGCATCCTCAAGCAGCACGTCACTGTCACTGTAGTCAAACAACTCAGCTGACTCCTCGGTCTATGATAGTGAGGCTATGGCAGGAGTAGCTGTGGACATGGAGGCTGAATTAGATGTTTTGGCAGCTGAGGTGGACTGTAAACCACTACAAGCCTGGCTGGCAGAGGATGAGGAGGATGAGGACGGCCTGGTTAGCCAATCCTGCAAATCCTCTGTATGTTGCTGCTGCTTAAGTCGGCCAGCACCAGTTAGAAACAAGGACAAGCATTCCTCTGCAGAGGATGCACCTCGTCCACGACGACCAGGGGCACAGCCTTCCAACACAGAGGCTGCTTGCCCTCTTACTTGTGTCTGGGAGCGTCTGCCTGTCCTTTTTGGTCTTTCTGACATGGTGAGTGATATATAGATTAAAGATATAGAGATTTTGCAGAACAATGCTATACGTTAGTGATACAGCCTGGCTGATAGCTGGCAAAACCCAGATTCTACTCTGAATAGATAAACAGATGAACTCTGATTAAACGGTGTTATTGTATGGTATCTAGAATTAGATTAAAGATATACAGATTTTGCAGAACAATGCTAAACGTCAGTGATACAGCCTGGCTGATAGCTGGCAAAACCCAGATTCTACTCTGAATAGATAAACAGATGAACTCTGATTAAACTGTGTTATTTTATGGTATCTAGAATTAGATTAAAGATATACAGATTTTCCAGGACAATGCTATACGTCAGTGATACAGCCTGATTGCCTGGCAGCAGCTGGCAGTGCCAACACACAGATTACAATTCCCATATATCTGCTAGAAGTATGTGGGACCCCTGATAGCTGTCAGTGAGAAGACACAGATTACAATTCCCAGATAATTATCTGCTAGAATAAAGTGAGACCCCAATAGCTGGCAGTGAGAAGACACAGATTACAATTCCTAGATAATTATCTGATAGAAGAAAGTGAGACCCCAATAGCTGGCAGTGAGAGACACAGATAACAAGTCACAGAAATCTGCTAGACATGTGTGAGACACACTAAAAGAACAATCTCCTCTCACTCCTACAAAAGAAACACATGCTGAGGCTGCAGGAAAGCCTTGTATAGTGTGCTGCGGGACTTAGCTCTGTGAGCCCATGATTGGGCAAAATTTGGTCAGGACTATGAGCCCTGATTGGCATAGTCTTGCACCTGTCTTGCACCTGACCTGTGGTCAGGACTATGAGCCCTGATTGGCATAGTCTTGCACCTGTCTTGCACCTGACCTGTGGTCAGGTGCAAGGCTGTAGCCAATTACGAGCTTCAGGCCAGTGGAAAAGTGCAT
Organism: Leptobrachium leishanense; assembly: GCA_009667805.1. Classification (NCBI taxonomy): domain Eukaryota; kingdom Metazoa; phylum Chordata; class Amphibia; order Anura; family Megophryidae; genus Leptobrachium; species Leptobrachium leishanense. Next base: position 367,319,348 of record CM019064.1, on the reverse strand, counting down.
TGTGGTCCATTGTGGTGCATTGTGGACGAACACGCCGCGAACACGTGGAAATGTTTGATGTTCGACGAACGGCCGAACGGGCAAAGTTCGACTAGAACTCATGTTCGGATCGAACCGCCAGCCCATCCCTAATCAAGAGTAACACTCTACACTCAAGATTTCTGTTCCTACATTTATTGCAACTTTTTTTCATAGTAATTTATTTACCGTGGCCAAAAAGATAATCTATTGATAATAGAGTTCCTTTTTGCCCATAAATAATTGGACAGAGGATGTAGACAGTATTTCTTTTTAACTTTTTATTTATTTGTTTGGTGTGAGTTTACTTACTTTATGTTCCTCAGCACAAGCAGCTCCTCCTCTTTGCTCAGAGTCTTCCGAACCCAGAAGCACCTGAAGCTTTTCTGCACAATTTGGACTCTTAGTCTACTCTACTTTACATACACATGAATTTAAGCAAGCATGGGATAGGCATAAGGCTATCCTAAACAAAAGATAAATCCAGGTAAAGTATCCATGTAATTGGGCAGACTAGATGGGCCGAAAGGTTCTTATCTGCCGACATTTTTCTATGTTTCTATGTTTCTATGTTTTCGTTCTGTAGCATGCTCGTGCAGCACCGGTCCATCAGATCCCTCTCTGAGAGTGCTTACTATTGCAGGCACTCTCAGTGAGGGTGACATCAGCACTATTGACCGATCTAGTGACCAGTAGCGATAAAATTCAAAATCCCGGCTGCTGGTGACACTGGTTGGGGTGGAGGAATCTCCTCCACTTTACCCAGAGATATAACTCCAGATTGAAGTAGCAGGTAGGGATGAGCTGTTCGGGTTAGGACGGTTCGGAGTTCGGCCCGAACTTTGGCAGTTCGAAAGTTCGCGAACTTCGAACTTTTTGGGTGTGTTCGGTTCGAGTTTTTAACCCTTTCGCTGCTGAGGCTTTTCCCGCCCCTGTGCTGAGGTCATTTTTTACCTGTTTTGCGCATCATGTTTAAACGTGTTTTGAAGGCTTATTTTAGTATATGACACCGACATATTATATATCGTTCTTCCGTCAGACTCGGTAGATTCATAATATGTCATTATTATATGTATACGTTATGTCATGTCTGTATATTATAACAAAAAATGCAATAAAATATGTATTTTCAATAATTTACACGTGTAAAGTGTTTTTTTCCACATTTTAACATGCGAGCAATTGCGGTTATATTTTGTATGGGGTGCGCTTGTTAAAAAATTAGAGATGGGGTCTCGTTACATTTTTTTTTGGGGAAAATTACACTATTTTTAACAAACGCACCGCATACAAAAATCGTTAGTGCAGCATCATTGTTCACATTATAATTGAAATGGGAACAATATTGCTGCATTAACAAACCCAAAAAAAAGAAAAAAAGTGTTTATTTTTTTTTTTTTAATTTTTTTTTTTTTTTTTTTTTTTTTTATTTTTCTTTTTTTTTTTTTTACAACATTTTTAACTTTCATGTTTGGTATCGTTGGAACGGCCATGCTCTGGCCGATCCAACGATATCAAAATTTAACCCCTAGCTGCCACGGATCGGGAGATAGGGAGTTCATTGGAACTCCCTATCTCCACAGTTGGTGGCAGTTAGGGGTTAACTGTAGGACTGGCGTCATCGTGCTACGCACGATGACGCCAGTCCTCTGGGGAGTTCCCGGAGGCTTGGCCGACATCCAAGATGTCGGCCAGCTCCCGGGAAGGATCGCGAATCGGCGCTTTTCAGCGCCGATTTGCGATCCAGCTCCCCAGGGGTTAATGCCAGGCATCATTTGGAAGGGCAGGCTGTGCCCTTCCAAATGATGCCTGGGTTAACCCCTGTGCGCCGCCGATCGGGAGGGAGAGAGGTCCGAAGGACCTCCCCCCTCCCTTTCAGGCGCCTCCTCCGCACATGCGGGGGGGCGCCTGAATTAGGTGTCATCGCGCCCCCGCGATGACACCTAATAATGGCGGCTGCTGGTCCGGATGCCGGGCTGACATCCAGGATGTCAGCCCGCACCGGAGGGGCCAGCGATCGGCCGGAACCCGGCCGAACGCTGACCCCAATGTGAGGACGCGCTCAGCGCGTCCTCAGCACACCAGCGGTAATGCTGAGGACGCGCTGAGCGCGTCCTTAGCATTGAAGTGGTTAAAAAAAAAGAAATTTTGAAAAAAGTATAGAAAATGCTTAAAAAAATACTAAAAAATCTAGAAATAAAGAGACTCTTTACTGCAGAATATTATAAACAACGGTTTATTAGATATTGAATTAAAAAGTAATGTATACGTGGAAAGATTCTCAACTCTAAATGACGTCTGTTCACAAACGGGCATAACACCAGGTGTTTTTAGTCTGGTAATCAATTTGATACATTGCACACTATACTGAGGTACTGAGGGGGTGGGGTGGTGTCTGCTTTTGATTGAGATTTGAGAATTAATTTCCCTCCTAAAACTTCCTAATATGCTGCATTTAACTGGTGTTTGAAAAAAATTCAAAATAACATCTAAAGCAATGTTATTTTTCACCTCGGGATTAAACATTCAAAGGGTTATTCAGAGAGCGGTGAAAAGCAGGAGAATAACTGGAGAAGTGAAAATTCTAGGTCAAGATAGCCAAACCAGAAAAATTCTCCCATTTAACTCACTTTCCAAATTGGCTATTTGGTCTAGATTGTGCTCTTCTCCTGCCAGTTCTCCTGGCTTTCACCTCTCTCTCAGGGTTGTTCAGAGAAAGGTGAAAACCAGGAGAATGGCAGGAAAAGAGAGCAATCTGGACCAAATAGCCGATTTGGAAAGTGAAATAAGGCTAGGGTCAGACTAACGCATTTTTCGCAGCGACCGTCAAAAAGTGCGTCCGAACGCATTGCCATATTTTTTCACGGAATGCGCGAAAACGGTCATACGATGTGCATTTTTGTGCGTGATTTTTTACGGATCCAAACCAGGAAACTTTGGGTGTCTAGACGTTATGTTGGCCGGACATGAGCAGGGTCTGACGTCTCCAAATCACGCACACACGTTGCTAGTGGACGCAGCTCACTCTGTACGTCCGTACTAGCGGTTCTGCGTTCTCGAAAAAATGTGTTCATTTTCCACTTGCGTTGCGCAGCCGGACTTTCGTGCGACCGTACTTCGTATATTGGCCGCCATTGCCCGTCATTTGCTGCTAGTGCGGCCGTAATAAAGTGCGCCTAAACTCACGTTAAAAATTCGCTAGTCTGACCCTAGCCTAAATGGGAGAATTTTTCTGGTTTGGCTATTTTGACCTAGAATTTTCCATTCTCCAGTCATTCTCCTGCTCTTCGCCGCTCTTTGAATAACCCTGACAGGGTTATTCAGAGAAAGGTGAAACTCAGGAGAATGACTGAAGAGAAAATTCTAGGTCAAAATAGCCAAACCAGAAAAATTCTCCCATTTATCTCACTTTCCAAATCGGCTATTTGATCTAGATTGTTCTCTTCTCTTGCCAGTTCTCCTGGCTTTCACCTCTCTCTCAGGGTTGTTCAGAGAAAGGTGAAAACCAGGAGAATGGCAGGAAAAGAAAACAATCTGGACCAAATAGCCGATTTGTAAAGTGAGATAAGGCTAGGGTCAGACTAACGCATTTTTCGCAGCGACCGTCAAAAAGTGCGTCCAAACGCATTGCCGTATTTTTTCACGGAACGCGCGAAAACGGTCATACGATGTGCATTTTTGTGCGTGATTTTTTACGGATACAAACCAGGAAACTTTGGGTGTCTGGACCTTATGTTGGCCGGACATGAGCAGGGTCTGACGTCTCCAAATCACCCACACACGTTGCTAGTGGAGGCAGCGCACTCTGTACGTCCGTACTAGCGGTTCTGCGTTCTCGAAAAAATGCGTTAATTTTCCACTTGCGTTGCGCAGCCGGACTTTCGTGCGACCGTACTTCGTATATTGGCCGTCATTGCCCGTCATTTCCTGCTAGTGCGGCCGTGATTAAGTGCGCCTAAACGCACGTTAAAAATTCGCTAGTCTGACCCTAGCCTAAACGGGAGAATTTTTCTGGTTTGGCTATTTTGACCTAGAATTTTCAATTCTCCAGTCATTCTCCTGCTCTTCACCGCTCTCTGAATAACCCTGACAGGGTTATTCAGAGAAAGGTGAAACTCAGGAGAATGACTGAAGAGAAAATTCTATGTCAAAATAGCCAAACCAGAAAATTCTCCCATTTATCTCACTTTCCAAATCGGCTATTTGGTCTATAATTTTCCATTCTCCAGTCATTCTCCTGCTTTTCACCGTCAAAAAAATCAGTAAACTTTTTCTGCATGTCCGAAAATGTCTCCTCTTTTCATACAGACTGCCGCCCCAAGCAGTTGTTTATGGATAGATTAAAGGAAAAGCATTTACCGTCATTTGAAATGTCATTTTTTGGTTTTTACATATTTCTATACATCCTAGAAATCCACCACTTCAGGGGCAGGTTATGGGGACCTCCTAGGCACGATATTTGAAGGAATTTTTCATTTTTATTTTTAACCCTTATTTCATGGAAAACTCACTGTCCCTTTAAAAACGTTTTTTTTTTTTTACTTTTTGTCCTTGTTTCCTGTCCCCAGGGCACTACCCGGACCCCCATACACCTTTTATGGCAAATATCTAGCATATATGCCCTCTTGGAGGGCACTCTAAAAACCGAATTTTCAGCCCCATTGACTTGTATTGAGTTCGAGTTCGGGTTCGAGTTCGGATACGAACTTTTGGGAAGTTAGGGTTCGGCTCCGAACCGAACTCAGGGAGTGTTCGGCTCATCCCTAGTAGGGATGAGCCGAACACTCCCCGAGTTCGGTTCGAGCCCGAACCCGAACTTCCCATTTGTTCGGTCCGAACCCGAACTCGAACCCAATGCAAGTCAATGGGGCTGAAAATTCGGTTTTTAGAGTGCCCTCCAAGAGGGCATATACAAAGGTCTCCGGGTAGTGCCCTGGGGGATAGGAAACAAGAACAAAAAGTAAAAAAAAAAACGTTTTTAAAGGGACAGTGAGTTTTCCATGAAATAAGGGTTAAAAATAAAAACCAAAATTTCCTTCAAATATCGTGCCTAGGAGGTCCCCATAACCTGCCCATGAAGTGGCGGATTTCTAGGATGTATAGAAACACTTAAAAACCAAAAAATTACGTTTCATATGACGGTAAATGCTTTTCCTTTAATCTATCCATAAACAACTGCTTGAGGCAGCAGACATTTTCGTACACGCAGAAAAAGTTTACTGAATTTGTTGGCTAAATTATTGTGAAATATATGCAGGCTTTGGATGAAAGTAACAATAGGTGCTTTAAAATTGGTCCTTTAGCGTCCCCAACAGTGCCGTCACACCGTAACCCCTCTGAGGATATGAATCTGATACAGGCGTCAGTGGTAGTGCACCCAAATATTGTGCTTTTGGTGCCAGGCCTGCAAGTACTATCATACAGAAACCCCTCTGTGGTATTGTGGAAGAATGCAGGGGTGGACCATGTGGTCCTATATTGAAAAGATTTTTATCTGTTAATGGGCGTCAGTGCACCCAGATATTGTGCCTTTAATGCCAGGCCAGCAAGTATCATCATACAGTAACCCCTCTGTGGTATTGTGGAAGAATGCAGGGGTGGACCATGTGGTCCTATATTGAAAAGATATGATTCTGGTCAAGGCGTCAGTGCACCCAGATATTCTGCCTTTGGTGCAAGACTGCCAGGCCAGCAAGTATCATCATACAATAACCCCTCTGTGGTATTGTGGAAGAATGCAGGGGTGGACCTTGCGGTCCTATATTAAAAAGTTTTTGATCTGGTAATGGGCGTCAGTGCACACAGATATTGTGCCTTTAATGCCAGGCCAGCAAGTATCATCATACAGTAACCCCTCTGTGGTATTGTGGAAGAATGCAGGGGAGGACCTTGCGGTCCTATATTGAAAAGTGTTTGATCTGGTAATGGGCGTCAGTGCACCCAGATATTGTGCCTTTGGTGCCAGGCCAGCAAGTATCATCATACAGTAACCCCTCTGTGGTATTGTGGAAGAGTGCAGGGTTGGACCCTGCTGTTCAAAAAATTAATATGATATAAATCTGACACAGGTGTCAGTGCAGCCAAATATTGTGCCTTTCATGGCAGCAAGTGCATTCACACCGTAACCATTTTGTGGTATTGTGGAAGAGTTCAGTGCTGGAGGTTTTGTGCATGCAGAAGACATACCCGATCTATTCCGTTACTTCGGCATCAGGGGATTGAAAGCTGCTGATCCAGGACTGATTCATTTTTATAAATGTCAGCCGGTCTACAGAGTCGGTGGACAGACGCACTCTTTTGTCTGTGACAAAACCTCCAGCGGCACTGAACGTCCTTTCGGAAAGCACGCTAGATGAAGGGCAACCTAGTAGCTGAATAGCATATTGGCTAAGTTCTGGCCAGTGATCCAATCTCAACACCCAGTAAGCCAGTGGATCATCTGCTGGAAAGGTATCCAGGTCTGCCCTTGCCCCTAGGTAGTCCTGCACCATATGGTGAAGACGCTGGCAATGGGTGCCTACATTTGACGTCCCTGGGCGTCGAGGACTAAAAAAATTTAAAAAAGCATCAGTCAAGCGGCCCTGGCCTTCACCACTATTCCTCTGATCCCCCGCAGCCTCAGAAGCACGTGTGTCAGCACTTGGTAATCTTCCAGTGCCTGGAAAGGTGTTACACAAGTGTCGCTTTAGAGCGTCCTCAAGTTTTTTCATCCTGTGCTCCTTCTGTGTGGGCAGGATGAGCACTGCAACTTTCCCCTTGTATCGTGGATCAAGAAGGGTTGCCAACCAGTAATGATCCCTCTCCTTGATAGCACGAATCCTGGGGTCCTTTAGCAGGCTTTGCATCATTAGGGAGCCCATGCAGCATAGGTTGGAGGTGGCATTAGCTTCCGAGTCTTCCTGGTCAATGAGGATGACCGTATCGTGCACTTCCTCCTCCCATCCACGCACTACCCCTTCTGTTTCTGGGCACACAAAACCCTCCCTTGAGGAATAGCCACCTTCAATGCCCCCACTACTTAAATATTCCTCCTCCTCCTCATCCTCCTCCTGTCTGATCTGAGTAGGACCCGCTGGAATGCTGTCTGCGGAAAGACTGGGGCCTTGAGAGCTAGGGAAGGCCTCCTCTTCCTCCCGCTGCTCTGCCTCTAGAGCCACATCTATAATTCCCCGCAGAGTGTACTCCAGCAGGAACACTAAAGGAATTGTGTCACTGATGCATGCACTGTCCCTGCTCACCATCCTCGTTGCCTCCTCAAATGGTGACAGTACAGTGCATGCATCCTTGATCATCAGCCACTGCGGGGGGGAAAAAAACCAAGTTGACCTGAACCTGTCCTTGTGCCATACTCACACAGGTACTTGTTGATGGCCCTCTGCTGCTTGTGCAGACGCTGCAGCATTGCTAATGTCGAGTTCCACCTGGTGGGCATGTCACAGATCAGACGGTTTGTGGGAAGGTGGAACCCTCTTTGAATTTCTGCCAGGCGAACGCTTGCTGGGAATGACCGTCTGAAGTGGCTTCAGACTTTTCTGGCCTGGATGAGAAGCTCTGGCAGCCCTGGGTACTTGGTTAGGAAACGCTGTACCACCAGATTTAGGACGTGTGCTAGGCATGGTACATGCATCAATTTACCCTTGCGTAGGGCGGAGAGAAGGTTGCTGCCATTATCGCAGACGATCATTCCCAGCTCAAGCTGGCGTGGTGTTAACCATCTCTGCACCTGCCCCTGCAGAGCTGACAAAATTTCTGACCCGGTGTGGCTCCTGTCCCCTAAACAAACCAGCTCAAGCACAGTATGGCATCTTTTTGCTTGAGCCATTGCGTAGACCCTGTTAGGCATCGGTTTAACTGCCACTTCACCAGAGACAGAGAAGGAGGAGGAGGAGGAAGAGGTGGTGGTGGTGGACCAGACAGACCTCATACAAGCAGCTTTCTGGAGGCGTGGTGGATGAACAAGCTCCAGCACAGAGCCCTGTCTTGGATCCCTCCCAGCTGCAATCAGAGTTACCCAGTGTGCCGTGAAGGAAATGTAACGACCCTGTCCATGCTTGCTGGACCACGTGTCTAAAGTCACATGCACCTTGCTGCTGACTGCCTTTGCCAATGACTCGATAACATTGTCTTCCACGTGCTGGTATAGTGTAGGAATGGCCTTGCGTGAAAAGTAATGGCGTTTTGGAACCTGCCTCTGTGGTACAGCACATTCAGCAAATTCACAGAAGGGAGCAGAGTCCACCAGCTGGAAAGGCAGCAGCTGCAATACGAGTAATTTTGCTAAGCTGGCATTTAGACGCTGTGCTTGGGGATGGTTGGGACTATATTTTTTCTTTCGCTGCAGCAGCTGCGGCAACGTAATCTGACTGCGTAAATCTTCAGCTACTGGGATGATGTCACATTGTGAGGAAAGACCTGGTACATCCATTACTGTAGCATCATCCCTGTCGGTGGAGGTTGTAGGCAATGACATGGCAGGACATACAGTGGGGGTAGAGACAGATGAGGAGGAGGAGGACCTACGCAAAGTTTTGCGCCAACGGGATGTGTGGCACTTATTCATATGTCGCCTCAAGCACGTGGTACCCAAGTGTCTGGTATCTTTCCCACGCTTAAGCCTCATCTGATATAGATTACAAATAGCAACGCTGCGCTCTACTGCACATTTCTTAAAGAACTCCCAGACAACAGAGTTCCTGCATGTGTTCTTTGAGACAACAGCACTCTGCACCGGAGCAGCTCTGACATGTGATGCCTTAGTCTGGCTAGTGCTACGGTTGGTCACAGAGGATGTTGTGCCTCATGTTTGCTGTGCCTCCTCCTCCCCCTCTTCCTCACTTAATTCCTCTGTTCGATCTGGCACCCTGGTGACCTCATCATCATTGTCATCATCACCCCCTATCTCCTCGTCACTGGAGCCAACTTGGCAGTATGCTGCAGCTTCTGGGACAACATGAGTGCCAGTTATTTGTGTGTCATCACTGGCACCCCCTTCCTCTAGGTTGATTATACTCCCTTCCTCAACCTCAGAGATTGAATCAGAGCACTGTACTTGCTGCGCATCCTGAAGCAGCATGTCACTCTCATTGTAGTCAAACAATTCAGCTGACTCCTCCGTGTGTGATAGCGAGGCTACGGCAGGAGTAGCTGTGGACATGGAGGCTGCATTAGATGCTTTGGCAGCTGAGGTGGACTGTAAAGCACTAGAAGCCTGGCTGGCAGAGGATGAGGAGGATCAGGATGGCCTGGTTAGCCAATCCACCAAGTCCTCTGTATGTTGCTGCTGCTTAAGACGGCCAGCACCAGTTAGAAAGGACAAGCGTGCCCCTGCAGAGGATGCACCACGTCCACCACGACCAGAGGCACAGCCTCCCGACACAGGGGCTGCTTGCCCTCTTATCTATGTCTGGGAGCGTCTGCCTGTCCTTTTTGTTCTTTCAGACATGGTGAGTGATATATAGATTAATATATACAGAACTTTGATTCAACTCTGGTATAAAGATTTAAAGAACTCTGGTATCTGGTATAACTCAGTGAGACACACTGATAGCTGGCAGCCAGTGAAAAGAGACAGATCACCTCAATTCACAAATGTTTTGTAGAAATTAGTGAGCCCCGAAATACAGCGTGGTACTGGATGTGTGATGAGACACAGATCACCTCAATTCACAAATGTTTTGTAGAAATTAGTGAGCCCCAAAATACTGCGTGGTACTGGATGTGTGACGAGACACAGATCACCTCAATTCACAAATGTTTTGTAGAAATTTGTGACCCCAAAATACTTGCTGGCAGTGACAAGAGACAGATCACCTCAATTCACAAATGTTTTAAAGAAATTAGTGAGCCCCAAAATACAGCGTGGTACTGGATGTGTGACGAGACACAGATCACCTCAATTCCCAAATGTTTTGTAGAAATGAGTGAGCCCCAAAATAATGTGTGGTACTGGTTGTGTGACAAGAGACAGATCACCTCAATTCACAAATGTTTTGTAGAAATTAGTGAGCCCCAAAATACTGTGTGGTACTGGATGTGTGACGAGACACAGATCACCTCAATTCCCAAATGTTTTGTAGAAATTTGTGACCCCCAAAATACTTGCTGGCAGTGGCAAGAGACAGATCACCTCAATTCACAAATGTTTTAAAGAAATTAGTGAGCCCCAAAATACAGCGTGGTACTGGATGTGTGACGAGACACAGATCACCTCAATTCCCAAATGTTTTGTAGAAATTAGTGAGCCCCAAAATAATGCGTGGTACTGGTTGTGTGACAAGAGACAGATCACCTCAATTCACAAATGTTTTGTAGAAATTAGTGAGCCCTGAAATACAGCATGGTACTGGATGTGTGACGAGACACAGATCACCTCAATTCACAAATGTTTTGTAGAAATTAGTGAGCCCCAAAATAATGCGTGGTACTGGTTGTGTGACAAGAGACAGATCACCTCAATTCACAAATGTTTTGTAGAAATTAGTGAGCCCCGAAATACAGCGTGGTACTGGATGTGTGACGAGACAAAGATCACCTCAATTCACAAATGTTTTGTAGAAATTAGTGAGCCCCAAAATAATGCGTGGTACTGGATGTGTGACAAGAGACAGATCACCTCAATTCACAAATGTTTTGTAGAAATTAGTGAGCTCCGAAATACAGCGTGGTACTGGATGTGTGACGAGACACAGATCACCTCAATTCACAAATGTTTTGTAGAAATTAGTGAGCCCCAAAATACTTCGTGGTACTGGTTGTGTGACAAGAGACAGATCACCTCAATTCACAAATGTTTTAAAGAAATTAGTGAGCCCCAAAATACTGCGTGGTACTGGATGTGTGACGAGACACAGATCACCTCAATTCCCAAATGTTTTTTAGAAATTTGTGACCCCAAAATACTTCGTGGTACTGGCTGTGTGACAAGACACAGATCACCTCAATTCACAAATGTTTTAAAGAAATTAGTGAGCCCCAAAAAGATTTGCTGGCACAGTGACAAGACCCAGAAGATCACCTCAATTCACAAATGTTTTAAAGAAAGTTGTAAACCCCAAAAAAACTTGCTGGCACAGTGACAAGAGACACATCACCTAAATTCCCTGATATTTGGTAGAAATGAGACCCCCCAGACCCCCCCAGTAGCGTGGCAGACTGGCAGTAACAAGACACAACTATCTCCTTTGAAATCTCCTCTGAAATGCGTGCAGAATCGGCGCGTGGAAACGTTATATAGTGTGCTGCGGTACTTAGCTCTGTGAGCCCATGATTGGGCAAAATTTGCCCAATCAGGACTCTGAGCGGTGATTGGCATAGTGTTGAACCAGTCTTGCACCAGACCTGTGGTCAGGTGCAAGGCTGTAGCCAATTACGAGCTTCAGGCCAGTGGGAAAATGCATTGTGGTCCATTGTGGTCGAACATGCGGTGAACACCCGGAAATGTTCGGTGTTCGCGATCTCATCGAACAGGCCAAGTTCGGGTCGAACCCCGAACCGTCCGAACCCGAACCGCTCATCCCTAATCCCTAGTAGCAGGGAGAGAAGGGGAGAGTCTACTCATCCTAGCCACTTTAACAAGATTACGTGGTCAGGATGAGTAGATTGTCCCTTTAAATAGTTACTATTTTACATGGTTGTGGAGTGGCAAATATTGTCATTTATGAGTCATTTTGCAATTTTAGTTGAGACACAGAGACTTTCTATGTATATTATTTACCTGTATAAATAACCGAGCTCCAGCAATATCAATAAATATAATGCCACTGCAGTCAATTATAAGTGACTTGATCTCTGCATCTAAAATTATAAATGAGAATCTATTTAGTGAGAGAAAAATCTTACATCGTAATTTTAGTGAACATTAATGTGTGACATGAAATAGCATGCTTGGTTTAAAATTGATCTGCTGAAAAAAAATTGTTACAATATCCCACCATCCTCTCTGATAGTTCAATAGTGTACTTGTGTGTCCACACTATGTCAAATCAATCAGAGAAGAGCCTTCTCTGATTGCCGTGTTCGGCTACACAAGGCCATCCTACATAAACCAATAAGAGGAGCTCAATGTTAAAATAAATGTAGAAACCAAAATCTAGAGAGTAGATAAATCCTGAGAGTAGATAAATCTTGAGAGGAGCTCCATAGATGTAGCTCTCTTCTTGCCTAAAAGAAATATTTAACAAGGAAAGCTATTTGATAGCATAGCTAGTTAAGTACTATCTGGTCTTTCAGGCTCATGACCTGACATGGAAAGATCTCCTGGATCCCAGCCACTGAGGCATGGTAAGTATAATCCTTCCGAAACAGCGCTTTAGTTTAGAGTTAAGGGTGTGGTGTAAGGCCCATACCTAGTTTGGTGTTAATAGAGGGGGGGGGGGTTAGATTGTTTTTTTATTAAACTGGTATAATAGTTAACTAAATACAAATACCAATAATACTTTGATAAAGGCCACTTGCTGGTCTAAACGTGAGTGTTCTTATGACTTGAATCTTTAGATGAAAACTAGTAGTTTTTGTAATAAAGTACTTGAGGCGTCCTGCAAGATTTACATGTATACATGTTGTTGGAGGTATTGAGCATGGTCAGCAGTGGTAGCCCAATAATTATGCAAAATAGGCAGTTGCCTAAGGTCTCCCTCATACGTAGAATTTCATATCAAGGGACATGCCCAAATACCCTTCTACATTCACACATCCCTGTCTACTAAGAGAGCTTTGCAAGCCTTGATTAATAAAAATGTATTGAATTAATCTGTCAATGTTTTGTCTAAAAATACTGGTCTCATGATTGAGCTTCACTAGGTCTTGAGCCTCCACTGACTATCACTGTACTTCTAAAAAAAAAGGGTTTAGGCAGTACTCAGTCATTAGGGGCAGATCCGCTCCACTGTGCAGTCAATACTTGGGTATGGCCACACCCAGAATGAAGTCCACAACACCAAAAAGTACCAGCACTTGTGGACTCTGTTGAAGTGTCTTTATTGGAAGCCTTACACACTAAGGTGTCAGCAACGTTTCAGCCTACTGGCTCTTATGAAATTGTAATTTACTTTTCCGGGCTACATTAAGGCTAATAAGGTTGCAACAAAGGTGTGAAACTATAAAACAGGTGAAGTGCTGCTTTGAGAATACTCAGGAAAAGCAGCATTACAGGTTGGAGGGACAATCATGCCATACTGAAATCCTTACTGTCTTTCAAATTACAAATTACAGTTGACGACTGTTACTCAGTAGAGTATATGCTTGTATAAAGATTATTACATCAAATGAGATTTATTTTTTTAAAGGACACTAACGCTGACATAAGCTGTAACTAGATTACTTGAGCATTACCAATAAAACCACATTATAAAACGCACGCTGCTGTTTTTTCTTTGTCTGAAGTAATTGCATGTAAAAAGGAAAAATAAATTAAAATGAATTCATTTCCTTTCTCGATTATGTGTGTTTTTCCCATGTTGCAGCATTTACTAAAATCTGCACGAATTTTTTTCCTTTACTGCTGTGGTTTAACTTCTACAGTATTTAACAGTCAATGTCGTGGAGGAGGGAATGTTTAGATAAGGCAGCACGGGGTTTATTGTGTTCTCCAGGCTACCTGAGATAAGCGATGGCAGCTGAATGAGATAAGGCAGGGGGGTTAAGTGTCTTCTAATCTACCCCCTAGTGGTGTCCTTTGAATACATCCCACACATTACAATGATGTGAGTTGATGACTGACCCATTGACTCCATTATATGTACATTGCCACACAGAGAGGAGATAGAGATTTAAATATCCTGGGGGGGGGGGCAGTTTACAACACAAAAGATCACAAAACCGCTGCAACCAGTGACACATTTCGTAAAATATCTTCCTAACTAAATAAACAAGAGAAAAACAAAGTACAATGTAAGATAATAGCAATATAGAATAAACAAGGTAAGAGCAGCATTATATTTTTTGGTGGTAGTGGCCCTTTAAGGTGTGTAAGCTATACAATCCTTACTAAATGTAGCTCCTTTACAGTACAGAGCAGTAGCTGTTGACTTATTTAAAATAATACACAAGCTGAAATAAATGCATGCAAAAGGCATATGTAAATTTGTTAGACAAAATTTGTATAGGTTTGCGAGGCCAAGAACAAACACAACTAATATTTCATTCTCACTTTTTCAAGACTACAACAGTGATTCGTTGCAGGCATTTGTGTGGCATTTAAGATCAAATATTTATGCATGTTATTGAAGTGTAATAGTCAAATTTGTTCTGATCACATTACGTTTATTATTCACCAATTATACTATACCTGCTTCTGGTATTACTGTGCTTCCTTCTACAGGATTGTACACTGGATTTGCTATTCCTGTGTCCTACAAATATTGAAAACTAAAATGAATAAATTATTTTTGTAAAGAATCTTCAAATAATGTTTCATTATGTTAAAAATTATAAAATATATACAAAGAATTAATAATAATTAAAAATAATGTTCGATTTTCTGATCAATCTCATTACAAACAAATCATTCTTGAATCATTTTACATGGAGATTGCTGTTTTTTTAAGTAATGTCAGTTTCAGATAGGAAGGGGATTTTTTTTAGATGCATACAGGGTAATTTAAAGAGATCCGAATGGCTCCCGAAAGGGAACCGAATGCTGAAAATCAGCTTTCGGTTACCTTTCTTGGCCATTCGGCTATCCAGAGAGAAGGCAATTCGCCAAATCCTGGCGAATTGCCTGCACATACGGTGCCTGTTCGGTGCCTGTTCGAGGGCAGTGAATCCCCATAAAAAAAGCAATGCAATGTTCAGAGAGCACAAACCAGCAGTGAAAGGTTCCCGAAATACCATGCCATTCGGTGGCTTCATTCTGCAGGTTTATTCAGGCGAATCCCATAGGCTTCAATGTTAAAAATATTCCCGTTTTAATTCAATATCTAATAAACCATTGATAATAATATTCTGCAGTAAAGAGTCTCTTTAATTATAGATTTTTTAGGATATTTTAAGCATTTTTCAGGTTGTTTTTTTTTAAATTCCGATTTTTTTTTTAACTTTACCTATTTTTTCTGTAACAGCCCTTTTATTGTCATTCATTGGACCTCATATGTAAATTTCAGACATTTTCGCTCAGTAGTTTCTTTGCAAACAGCGTTTCACTTTTTCAAACATTCAAGCGAACTGTTTTTCTAATTTATTCACTGCATTCGTCGGCGGTGCATGTGATTGGCTCCTGCTTGGGTTTTTCCGGCGTTTTCGGCGGCTTAATCCAGATGTTTTGGCGGGTTCCGGTGTGCGTTTTGCAGTGAGTTTTCGGCGGGTTTGCGGCAACTTTTCCCTGCATTTCAGCGGCCCTGTGGTGCTTGCTGAATTCACTGCAGGGTTGCCGAAATGGGATTGCCAAATCGAACCGAATTGAAGAGAACGAAAAGTCACCGAACGTGCAGTGGCTTTTCGATTCTCTTTGAATAACCCTGAAAGTTTCTTTACCCATGTCATATGCCAACACGTAGCCCTCCTAAACGGCGCCATAGACACCGTGCCCGAGCTGGTAAGAACAATTGAACTATTAACCCCAACATATGTATTCATACATATTAATACAAATTCCACCTCTGGCCTCTGGGAGTCCCCTTCTCTTGCTGCTCTTGGATCTTCAATCAACTTCTACTACACCTGTAATGAAGTAAGCCTGAATTCCTTTATAAGGATTATTCTCCCATCTATCCTTGCTTCATTATTGCAAGACCACTCTTCAGCCAAGGTGTGTACCAAGAAGCTCTCCCAGATCTCAAGGCTACAATCAGAACATCAGACCTTCCACCTTTGCCAGGCTTCATGTCCTGCTAGGCCGGCATCTTATTTATTCAGGTCTGTACAATATAGAATCTACCTTATGCAAGGTCTACCCTTCTAAAGAATCTACCTTATGCAAGGTCTACCCTTCTAAAGAATCTACCTTATGCAAGGTCTACCCTTCTAAAGAATCTACCTTATGTAAGGTCTACCCTTCTAAAGAATCTACCTTATGTAAGGTCTACCCTTCTAAAGAATCTACCTTATGTAAGGTCTACCCTTATAAAGAATCTACCTTATGCCAAGTCTACCCTTCAACCTAAGGAATCCACCTTATGCCAAGTCTACCCTTCAATTTAAGGAATCCACCTTATACCAAGTCTACCCTTCAACCAAGGACTCCTTCTGCTGTAATACTTATTACTAAGGACTTCCCTTCCACCCAAAGAATTCACGTACTGCCAAGAGACTATCATATTAATTATTGTTTATCAATCTTGTGCCCTTCTTTGCCTCCAGCCTCTTGTGCCCTTCTCTGCCTCCAGCCTCTTGTGCCCTTCTCTGCCTCCAGCCTCTTGTGCCCTTCTCTGATCTATCATATATTCAGATTACCCGGTTTTCTTTATCTTGTTGTTTGTTCTAAATAAACCTTATTATTTTCCTTACCTGACTTTCCTCTTTTTGTGTTCACTGCACATTGGGCTCGACATCCCTCGCACACCGTGACAACCCAACTAATACTAATTTACGCCCAGTAATTTATTATATTTCATTTGTGAAGTTTGTTATCGAAGCGGAACTTGACAAGTAGGAAGGGGAGTACAAAAGGAACATAGAAGACAACATCAAAGGATCTGTGGACCAGAAATAATTTCATTGTTTTCTGAGAAAGCGTATGAACGTGCGCTATATCAAACGCGAACAGGTAAAATCTGAAAGGTAAGGAACAAAAGATATTCTAAAGATTAGCATTCTAAAATCCTATTCTAATTAATGCAAGAATGTTTTTAGACATAAAACAAGTCTACAGAAGAGGCTAATAGAGAGAACCTTGCAATAATAAAAACCGATTCTTTTTTTAAACACATAAATACTTTTTTTTAAACCATAAATACAAACTTTTTTGTGTATGTTGTGTATTTATTTATGGTTTACTAAAGTATTTTTTTATTATTATTATTGCAAGGTTCTCTGTATTAGCCTCTTCTGTAGGCATGTTTTATGTCTATGTGCTTGGGTTAACCACTTGTTTATAGCAGAGAAATTGCTACTTTATTGTGCTAAGTGGTTGTATTTCTTATACGTTTTTTCTGCTCTCTCCCAGCTGGGATTTTTTTGCGCAAGAATATTTTTATGAATTAAATATAATTTACCACAACAGTGATGCTTATCTTCCTTCCGTTCTCTAACGCTCTTAATGCTTTCTCTCTTTTCCGTATTTTCTCTTGTGTTAGCCCCACAATTTTGCTCACTGCCTCCTTGAAGATGTCTCTGTTACCATAGTATATGGGCGAATTGTAGGAAAGTATTTTTAATCCCGGGATTTCAAAGCACTGGGAAAAAAGCACCAAATAGGATTATTTATCTTGCTTTATCTTTCTCATGAAACTGTGAATAAGTGGTTTAAAGCCTGCAAGGATTTCTGTAACATCTAATAACCTAAGCACTGGGATGAAGAAGAGTGAGGATTGCGTACCTTGTCATTCTGTTCCACAGGCCTGTATATTTCGGTGTTAACAGCTCTTCCCAAAACTGAACATTGAGCTCTGGAAAAAATTTACCATATGAAATGACTTATGATATTGTTCTGTGTAGTTGGATGCAACCATAAATTCATGTACTCCTACCTTTGTGTTCTGCAAACCACAGTCATCATAGAAAACACCACTCCTATGGCCAATCCAACCTCCACATTCAGTATTATAACAGCCAACCATGTGACCACCCAGACGGACTGAAAAACAAAAAGTCGTAGGACTACAGAGTAAGGTTTATCCCATGCTTAAAGACATTTATGAACATCTGGAAGAAAAAACGGCAAGACCTCCAGCAGAGAATATTTGGTGTGCATAAGTTTATTCAGGGGAAAGCAGCCCTATCAAAAGTGATGACTTTTGATGGGGCTGCTTTCCCCTGAATAAACTTATGCACACCGACTATTCTCTGCTGGAGGTCTTGCATTTTTTTCTTCCTGTTACGAGTGTGGGGACATCAGCGTCCCTCGTATGGCAGACCTCACAGGGATTTGTGCTTCGGCTCCCACCGAGATAGGCTGCGGCATCTTCGATTGATGGACATCTGTCTTTAATCCATGTGGCATTCAATCAGCTTTTGTGTAATCAAGCCAGCAACAACCGTAGTTGCATAGTTCCCCAAATCACTATGTAATATTCAGCCACGACTAGATTACTTTAATGATTGATTTAGCTGCATAAATAAAACAATGTCCCCAAACTAAGCCCGGTAGTCTAGTTTGCCCAGTAGCTCAGTAACGTTAGCTATTTTAACATTAACGCTTTGAAGCTGATGTGAGATACATGGGTCAAGGCGCAAAGGAATGGGGCAAGGTCGGAATGAGAATGAGAGGGGAAGGACAGAGGCGCAATGGTATGAAAAGTTTGGGGCGGAGCAAAAATGAGTGAAGGGAATGGGATTGGGATTGAGACATAATGGGGTTGAAAAAAGGTGAGTAGAGAAACAATGAGGGAGTGGGCTAGGAATGGAGGAGCTTTGATGATTGAATGGGTGGAGCAGAGGCACAATAGAAGTAGGAAGCATGAGTCAGAGACACATCAAAATCATCAAATACATATCCATGAAGCATGTAGGACTTACAAAATCTGTTTTGCTAATCTTCCATAGTTCAGGAAGGTCTTGAAACTGCAAGAACATCTGTCTGAGGCTCACAACATTTATGCAAGCAAGAACTGCCTAGAACAAAAAATACATTTCCAAATGAAGCAAACTAAATGTAATTGCATAACTTGACACAACACAATTGTTAGCTGCTTCTGAATGCCCAGGGGGTCGAATTATGTAGTAAAGTGAAAAAAAGAAACAGCATCTACACAAAAATGTCTATCAAATGTTATAAGATAATAATTATCCTCCAGACTAAATCTAATATGATAATTATTATAAGTATTAAGTGACAACAGGTTTTGGATAGCGCTACATTTTTCCACTACACTGCTATTTTTTTTTTTGATATATCATAGACTAACCTTGTGACTCCAGTTAGTTTCAACTGCAGATTCCAAATGCATTGTGGAACATGAAATAAGACACACAGTCCACAAGTGGCACTTTTAACCATATTCTTTTATACCCCTATCATTTATTTACCGTGATATAATGAAAGACACGAGAGGTCCTGTTCCTGTATAAGAATCCTCCAACTTACCTTAGGTAGATGATTAAAGAGGGGTCCAACCCAAAGTAGAACAACCAAGACCACACAGCTAGTGAAGAATCCAGAAAGCTAAGTAAAAAAAAAATCTATAAGCAAAACTGAACAATATTTTATAATATTAAAAAGAGCATTTCATTTGTTCAAGATCAACTTTTCATAATCAAAAATCTGAATTAATAGAAATATTAAAGAAATCAATGATCTATCAGCTGTGATACCGAAATTTCCCTACAAATATTGCTACATATGAGTAGTAGGTAAAAGTAAATATATTGTTAATTGAAGTTTATGCCAAAGATATGTTTTAAATATAAAGGATATTATTATTAGGATATTAATTATAATCTTGAAATATGTATATATATACTGTATGTATATATATATGTATATATATTAGTAATAAGTATTGTAAAATAATTTTAATGTATATGTTATAGAGAACACCAAAACTGTAAAAGATATGTACAAATGTGAAAAGAATGGTTAGTTCCAAGTGGATTCCAATATAAAATAAATTTTTTATATTTTTCAGTAGCAGTCTTCCAGTGTTTACAGTTCAGCAAACACAGGCTGTACATGCGTGTTTACAGTAAAGCTTTGTATATGATTTCCCATTCATAAATCACGGAACCATTCCTATCTACGAGTAATACAAATGCGTCCTCCTGGTGGTGTGTTATTTTGGTGGCATGATGCACCATTGTCGGTCATCATGGCCACTTCACCTCTTCCTACTTTTCCTTGCTGACCATGGGTGACAACACCTATTGACATGAGCATTTGATTTTTACCATTAAAGGAACACTCAAAGGTAAAATCTAGCAGGAGGGGTAAATAACTAACCCATCCTGAGCACCCCATGTTTTTATCCAGGAGTGTGATAACATTTCTTTTTTTTAATTAAGTATTTTACAGGGAAGGATACATTGAGATTTCTCTCATTTTCAAGTATGCCCTGGATGTCAAGTATGTACCGATAGGGGTCTTGCCCAAGGACACTGTAACAGATCTCTGTACCCGGACAGGATCACATCTGCCAAATGCTGCTTCCTCGCTGGACACCCAGTTTCTCCTCGTGACTCTCACACCTTTCTCTTGTACCTTAGCCCCAGCTCAAGGCCCGGTGCCTATAGAGAGCCTGACTAGCACCCCCAGAAATAAGCCAAAGCTGTAGACCTGGAGCCTTTCCTTGGCACAGCGGGCAGAAGATTCCTGGTACTCCAAAACATGAGTCGTGACTTCAAGCTTGGTCAGAATAGAACTGACCGTTTATTACACAACACAGAGATACACTCAACCACCAACCTCATTTACATACAATCAAGCAGATAACTGCACAAATCAGATTAACTACCCAGGACAGTCAAACAATGGAGAATGGGGGAAGAGAAAGCACGTAAACAAAAGGAATCTCTTACTGAGAGAATTTACACAATAGCAGGTACTAATACAGAGATCTACACTATACAGGGAATAACACACATACATCAGAAATCTTTAGTTAACTGGCATATATATAAAACGGGGAAAATCACATTGGGTACTTATAAAAATAAGGGCTAACGAACTTTTAATACACACAAGTAAATAAACACTTGAACGGTTGTACTGCGCTACAGCGTAGTGGCGGCCGTCCCGTCACAGACACCTACTGGAGAGGTGCTCTTGCCGAGATTCAAACCTGTGTCTCCACGGTCTCCATGGTTATAGAGCTGTGATGTTACCTCTACATCACCCAGCCGGTACATTTACCCAATTCCAGTGCCGTGGTCTATATTGGTGTTCCTCTGGGCTGATGAATCCTACTGCAGAAGTAGTAAAAGCCATCACTCTGCCAATCAGCACATGCATGATTAATTTCTACGTACCCAGCTGGCTGCTTTGCATTAAAAAGCATTAGGCAGCCAGCTTTTGGCTAATTTAACAAAAATTGATAAGCGGACATTCACTGACATCCTTCAAATTGGAGGAAATATCTAAAAAAACTGACCAGTACAACATTTAGGCCAAATATGCCATTGTCTATGGTGCTGGCCCAATGGGGGAGCTGATTGCTGTACTGAAGGGGAGGTATGGGAACAGTTGGTGAGTGTGCATTGCAGAGCTATTTGCTGCCAGAAGCCATTGATCCGAACTCTGTGAGCAGATGCAGTGCCCCATTGAAGAAAACCTGAACCTGGGATACACCAGACACCCGACTTGTCCCTCTATTATATATAAATTCTGCGGGAGGGCTTGTCTGTGTGATGCGGTTTTCGGGGTTCACAGGAGTTTGTAATTAGAATCGTTCGTAATACAGTATCTCACAGAAGTCAAATTTTTTTGTAAATATTTTATTATATCTTTTCATGTGACAACACTGAAGAAATTACACTTTGCTACAATGTAAAATAGTGAGTGTACAGCTTGTTTAACAGTTTAAATTTGCTGTTCCCTCAAAAGAACTCAAGACACAGCCATTAATGTCTAAACTGCTGGCAACAAAAGTAAACCTCTAAGTGAAAATATCCAATTTAGGCCCAAAGAGTCAATATTTTGTGTGGCCACAATTATTTTCCAGCACTGCGTTAACCCTCTTGGGCATGGCGTTCACCAGAGCTTCATAGGTTAATACTGGAGACCTCTTTCACTCCTCCATGACGACATTATAGAGCTGGTGGAACTTAGAGACCTTGCACTCCTCCACCGTCCGTTTGAGGATGGCCCATACATGCTCAATAGGGTTTAGATCTGGAGACATGCTTGGCCAGTTCATCACCTTTGTCCTCAGCTTCTTTAGAAAGGTAGTGGTTGTCTTGGAGGTGTGTTTGGGGTCAATATCATGTTGGAATACTGCCCTGTGGCCCAGTCTCTGAAGGGAGGGGATCATGCTCTGCTTCAGTATGTCACAGCACATGTTGGTATTCATGAGTCCCTCAATGATCTGTAGCTCCCCAATGTAGGCAGCACTAATGCAGCCCCAGACCATGACACTCCCACCACCATGCTTGACTGTAGGCAAGACACACTTGTCTTTGTACTCCTCACCTGGGTGCCGCCAAACACGCTTGACACCATCTGAACCCAATAAGTTTATCTTGGTGTCCTCAGACCAATGGACATGGTTCCAGTAATCTATGTCCTTAGTCTGCTTGTCTTCAGCAAACTGTATGTAGGCTTTCTTGTCCATCATCTTTAGAAGAGGCTTCCTTCTGGGACGTAGCCATGCAGACCAGTTTGATGCAGTTTGCAGCGTGTGGTCTGAGCTGACAGGCTGACGACCTAACCCCTTTAACCACTGCAGCAATGCTGCACTCATGTCTATTTCCCAAAGATAACCTATGGATATGACGCTGAGCACGTGCACTCAACTTCTTTGGTTGAGCATGGCAAGGCCTGTTCTGAGTGGAACCTGTCCTCTTAAACCGCTGTATGGTCTCGGCCACCGTGCTGCAGCTCAGTTTCAGGGTCTTGGCAATCTTCTTATAGCCTATGCCATCTTTATGTGGAGCAACAATTCTTTTTTTCAGATCCTCAGAGTTTTTTGCCATGAGGTGCCATGGCGAACTTCCAGTGACCAGTATGAGAGTGTGATAGTGATAACACCAAATTCAACACACCTGCTCCCCATTCACACCCGAGACCTTGTGACACCAACAGGTCACATGACACCAGGGAGGGAAATGGCTAACTGGACCCAATTTGGACATTTTCACTTAGGGGTGTACTCACTTTTGTTGCCAGCGGTTCAGACATTAATGGCTGTGTGTTGAGTTATTTTGAGGGGACAGTATAATTACACTGTTATACAAGCTGTACACCCACTACTTTACATTGTAGCAAAGTGTTATTTCTTCAGTGTTGTCACATGAAAAGATATAATAAAACATTTACAAAAATGTGAGGGGTGTACTCACTTCTGTGAAATACTGTATGTATTAATGGTCTGTTGGGTGTCATGACTACTAGTTTCTGTGTGTGTCTTTGTCAATGTCAGTGTATCCCTAAGTTTATGTGTATGCAATGACTCTGTGTTCCAAGATATCAGCATATACAAATTTAATTAGTAAGTACAATTTCTGTGTTAAGATTTTGTGATTGAAGCTACTTGTGTGGAACATAAGGAAAGTCTCTTCTAACTTTTTCATCATAGTGCAACTTTGATACCATATCCTTCCAATAGATTACAATGAAAATCTAAGTATCTACAAGAACCCCTGATATAGATTAGTTTTGTATATTCAAATGTTTACAGGCAAAATCTATTTTCCGGTAGTTTTTTAATTGAGCACTAGGGTGAGAGACTTTGTCCAAAAGTAATGATACACCCTGAATCTGGCAATTATTTCCACCTACCGAACAGGGTCGGATTTACATCTCAAGAGGTTGTAGACACAGAAATCTGGAGCCCCCATAGGCATCTCTAGAGGGGCACCAGGGGGCATTTGCCCCCACCACCAGGTTATTCCTTTCCTCCCATGTGCTCCCCCACCAGGGATCAGCATCCAACTTCCACCACTTCATTGGGCCACTGTTTCTCAATCTCAGTCGTACGTGGTTGACCAAGGTGTCATTAGAAAGGGCAGAGTCTGGCATGACCATGACCATATTCAGTGTAAAATAAAAATCATAAATAAAAAAATATAAAACGTAATAATTTTTTTGACAGGGTTGAAATGGCTCAGGAGTGAAAGGGTTACTGGTCAGACTATATATTGCATTGTGTATTACTTTCGTTTTTGCCGTGGTTTAGTTGTATATTAAGAATTAATGGGCAGGCTTCATCCCTCACAGTAAACATTTTATTTTTCCTTGATTAATGGCATTTTAGGAGTTAATGGGTAGGCTGCATGCCTCACAGTGTATACATTTCATGTTTTCTCTTCATTACTGGCATTTTATGGGTTAATGGGTATGCTACATGCCTCACACCATGTTCATTTCATGGTTTCCCTTGATTAATGGCATTGTAGGGGTTAATGGGCAGGCTAAATGCCACTCTGTTTATTATTTTTTATTGTATTTCCCTGCTTTAATGGCATTTTAAGCGTCATTATTGAAGTTAGAATCTAAAGGGTCAATTCATCTTTAAATCCTTTGCTTTTTTCACATTTCGGGGAATCATTTTCGCTGAAAATATGATGAATTCCCTATTTAGCGAATGGTCAAAGTAATTTGTGACAATTGGAGTCGCTGAAGCAGTTATCGGATGTCAGTGAAAACCGCCGAATTGCGGCAAATAAAAGCACTGTGGGCTGGGTTAGAGCTTTCACAATTCCATCCTTTTCCTTTAGAAAGTCTTTGATTCAATACATGTCTAGCAGCCATATATAACAAAAGTACCCAAATACCTGTATGATGATCAATGCTACCAGTATTTTAATGTTTTGTGACTTTATAATAGTTGAATGAGACATTTATCTCCCAAAATGCATAAGAATTAAATTTTAGAATTAAATTAAACATATAAATTAAGAGAAGCTGAATTATTTTCCATAACTAAATTACCAGCCATACCTGTGTGTGCCCACCTGCACTCTCAAGAATGTTTGTTGTGGCTAAAGTAGCAGAACTAGGAAAGCAGTTAAATAATGAAGAGACCATATTGGAAATGCCATGAGCCAACAACTCCTGCAGAAGAAAAACAAAACCATGAAGCCAATAAATTTATAAATATTGCACTTAACATTGGAGAGAACATACGTTTTTAAAGTCAAAATTAAACACAACTGACTCATATCACAAAGTTCTTCTCATAGGCAACAGTACTTTCCAATTAACAGAATTAAGGCAGTAAACCATTGACCGAATGTAAGTTGAGTAGGTGTGTAAGGATAAAAAGCTATAGAAATGCCTAGAAATGTTGGTTTCAGGCACAGTCAACATTACGAAGGGAGGTCTAAAGGTAAGGTTAAAAGCAAGGAAATAATAATGTTAACTCAAATTTGTTCTAATGAAAGCCTAGTCCCTTAAATACTTGTAAAAAAAAAATGAATATCCCCACAGCCGATCATAGATCAGGTGACTCAAAAAGTGGTTGTGGTTAGCCTGTAGAATTGAAATTCTCAAAGGAACAAAACGGACCTTCATGCTCTACCAATTGTCATTTCTCTCCTAAACAGTGCTTTGAAGACCTCAAAACCCATCCTGGCGATGAAACCCCAAGTCTCCAGAAAGTCCACAAGTGGTTTAGCAGATTTAAGTCTGTTTTTTGACTTCTCTGAAGATCCAATAGAGTGACAGCCCCGCACATCCATGTGTATATTTTCAAGAGGTATAACTACTTTAAACCCAGAAATTGCATAACATCCATAAGCACATATGCAGGGTTATTCAAAGAGATCCGAATGGATGGAGAAAGGTAAGCGAACGCTGATTTTCAGCGTTCGGTACCTTTCTTGGCCATTCGGTTATCCAGAGAGCAGGAAATTTGCCAAATCCTGGCGAATTGCCTGCACATACCGTGCCTGTTCGGTGCCTGTTCGAGGGCAGTGAAATCCCCAGAAAAAAGCAATGCTTCGGCTATTCAGAGAACACAAACCAGCAGTAAAAGGTTCCCGAAATGCCCTGTCATTCGGTGGTTTAATTCGACAGGTTTATTCAGGAAAATCCCATAGGCCTCAATGTTAGAAATATTCCTGTTTTAATTCAATATCTAATAAACCATTCAATATAAAATTCTGCAGTAAAGAGTCTCTTTATTTATAGATTTTTTAGGATATTTTAAGCATTTTTCTTTTCTTTTTTTTTTTTAAAAAGTCCGATTTTTTAATTTTTTTTAACTTTACTTATTTTTTCTGTAACAGCCCTTTTTATTATCGTTCCCTGGACCTCATATGTAAATTTCAGACATTTTCGCTCAGTAGTTTCTTTGAAAACAGCGTTTCACTTTTCAATCATTCAAGCAAACTGTTTTCCTAATTTATTCACTGCCTTCATCTGCGGTGTCGGCTTTTTCCAGAGGCTTCGCTGCGTGTGATCGGCTCCTGCTCGGGTTTTTGTGGCATCTTCGATGGGTTAATCCAGATGTTTTTGCGGGTTTTCGGCGTGCATTCGCCGGGTTTTCGCCAGCTTTTCACCAGGTTTTCGGTGGGTTTTCGGCAGCTTTTCCCTGCACTTCGACTGCTCTGTGGTGCTTGCTGAATACACCGCAGGGTAGCTGAAATGGGAAAGCCGATTTGCACCAAATTTAAGAGAACGAAAAGTCACCGAACGTGCGGTGACTTTTCGAATCTCTTTGAATAACCCTGTAAGTGTCCTTGTCACATTCATTTGTGCATTAAAATTCTGAAAACACCCAATTTATGACACAGAAAACACTTTCAAGGTTGCTTTGAAATAAAAATTTGCAATTCCTATTTTCATTGCTTGTATTACCACAGTACGATGCATTAAGGCTGGCAGCACACGAGCGTTAACAGAGAGAGGAAGGAACGTCCGTGAGAGTGGGCGTTCCTTCCACTCTGTGCGCTCAGCGTACAAAGTGTGATCCTCCTTTGGAGGATCGCGCTTTGTATCTCTGTCAGCGTCCGTTTAGCTTTTTGACGGGGAGGGCTTTTTCACGTCCATTGGTTGGCCCTCCCTGTCAAAACAGCACGGAAGCAGGGAAGTGCGGGTACACACAAGCACCAAATGCACTCGTGTGCCGCCAGCCTAAATGTCATATACAAATACAGATGGACTTTCCAACAGCAAGGAGTTGGTCAATACTGTATGTGATATAATATTGGTTAAACTCACCTGGTTTGGATCAATGGTATATCGATGCTTTTCTGCATAAATCATGGCAAGTGACACTGATACAGCATATCCAACAAAAGTTATGGCTATTGTATCACCAATCACATCTGGAATAACTTTAAGGGTAGGAAGTTTTGGAGATGGAAAACTGTAATCAGATTGGTAAATTTTAATCAACAGATATAATTTCATACTGTATTGCATTACATATATAAATATAAATAGACAACAAGATCGTGATAAGATACCATATATGCCATTTTAATATGATGTACGTAGATCAAATCTTAACTTGCAGTGTTTTTCTGGGTTCCTCTCCTCTGTTCTCCGTGAGAAGGGGTAGGAGCTGGTGATTACAGTTGAATTGCACGGATAGGAATACCCTAACAAGTAGAAACCGAATAACTGGTACTTATAATGGCCAGGCTGACAAAAGCTAAAACTAAAATGCACTCAATAAGAGACCAGACCCAAAATGTGAAGTCAGACAAGTCTGCATACCAGAAGGTTAGTCAAGCAAGCCAAAAATCTGAATGTAGGAGAAAATATAAAGACAAGCTAGAGGTCACATCTATAGAAATCGGACAGAACAAGAAACTAGCCAAGGTATCCAGGAAATCAGACAACATACAGACTGCAATATCAAGTCAGATTTTATCATGACAGGGCACTTGAGGAAATGGTCTACTAAATTTAAATATTATGAGAAGCAGTTTGAATGGTTGGCGTCATTCTAGCGGGCCAAAAGGTTGACTGGCGCAGGGAAAATAAAGTGTAATGCACATTTGGAGAACTATAACAAGATGACGCAGTTGAGCATCCTGCATCAAACATGCTGTCAGAGTGAAGGATCATGTGAATTAGTCTCACTGATGCTGGGCTTGGCAGGGTGGCACAAGAATAGCCACAAAGCATGGAAAGCAGGCACCGTGACTAATACTGTCTTGAATACTGTCAATCTTGAATACAGTATATTCCAAATGGCAAACAGAGTAGGTAAGCATCACGCTGCTCCTATAATTTGCATCGGGGTTACTCTTTGTTTATTTGAGGCCATGTTACATAGAAAAGGGGGCTTGTTGTCCAGAAACATCTGTTTACTACTTGCTTCCACATTGCATGTAACAGAGTGAACAGGCATTACATCATGACATATCTAAAATATAGCATAGAATGGTACACCAGCGCCACCTAATGATCGAATTTGTAATCGTTAGCACTCAAAACTGCACACCATCAAGCAGTAATGTTCCTTTAAAAGAAAAAAGATAATTCAGCTGAATAATTAGAGTGCAGCGCTTACCAAACATAGGATGAAATATGTTCAATCACCAATGGATATATGTTCCATTTACATCGATTGTTTTAAACATTAGTCACGTATTTTCTAAAAAACAAAACAATGCAAAATCTTTTTAGTGCAACACTGTTTTACAAAAATATTTTTATACAAAAGAGACGTAGCAAACTCACAAAAGTAGAGCCGCCCTGGCTCTATATTGCAGATGGATGGACTTTGATCGGCCGTCCTCAGCCTTCTATAGGAACCAAATCTTCATAGTAGTTCTACAAAAGAAATAGTGTAAAACCAGGAGACCATGTATAATATACAGCGTGTATATTGTTTAACTCACGTGGTCATGAGCCTATAGGGGGCTCTCCTTTAACAGCAAGCAGTTGTTTGTAGGTACAACCAGAACCCATGGATGACTGGTAGGCAGGTGTTCTTGTTGGAAAAACGATTTATTAAAATCCGAGACGCGTTTTGGTGATACGCAAATCACTTTTTTCAATCGGCATAAAACTTACAGGGTTATCCAAAGAGATCCGAATTGCTTGAGAAAGGTAACCGAACGCTGAAAATCAGTGGTCGGTTACCTTTCTTGGCCATTCGGCTATCCAGAGAGCAGGCAATTCGCCAAATCCTGGCGAATTGCCTGAACATACGGTGCCTGTTCGGTGCCTGTTCGAGGGCAGTGAAAACCCCATGAAAAGCACTGCTTCGCTATTCAGAGAACACAAACCCGAAATGCCCTGCCATTCGGTGGTTTAATTTGGCAAGTTTATTCAAGAGAATCCCATAGGCTTCAATGTTAAAAATATTCCCATTTTAATTCAATATCTAATAAACCGTTCATTATAAAATTCTTTAGTAAAGAGTGTCTTTATTTATAGATTTTTTAGGATATTTTAAGCATTTTTCTTATTTTTTATTTTTTTTAAAGTCCGATTTGTTTTTTGATTTTTTTTAAGTTTACTTATTTTTTCTGTAACAGCTCTTTTTATTATCATTTCCTGGACCTCATATGTAAATTTCAGACATTTTCGCTCAGTAGTTTCTTTGCAAACAGTGTTTCACTTTTCAAACATTCATGCAAACTGTTTTGCTAATTTATTCACTTCGCTCTGTCTGCGGTCTCGGCTTTCTTGGCTTTTTCCGGCGGCTTCACTGCGTGTGATCGGTTCCTGCTCGGGTTTTTCCGTGGTTTTCGGCAGGTTAATCCAGATGTTTTTGAAGGTTTTCGGCATGCATTCGCCGGGTTTTGCGGTTCGTTTTCGGCAGGTTTGCGGTAGCTTTTCCCTGCAATTCGGGGACCCTGTGGTGTTTGCTGAATACACCGCAGGGTCACCGAAATGGGATCGGCAAAAGGAACCGAATTGAAGAGAACGAAAAGTCACCGAACGTGCGGTGACTTTTCGAATCTCTTTGAATAACCCTGTTAGTGTTACTCTTCCTCCCTTTATTCAAATCACAAACCCACCACAGCCAATCAAAGTTCTCCATTCCCTCCACATGATCACATAATGTAATCTGAGTCTTCATTCAGTTCTTCTCTTTCTAATTGTCTAATTTTCTAATTGTCTAATTTTCTAATTGTCAAATTTTCTAATTGACCTGTGGACAATTAGAAAGAGAAGAACTGAATGAAGACTCAGAATACGTTATGTGATCATGTAGAGGGAATGGTGAACTTTGATTGGCTGTGGTGGGTTTGTGATTTGAATAAAGGGAGGAAGAGTAACACTAAGTTTTATGCCGATTGAAAAAAGTGATCTGCGTATCACCGAAACGCGTCTCGGATTTTAATAAATCGTTTTTCCAACAAGAACCGCTGCCTACCGGTCATCCTTGGGGTCTGGTTGTACCTACAAACAACCGCTTGCTGTTAAAGGAGAGCCCCCTTTAGGCTCATGACCACGTGAGTTAAACCATATACATGCTGTATATTATACATGGTCTCCTGGTTTTGCACTATGTCCACTATTTCTTTTAAAGATCTACTATGAAGATTTGGTTCCTACAGAAGGCTGAGGCTGGCCAATAAAAGTCCTTCCATCTGCAATATAGAGCCAGGGCGGCTCTACCTTTGTGAGTTTGCTACGTCTCTTTTCTATAAAAATGTTTTTGTAAAACAGTGTTGCACTAAAAAAGATTTTGCAAGTTATGTTTTTTTTAGAAAATATGTGACTAATGTTGAAAACAATCGATGTAAATGGAACATATAGCATTACATGTCATATCTGACTCATACATTTTCTTGAGAGCGGGGCTGAATTCTGAAGTATATATTGCACTCCCACCTTTTTATTATTATTATTATTATTATTATTATTCTTTATTTATAAAGCGCCAGCATATTCCGCAGCGCTGTACAATAAGCACAGTATAGACAGGGTTACAATACATTGAACAACATTTGACAAACAGTACAGGAGGAGATGAGGGCCCTATTCCCGTAGGAACTCACAATCTAGGAGGGTTGGGGTTGGAAACAGGAGGAGAGGACTGTAAGGTGAGAGTGATTGATGGGTGTGTCAGTGAGTTGGGTGGTAGGCTTCCCTAAATAGGAATATTTTAAGGGAGCGTTTGAAGGAAGAGAAGTTAGGGGAAAGTCTGACAGTACGAGGGAGAGCGTTCCAGAGAGTGGGGGCTGCGCGTGAGAAATCCTGCAGTCTATCATGGGAAGAGGTGATGCGGGGAGAAGCTAGGCGCAGGTCACTGTTTGACCTTAGGGAGCGGGCTGGGGTGTATTTGGTGATTAGTGAGGACAGGTAGTGGGGCGCTGAGTTAGTGAGGGTTTTGTAGGTAAGGATAAGGATTTTGAACTTAGTTCTGCAGTGGATGGGGAGCCAGTGAAGGGAGTCGCAGAGGGGAGCGGCAGAGACAGAGCGGCGGGTGAGGTGAATTAGCCTGGCAGAGGCGTTCAGGATGGATTGTAGGGGGGAGAGGCGGGACAGAGGGAGGCCAGATAAGAGATTATTGCAATAGTCGAGTCGGGAGATTACCAGGGCGTGTATGAGTTGTTTTGTGGTGACAGCGGTAAGAAATGGCCGAATTCTGGAAATATTACGCAGTTGGTATCGGCAGGAGGAGGAAAGAGACTTGATGTGGGGGATGAAGGAAAGAGCAGAGTCAAGTGTAACTCCAAGACAGCGAACTTGGTTTGATGGGGAGATGGTGATACCCTCCACCGTGATAGAGAAGTCAGGAGGTGGGGAGGCATTGGAGGGAGGAATAAGTAGGAGCTCAGTCTTTGACATGTTGATCTTTAGGTGGTGGGAGGCCATCCAGGAGGAGATGCCAGATAAACAGTCACTGACTTTTGAAAGGACAGGGGGAGAGAGATCAGGGGTAGAGACAGGGCTGCCATCAGAAATTCTGGGGCCCCTTACTAAACCACTGCTCAGGGCCCCCTCTCCCCATCCATCCGCTCCCTTCATACGTGGTATGATATCCGAGTAATATGTGATTTATGTACTGTATTTACATGTAATGCATGTGTGCAATGGGGGATATAAATTACATACATACCTTACCGACCACCGATTATATATACAGCAGGCATCACACATCACCTGTTTCAAATACATTATATGTGTGTGTAGTGGGTTATGTGCATAAATTCTATTAAAATCTGTTGCCCTCTCTGCTGCTTACCTTCTTCGCAGTCAGGGGGGAAAATCTCCTAAGAAGATTTTAAAGGGACATTCTATGGAAAATAAAGTTCCCTTTTTTTACCCTTAAATAATTGGGTAAATGCTGCTGACAGCCTCTGCCTAATTACTATTTTTTTTAAAAATATATCTTTGTTTTGGGCTCCTCCTCCTCCTCCTTTCACTCGACGTCCATCTGGCCACCTCACAGCAAAGCGCGATCCTCCTATGGAGAATTGCGCTTTGCAGCTCCGTCAACGCGCGTCCTAGCACTTTGACGGAGAGGCTTGGATAACGGACGCTTGTTGCGTACACAAGTGTGTGACCAGCCCTGTTGCAGCGTCACAACGCTGCGATGGACGCCAATAAGCACGTCAGTACGGGCGCACATAGCGCGCTCGTCTGACGCCAGCCTAAACTACGTGCGTTGCATATGGAAACTCAAATTGCGCATCACTACAGACTTGTGTAGTGCTTGCACGAGAGCATTAGCTTTCTGGTGAAACTACCTTCACAATTCATGGAGGGCGTGCCATCAAAATCTTAAAGTCTCTAGGTGCTTAACTACTGGCATGCTGTGCACAAAGCTGGGACTATGCAGGGAGAATCGGGACACATGGCAACTATGAATGGGAAAAAGAATAGAAGAACATTTTCCCTACATTTTACAGAGGTCATTTTATATAATTCAGATTTTGTAATGGAATATAGTACTTTAGGGTTAATTTGTGCAATTAAGAAATACCAAATGTCAACTGGTCCCTTTTAAATGCAATACAAGCTGAATTAATTATAATTACAGCCAGACAAGGGTTTTTTTTTTGGGGGGGGTTAAAAAAACCAGGCACATACTGAAAGCTGCAATAAAACAATAAATCACCTGGACTCAAGGACTCACACCATGCAGGGCCGGATTAAGGGTATCATGGGCCTGGTGCTGAGGATTTTGTTGGGCCTATTTTTAGATACTGAGGCAACAAGCACCAACTAAACTGTCAAATCACCAAATACTGCCGAATAGACAGAGAAATATGGTGCAGTTCGCAACAATTAGGCAGTCTTCAGCGGCAGCAAAATTGTCTTACAAAGAAGTAATGGTTAATCTTATTCACAGATGAACATATCACAGAATCCACAGCAATAAAACTCATGCTCAAACACACTACACATTACTGTGAGTTTTATTGTTGTGGAGCTCTGTGACACACTCATACACACTGCACATTACTGTATCACAGAGCTCCAGAGCAATAAAACTCATAGCAATGTGCAGTGTGAATTAGTAGTCTCTCATTTCTGGTTAGGCTGGCGTCAGACGAGCGCACTATGTGCACCCATACTGACGTGCCTTCTGGCGTCTGTCACAGCATTGAGATGCTGCGACGGGGCCAGCCACACGCTGTTGCGCGCACAGGAATTTTGCACGCAACAGCAGCCATGCTGCAGCCGTGCATCAGCCCTCTCCGTCAAAGCGCTAGGACGCGCGTTGACGGGGCTGCAAAACGCGATTCTCCATAGGAGGATCGAGCTTTGCAGCGCTGAAGGCACTAACTGCGCTCAGCAAGGTGGCCAGACGGTGCGTCGAGTGGAAGGAACGTCCACTCTCACACTAGTCTGACACCAGCCTTACTCTCGCTCTCTCACCCGTCACATCTCTATGATCACGGTGTGACCCTCACTGTGTGACCTCTCTCTCTCTGTGACCTCTTTCATCCCACTTACTGTGAGACCTCTCTGTGACCCCCTTCCTTTTCATTCCTGTGACCCCCTTTCTAATTTCTCTGTGTGACCCCCTTTCCTTTTCTGTGTGACCCTACCTTCATTTTTTGTGTGACCCCCTTTTCATTTCTCTGTGACCCCCTTTCCTTTTCTGTGTGACCCTCTCTTTTTAATTTTTCCTTTTCTCAGTGACCCTTTCCTTTTCTGTGTCACCCTCTCTTTTTCATTTCTCTGTATGACCCCTTTCTTTTTCATTTGTGTGACCACCTTTCATTTTGTCTGTGACCCCCTTTCCTTTTCTGTGTGACCCCCCTTTTTCATTTCTCTGTGACCCCCTTTTTCATTTCTCTGTGTGACCCCTTTCTTTTTCATTTCTCTGTGTGACCCCCTTTTCTGTGTGACCCCGTCTTTTACATTTCTGTGACCCCTATCTTTTCATTTTCTCTCTGTGACCCCCTTTCCTTTTCTGTGTGACCTTCTTTTTCATTTCTTTCCTTTTCTGTGACCCCCTTTCTTTTTCATTTTCTCTCTGTGACCCCCTTTCCTGTGTGACCCCCTTCTTTTTTATTTCTTTCCTTTTCTGTGACCCCCTTTTTCATTTTCCTGTGTGTGACCCACTTTCTCTTTTATCCGTCTCCACTGTGTGCTGCCCCCCCCCCGCATGCTACCCCCCTCCTCCTCCTCCCTGCAAAGTGAGATCAGAGGAGAGCTGCGGGGCGGGGGGCTCAGTAAATTAAAAGAAACGCTGCTCACCCCAAGAGAATGATAGGGGAATCTTGCCTTTCCCCGTGGCTGCTGGTCGGCTCTGTTTCCTCACTGCCCTTCCACGCGGCTGGAAACAGGAAGACTTGCAGGAGGATGGGGAGGAGCAGCCAGTGTGTCTCCCTCAGCAGCTGATCAGCGCCACCTACTGGCTGCTCCTCACAATAATCCTCCTACATAATCCACCTTTCCATCGGCTGCAGTCTGCGTGTGTGTCAGGCCTGCCAGCCGCGCGGTGATTTTGTGTGTGTCCTGTCGGCCAGCAGCTTATTCTTGAGGCAGCTGTGGGCCTATTTAATGGATGGGGCCTGGAGCTGCCGCTCCATCCGCCCCTACATTAATCCGGCCCTGACACCATGACTGAAGTGTCTGCAGCTGATTGTCTGCTCAGAGCCCACTCACTCTGGATGTCAGTGGGCTCTGAAGCATAGCAAAGCAGGGAGGTCTGGAGGGAAAAACACACTTTCCGCCCGGTGAGTGCCCTAAAACCTGGCTCTCTGTGATGATATAATGCTGGGGGCAAGGGCTATGTGAAGCAGTCAGGGCACATGTACTCACCTCCCGCTACTTTTACTCAGTGGGCTGGCTGCCGGATGCTCAGTGGTGACGTCACACTCAGAGCGCCCGGCAATGTTAAGTGTAATCCCCCACAGCCAAACACACCTGAGCCAGCAGGGAATTGGCAGCACACCAAAGGGGCCCAGTGGCTGCTGGGGACAGGAACTCTTGGCAGAAGCTTGTCTAAATGGCTCTGTGTTTTGCAGGGCCCCCCAGAGCCGCCGGGCCCCTTACAAGTGTAATGCCTGTACCCCCCTGATGGCGGCCCTGGGTAGAGAGGTAGATCTGAGTGTCATCAGCGTAGAGGTGGTAATTAAAGCCAAAGCTGTTGATGATTTTGCCCAGGGAGGAGGTATAGATGGAAAAGAGCAGAGGACCAAGGACAGAGCCTTGAGGTACACCAACAGATAGAGGCAATGAAGAGGAGGAGTTACCAGCAAAGGACACACAGAAGGACCTGTTGGATAAATAGGAGTCAACCCAAGCAAGTGCAGTGTCACTGAGACCCAGAGAGTTGAGGGTCTGTAGAAGGAGGGGGTGGTCAACAGTGTCAAAAGCAGCCGAGAGGTCAAGCAGGATGAGAATAGAATAGTGGCCGTGTTTTTTAGCAGTTAGGAGGTCGTTGGTGACTTTGGTGAGGGCAGTTTCAGTTGAGTGTAGGGGACAGAAGCCAGATTGCAGGGGGTCAAGTAGGGAATTGGAGGACAGGAAGAGGGAGAGGCGGTTGAAGACTAGTTTTTCTAAGAGCTTTGATGTGAAGGGAAGCAGGGATACAGGGCGGTAGTTGGATGGAGAGTTGGGGTCTAGGGATGGTTTCTTTAGTAAAGGGGTAACTAGCGCGTGTTTGAAAGCGGATGGAAAGGAGCCAGTGGAGAGAGATAGGTTGAAGATGTGTGTGAGAGCAGGGGTGAGGGAGGAGGAGAGCGGAGGAATTAGATGTGAGGGAATGGGGTCGAGCGGGCACGTGGTGAGATGTGAGGAGGACAATAAGGAATTGACTTCCTCCTCAGTGGCTGGGAGGAAGCGGCAGAGGTGGCAGAGGGGACCTGTGGGAGTGGAGGTGGCAGATAACTATCTTGTGTTGGGATGTTGCTTCTGATAGTTAGAGTTTTACTGAGGAAGTAGTCTGCCAGGTCTTGAGCGCTGAAGGCAGCTGAGGGGGGAGGAGCAGGTGGGTAGAGGAGGGTGTTGAAGGTGGACCAGAGCCATTTAGGGTTGGAGGACAGCGTAGATATAAGAGATGAGAAGAAGGATTGTTTGGCCAAGTGGAGGGCAGAGGTGTATGACCGGAGAATAAACTTGAAGTGAACAAAATCAGCTTCAGAGCGGCATTTCCTCCAGGCACGCTCTGCGGTGCGGGAGCATCTTTGCAGGTAGCGAGTCTGGAGGGTGTGCCAGGGCTGAAGCTGGCGGCGTGGGGCCTTACAGAGTCGAAGAGGAGCAAGAGTGTCTAGAGCAGAGATAAGCGTAGTGTTGTAGTGATTAGTGGCAGCATCAGGGCAGGTGAAGGATGAGGTATGAGGGAGGTGGTGAAGTAGGTTGGAGAATTGATGGGGGTCCACAGCATGTAGATTTCTGTGAGTGTGTGTGCGGGGTGGGGGAGCAGGGTGTTTAGGAAGTCCAGATAGGTTGAAAGAGAGAAGGTGGTGGTCAGAGATGGGGAAAGGGCGACAGGTGAACTCAGAAATGGAGCAGAGGTTGGAAAAGACCAGGTCAATAACGTGACCATCGCGGTGGGTAGGGAGGAGGGAGGATTGTGTGAGTCCAAGGGAGGACGTGAGTGAAAGAAGTTTGGAGGCAGCAGGAGCGGAAGGATCGTCAATGGGAATGTTGAAGTCCCCGAGAATTAGGCATGGAAGATTAGAAGACAGGAAGTGAGAAAGCCAGGTAGCAAAGTGGTCAAAGAACTGGGAGGTTGGTCCCGGTGGGCGGTAGATGACTGCCACCCTGAGAGCCAGAGGAGAGAACAGGCGGATGCAGTGTGTCTCGAAGGAGGAGAAGGAGAGGGATGGGGGTGGAGGGAGATGCTTGTAGGTGCAGGTGGGAGAGAGCAGGAGTCCGACCCCGCCACCATTTCTCTCACCCGGTCTGGGGGTATGGCTCAAGTGTAGACCGCCATGTGAGAGAGCAGCAACGGAGGCCGTGTCAGAGGGAGTTAGCCAGGTTTCAGTTAAAGCTAGGAGGTTGAAGGAGTTTGAAAGGAAGAGGTCATGGACGGCTGTGAGTTTGTTGCACACAGAGCGAGCGTTCCAGAGGGCGCAGGAGAAAGAGGACAGGCGCTGAGGGATTATGGGAATGAGGTTGCTGGGCTTGCAGGGAGGTGATTTATGTGCGATGGAGATAGGATGAGAGGGAAGTATTGGATGTGTTGTGGGGCCAGGGTTAGGGGATATGTCACCTGAATAGAGTAACAGCAGGAGGGTGAGAAAGAGAAGGTGGGACTGGGATTTGTGGGAGTGGGAGTGATTGGCAGCACGAGAGTTAGAGGGAGACCATGTTCTGAGGAAACAAAGGAGCTCATACGAGGCCATCATGTGGGACGAGAGGAGGGAGGGAGAGATGCAGATAGTGTAGGGGTCGGTGGTAGAGGGGTAGGAGTTCCATTTAAGGAGAAAGGTAGAAGTAAAGAGCAGAAGCGTGAGAGAAAGCATGATATAGACGTGTGTTTACCAGAGTAAAAAGTGGGCCTTACAGTTTTGCAGTTCCTTCCTCCAGTCCCGCAACTCCAGGAATCAACTCTGAACGTCCACTTAAGTATGCCACTGAACTCCAGGAATCAACTCTGAACGTCCACTTAAGAATGCCACTGAACTCCAGGAATCAACTCTGAACGTCCACTTAAGAATGCCACTGAACTCCAGGAATCAACTCTGAACATCCACTTAAGAATGCCACTTGGAAATGACACTGGAGCCTGGCTCAATGGAGCCTGTTATAGTTGTTATATAGGGCGGACTGATTGCATTCAGGCAGTTAAAAAGTCAACACCTGAAGCTGGATGGGCTGTGTCAATAGGGCAGGAGATTCACATGCAGCAAAAGTATGCAGGGGATCAGTTGAGATGTGGGTGTCTGTGGATGATGGGTGATGGGTGATAATGCCTACCAGCAAAAGTATGCAGGGGATCAGTTGAGATGTGGGTGTCTGTGGATGATGTGTGATGGGTGATAATGCCTACCAGCAAAAGTATGCAGGGGATCAGTTGAGATGTGGGTGTCTGTGGATGATGGGTGATGGGTGATAATGCCTACCAGCAAAAGTATGCAGGGGATCAGTTGAGATGTGGGTGTCTGTGGATGATGGGTGATGGGTGATAATGCCTACCAGCAAAAGGATGCAGGGGATCAGTTGAGATGTGGGTGTCTGTGGATGATGGGTGATAATGCCTACCAGCAAAAGTATGCAGGGGATCAGTTGAGATGTGGGTGTCTGTGGATGATGGGTGATGGGTGATAATGCCTACCTGTAGAGAGAGGAGACACAGGAATTAGGGATCGTGATGGCGTAGGGGATCTTGGATAAAACTCCAGGAATCAACTCTGAACGTCCACTTAAGAATGCCACTTGGAAATGACACTGGAGCCATACCAGTTTTTTATACAGACCTTTTATACAGACCTGGATAAAGAGCTGCATGGGTCTTGGCTGTAGAATTTTTTGGACTCTTGCCCTATCCCTCTCACCCTTAATTATGGTTGCTTGATGCAGTTTTTCGGAACTCATAAAATGTATTCCTGCTGATGGGCATTACATGAAAAATGCAACCCTGACATTTGTAGGATTCATATGCCTGGGGCCGGATTAAGATCTCTATGGGCCTGGAGATGAATATTCTGGTGGGCTTTTTTTGGAATTTAGTGAAATGAAAGCTAATTTTAGGTTATTTAATAATCCAGATACAGGTATATCTAACCAGGCAGTTATTGTGTCAGTAAATTTCCATTCAGATTTCAATCATTTACAGTGTGTAAAATTATTTTTTTTCAAATGTTATCATCCAAACCTTTGTGCTTATATATTCTATAGGGAATTCTTGTCAAAAAATCAAAATGGAAACCTGTTACTCCATTTTTCTGAGAAAATATAAAATTGGAACCAAAATATAAAAAAATTCAATATTTCCCTTGTGTTTTGGAGGATGGTGGTTTATGAATAATATGACAAGGTATAAAACACTGACCTTGCTCCCAGCTTGGGAAATGAGAAGGTGAGTAAAGGCAGTGGTATTGCTAATTTTATATGTTACAAATGGACAATGCCATCGCTTTGGAACTAAAAATAAATTTTTCTTTTAGGTTTTACATGGTCACGTTTGGTATCAATGCAAAAGCCAGACTCTGACCTGTCCAATGACACCTCACTTGACCTTGTGAGGTTTAAAGTTTAGTGATGCAGGGTTATTATTATTATTATTCTTTATTTATAAAGCACCGGCATATCCCGCAGTTCCAAAGTACCCCACCAGTGCTCTTTGCTGCAGCGTGGCATTTAGGTTTTTGATGTAACAATTCGTAATAACGGATTGTGCCATTACCTCCACACTTGTTGGTGACATCATAAATGAGATGGTGAGTTAGTGCAGCATCATTGTTCACTTAATAATTGAAAAGTGAAAAATATTGCTGTGTTAGAAAGAAAAAAGAAAAAAGTATTTATTATTTTATTTTTATGTTTACATCAAACCTGGTCACGTTTGATATCATTGGAAAGGCCATGCTCTGGCCTTTCCAGTGATACCTCACATGACCCTATGCTATGGAGTTGGTGATATAGTGGTCCAAATGGCCATCAATGCAGACATACAAGGTTATTCAGAGAGAGGTGAAAACCAGGAGAACTTTTGGAGAAGTGAAAATTCCAGGCTAAAATAGCCAAACCAGAAAAATTCTCCCATTTATCTCACTTTCCAAATTGGCTATTTGGTCTAGATTGTTCTCTTCTCCCGCCATTCTCCTGGTTTCACCTTTCTCTGAATAACCCTGATAGTTATCTTTTTTTCTGGGTCTATTCTGGGGCACGGGCCTGGAACTGCTTCTCCATCAGCCCCTGTGTTAATTGGGCCCTGCATATGCCACAGGTAAGAAATCAAACAAGAATCCAAAATAATCTTATTAAGGCTAGGGTCAGACGAACGCATTTTCACGTTGTCTGTGAAAAAGTGCGTTCGAACGAATGGACGCATTTTTTCACGGAGTACGCGATAGCGGTCATACTATGCGCATTTGCGTTCGTGATTTTGTACGGATCATCAATAAAACACTTTGTGCATCTGGACGTTATGTTGGCCGGACATTAGCAGTGTCTGTCGTCTCCCAATCACGCGCACACGCCGCTAGCGGACGCAGCGCACTCTGTACAACCGTACTAGTGGTTTTACGTTCTCGACAAAATGCGTTCGTTTGCCACTTGCGTTGCGCAGCCGGACTTTTGTGCGACCGTACTTCGTATATTGGCCGTCATTGCCCGTCATTTGCTGCTACTACGGCCGTGATTTAGTGCGCCTGCACGCGCGTTCGCACTGCCTCAGTCTGACCCCAGCCTAAGTAGCTGGAGTAAAAACAATAGAATTGTGGAAAACTGAATTTCAAAATTGAAATCAAAAGCAACGCACTACAATTCAATGGCCACGGTCAAAGACCCCAATGCTATTATTCTTCCCTCCCAGTTCCACCATTTCAATCTCTGTTCATAATTGACACAATCTCTTACTTCACCAAATCAGTGTCACCTCCATCACCAACTCAATTACCACAATGTCACTTCCTTTTCCAAACTAGGTAATCAAATTTCACCTACTTTCACCAACCAACCAACCAACCAACCAACCATCATACAGACACCTGCTTCCCCAGCCCACTTAGGCAAATTAAATGCAGAGGAGTTGATTATTAAACCTTGATGGACCCCACCCTGTTTTCCTAACCAGATTTTTGCTTAGACTTTAGTCCCATGTAATGGTTCCACTTTATTTCCAGTTACCAGTGTCTAGCTGTTAACCGAGAGACCTCTGAGCAGATAGGAGATCTCTGCTTCAAAGTTCTGACTCAGCAGCCAGGAAGTGCTGGAGAGTGGGGAGAGACAGCCATACTCTAGACCAGTGTTTCTCAAATCTTTCCTGAGGACCCCCTAACAGGCCAGATTTTGCAGATCACCATGAGGAAATGCAGACTGAATCCTGCAATCACTGAGCAGCAAATCATATCACCTGTGCTGTGCTTCAGCTATCTGGAAAACCTGGCCTGTTAGGCTGTCCTGAGGACAGGTTTGAGAAACACTGCTCTAGACCACGGGTCAACAACCTTGGCCTTCCAGATGTGGGTCAACAACCTTGGCCTTCCAGATGTTTTGGAACGTTATACCTCATGAGTCTCCTCCAACCTAATGAGGGGTTGAAAATCATGGGAGATATAGGTCCATAACATCTGGAAAGTCAAGGTTGCTGACCCCTACTCTAAACAATATGACCGCTTTAAAGTAAATCTGGGGTTTATGTAGCTAGAGTGTCATTTAAACTGCAAAACTTAGTTGAACATAATTGCTGTGTTATACAACATTCTAAAGTACAGGTGTTATAATAAGCGAGTACATAATACGTCCCATCTAGTCTGCATTTAATTGAACCAAAGGTTCTTCTCTGTCAACATTTTCTATGTTTCTATGTTTCTAATATATGTGAGTGACTTGCTGTTGTTTTTGTTGAATTATCGTTATATATTACGTTACATATTTCCCCTAATTTTATCTACCCTTATGCAAACAAAATAAGTACCCAGCAGGTATACTTCCAACAATTTGCACATTATATCGGACATCCAAAGAAGATGCAAATGTTATTCCTGTTGCTACCAGCACCTGTAATACAAAGATAATAATACAATTATTATTAATTAAATTAACTACTATAATATCTTCCAAAATTATGTATCTGTATACTAGTTTCTGCTTGCTATGAACATGATATAATTGCATTGTATGGAGAAGTAAATAGAATTATAGACCACTACTTTGCTGTGGATTTTACCTAGTTGGGATTTGCTGAAGAATTTTATACAGTCAAATACAAGAGGCCAATCACCAAATTGAATAGTAAGTATGTCAAATTTACTACCTAGAGAGGCTGTTTGATTATATTTGGTAGACATCATTTGAATAATCTGGATGTCTTTTTAGAAATGTAGTATATTCTGAAAAATAATAATTATTATGGTGGTAACTCATTACTACTCCCATTAATAAAATCTATTTATTTTGCAACACAAATTGATTTTAAAATTTAAGTTAGATATTTTTTTCATCCCTCTTTTGCATCAAAATAAATTATAGATGAAGTAAATGTCAAAATAGATGGACTTAAGACTCTATTTGGCCTATATCACTTTCTTGTCTTACCATAATAATCTCCCCTGGAATAGGAGTTCTTAGCTTGGTGCGGAAACGAGCATTGAGTTCCTTTATAGGGATGAGAACTATCAAGCAGAGGATAGATATCACTAACTCTGCTACGTTCATCAAATGTAGAGCCTTGAAAACGGAAGCCAATGTCTGAAATAAATGTAAATATATGATGAAAAGACAAGTATAAAGTATTAGTTATTAACTAATAACTACAACGTTATAGGCTTTAGATTATTTTACATTGTAAATTCTATGGAGAACAGGACATTATATTCCTCCGGTGTCTAGTTTGTACGCGTTTCGTGAGGATTTGCTTCATCAGCCGGTGTATACACCAGCTGATGAAGCGAATCCTCGCAAAACGCGTACTGGCTGTATTTTTATATAATTTTACTTAATAAATTACTTATTTTAAATGAGATTCTTTTAATCCTGCCTTTTGCTTTCCATTGAAAACACGAGATTTTAAGAAGCATCCAATTCCTGGAGGGGTGATCCAGCGCTCCCGCAAAAAAAACGCTGGCTGCCCATACATCGAGTGCCTGAGTTGTTGGCACTCTAAAACATGAGTACTGTAGTTACTCGAGTATACCGCTAGATTTTGGTGACAAAAATTTACCTTAAAATTGGAGGGGTCGCGTTATATTTGAGACATCTGCATCGCGTGTAAAAAAAAAAAAACTTGCCTTGCTCTGGATCCGGAAGTTCCAGTAGTCTCACTGAAGTGAATGCGGGCTCCCTGATGCTTGCAAACACTTCAGTAACTCCCGGTTTCAGGAGATGTGGGATCCATCATGGCCAGAGGGCACGCTCAGTTTAAGCCAATCATTCACCTCGCTCGCCTCCACCAGCCATCTAATCGCTATTAAAGATGGGTGGCCGGCGGCTTCATACTTAGTAACAACTGCAATCATTCTAGAGCAGAACAGCCTGGCCTGAGGTGTAGCCTGACTGTGTTAAGAGAACCTGGAAGGATTTTAATGGTTTACTGGTACAGTAAAATTTTGCTCCTCGCGTTATATTCGAGACTTGAGTATTCTCTCATTTCCATAATAAATCTCTATCCATCGCGTTATATTCGGCTCGCACTATACTCGAGTTTCTACGGTAATACTCCAACTTCTATTATACTGCAAAATTTCTACAGGCTATACTATGTCAGTTTATTTCATTTGAGGTCATCCCCATCGAAAGAAGAAAGGGACTTTATTTCCTCAAAAGCCTGGCAGAAAATTGAAGGAAGCGCAGACCATACCACATTCACTCACAAACTTTTATTTGTTATTTGGGTACTTAACAAAGTGGAAGAGGACAGCGGCTGTTTCAAGTATTATATGCATGTTATTTCTGCACTGGTTTATTAATTATACCACCATAGTCAATAACCACTAGGTGGCGCCCACGGTACATCATCCTCCGTAATGTTGCAGTATGCCTCAAATCATGTTTAAATAATACATACTTACTGTGACACAGTTAACACTGTGGTATCAGTGTTCATAGCTTGCATTAGGAGATTCAGAATAATTTGGAATTTTCAATATTTTGTAAAATATGTGTTGTGTATATTTGTGCTGTGCTTTTCAGTTTTGTGGGGTGGGTTTGTGTAAGTGTCCTTTAAATATCATTGTGATACTATTTTGTGCACATGTTGTTTTATTTAATAAATAACGTTGACTCTGTGATTTTAGCTAACCTTAAAGATTGTGAAAGACCCAGTGTGACGTGGAAGTGGAAGTCCCATCATGTTCTGAATCT
The DNA here is from genome assembly GCA_009667805.1 of Leptobrachium leishanense. NCBI lineage: Eukaryota > Metazoa > Chordata > Amphibia > Anura > Megophryidae > Leptobrachium > Leptobrachium leishanense. Next base: position 367,275,298 of record CM019064.1, on the reverse strand, counting down.
GGGAAATGGTGACATGAAAAGCAGCTGCATTTGTGAAAGCCTTCACTATTGGTTCAGAGAGGTATGTGGCGAGGAAACCAAGCTGAAGTACAAACATGACTACCTGGAGAAATTAGATTATAATATTAGATTATAATAATTAATTTGGAGAAAACCAAAAGTGACAACAAATCAACAAAGCTCAACCACCAATATATTTGCAGAGTGTAGTTTTGGAACAGATAGGTATCCACTTTCTAAGTAACTTCTTCACTATCAAATGATTTAAATAAAAAAGCACTGTCCGGAAAAATTATTTTAATTAACCCCTTCGCTGCTGAGCCATTTCACCCCTGTGTGCTGAGCTCATTTTTAACAGTTTCGCTCATTATGTGTAAATGCGATTTGAAGTCACGTTTTATTATACGACCCAGACAAATTATATATCATTCTTTCAGACAGACTCCGCAGATTCATAATATATCATTATTATATGTATACGTCATGTCCTGCCTGAATATTATAACAAAGAATGCAATAAAATTTGAATTTTCAAACATCTACAGCATGAACAATTTATCATCTGAGCCTTTGCGGTTATATTTTCTATAGGGTGCGCGTCTTAAAGAAATTAAAAATGGGGACTCGTTACATTTTTGCTGGGGAAATTACATGATTTTTAGCAAACCCCCCATAGAAAAAAATCATTAGTGCAGCATCATTGTTCACATTATAATTGAAATGGGAACAATATTGCTGCACTAATAAAACAAAACCAACACAAAAAATGGTTTTGTATTATGATTTTTTTAAATTATTTTTTATTTTTTCATTTAATTTTTTTTAATTTTGTTTTTTACTTTTAACATAGTCAAGTTTGGTATAATTGGAAAGGCCATGCTCTGGCCTATCAGTGCAAAATCACGATTCAAACCCGGAGGTGGCTGACATCTGGATGTCAGCCAAGCCTCCGGGTCACCCCTCCACCCACTGACATCCTCACATATGTGTGAGGATGTCAGTGGGCCAGTTAACACCCTAGCTGCCAAGTGGAGATAGTTGGATCATTTGGATCCCGGTGTCTCCCGATCCGTGGCAGCTAGATGGTCATGTGAAGATCATGGCCCTTCTAATGATACCAAACATGACCAGTTTCATTATAAAAAAAAACAAATTGGGGCTTTCTTTTAAAAAAAAATTGTCTGGGGGGTTTAATTAAATAGGACTTAAACTGGCATTATAAAATTAAGAGCATAAATCGGTCAAAATGAGCTCAGCACACAGATGAAATGGCTCAGCAGTGAAGGGGTTAAAAAGCAAAAACATGTAAAAATTGGATATTTCTATTCTCAGGACAAAATTTTGAAACTATTTAGCCGGAGTCTTTTTTGCTGGTTGTAGATTTTGGGGATTAAATTTTGAAAAAGTGTGTGTTTTCAATTTTTTCATCATATTTCATATTTTTTTATAGTAAATTATATGATATGATGAAAATAATGGTATCTTTAGAAAGTCCATTTAATAGCAGGAAAAACGATATATAATATGCGTGGGTTGCATAAACGAGTAAGAGGAAAATTTGACCTAAACACAAACATTGCAGAAACGTAAAAACAGCAGCGGGCACTTTCGGACAGATTTTCATAAAACCGCCCGGTCACTAAGGGATTGAAAGGATACTCTATTTAAAACAAGGTTCCTTTTTGCCCTTAAATAATTGGGCAGATGCTGCTGATAGCCAATGTGAGAAGAAAACTTTTTTTGGCTCCTTTTCCCTAATTTCTACTGACCTTTGTTCGTTTTTTTTATTCTTTTACATTAGAAAATAAATCATATCATTAATTTCTAATAAATTTAAGACATCAAATTGTGATTAATAAAACTTGTATTAAATTCCTACTTTGCTTGATGTCTGGAACTAACTGGGTTATTCAAAGAGAATCGAAAAGTCACCGCACGTTTGGTGACTTTTCGTTCTCTCTTCAATTCGGTGCGATTTGGTGATCCCATTTCGGCGACCCTGCGGTGTATTCAGCAAGCACCACAGGATCGTCGTAGTGCAGGGAAAAGCTGCCGCAAACCAGCCGAACACTCAACACAAAACCCAGCGATCGCAAAACGAAACCCGCAAAAACATCTGGATTAACTCCGCCGAACACGCTGGAGAAACCCGAGCAGCCGCCGATCAAAGCGTAGAGTGGCCCCAGAAAAAGCCGACACCGCAGACGAATGGAGTGAAAAAAAACAGTTAGCTTAAATGTTTGGAAAGTGAAATGCTGTCTGCAAAGAAACTACAGAACGAAAATGTCTGAAATTTACATATAAGGTCCAATGAATGATAATAAAAAGGGCTGTTACAAAAAAAGAAAACGATTAAAAAAAAAACGGAAAAAACGAATTCGTAAAAAAATCCCGAAAAATGCCTAAAAGATCATAAAAATCTATAACTAAAGAGACTTTATACTGCAGAATATTATAATCAATGGTTTATTAGATATTGGATTAAAACGGGAATATTTTTAACATTGAAGCCTATGGGATTCGCCTGAATAAATCTGCCGCATGAAACCAACGAACAGCAGGGCAATTCGTCAACTTTTCACTGCTGGTTTTTGTTCTCTGAATAGACAAAGCATTGCTTCACTATGGGGTTTCACTGCCCTCGAACAGGCAACGAACAGGTACCATATGTGCAGGCAATTCGCAAGGATTTGGCGAACTGCCTGCTCTCTGAATAGCCGAATGGCAAGGAAAGGTAACCATACGTAACCGTATGCTGAATTTCACTGTTACCTTTCGGCCACAATTCGGATCTCTTTGAATAACCCTGCAGGGCTTTCTTTACTAAAGGTGGAGGAAAGTGACGCCAAAAGATTGCGAAAAAGATTGGCAAGACATTTTATTAAGTCAGCTTAATTATTTCTTGTTGTCAAGAGCAGTTATGTGTTGTGTTATCAATTATGACTGATATACGTAAAGCGTGAGTTTACCATTATAAGGCCCATAAGAAAGGCAATGGCAGCTGCCATCCCTATCCGCTGCGAATGTATTTCAAATTGCTCATCACTGGTGAGATTTCTCTCCAAAGTGTTCAGGAAAAGATGCTCATCAATCACGGAGCCAGTCATTAGGCTTAGCACAGCAAAGGTACCTGGGAAACAAACAACACTTTCATACAATGCAGATTATGTATGCTGCAAAGCAAACACAGGTGACTGTTTGAGTTCGAACAAGAATGAAGACATGATATTCTAGTCATACAAGGTAATATTCTATTATTTGTTCTATATTAAGCTGTTAAAATATTTTGCATTGTTACCACCACTAATTAAAGTTATTCTACTGATAAATAAAATCAGTATTTTATTATCATGTAACAATTAACCCTTTCAGTATTCGATCTTCAAAAGCACCTGCTGATGCACCGATAAAATGTACACTCAACATGGTCTAATTCTGGAGCAATGCAAAGGAATTTTGTTTATTGGGCTTCAGAACATGCCCCTGAAATATCAACACAACGAACATAACAGCCAATTATTTGAGAATCTTAGAGATGCCTTTTTTCCTTCAGTGAACCACAGACATCAATCTATAATTAATGTAGCAACATTTTTTGGCCAGAAGAGGGAGTCCAATGCCTGTCAAAAAGGAGATATATATATATATATAGGAATACTTTATTACACGCTTCTAGTTTCCATCCACGCAAACTCAAAGAATCGTTACCTATTTCCCAGTTTTTGCGCGTTGTGCGCAACAACTCGGATCCTTCTACATGTAACAGCAGCTGTCAGAGATGTACTCTCGATTTATTAAGCGAGGTTATAGATCTGACATTCTTGATAAGGCCTTGAACAAAGCACATGATGGTGTGCTAACACCGGGCCCACGTGGTGGGTCGAACTCTCGAATTATATTTGCTCAGACGTTTCATACAAAATCAAGTATGTTTGCCCGTACTATTAGACGTCACTGGCGTATTCTTCAAAATGATCCTAAATTGACTGCGGCCGCTTCTGACCCCCCGATGATTTGTTATAAACGAAATAAGAACTTACTGGACTTCTTGGTCCATACGGACCAATATAACTTTTTCTCATCTAATAATCCATTTTCAAACCCGGGCTGTTTCCGGTGTGTGGGATGTACTACATCCAATTCTCTAATCCCGGGAAAAGTGTTTTTTCATCCTTACAGTGGTACCAGGTACCGAATTCGACACCGAATTACCTGTACAACTGACTATGTTGTCTATAAGATCTCATGTCCCTGTGGTAAAATATATATAGGGAAGTCCATTAATAATTTACGAGAACGTATGGCAAATCATAGGTCGGCCATTAGGGCAGCATTAAACGGGCATGATAACCCACAACCGGTGGCACACCACTTCTGTGAGGCTGGACATAATTTGTCCAGCCTACGAGTGATGGCTATTGATCACATCCCCCCGCTTGTGAGAGGGGGTGATCGCGCTAAAGAACTTCTCAAGCGAGAATCTTTTTGGATTTTTACATTGGACTCACTTGCCCCACGTGGTCTTAATGAGAAGAACTCTTATATCCCTTTTTTGCCCCTACGTTAGTTTGTTTAAAAAGCAGCGATATATGCAGTATTGGTCTTACAAACCCTCTCTGGGTGTGAAGTCCTCCTAGGCAATTGTTTTTAACCAATAAAAAAAATATTTATTTATTTTTTCTATTTGGTCTTCCTAAATATGTGGTTTACATGGATTTCAATAAAGGGCAGTTCATTGTATGGCTGTAGCTCTGTGCACATTTAGTATAATATTATGCTTTTGCCATATATGGATTACTATTCCTAGCTATGTTTATTACACTGCTATATCTATACTAAGATGCTAATATGTTCTTTTTAAATGTAGCTGGAATATTGTATCACTGTATCCTACATGTTGACTTTCTCTTTTTATCGTAGACTCTTTTTGATGTGTTATTGTGATTTATGTTTCCGTTTTTTTTGCATTATTACTTTGGTTAATTGGCTTGCAGAGTATGTCCACGCCTGCTCTGTGATTGCAGGGTAGACACATCTGTGGGAGCTTAATTGTTTGATATATATATATGTCTTCCTTTGTATGTTGGCCATTCCTGAGGAAAGTCCCTCTGGGGACTGAAACGTTGAAATTTGATGCCAGAATACAGTTTTATTTTATTTAAACTTTGAAAAAAAGTCTCCGTGTGCGTCTGGATTTTGGTCTCATATATATATATATATATATACATATACACAGAGGAACACCTTTGTATATAGTTATTGTGGGATCCATGGAAAGTCATTTTCCATAAAACCACTGGGTACTGCCAAATGGTTTTATAGAAAATCCATGTGGTAGTCAAGGGGTTAATGCTATTTTTGCATTGAAATAATAACTGATGGAAGATTATTAATTTCATGACATATTAGCCAAGTTGTAAAAAATATCTGATGTGGGGTATAATTCCAAATGCCCAATCCCATACAGTTTCTCTGCTCCTTTGCATAATTAATTACATTTAGCTTAACCCTTTCGCTGCTGAGGCTTTTCCCGCCTCTGTGCTGAGGTCATTTTTACTGGTTTTGCTCATCTTGTTTAAACGTGTTTTGAAGCTTATTTTAGTATATACTAGACATATTATATATCGTTCTTTCCGTCAGACTCGGCAGATTAATAATATGTCATTATTATATGTATACGTCATGACCTGTCTGTATATTCTAACAAAAAATGCAATAAAATATGAATTTTCAATAATTTACAGCGTGTAAAGTGGTTTTTTTCCACATTTTAACATGCGAGCAATTGCGGTTATATTTTGTATGGGGTGCGCTTGTTAAAAAAATTAGAGATGGGGTCTCGTTACATTTTTTTTGGGGAAAATTACGCGATTTTTAACAAACGCACCGCATACAAAAATCGTTAGTGCAGCATCATTGTTCACATTATAATTGAAATGGAAACAATATTGCTGCATTAACAAACCAAAAAAAAGAAAAAAAAAGTGTTTATTTTTTTTTATAATTTTTTTTTTAAATATTTTTTTATTTTTATTTTATTTATTTATTTATTTTTTCAAACTTTTTCACATTCGAGTTTGGTATCGTTGGAACAGCCATGCTCTGGCCGATCCAACAATACCAAACGTTAACCCCTAGCTGCCACGGATCAGGAGATAGGGAGTTCATTGGAACTCCCTATCTCCACCGTTGGTGGCAGTTAGGGGTTAACTCCAGGACTGGCGTCATCGTGCTATGCACGATGACGCTAGTCCTCAGGGGGAGTTCCCGGAGGCTTGGCCGACATCCAAGATGTCGGCCAGCTCCGGGAAAGGATCATGAACCGGCGCTTCTCAGCGCCGATTCGTGATCCAGCTCCCCAGGGGTTAATGCCAGGTACCATTTGGAAGGGCAGGCTGTGCCCTTCCAAATGGTGCCTGGGTTAACCCCCGCAACACCGCCGATCGGGAGGGAGAGAGGCACATGCGGGGGGGCGCCTGAATTAGGTGTCATCGCGCTGCCGCGATGACACCTTATTTCACCGGCGGCGGTTCCGGATGCTGGGCTGACATCGAGGATGTCAGCCCGCACCGGGGGGGCCAGCGATCGGCCGGAACCCGGCCGAACGCTGGCCCCAAAGTGAGGACGCGCTCAGCGCATCCTCAGCACAGCAGGAGCCATGCGGAGGACGCGCTGAGCGCGTCCTCCGCATCGAAGTGGTTAAATTTTGCAGAAAAAGACATTTGTTTGTTTAGTTTTTTATTTTGTGCCATTTTCAGAGAGTGCTCAAAATTCAGACATCAATCATCACATCTGGACAATGCCTACACGCTACTGCCTCCAACAGGATGCTTTCAGAGTTGCAATTGGCTTGTTCAGCATCAGGTATCTAGGACATCTGTTACCTAAGGCTCGTGATTGGAGGAAGCATGTTTGCAGAGAGAAGGCTCCTGATTGGAGGAAGCCTGTATGTAGAGGAAAGGTATCAAATGTTGGAGAATTGCCTGCACGTACGGTGCCTGTTCGCTGCCTGTTCGAGGGCAGTGAAATCCCCATAGTCGGACACTGTTGCACTTTATAGACTCTCTTATACTCATCGCACTGCTGGAATTTTATATATTGTTGCACTTTACTGTGTTCTATGGCACATTGCACTTTTATATGTGTACATTGATTGAATATTTGTCACCTTAAGATTGAAGCACTTTAAGACTGAAGCACTTTATTTTTGATATACCTCTTTGTTGAAGTCTACCTTTAAATCTATTTTTGATGCGCTACAAAGGTTCTATCTATAATTTCATTTTTGGTTAATGCAGATTTTGGTTGTTTTTTCGGTATATTGCGCTTACCCCTTTGGGCAGCATCTCACTACTTATTAGTTATAATTTAACTACTTCATAACACTATATTAATCTGGTTTATAAATAGGCGCCTACGCTGTATGAGATATATATATATATATATATATATATCTTTCTTCTTTTAAATCCCAATAGAGAAGCAATGCTTCGTCTATTCAGAGAACACAAAACAGCAGTGAAAAGTTGCCGAAATGCCCTGCTGTTCGGTGGTTTCATTCGACAGATTTATTCAGGAGAATCCCATAGGTTTCAATGTTAAAAATATTCCAGTTTTAATCCAATATTTAATAAACCGTTTATTTTTTTTCGGCTGTAAAGAGTATCTTTATTTTTTACATTTTTTAGGATCTTTTAGGCAATTTTTGGGATTTTTTTGTCAACATTTTTTTTCTAAATTTTTTTCATTTTTCTGTAACTGCCCTTTTTATTATCATTCATTGGCTCTTATATGTAAATTCCAGACATTTTTGCTCATTAGATTCTTTGCGAAACAGCGTTTCAATTCTCAAACTTTCAAGCATACGTTTTTTGTTTCACTTCGTTCGTCTGCAAGTCGAGTTTTTCCGGTGGCTGCTCTGCGTTGTGATCGGCGGCTAGTCGGGCTTCTCCGGCGTGTTCGGCGGGGTTAATTCAGCTGTTTTCTGTAGGTTTCGGTGAGTGTTCGGCGAGTTTTGTAGTGAGTGTTCGTCAGGTTTGCGGCGGGTTTTCCCTGCAGTACAGCGACCCTGTGGTGCTCACTGAATACACCGCAGGGTCAGCGGACTAGGATTGCCGAATGGCGCTGAATTGCAAGGAACGAAAAGTCACCGAACGTGCGGGGACTTTTCAATTCTCTTTGAATAACCCTGTTAGTCCCAGAATGAAGTGATTTCAAGTCTGGACTGCATCCTGGGATCACACCTTCTCTCTGCAAGATGTGTCTGCACCGCTCCTTTATTCTTTGCAGGCCTTTAACACGTAAACTGAAGAAAGTCTGAGAAATCTAATTCTTAATACCTTTCTACATGTAAATTTTTATCTCTTAAATTGATATAACTAGATTACAGAAATTCTACCTTACCGGTAGAAATGTGATGTCCAGTTCCAAGGAGCATGTAGAGTAGAACAGGAAAGAACGATGTATAGAGACCGTAAACAGGAGCGACTGAAGTCAACAGGGCAAATGCCATACCTAAACATATGTATTAAAAAACACAGTTGTTAACAGGATACACAGTATAATCTGCAAAAGGAATGACATTTTGCTCTTGTACATTTTCCAGAATAACCTCATTAAAGTACTATACATAGATATTTGGTGAAGAACAAGTGAGTTGGAATATTCTACTTCATTTTATAGACTTATCAAAACATTAAGAAAATAATTATATTAAATAACCGGAAATTATAATCAATACACGTGACAGAAATACAAACATCATTGTGCACCATGCCCCCTTTGTTCTGTGTTTTAGCAAAATGAAGAAGCTTTGATCCAAAATATCCTTAAGAAAAGAAAACATTACTGATAAAAGAAACCATAACACAAATCAAAAGTATGGCAACTACTGAACAACCCAAGTTTACATCTATCAGGATTATTCAGAGAAAGGTGAAAATCAGGAGAACTGGCAGGAGAAGAGAACAATCTAGGCCAAGTAGCTGATTTTGAAAGTGAGATAAATGGGAGAAGTTTATTTTAACCTAGAATTTTCACTTCTCCAGTCATTCTCCCGAGGTTCACCTTTATTTGAATGGACCTGAAAGAGACCACACAACAAAACGTCACTGTCAGGGTTATTCAGAGAGAGGTGAAAGCCAGGAGAATGACTGGAGAAGTGAAAATTCTAGGTCAAAATAGGCAAACCAGAAAAATTCTCCAATTGATCTCACTTTCCAAATCGGCTATTTGGTCTAGATTGTTCTTTTCTCCTGCCAGTTCTGCTTTTCACCTTTCTCTGAATAACCCTGTGTGACATGAGGCTAGACATGTGGTTGTCTAAGTGGCCACCAACAACACATGAGAATGCAAGTGCTGGGATCATAAAAACTGACAAATTGATTCCTGCTCTTCTGAGGTGCCCATGGATGTGCCAACTAAATCAAGTGAAAACTCTGGAATGTTTGTGAAATGAAGTAGATGAGAATTCTCTTCTGATTTCTACTTGCTTGTATGTAGATATCTAATTTAATAGTCCTCATAAGACATTGTACTCAGATTATTTAACTTCATCCTTGTAGAAACCTGGGAGAGTTAGGTCAGCATTGATGTGTGTATTTCATCCACCATTACCGTTCCTCTTGAAAATTTGTAACATATCTCTACAGGGAACATATGGATCACTGATCCACAAAATCAAGTGAGGAAAATAGGCAAAAATATGCATAAAAGATTAAAATGTCAAAATTTATTAGTACATCAAAAACAAAAAATGGGCTTGTTCTTGACAATTTGGGTCCCCCTCGATTTGATTCCCGGGCATTTGTACTCTAATGAGGGGCTTATGCTAAATCCAGTGACATTAAGGCTAGGGTCAGACGAAAGCATTTTTCCCCGCGAACGTGAAAAAGTGCACCGAACGCATTGACGTATTTTTTCACGGAATGCGCAAAATGGTCAGACGACGCGCATTTTCGTGCGTGATTTTGTACGGATCGTCAATAAAACTCTTTTTGCGTCTGGACGTTATGTAGGCTGGACATTAGCAGCGTCTGACATCTCCTAATCACGCAAACACGCCGCTATGCCGCAGCTGCGCACTCAGTACGTCAGTACTAGCGGTTCAGCGTTCTCATAAAAATGCGTTCAAATTCCACTTGTGTTGCAGGGCCGGACTTTTGTGCGGCCGTACATCGTATATTGGCCGTCATTGCCCGTCATCTGCTGCTAGTGCGGCCGTAATTATGTGCGCCAGAACGCACGTTAAAAGTGCGCTGGTCTGACCCCAGCCTTACCTCTGGGGATCTTTTTCCTTTTTTTGGCACTCCATATTGACATTAGGGGGATCCAATTGTACCCTCTGCTTTTAGCCTGTCTGGGGTATTTGTTTACAGAGCCACTGCTGCAGTACGTCTTTGATATTTGTCCAGAACTATTCAGCTTGAGTTACTGCACTTGCCTCATTGTGCCTATTTTTACAATCGGCTCGTGCAAACTGTAACCAGTTTTAGATTTAGACTTTGCAGGACATGGGGCATGTGGCCCTTTAAGCTTGTATATATATATATTTTCTCTTTTTCTCCATTACTGAGCTCTGGCTATTTTGATATCCTCCAACCTCCAAACAGGTATTCATCAATTTCTGGAACTTCCCCCTGGCTCTCAATATGATATGGGCATAGCAGGGTGTTTCATTACTATTCCAATTTACCAATTTTTGTCTCCAGATTGATGTAGTTTTTTATCTTTTTTGTGTCCAGGTCTTTGTATTTTCTTGCATTTTTCCTTTTTTGCACCGTTGTTTTTTTATTTCATTTCTGCATTTTTGATGTGTGTCACTTTTTTTTTTTGATGTACTAATAAATTTTGAAATTTTAATCTTTTATGCATATTTTTGCCTATTTTCCTCACTTGATTTTGTGGATCAGTGATCCATATATTCCCATTGAATTATAAGGGTTAAGCCCTGCAAATTTCAGGTGAGGCACTCCCGGCCTCCATTTCTATATACGTATTTGCTAATCTCCTTTCATCCCCGCTGTGTTGGGTGGGGTGTGTTTTTATATCTCTACAGGGGTTATTCAATAAGCGCCGAACTTGCCACCAAATGGAGAATTTCACCGTGCAGTGCAATTTTGTAGCAGTTTGGCCATTCAGAAAGTTTTGATGAAATAAGATGCAGTTCGCGGCAGATCGCTGCAATTCGGCAGCCTTCAGGGGCAGTGACATTTTCCCATAGAGAAGTAATGGTTAATCTATTCAGAAAATGCCAAACTGCACTGAAATGTTGGCGAAATGCCCAGATTTTCGGTGGTTCATTTTAACAGGTTTAAACAGGCAAATCGGATAGGATTCAATGTAAAAAATATTACAGTTTTTACTATTTTTATTCAACCATTTATTCTTTTCAGTTTCAGCAAAAAGCCTGTTTATTTATTGAATTTTTTATGCATTTTGTAGGCAAAAAATTTCGGCGGTCAGCAGCGGTGTTCGGCAGGCTGATCGACGGCGTTTGACGGTCTTAGGAGGAACCGGTTCGGTGCACTTCGGAGACCCTGTGGTTAATACTGAATTCACTGCAGGGTTGGCAAACTGAAATTGCCAAAAACGCACCAAAGTACACCGAACGAAAGAGCACCGAAATTTCGCTGAAATTTCAATGATCTCTGAATAACCCCCTTAAATGTCAAATTGACATAGGATCAGGGAATAGACAACCACTATCACATACCCGTGTACTTTCCTAACATCCTACACTACCCACACATGTAAGAGGTAAGTCGATATGCAGTTATTTACATTTACAGCTATATTCGGACAAAGTAATTTTGCAATTCCGTTTTTTTAGTAAAAAAGGAAAGAAATATGAGTCATACTAATCATAATAATGTAAAAACTCTGAATGCAAAACTATGAGTGTCTATGTATTTTGTGCATTACTGTAAATACAGTATATAGTTATGTTTATTATTGCAGAAGCCATTTGCACATCACAGCAATTCATAACTGCATCCCAGTTATATATATCATCCAGACCTGAAGAAGAGAGGTTACACTCTCGAAAGCTTGTCTTTTAAATGTAACGTTAGTCCAATAAAAAAAGATATCACTACGTACTGCTATACTCGTGATTTTGGCATCTGGACTAACACGGCCTATCGAATTTACTATATATATATATATATACATACATACACACACACACGTTACTGTGCAAAGGTTTTAGGCCACCATTAGATTTGTTGCTTTGCAATAGAATAATGACCATATATAATTATTTCTCAGTCTCTTTATTAGAAAATGACCAAAGAATACAGGAAGTTTGTATTCAGTATTAACAGAAAAAAAAATCTGAAAAAACCCCAGCTTCTATAGGTTATGGTAATATTCAAGCAGTTATAAAGAATTTTGAAGAATCAGGAGAGGTCAAGGACAAGAAAGAGGACTGGAAGGCCAATAATTTTCAATTTCTGATGAGAATTTTCTCAGAGATTCTACTTTCAGAAACCGGAACAAGTCCAGGAAGGACCTGGGTCAGCATCTGGCAGCTTCATCGAGATGCCAAGCTGACCCTTTCACAGTCTGAAGAAGCTTGATCAGGAATGGTCTTTGTGGAAGGGTAGCAGCCAACAAACCACTTTTTCAGAAGATGAATGGAATGAAAAGGCTAAGATAGGCTAAAGCTCAAAAAGACTGGAATAAAAATCAGTGGAAAAGAGTATTATGGAGTGGCGAATCCATGTTTGAAATTTTGGGGTCCAATTATAGACAATATGCGAGAAGAAGAGGTGGAGAGAGATATATGAATTAGTGCTTGCAGACTTCAGTGAAACATGGTGGAGGGTGACAGTGTATCGTGGTTTGGGGCTGCATTTCTGCCAGTGTTGGTGGCGATATTGTCTGAATTGATGGGACCATAAATGCTGAACAGTACGGACAGGTTTTAATTTATAGGATCACCTGGACAGAGAAAGAAATAAAAGAAGAAGTCTTGGAAGTGCTGGAAGGAGCCTGGTACAATATACCTGAGATTACTTCAGAAAACAGTCTCCCCAAGAGTTCAAGGTGTGCTTAGGGCCAAGGGAGGTCACACTAAATACAGACTTTTGCCTAAAGTGATCATTTTGTTCTGAAAAGTGTGTTTTTTAAAATTTGTGTACATATTTCCAGTATTTTCTGTTTATATCTTAATAAAAAACAAAAATAAATATGGATGGACATTAGCTTATGGTGGCATCAGTTTGTATTAGCCTAAAACTTTTGCACATTTCTGTGTATATATGTAAAGTGTCTTTTTATTAGATGCTTTGTCATCCTAGTTTGTAAAGCATCTAATAAAAAAGACATTTTGACAGACTTTGAACTTTATTTACATCTTGTCATTGCTCTAGATTCAACAAAACCCTTCTTGATCTATTATGAAGCTGAAAGGTCTCTCAAGGACTTAGCTCAGATTTGTAAAAACGCCTCCATTGAGTGAAAGTCAGGCTGAGACTTCAGGGTAGCAGAGTTCAGACAGTATGATAAGCAAGTCAAAGCCACTATAGAATCTCAGGCAATATTTTTTAATGCAGGACAGGATATCAAGAAGATCATGCAGTGAGCCAAAATATGAAAAAGAGAAATGGTAAGCGCCCACAATATGACCTCCAAGTACCCAGCTAACCAGATGGACAGTGGTTTCCCTCAAACCAAAAGACAAGTTGAACAGAATATACGTATCTGGTCAGCGCGAGACATGCGAGATATGGCTATATAACATTTAGCTCTGATACGGAGCTATAGGTTATTTTTATAGTTTTATACACCGCACCGGCATATATATCTTTTTTGATTTGCCCTGGTTTTCCTCTATTTCCCTTTTTGGGAAGACAGCCTGCTTGTATAAAGATCAACTTGCATTCCATCGATTAGGATGAATCCTTTCTTTATTTTTTCCATATTTTTTCCATGCAATGTATTTATTACACCCCGATCGCAACTTAATTCCAGAAAAACGCGTTGCTGGAAGTGCGTGCACCTACAATGGAATGCACAGTGTTCCGCGATACCGGATATGATGCCATGGAACGCATTGTGGAACGCGGAGGTCCCTAATGCGCCTGCGCAAGATGGCGTCGACGGCCAGAGATACACTGAAACTTCAGGAAGAGGCTGAGAACGCATGCTGACCACCAATTGAACACATGTGGGGACGTTTTTTCTTAATTGTTTAATTTCTTTGGTATATAAACATGCATATCGGTTCATTATTGTAAGAACCAGCTGATGAAGCCGTGTTTTGACATCGAAACGCGTTCTGGACGGCAGTCTAGTTTTAATTGTTTATTTCTTTTATTAAATTTTAAAGAATAACCAGTTCCTGCATGTTTTGGGTCTTTATTGGGTTTGACCTACGAAACCCATTTGCTGTTCGTTTCGAGCTTGGAATAGCTCCACCAAATGTGAGTTTCCAATTGTCATGGTCTCACATTACTTATTACCACGCCAGATATACACAAGTTCTGTTTCTTTTTCTCTCTCCCATCTTGAATGGATGTGATAAGGAGTGGGTTACCTGAGAAACCTTTCCAGACAAACAACCCAAAGGCGTTTATCCACTCAGATCCAGTGTTTGGGCTCTCCGCTTTTCTGTGTCTTTTGTGTTTTCTATTTTACCATGTTATACTATGGATGACGTCATTTGAGAAGCCATTCGAGTCCCCTTGCGTGTGTCTCGCGCTGACCAGATACGTATATTCTGTTCAGTGAGCCAAAATAACCTGAGAAGTAAGATCATTGGCCAGCGTCATTTTTGTACACCATAATGTCCATGATTGGCATTCTGTATTAGGCTTCTGACACGTGGATGCTGTGGCATACCGCATGACGTTTTTCCCTGGTGAGTCATTTATTGCTCTCACAGTCACAGTAGAGCACTCCCCCAGAACTGCGTGCTGTGTCTGAAGTAAACATACATGGAGAGCATTAGCAAATGATTCACAGATCATCTGAACAGATAGGGTTGCTGAATGCTCTGTAAGGTTCAACTGGTAACCCTTCTCTACAGTGCTGTGATTTCCCCTGCAGGTGTCAGCTAAAGAAATATAATTTTTTGGGGAAAAGGGGTATATTGTGGGTGTGTATTTGCACCGCAGCTTGGCAGTGAGATAGGGGGGGGGGGCAGCGTTTCAGACTTTTAGAGTTAATATTAGAAGTATCCTTGCTATTTTAACACCCAATCCCCTCAGAGCCATCCATGGCTAAGCTGTCAATCAAACAGTTTACATGTTTAATCTCTCACTTGAAAAAGAGGAAGCAAAACACATGGTCATCTCCATGAGAAGAGCAGGCAGATTAGAATTTCCAAAAACTCAGAGAACTCCATTAGTCGTTGCGAAATAAAAAGGTTTACTGGTTTAATTAAGTTGCAAGAAACCACATATCCAAAATCTCTATAACAGACTGAGGGTACACTTTAATGCGATATTTCCAAAAAATCTTGACGGTAATGCAGAATTTAAGCAGGGAGGACATAAAGGGTTTTTTTAACCATTGTGTTCTCTGGTAGTAGCAAGAGGAGGAAGATGATTTTGCTCTACTCCTGGTGAGGATTTAGCGCAGATACAAAAAATAGGATTAATTAGCACAAGACAATCAAAAAGGAGCAGTGTTGAATAGCGATACGCATGTAGGGCAGGTAGGTACAGATACATGAATGGGGGCTGAGAGACACAGAGACACACACATGAGGTTAGTAATGCAAACAGTGTCATTGGGCCTGGGGTCAAGTCAAGCAGGAATGTTTGGGAACTCAGTTCCTTCTGCATTATTTCAGGAGGAACTGAGTTCCTTTTTGACCCACACATTGCAAAGCTTTTATTCGTTTCAATTATATGTTTCCTTAATAAGCCACCAGAAATATACCGTATTTTTCGCTCCATAAGACGCACCTGACCATAAGACGCACCTAGTTTTTAGAGGAGGAAAACCGGAAAATAAATATTCTGAATGAAATAGTGTAATAATGGATATACTGCCCCAGCTCGTGGATATGCCTTAGCTCACACGTGGATATGCCTTAGCTCACACATGGATTTGCCCCATCAGCTCACACATGGATTTGCCCCAGCCAGCTCACACATGGATTTGCCCCAGCCAGCTCACACATGGATTTGCCCCAGCCAGCTCTCACATGGATTTGCCCCAGCCAGCTCACACATGGATTTGCCCCATCAGCTCACACATGGATTTGCCCCAGCCAGCTCTCACATGGATTTGCCCCATCAGCTCACACATGGATTTGCCCCAGCCAGCTCTCACATGGATTTGCCCCAGCCAGCTCACACATGGATTTGCCCCAGCCAGCTCTCACATGGATTTGCCCCAGCCAGCTCACACATGGATTTGCCCCAGCCAGCTCTCACATGGATTTGCCCCATCAGCTCATACATGGATTTGCCCCAGCCAGCTCTCACATGGATTTGCCCCAGCCAGCTCTCACATGGATTTGCCCCATCAGCTCACACATGGATTTGCCCCATCAGCTCACACATGGATTTGCCCCATCAGCTCACACATGGATTTGCCCCATCAGCTCACACATGGATTTGCCCCAGCCAGCTCTCACATGGATTTGCCCCAGCCAGCTCTCACATGGATTTGCCCCATCAGCTCACACATGGATTTGCCCCAGCCAGCTCTCACATGGATTTGCCCCAGCCAGCTCACACATGGATTTGCCCCATCAGCTCACACATGGATTTGCCCCAGCCAGCTCACACATGGATTTGCCCCATCAGCTCACACATGGATTTGCCCTAGCCAGCTCACACATGGATTTGCCCCATCAGCTCACACATGGATTTGCCCCATCAGCTCACACATGGATTTGCCCCATCAGCTCACACATGGATTTGCCCCATCAGCTCACACATGGATTTGCCCCATCAGCTCACACATGGATTTGCCCCAGCCAGCTCACACATTGATTTGCCCCATCAGCTCACACATTGATTTGCCCCAGCCAGCTCACACATTGATTTGCCCCAGCCAGCTCACACATGGATTTGCCCCATCAGCTCACACATTGATAATGCCCCAGCTCACATATGGATATGGCCCAGCAGCTCGTGGATGTGCCTCCGCTCACCTGCCGCCGCCGCGTTCGTCTCCCTCTGAGCATGCGTCTGGCGGCAGGAAGCTTGGGCACTCGCCTGGGGGAGCCACGTGACCGCGATCTCCGCGGTCACGTGGCTCCCCCAGGCGAGTGCCCAAGCTTCCTGCCGCCAGACCCATGCTCAGAGGGAGACGAACGCGGCGGCGGCAGGTGAGCGGAGGCACATCCACGAGCTGCTGGGCCATATTCGCTCCATAAGACGCACCCACTTTTCCCCCACTTTTTGGGGGAAAAAAGTGCGTCTTATGGAGCGAAAAATACGGTAATTTATTTATTACAATTTTCAAAGTGAGTCCCTAAAATCCAGCTTATCATTGTAATTGAAAAGATAATTTAAAATTTGAGTGTGGAGTTGCAGGTTAATTGTGACATGTCATCAGTTAATTGGAAAGTGGAAATCGTGTAGTGTTCTCACATGTATTATTTTAGGATTAGACCCTTTGCATAGAGCTAGTAATAGGACTACTAAATGATCTATGACCCGCATTCAGAAAGGCCGCATGCAGGTCAGGCCCCGCCAACTGTGCAAAGACCCTGTATTGCAGAGACATTAAATTTTAGGCCAGTACCTGTCAGTGTTGTTACTAAACTTCTCCGTAATCTAAAAATGAAATACCAGTCTGTGCCTGATCAAATCCCAGCAATGCTGCTGAAAATCAGTGCGCCGGCAATTGCAAAACCTGTTGCAACCATAATCAATGAATCACTGGCGGCTGGATACATACCCAAACTCTGGAAGACTACAAGGGTGGTACCTATCCATAAAAGTGGTGGCAATACTTTGGTATACAACTACCGTCTGATATTATTGCTCCCTGTTTCTTGTTTTTTTTTGTGAAAGGATTTTACCAGGAAGGATACATTGAGATTTCTCTCGTTTTCAAGTATGTCCTGGGTGGCGAGTATGTACCGTTAGGTGTCTTGCCAAGGACACTTACTGGAGAGGTTGCTCGCTGGGATCGAACCCATGACTCCACAGGCTCTCTCCATGCAGTGCGGTGACATTACCTCTACTCCACCCAGCCGGTTAATTGTGACATGTCATCAGTTAATTGGAAAGTGGAAATCGTGTAGTGTTCTCACATGTATTATTTTAGGATTAGACCCTGTTATGTCAAAAGTTTTGGAAAAATGTGTCTACACGCAATTATGTGATTGTTATTAATATTCAAACTATTTAACCCCAGGCTTTTGTCCAAATCACTTGACTACAACTACCCTTTTAAAAGTTTGTAACGATACCCAAGCTGGCATGGAACAAGGAAACCTAACTGGAGCCATCTTCCTTGATTTTGCCAAGGCCTTTGACACAGTAGACCATGGCATCTTATTACAAAAACTTAAAAACTCAGGTATAGGTGATCACACGCTAACCTGGTTTTGATCGTATGTATCAGATTGATCGCAATATGTGTCCATTTCTGACAGCACTTTCCTCCCCCTCACAGTCACGTGCGGTGTACCCCAAGGCTCGATACTCGGCCCACCTGCTATTCACGATATTCATAAATTATCTGCCCAACATCTGCAACACCTCAACTGTACACATGTACGCAGACGACACTGTAATCTATATCAGCAAACCAAATCTCCCAAAGCTGGAGAGGAGAAAGTGCTGCAAGAACAATTCACAGAGGTAGAAAAGTGGATCGCAGATAACAAACTTTTCTAAATACTGAAAAAAACAGTCACAATGCTATTTGAACAGCACCTAAACTACACAAATTGCAAACTCCCCATCTATGTGTCACAACAAAATCAAATGACACGCTGACCACAGTCACTTCTCTTAAATATCTAGGTATGTGGCTAGACCCAAATCTATCCTTTGGCCTCCACATCGAAAAACTAAACTTTATCCCAAACTATGTGCCCTGTACAGAAACAAATCCTGCCTGAGTCCCGCGGTTAGAAAGTAGATAGATAGTACAACAAATGCTTATGCCATTCTTTGAATATGGAAATGTAGTGTATGCAGCTGCCCCGCAAACTCACCTTCAGAAACTAACTACTTTGTATAACTCATTCTGCCGCTTTGTGCTTCAATGTAACTACTAGACATGTGCATTCGTTTTAGTACTAAAACGATTTAGTCCGAATTTTGAGATAATTTAGTTTTAGTATGACTCAAGAGAAACGAAACTGCTCAGTACAAAAAACGAAAGAAACTAAAATAAAATGCATTACATTTTAGTTTCAGTCCTTTTTGTGATATTATATTGATGAGTGAAGGAGACCAGCAATGAAGAGCGCAACATCGCAACATCTGAAGTTCTGCACCCTACACATGCCAATGCAGGAGGATGTTCTATACAGAGAGGGGCATTAATTCAGGAGGATGTTCTATATATTATACAGAGAGGGGTATTATTTAATGCAGGTGGATGTTGTATACATTATACAGAGAGGGGTATTAATTAATGCAGGTGGATGTTGTATACATTATACAGAGAGGGGTATTAATTAATGCAGGAGGATGTTCTAAACATTATACAGAGAGGAGCCTTTTTTTTAGCCCTTTAAATCCAGTGGCTGTGAGCGCTGAGATCGGCTGCTTGTTACATTATCTCTCAGTACATTGTATCAGGCTCAGCTGTTACAGTAACTGACTGCTGCTCATCACAGCTCTCAGAGTTTCAGTAAAACAAGGAAATAATATTGTTCTAACGTCTTATATATAAAAATATTATTTACTAGTTTTACTGAAACTCTGAGCGCTGTGATGAGCAGCAGTCAGTTACTGTAACAGCTTGCCTGACACGGGGCAGTATTACAATGTTGGTGCTAACTTAACCAGAGTTGTTGTAAACTGAAAACCTTCATAGGCTATAATAGCTCTGGGAAGTTTTACAACAGCTCTGGTTAAGTTAGCATCAGCTATATAATATGGCCCACATTGTGCTGAGAGTGAGAGATACTGTAACAAGCAGCGATCTCAGCCCTCTGAGGAGCCACTACAATAGTAATTGTATCCACTGGTTTTCGGATGAATGAAATTAGTTTTCATACTAAAGAACTGAAAACGAATTTCTTTAGCAACTAAATAAATTGCATTTTAGTACTAATCCATTAGTTCAAAACGAAATTTTGTGCTGTGCACATGTCTAGTAACTACATGACTCTCCATTGTGACATGTTAAAAGAGCTAAACTGGCCGTCGCTGGAATCTAGATGAACTCTTCACCTTTCCAACCTGGTGTTTAAGAGCTTTTCTGGGAAGCTGCCACCCTACCTGATTAGACTGCTTCCCCTAGCAGTTCCCTCATCCTATTAACTCCGATCCAGGACCAGCACCTTACTTGCAATACCACAATACAAAAAGAAAGTGTCTCATTCCTCATTTTCCTACAGATCATCACAAATGTGGAATAATCTCCCAGACGCCATCATATCTTTCCCTAGTCTAAAGTCACTTAAGAGATCTCTATTAATATACCTCGACACAGGATGCACCTGTAAACATGTAACATTGTAAGTACATTTCCTACATATTTATTTTCTGTGTCAATCTGTATACTTGTGTTTTGGTTTTAATATCTTGCATTTATTACTTTGTATTTCTGTACCTACTGTAAAATTCTATGTTCTTGAACCCAGGACATACTTGAAGATGAGAGAAATCTCAATGTATCCTTCCTGGTAAAATACTTTATAAATAAATAAATAATCTATTCACAAAGCACTGAAATTTTGGTCCTCTGATTTTCGCCACACTTTTTTGCACTTCAGCGATTCCATTTCTCCAAAAATATGGTGAATTCACTATTTAGCAAATGGTCACCCTATTTTTCCAAAACTGCAGTCGACAAAGCAGTTATTCTCCTAATAGGTGTATAAACCAATAAAAATTTATTATAATGTGTCCAAATAATAAAAAAGGTATTTAAAAAAAATAATAAAAGGTCTGTTACAGAATAAATAAAAAACGTCTATTTAAAAAAATTGGGGGAAAAAAAATTTGACCAAAAATACAAACAGGAGATCTAAAAAATAAAAAGGCTTTTTGCTGAAAATTAAAAAAAAAATTGGTCTTTTAAAAAGAAATTATAAAAGATGTTACGTTTTTACATTCAATCCAATTGGATTCTCCTGTTTAAACCTGTCAAACTGAACCACTGCAAATCAGGGCATTTCACCAATATTTCGGTGCAGTTTGGCACTCTGTAAATAGATTAACCATTAGTTCTCTATGGGACAATTTAGTTGTCCCTGAAAATGGCCGAAGACCTCCAAGCTGCATCAAAATTCACTGTATTTCAATTTGCCTGTATTCAGACTAACATTAACAGGAACTATTAGTTCCCAGTCTCACTCTGGTTCAGGCGAGAAGAAGCGGTGGTTCGGGCCACCCATATGTTAGGAGGTGAGTATAGGATTTTTGGGGGGTGGTTTGGAGCGTGTTAAACGATTTTGCATTTGCAGAATCATTTAGCACAAGCTTTTAATAGTTGCTTAATGTTTTGCTTGCACGCCCTGTCGTTAATTGCGCCTGCGCTTTGTAATACCTAACTTGTCGAGATGCTAAAAATAGATTGCGCTCCCCATGTCAGGTATAGGAGACGGTTAAGTACAGTAAGCTCGCACAGGCTGCGTGGCTCAATTTTTTTTCCCCTGACTGTAGCATCAAGATTGGAATATCAATGCCAGAAGTTAAACTTACTTCTCCTAGTGCTAATGATTACATATCGAGATGCAACATTAGCACCAACTATGGAATAGTGTCCTCAGAATTTACTTTTTGTGTAAACATACAAGTGGATTAGCCATTTAATTGACTATCAATCTTACTCAGGTAGACAAAGAAAAGAACAGATTTTTATTGATCGACATTTCTGTATACTATTGTCAATATATCAAATTGACCAATAAATATGTATTAACAGCTGTTTAATTAACCCTTTACCACTGCACCTGCCTACGCAGCTGATGTTTAGCGCTTATCATTAGCTGCAGGGGGACAGCCTGAGTTCAGGCTGTCCCACAGCACCCAATGATACGTGCCAACTGGTGGGCGTGACTACCGTGCCCCATCGTCACTAGCGGGGAGTGCTATGCCACCCAACAGCGCTAAAGAATGGGTTAACATATGGTGATAATCACAGGCTATTGAGTAATTTCAGTTACGGACATTAACAGAAATGATAACACATTAACCAAGGTAATTTAAATACGTATTTTCTGTAACATGAAAAAAGATTTGTTTTGACTTGTATATTACTAGATTTAGATATTGATCAGTCAGAAAACAGCATCGCGGAGCACACACCAAAATACTTCACCCCTACTGAGTGCACCAGGTACGTGCAGTCAGGGTAGGCAGGTGAGGCTGAGCCTCACCTGCCATTACAAGATAAAAAAATAAAATAAAGTATACTCACCTGCTCTGCGCTCCCCGCCGTCGGCTTCATCCTCTGCCTCTGTGTGCAGTGCATGCATTCTTTTTACAGCCTGCGCAATTTGCGTAGCGGGATGCTTCTCTGCTATGCTAATCACGTAGGCTGCTCAGAAGGTTTGCACCGCGCATCTTTTCAAATAGGAACAGGTGCGTGCTGCCTACTTCCTGAACACTGCTCATCAGAGCCTCAGAGAGGCCCTGACAGGGCAATGGAATGGCTTGGATCAATGGGAAAGCTCTATTGGTTCAGGCCAATCAAAAACCACCTGCACTGGAGGCTGGCCTCTGATTGACAGGAAGGGGCACAGGCAGCTCCCTCTAGTGGTGGATACAGAGTATGGCAGGCACAAGCAGCTCCCTCTTCTCCCTCTGGTGGAGGGTACAGGGTATGACAGGCACATAAAACCAGTTTTTCTACCATATATTTTTTTTAATAGTAAAGTATATGATGATGAAAATAATGGTATCTTTTGAAAGTCCATTTAATGGCAAGAAAAACAGTATATAATATGTGTGGGTACAGTATATGAGTAAAAGAAAATTTACAACTCAACAAAAAACGCAGAAAGTTAGTTACTATCTGTGTATATCTGGCTCTGATACTAGCCAGTGCATCACCAGCCACTGATCTCACCACACATCCCTGGAGTGCACCTGAGTCCACAGGCAACCAGCCAACCTTATCCACATGTATCAATAAAAGGCACCATCAGGCAGAGTATGTAGTAAAGAGGAGCAGGGTTTATTAGAAAAGCATAACATTTTGGTCCTCTCCAAGGACTTTTATCAAGTTTAATAAAGATCTTTGGACAGGACCAGAACATTGCATTTTGCTTTCCATTAAACCCAGCCCTGATTAATGCATACCCTGTCTCCTGTAACTGGTTCCTTTTTTTGAGAAAGTATTTTAACCATTAAGGATACATAGAGTTCTCTCGTTTTCAAATATGTCCTGGGTGGCAAGTCTGTACCGTTAGGCGTCTTGCCCAAGGACACTTACTGGAGAGGAGCTCTTGCTGGGATTGAACCTGTGTCTCCACAGTCTCTCTGCATGGTTATAAAGCAGTGATGTTACCTCTACTCCACCCAGCCTACTTTTGCTACATAATTGTAAATAGCCAGGGATGCAGACATTTGTTTTTTTCCATTGGTTTAAGATGTAGGTCAAAGTCAAAAAACTTCATAAAAAAGCACTTTTTGAAAACGGCACGTGCATATCGTTATGGTCTTTTATGCAAAAAACTCATTGAAAACATGTACGTAAACAGGTAAAATAATGGAATGTATAAAAGTTACACTCATGTTAAGGAGAGGCAGGTGAGTTTCTATTCTAATTCATTTTGATAGAGCCCATATATAAAAAATATATATTTTAGTAAAGTAAGTTGCATGCAAGTGACATCTCAAGTAATAATATAAAACAACACCAGATCTAATTCAGGGGCAAATTAATATTCCTGTCATTTTACCCTTAAGTGGAATGTTATCTCAGAATGGCCCTTTAATTTTAACACCCGTTTTGCATAATAAACTAAAAAAATTATGTCAATCTCAAAAAGCACACAAATATTTTATATAAAACAGATTTCATCTTTGCACCATCAGTTACAATTTCTGATATATAGAAAATAAATTGCCAAAGATAAAGGGGTTTCTAGCTCTTGGTGGTAACATATACCTGAGTTTACCCAAGTTTAGTAATTGTGATTTTCATTGATTTACCTAGCAATACTATGTTAGAAAATGTAAACGTGAGCTCTTACCTTGAGGAATATGCACAATTCCAACTGTCAAGCCAGCAATGAGATCTCCTAGAATCCATTTTTTAAACCTGTACCTAGGTAACCAGCCAAGAATTGGAATTCTTTTTTTAAGAATAGTGCGGAAAGCATGGGAAGAGCATTTCCAGTTCTTTGCTAATCTTTCCCTTAGCCTCAGAGGAGGCCTCTCCAGATCATTAGCAGTGCCATAGATCTTTTGGAACTGTTCTTCCGTATAGATGCTCCTGTACACTGCCAGGGTGCTCATAGCGTAGGTTGGCAATGTAATATGAGATCACTAGGGATGAAAAGGAGGGAAGTCCTTATATATTTCATGCTAATCTATTTTGGCTTTCCTGCTTTTGCTAGATGACCAATCATATCTCAGTTGGTATTGAGAATATCCTCCCTGGATGCATCCTTTATTAGCTGATTCTGTGCAGAAAAAAAATAAATGCTTCAGGAAACAAATGAGTTCACCTATTAAACCTTCCCATTAGCCATCATACAACGCTAGCAGATACAACAAGATGTAACTTAGTCATTTTGAAGGAAGGAAAAAGAGTACCATCATTGAAAGTTAAGTCTCCAGAAAAAAAACATCATTACTCAAGAGAACTGTTTTTCTTTTCAAAATAACAATTCAGTATCCTTTTTTTGGTAAAAGGCCAATCCCAATTCCAGGGGCGGATTGTTACAATATCACTGGAATGTATTTTGTACAATGAAACGTTAGCCCATTGTTACATTTTCTAGTGCAAAGTTGTAAGATTTATACTTAAGAGCAAACTTTTTCATTAATCTTCAGAGCAGGTATTTATATGTCTCACTAAGCAATAAATGGGCAGCCAAAATGTATTTATTTATTTATAAAGGATTTTACCAGGAAGGATACATTGAGATTTCTCTAGTTTTCAAGTATGTCCTGTATCTATGAAGACGTGTGGTTTATTTTTTTTACTTAAGGCTAGGGTCAGACGAACGTGATTTCCATGGACTGTGCGTCCGTGCAGTATGGACGCACGTTAGTACGGAAGAAGCAGTAGTGGCCACACAGTCCGTTTTTTCACTGACGTATTATTTGATGGATGTAGCAGGGAAAATAAATTAAAATGCAAAACCATTTTGTCCGTCAAAAATGCTGGACGTATAAATGCAGTCCGTCTGACCACGTTCCATCACTCACACACAAAGCTATGCGGACGTTGCGGACGCAGCGCACTTGGTGTGGGGGTTCTAGGGGTTGTACGGTCTTGCCTAACTTGCGTCCGTTTGCCGCGGCTGTTGTGCGTCTGCAGTTCGGTGCGGACGTACTTCGTGTGTGGGACTCCATTGGCCTTTATGTCATGCTATCACTGACGTACTTTTGTGCGCCATCACGGATGTGAACACTGCACTCGTCTGACAGGAGCCTTAAACAAAATCCCTGTGCTGCTCAAAATCAATTTTGAATTTAAAGTTTTATCAGAGCTCAAATTTGTGTGTTATATGCTACTAGCCTGAATAAAACGCTGCTCGCCTCCAATGATTCCACCCATTATTTAAATTAGCAAAATTAACAAGGAATGCCTATCGTCTGTTGCTGTTACTGGTCACTGTTTCCTCTACCTACTTCTACCCAGGGCCCGATTTATAATTAGGCAGAGTAGGCATGTGCCTACAGGTGCCTGCCACAAGGGGGCGCCTTGCTCATATATATATATATATGTATTATATATTTTTTGTTTTTTTTACAATTTGCAATAGTTTAGACCACTGTATCTCTAGAGCCCTAAGGGCTAGAGGGACATATGAGGTTTCATTGGAAAGGTCAGCTTATAGTCTTTCCAGTGATACCAAATATAACCAGGTTAGATTTATGTAAAAATAAAATATCTATTACAATATTATTTTTCTGGATTTATTTCTACCACGGCACTATTATTCAGTTTACAATTATAAAGTGAACAGTGATGCTGCACTAACTCGCCTCATTTACCATACTGCCAGCAAGTGTGTATCTGTTGAAGCAACACATTGTCTAATTCACAACCTAGACCGTGGCGCTGCAGTGAGGAGAGACAACGGGACTTTGGAACCTGCATCCCTGAATTGTACACCGCAAAAAGTTAATTGAGGTGTCATTGGAAAGGTCAGAGTCTAATCTTTACTATGATACCAAACATGACCATGTAATGCGTAAAAATAAAAAAAATGAAAAGTAAATGCTAAATATTTTTTTTCTGTTCTACAGCAGAGGAAATACAGTATATGCTTTTACATATAAAACAAACAATGCTGCTGCATTCACTGCCCTCCTCCTTTAACCAGTCTACCCCACTAATTCCCTCACTCCATGACCCCTCTTCTACTATGTCTTCCTTCTTCCATCTCGGAGGAGGATGTAACAGAACTTCTCATGTCCTCTTACCCGACTATCTGTCCAGTTGATCCTATCCCCACACCTTATTCGGCCTGCCCTACCAGTTACTGTCCCTGCTTTGACTCATATTTTTAACCTCTCCCTCTCCTCTGCAATCTTCCCCTCTGTATTCAATGTGCTTTGCTCACCCCATTCTAAAAAAAGCCATCTCTTGATCCTACCTCCCTCTTGAACTACTGTCCCATCTCTCTGCTTCCCTTTGCCTCCAAAATCTTAAAACGTCTGGTCTATAACCAGCCCACCATTTTTCTTGCTGCTAACTCTCTACTCGATCCGCACCAATCTAGGTTTCGCTCCAAACAATCTACTGAGACTGCTCTGACCAAGGTGACTAATGATTTAGCTGCCGCTGAAACCAAAGGACACTTCTCCCTCCTTATTCTTCTTGACCTTCTGCTGCATTCGACACTGTTGATCACCCTCTCCTGCTCCTCATGCTGCATCAACTTGACAACGCTCTCTCCTAGTCCTCTTCCTATCTCTCTCTTTACTTCTTCAGTGTCTCCTTTGCTGTCTCCTTTGCTGGTGTCTCTTCACCACCAGTTCCTCTTTCAGTTGGGGTACCTCAAGGCTCTGTTCTGGGTCCCCTACTCTTCTAGATCTATACCGCCTCTTTGGACAACCTCATGTCTTCCTATGGACTCCAATATCACCTCAATGTTGATGACACCCAAATCTACATTTCCTGTCTCGATCTCTCTCCTCCAGTGTTGGACCATGTTAAAGCCTGCCTATCTGCTGTAGGGATGGGCGTTCGGTTCAATTCGAACATGAGTTTGATTCGAACATTGGCCGTTCGGTGAACTTGGAACTTTTCAGGCTGTTCGCAAAAAGTTCAGAACAAAAAATATAATTTTGCATTTTTTAAAAAAACTTTTTCAAATGTTCAAGTTCGAATGCATGCAAACCGAACACGGGGGTGTTTGGCCCATCCCTAATCTGCTGTCTCCGATTGGATGACTTCCCAATTCAGAAATCTCAACCTCTCAAAAACGGAACTTCTCATCTTCCCTCTCTCTAAAACCTCCATTCCTGCGCCAATTTCTGTTCAGGTTAATGGCCACCATTACTTATACATTTTAATCTCATTGCCTCAGGGTCCTCTTGGACTCCAATCTATCCTTTACTCCTCACATTCAGTCATTAAACAAATCTTGCCAATTTCCCCTAAAAAAACATTGCACGCATTCGTCCCTTTCTTAATCCAGACTCTACTAAAATGCTCATCCAAACTCTTATTATCTCCCGCCTTGACTACTGTAACCTCCTTCTCTCTGGCCTTAAGAGATCCTAGATTCTGCTCTGCAGTCTGTAATGAACGCCTGTGCGAGACTCATACACCTCACCTACTGCACCTCTCACACCTCACCTCTCTGTCAATCTCTACACTGGCTCCCTGTTTCCTTTAGAATCCAATTCATTATACTGGAGCTCATGTACAAAACTCTCCGTAACCGCACCCCTGCCTACATCTCCTCCCTTATTAGCAGGTACATCCCATCCCGACCACTTCACTCTGCCACTGATCTGATGCTATCAGTTCCACGTACCCGCACTCCCAACTTTCGCCTTCAGGACTTCACTTGACTTGCTCCCTTTCTATGGAACTCCCTCCCCCACAACATCAGACTCGCCCGTCTCTCCAGTCCTTCAAGAAGTCTCTGAAAATGCATTACTATAGAGAAGCCTATCGGCTCACTCCATGATCCCCCACTGCACATTTCTTGCTCCATCTTCCCATTGAGTCCTCATGTAAACCGCTACTTCAAATGCCCTATTCGCCCTCACCTAATGTGTCACCCCTCTCCTCTTAGATTGTAAACTAACGAGCAGGGTCCTCCCTTCTTCAGTTCCGTGTGTGTAACATATACGTATATTTGTTATTCCGTTTCTCCCATTGTACAGCGCTAAGGAATTTGTTGGCGCTTTATAAATACTTGTAACTGTAACTAATTCAACTGAGGCAACACATTCTGCCTCTTCTTTTGATTTGAGCGCAGAGGAAAACAATTTTTCAGTTTATTAAAATGTTTTTTTTTTTTTTTTGTTTTCCTAGCCTCAAAACCAAAATTTAAATAGTAAATTTGTTTCTGTGCCTAGAGGCTCCTGAGGTGCAAATCCGGCCCTGGTTCCAGGTTATATCTCACCAGGGTTTAAATATCACTCGAAAAGGAGGAGGAGGCAGAGAGAATCACTAAACCTTAATTCATTTCCAGTTACAAGAACTGCCAAGCCAGCCAAATATTTATACAAGAAGCAATAAATATTTTTAGGTATCTAGAACATTCATCTGAAATTTATATAAACAATGGCAAAATATCTGATAAAATTCAATTGCCATGTAGTCTAAGTAAGGTGGAGTAGAGGGGATACATGCTGAAGAAATGAAATTCCCTTTGCTCCTGTTTGATGGTTTGCTACTAACAAAACTATTGGGGCTTTATTTTGAACCAGATAAAACCTAACCAAAGCTCGGATAAACTTAAACATACAAGACATTGGTCGCTTTGTTAATACCGGGTTGATTACACTTACAACTGGCTTGGAATACTTCACTTGGAATCTCATCCATAAAGTGCCAAAGATATTGAATTGGACTGCCTAAATAAATGAAGGTACCTATGTATATGACCACTTTGACATCTCCAGGGAATGGGATGGGCAGGACAAAGTTAATTAACCCCATAGTAGCAAGCGATTTTACCATTGTCTGTCTGAAAGTACACACTGCTGTTTTTACACTTCTGCGCTGTTTGTGTTTAGCTCTAATTTTCCTCTTAGGCTAGGGTCAGACGAGCGTGATTTCTACGGACTGTACGTCCGTGCAGTACGGACATCGTCAGTACGGATGACGCAGTAGTGGTCACACAGTCCGTTTTTTCACTGAAGTTATTTTTGACGGATGTAGGAGGGAAAAATAAATTACAATGAACAAACATTCTGTCCGTCAAAAATGCTGGACGTATAAATGCAGTCCGTCTGACCATGCTCCATCACTCACACACAAAGCTATGCAGACGTTGTGGACGTGGCGCACTCCGCACGTCCGTTCTAGCAGTATTACGTTCTTGCCTAACCTGCGTCCGTTTGCAGCGTCCGTCTGTCTGTGCGGACGTACTTTGTGTGTGGGGCTCCATTTAACACAATTGTATGCTATCACGGACGTACTTATGTGCGGCAACACGGACGTTAACACTGCGTTCGTCTGACCCCAGCCTTACTCGTTTATGGAACCCACACA
The DNA here is from genome assembly GCA_009667805.1 of Leptobrachium leishanense. Classification (NCBI taxonomy): domain Eukaryota; kingdom Metazoa; phylum Chordata; class Amphibia; order Anura; family Megophryidae; genus Leptobrachium; species Leptobrachium leishanense. Next base: position 367,245,340 of record CM019064.1, on the reverse strand, counting down.
TATTATACACTGTTTTAAATCACCCTTAAATGGACTTTCTAAAGATACCATTATTTTCATCATATCGTATAATTTACTATAAAAAAAACCTATGATGAAAAATGGAAAAAACACACTTTTTTGTGCTTTGACCCCCCAAAATGTACAACTGACAAAAAAGACTCCAGCTAAATAGTTTAGAAATACCCAATTTCTACATGTTTTTGCTTTTTAACCCCTTCATTGCTGAGCCATATCACCTCTGTGTGCTTAGCTCATTTTGACCATTTTGTGCTCATCGCGGTTTTGATTTGAAGTCCTATTTTATTATACGACCCAGACAATATATTTTTTTTAAAAAAAAATCATTTTTTTAAAAAAATGATTTTATTCTAATTTTTTATTTTATTTTTACACCAAACATAGGAATGTATGGTATCATTGGAAAGGCCATGTTCTGGCTTTTATAATGATATCAAACATGACCCTTTATTTGCCATGGATAGGGGGATATTGGGGACCAGATAACCCACTATCTCCACTTGGCAGCTAGGGGGTTAACTGGCCAACTGAAGTCATCGCACATATGCCAAAGACGTCACTGAGCAGGAGGTAGCCCCGTAGGCTTGGCTGACATCCAAGATGACAGCCACCTCCGGGAGCTGACCTTGATCCAGCGCTGATTGGTGCTGAATAGCGATCCGGCACCTAAGGGGTTGAATAGAAGCACCACTGGAAAGGGCAGACTCTGCTTTTTCCAGTGGTGCCTCTCTTTTTTTTATCTTGAGCTGTTTGGGAGGGAGAGGGGTCCAAAAGACCTTGCCCCCCTTTCAGGTTCTCCCCTGGCAGGCACTGGGGCTCGCCTGAAATTGACATCATCGCGCCTGGTGATGACATCAGTTTGACAGCCAGGGCCCATAAAACCATCAGGCTGACTTCAAAGAAGCCAGACTGATGTGGGACCCCAGCTAGAGATGTGAGTGTAGGAGGGAGGGGGCAAAGAACCCCCGGCGTACATAGTATGTCCTTGATTCTTAATGGGATTTTTCCCAGGACGTACTATGTACGTCAGTGGTCTTTAAGGGGTTAATCAGGCATCTGACACATTTTATCTTTGCTATAGGCTTGCTTGGCAGTCTTCTTAAATACATCTCAGAGTTAACAGTAATTTAAAAGTGTCTGCTTATAGCATTTAAAAAAAGAAGAAATTAATTGATTAAATAGACTGGCATTGCAGATACTAATGAAAGTTACAAAGGGATGCACATGGCAGTTTTCTGTTTCTCTGTGGCAAGAGTCTTGCAATTGGAGCTTCATTAAGACTCACCCTGGGCCTATTGCTTATGCCGGCTATTGATTACGGAGATGTAGTGTATACAGCAGCCCCGCAAACACACCTTCAGAAACTTACTACATTGTATAACTCATTCTGCCGCTTTACAATACAATTAGGGATGAGCTGTTCGCGTCCGGACGGTTCGGAGTTCGACCCGAACTTTGGCAGTTCGAACGTTCGCGAATTTCGAACTTTTTGGGCGTGTTCGGTTCGGGTTCGAAAAAAAAAAGAAATTTTGAAAAAAGTATAGAAAATGCTTAAAAAAATACTAAAAAATCTAGAAATAAAGAGACTCTTTACAGCAGAATATTATAAGCAACGGTTTATTAGATATTAAATTAAAAACTAATGTGTACGTGGAAAGATTATCAACTCTAAATGACCTCTGTTCACAAACGGGCATAACACCAGGTGTTTTTCGTCTGGTAATCAATTTGATACAATGTACAATATAGTGAGGGGGTGGGGTGGTGTCTGTTTCTGATTGAGATTTGAGAATTAATTTCCCTCCTAAAACATCCTAATATGCTGCATTTAACCCTTTCGCTGCTGAGACTTTTCACACCTCTGTGCTGAGGTCATTTTTACCGCTTTCGCTCATCATGTTTAACCGCGTTTTGTAGCCATATTTTGAAATATGACCCAGACATATTATATATCGTTCTTTCCGGCAGACTTGGCAGATTCATAATATGTCATTATTATATGTATACATTATGTCATGTCTGTATATTATAACAAAAAATGCAATAAAATTTGAATTTTCAATAATTTATTATGTGTAAAGTGTTTTTTTTCACATTTTAACATGTGAACGTTTGCGGTTATATTTTGAATGGGGTGCGCTTGTTAAAAAAATTAGAAATGGGGTCTCGTTACATTTTTTTTTGGGGAAAAGTTTGCTTTTTTTAACAAATGCACCGCATACAAAAATCGTTAGTGCAGCATTATTGTTAACATTATAATTGAAATGGGAACAATATTGCTGCATTAACAAAACAAAAACAAACAAAAAACTTGTTTAATTTTTCTTAAAAAAAAATAATTTTTAAATATTTTTATTCTTTTATTTTTATTTTTTAATTTTTTAAAAACATTTTTCATGCTCATGTTTAGTATCCTTGGATACTGGGCGATCCAACGATATCAAACATTAACCCCTAGCTGCCACGGATCGGGAGATAGGAGGTTCATTGGAACCCCCTATCTCCACCATTGGTGGCAGCTAGGGGTTAACTCCAGGACTGGCGTCATCGTGCTATGCATGATGACGCCAGTCCTCAGGGGGAGTTCCTGGAGGCTTGGCCGACATCCAAGATGTCGGCCAGCTCCAGGAAAGGATCACGATCCAGCGCTTTTCAGCGCCGATTCGTGATCCGGCTCCCCAGGGGTTAATCACAGCCACCGTTTGGAAGGGCAGGCTGTGCCCTTCCAAACGGTGCCTGGATTAACCCTCTGCCCCCCGGCGATTGGGAGGGAGAGAGGTCCAAAGGACCTCCCTTTCAGGCGCTTCCTCCGCACATGCGGGGGGGGCCTGAATTAGATGTCATCGCGCCGCCGCGATGACATCTAATTGCTCCGCCGGGGTCTCGGAGTGCTGGGCTGACATCCAGCGGATTGCTGCCTCCATAGCACAGGAGAACCGCGTCCATAGCACAGGAGAACCGCGTCCATAGCAGCCAAGTGGTTAACTGGTGTTTGAAAAAAATCTAAAGCAATGCTATTTTTCACCTCGGGAGTAAACATTCACAGGGTTATTCAGAGAGCGGTGAAAAGCAGGAGAATAACTGGAGAAGTGAAAATTCTAGGTCAAAATAGCCAAACCAGAAAAATTCTCCCATTTATCTCACTTTCCAAATCGGCTATTTGGTCTAGATTGTTCTCCTCTCTTGCCAGTTCTCCTGGCTTTCACCTGTCTCTCAGGGTTGTTCAGAGAAAGGTGAAAACCAGGAGAATGGCAGGAAAAGAGAACAATCTGGACCAAATAGCCGATTTGGAAAGTGAGATAAGGCTAGGGTCAGACTAACGCTTTCTTCGTAGCAACTATGCTACGAGACGCATTGCCGTATTTTTTCACGGATTGCGCGAAAACGGTCATACGGTGTGCATTTTTGTGCGTGATTTTTTACGGATCCAAACCAGGAAACTTTGGGTGTCTGGACGTTATGTTGGCCGGACATGAGTAGGGTCTGACGTCTCCAAATCACACACACACGCCGCTAGTGGACGCAGCGCACTCTGTACGTCCGTACTAGCGGTTCTGCGCTCTCGAAAAAATGCGTTCATTTTCCACTTGCCTTGCGCAGCCGGACTTTCGTGCGACCGTACTTCGTATATTGGCCGTCATTGCCCGTCATTTGCTGCTAGTGTGGCCGTGATTAAGTGCGCCTAAGGCTAGGGTCAGAGTGGGGCAGTCGGAACGCGCGTGCAGGCGCACTAAATCACGGTGGCAGTAGCAGCACATAACGGCCAATGACGGCCAATATACGCAGTACGTGCGTACAAAAGTGCGCCGACACCACGCAACCGGCAAATGAACGCATTTTTATCAGAACGTGAAACCGCTGCTACTGACGTACAAAGTGCGCGGCGGCCGCATGGCAGCGTGTGTGCGTGATTAGGAGACGTCAGACGCTGCTAGTGTGCGGCCTACATAACGCTCAAACAGCCGGAATTCCCCAGAATTGCGTTGGTGAGTACCTGCGACTGTGAAGGATGTCTGGACCAGAGATGGACGTCGAGAGGCTCATCAGCGCTGTGGGGGAGCATCCAGGGATCTGGGATACGGCCTGCGAGAGGTATAAGGACAAGGGGAAGAAGGCGAGCGCATGGGTCGAGGTGTCCCGTCAGGTGTACCCGGATTATGATATGTGGTCCGAGAAAGAGCAGCACATACAGAGTGAGTATAATATTATTTTATTCATAATCCCATAAATGTAAATCACAATAATAATAATAAACAAACAAATGTAATCATTGATGTGAAACTCAAATGCTCCCCAGCTGCCAGGGCACCTCACCTGCATCACTGATGAAATAATTAGATAGAGCATCGCGATACCTGTTGCTGTATCTATTCACAGCTATGATGTCATAGTTCACATCATCCACAAGACCGACAACTGTGAGGGTATCGTCAAAATTAAAACCATCCCTGGCCCGCACATAATTATGTAGCATGCAACAGCATTTCACTATGTCCACACAGAAGTCCACATTCACATCCAGCGGTCTATGTAGAATCCTCCACTTGTTGGTCAGTATGCCAAAGGTACACTCCACATACCGTCTCGCCCGCGACAGCCTATAATTAAACACCCGCTTCTTCACAGTCAGGTGTGTCCCTGAGTAGGGCCGTAGGAGGTGTGTGGATAGGCCGAATGCTTCGTCACCCACGAAGGCATAGGGGACTGCCACGTCACTGCCAGGCAATGGTGCGGGTCTGGGTATGTTCAGGGTCCCACTCTCAATTTCATTCCACAGTGTGGAGTTCCTGAACAATGTGGAGTCAGAGTCTTTGCCGTATGAACCGACATCCACATACACAAAATTATAGTTGGCATCTGACACCGCCAGTAGGCCTATAGAAAAGTAATGTTTATAATTCTGATACAGTGAGCCACTGTGCGGTGGCTTCACTATGCGGACATGTTTGCCATCCACGGCTCCAAGGCAGTTTGGAAAGTTGGCTCTCTCCCAGAATCCTGCTGCAATTTCTAGACATGCCGTATGTGTCGGTCTTGGCAAACATTCGCCCTTCATGGTCTCCCATATGGTTTGGCACACCTTGCGGACGATCTCACCAGCTGTTGATCTGCCAACGCGGAAGCTATAATGCAGATCCTTCAAACTGCACCCACTAGCGAGATACCTAGAAGACAAAACAAAAATGTTTGAATATGATCACATACCATGAACACAAGCTAATGTCACTCTCATCATGTTTTTCAGCACAAGAGGCGATGAACAAATGGCGCACAGTACGCGACAACTACATGCGCGTCCAGAAGAAGCAGGCCATGGCTGCGCGCTCTGGAGCTGGTGCGAAAAAGGTCCGGGGGTACATATATGCCGACCAACTATCGTTCCTCCGCAGGACCCAGGAGCCGCGCAGGAGTGTCAGCAGCATGGACCAGCCATCGACCTCTGGCACACAGGTACAACAAATGGTGCCAGGAGGTTCTGCCAGCTGCCAGGAGGAGGAGAACCGGGGTGGTGCTGAGTCGCAAATGGAGGAGGATTCGGAGACACCACAGGTGGCAGGTACCGCAACCACGGTCAGCACCAGACCTGGCCAGAAGAGGAGGGCACAAGCTGCAGACCTGGAGCAGGCCATGGTCACGTTCATGGAGGCTCAGACCACCCATGCACACCAACGCTGCATGCTTGCGGACTCTGTGGACATGTCCTTCTTCAATGCATGTATGCTCCTCCTCAACAGGATGAGCGAGGCAGAGAAGATGGAGTACCGGCACAGATCCCTGGAAATATTGGAGGACATCCTTTCCCGTCCCCATCACGCAGCCGCCTACCATGCTGTGCCACAATCCGCCAGTGGATCTTCCGTCTCCAGTGAGGTGCTGTCCACCCGCCCAGCCATGCCCCCTGGAGCCAGGCCACACACGGAGTCGGGGTCCAGCTGTAGCCACACCACCGGCCCTCATGACCCAGATGCTCCGCGGTATCAGCAACTGTGATGCATGTCATAAATATTATTTAGTTTTGTTTTTGTTATGTGTTATTTGTTTTGATGTTTTATATATCCTGACCTTCTTAACGAGTTGTAATATATGTCCAGAATATATTACTGTTTTATTTCATATTATATTATTATTTTTCTACATTGTTGTCGGAGTCATTTATGATTATGTACGTGTGATGTGATGCCCGTGTGTGTGTGTGTGTGCATGTAACAGTGGGCATGTGACTACAGACATGATGCACTCATGTCAGGTGACTGGCAGCGATGTCATGTATGCAGGTGTGTGACAGTACGTACCTCAAAGTGATGACTATCATCTCCTCCGGTGGTATGGCGGGCCGCATGTTGGTGTCCCTCTTGGTCAGCGGCTCCCGTACCCGCGACAACAGTTCATCAAAGGAGGCGATGGACATCCGCATGTAGTTGAAGAACTTCACGGGGTCCCTCTCTCGCAGTGGCCTGTACAGCGTCACGAAGTGTCCATGCGTGGGTCTGGCAGCGTTGATTTCATGAACCCAGGTTCGCCGCTTTCTCTTCCTCTTAAGGTACAGGTACCCCATCGCACCAAACACAAAGACATGTGCAGGATCCATCTTTGAAAAACGCCACCATCCCCAAAACGGCTTTTTATAACCCTTGCCCTTATTTTTTCATTTCTCAATTGATTAGATTCATCTGATTTTTCTCTTTTTTTTACCCCACCGTCATGAAATACGTCCAGAATTGCGCATCGTCTGACCACTTAAGCGTATTCCGTGAAAAAATGCGTGCGCACGCATCGACGTACATTTTTACGGTGGCCGCAGAAAATGCGCTCATCTGTCCCTAGCCTAAACGCACGTTAAAAATTCGCTAGTCTGACCCTAGCCTAAATGGAGAATTTTTCTGGTTTGGCTATTTTGACCTAGAATTTTCCATTCTCCAGTCATTCTCCTGCTCTTCACCGCTCTCTGAATAACCCTGACAGGGTTATTCAGAGAAAGGTGAAACTCAGGAGAATGACTGGAGAATGGAAAATTCTAGGTCAAAATAGCCAAACCAGAAAAATTCTCCCATTTATCTCACTTTCCAAATCGGCTATTTGGTCTAGATTGTTCTCTTCTCTTGCCAGTTCTCCTGCTTTCACCTGTCTCTCAGGGTTGTTCAGAGAAAGGTGAAAACCAGGAGAATGGCAGGAAAAGAGAACAATCTGGACCAAATAGCCGATTTGGAAAGTGAGATAAGGCTAGGGTCAGACTAACGCATTTTTCGTAGCAACCGTCAAAAAGTGCGTCCGAACGCATTGCCGTATTTTTTCACGGATTGCGCGAAAACGGTCATACGATGCGCATTTTTGTGCGTGATTTTTTACGGATCCAAACCAGGAAACTTTGGGTGTCTGGACGTTATGTTGGCCGGACATGAGCAGGGTCTGACGTCTCCAAATCACGCACACACGCCGCTAGTGGATGCAGCGCACTCTGTATGTCCGTACTAGCGGTTCTGCGTTCTCGAAAAAATGCGTTCATTTTCCACTTGCGTTGCGCAGCCGGACTTTCGTGCGACCGTACTTTGTATATTGGCCGTCATTGCCCGTCATTTTCTGCTAGTGTGGCCGTGATTAAGTGCGCCTAAACGCACGTTAAAAATTTGCTAGTCTGACCCAGCCTAAATGGGAGATTTTTCTGGTTTGGCTATTTTGACCTAGAATTTTCCATTCTCCAGTCATTCTCCTGCTCTTCACCGCTCTCTGAATAACCCTGACAGGGTTATTCAGAGAAAGGTGAAACCCAGGAGAATGACTGGAGAATGGAAAATTCTAGGTCAAAATAGCCAAACCAGAAAAATTCTCCCATTTATCTCACTTTCCAAATCGGCTATTTGGTCTAGAATTTTCCATTCTCCAGTCATTCTCCTGCTTTTCACCGCCAAAAAATCTGTAAACTTTTTCTGCGTGTCCAAAAATGTCTCCTCTTTTCATACAGACTGCCGCCCCAAGCAGTTGTTTATGGATAGATTAAAGGAAAAACATTTACCGTCATTTGAACTGCCATTTTTTGGTTTTTAAATATTTCTATACATCCTAGAAATCCACCACTTCACGGGCAGGTTATGGGGACCTCCTAGGCACGATATTTGAAGGAATTTTTGGTTTTTATTTTTAACCCTTATTTCATGGAAAACTCACTGTCCCATTAAAAACGTTTTTTTTAAAACTTTTTGTCCCTGTTTCCTGTCCCCCAGGGCACTACCCAGACCCCCATACACCTTTTATGGCAAATATGTAGCATATATGCCCTCTTGGAGGGCACTCTAAAAAAACGAATTTTCAGCCCCATTGACTTGCATGGGGGTTCGGGTTCGGGTTCGGACCCGAACAAATGGGAAGTTCGGGTTCGGGCCCGAACCGAACTCGGTGGGTGTTCGGCTCATCCCTAATTACAATGTAACTGCATGACCCACCATTGTGACATGTTAAAAGAGCTAAACTGGCCATCGCTAGATTCTAAACGCACCCTTCACCTTTCCAGCCTGGTGTTTAAGGCTGGGGTCAGACGAGCGTAGTGTTCACGTCCGTGATTGCGCCTAAAAGTACGTCCGTGATAGCATGAAAGAAAGTCCATTGGAGCCTGACACATGAAGTACGTCCGCACTGAACTGCGGACGCATGACGGATGCTGCAAACGGACGCAGGTTAGGCAAGAACGTAATACTGCTAGAACGGACGTGCGGAGTGCGCCACGTCTGCAACGTCTGCATAGCTTTGTGTGTGAGTGATGGAGCGAGGTCAGATGGTCTGCATTTATACGTCCAGCATTTTTGACGGACAGAATGTTTTTTCATTGTAATTTATTTTTCCTCCTACATCCGTCAAAAATAACTTCAGTGAAAAAACGGACTGTGTGACCACTACTGCGTCATCCGTACTGACGATGTCCGTACTGCACAGACGTACAGTCCGTAGAAATCACGCTCGTCTGACCCCAGCCTTAGAGCTTTTCTGGGAAGCTGCCACCCTATCTGAATAGACTGCTTCCCCCAGCAGCTCCCTCATCATATAACCTCCGATCCAGGACCAGCACCTTACTTGCAATACCACAATACAAAAGGACAGTGGCTCGGTTCTCATTTTCCTACAGAGCACCACAATTATGGAATAACCTCCCAGACACCATCAAATCTTCCCCCAGCCTTAAGTCACTCAAGAGCTCCTTACTAACATACTTCAATACAGAATGCACCTGTAAACATGTAACATAGTGACTATATTTCCTACATATTTATTTTATGTTAATCTGTATATTTGTGTTTTGTTTTTTTAAATATCTTGCATTGTATTACTTTGTATTTCTGTAACTGTAACACTTCAATGTTCTTGAACCCAGGACATACTTGAAAACGAGAGAAATCTCAATGTATCCTTCCTGGTAAAATCCTTTATAAATAAATAAATAAATAAATATTAGGGATTTGCAAATTTTTTTTGCAAATGTTAGTCACCAGATAAGCATCGATGAATGTCACCATAAGGTGCAATTTCGAGGCCACTCGTCTATTCTAAGAGCTGTCAGTTAGCCAAATGCTGATTGACAGTGAAATACAGTGCAGTTAAAAAGATATGCATGTCTAGAAATATTTTGTTAAATTGACTTTAAAACACTTTTATACCTAGAGGAAAACTAGAATAAATCAAACGTTTTAAAAATGTGTAAAAAAAATGTTTATTTTCTTGCTTTAACCCTTTCACTGCTGAGCCATTTCACACTTGTGTGCTGAGCTCATTTTTACCAGTTTCACTCATCATGTTTAAACGCGATTTGAAGTCACATTTTATTATACAACCCAGACATATTATATATCGTTCTTTCTGGAAGACTCGGCAGATTCATAATATATCATTATTATATGTATGCGAAATGTCCTGCCTGAATGTTATAACAAAAAATGCAATAAAAATTTTATTTTAATTTAATTAATTGTGTAAAGTGTTTTTTTTGTTCACATTTTATCATGCGAGCCTTTGCAGTTATATTTTCTATGGGGTGTGCTTGTTGAAAATATTAGAGATGGGGACTCGTTATTTTTTGGGGGGAAATTACGTGTTTTTTAGCAAACACCCCCATAGAAAAAATCGTTAGTGCAGCATCATTGTTCACACAATAATTGAAATGAGAACAATATTGCTGCATTAATAAAACAAAAAAAAAAAAAAAGGTTGTTTTATTTTGTAATTTTACTTTTATGTATTTTTTTTACATTTTACATGATCATGTTTGGTATTATTGGAAAGGCCATGCTCTGGCAATTCCAATGATACCAAACATTAACCCCTAGCTGCCACGGATCAGGAGATAGGGGCTTCAGCGTGTCGTCTGCAGCGAACATGCATACATGCAGCAGGACGCGCTGAGTGCGTTCTCCGCATGGAAGTGGTTAAACTCTGTCTTTTCATCTTTTCCAGTGACACCCACACCCATCAGCTAGGGGTGTTTCTTCAGCTCATACTTCCTGAATATTCCCCGCCTTGCCACTACTCCACCCGTGAAAGTTTCACATGAACTACATTTCTTGCTCCATCTTGCCCACAGTCCACATACTCAGCTATTACCCTCATCTAGTGTACCACCCCTCTACCCTTAGAGTGTGAATATTTGCTATCTCTGCATCGGTGAAAGCAAAACACACTCACCCGCTGACTCGCTCACTCACTCACCCGCTGATTTGTTCACACACTCAGTGAAATGCCCTGATTTTCAGTAATTCAGTTAAGCAGGTTTAAACAGGGGAATGCCATAGGATTCAATATAAATAATATACAATATTATAGTTTTTTTAATTCATTTATTCTTTTCAGAAAAATGTCCTTTTATTTTTTACACTAAACATTCGATTCTCAATTCTTAGTAAAAAGCTTTTTTTTTTAAAATTCTTTAACACACCTTTTTTTTTTTTTTAAAGGAGCTTTTTAATCATTTTTTAATGTGTTATTTTATTTTATATTTTCACCCATTTTTATGCATTTTTATTTGTTTAAACACCTTTTAGAAGAATAACAGAGTTCCTTTTTTTTTCTTTTTCTGCAGTTCGATGGTCATCGGCAGTGTTCAGTGGTCATTTCTTCGGTCTTTGGCGATCTCAAGCAACTCTATCTTCGGCACACTTCGGTGACTCTTCGGTGACTCTGTGGTGAATAGTGATTCCACCAAAGGGTTGGCAAAATGGAATCACCAAAGAGCACTGAAGTGCGCCAAACTAGAAAGCACTGGCATTGCGCTGAAATTTCAGTTATTTCTGAATAACCTCTACTCGCACTTAACTTGTCAGTCATATCAAGACTAGCAGTAGTAATCTTGAAATAACTTTATTTAACTTTTCTTATTTCTCAGATTTAAATTTAACCTATCTAGGCACCACAAATCTTTTGAATTAAATGATATAAAACAGATATGCTTGTTGTATCTCAGGCATGGAAGGGTTAATAGCTCTGTCAGGAAGCTTTTAGACAAAACCTTTTCTGGATACAGGGTGAGGCATTCGTTAGAGATGTATTGTCCACCCAGGCTACGTGCTACCAAGAACAATATTAGGTTCACATAACTTTTCTGAACCCTAGATACACGTGAAGGTGGATGTAGCAAAACACCTTGGAATGATTTAAGGATATGATGTTTCTTGTAAGAAATGTCTCATGCCTTACTTGCTTTTTTTATGAATTTCCTCACGCCAACAGATGTTTCTTCGGAACGAAAAAGCTGCTAAATAGGCCATCTGGTTGATGAACATAGACATGCATGCCATAAGAAAGACTGCATTTTTTTTCTAAAATATTATTTGGATAAGCAGATCAGATGTAGGCTACTAGTTTAATGTGCAATGAAACCATGTGTCAGTGTTCTATCTGGGATGCACCGGTATTAGCTCTGGACGCAGTGACACAGAGACAGAGGTATCGGTGAAAACGAAGGGGGTTCATTAGAATAGAAGGTAACACAGCAACGGGAACAATCAGAATGAGAGAACAGAATTAGGACGGCGTATACCATGGAAGCAGAGGCTGGACACATGGCAGATAGGTTCCAGGGCTGGCTGCTGGAAGACACTTGGAACACAGGTGATAGTCAGGAACAGGGGTGACTGTCAGGAACAGGCAGGAACAAAGATGGCTGGCTGGGGTACTTGGAGATAGTCGTTGGAGGACATGGAAATGCAAGGATTGTTGGAAGATGTGGAGGTCTGGGAATCCAACAATATTGACAGAGAAAAGGCTACAGATCCATTTCCCTGAAAAAAAACCTCTCGCAACGTTAAAGCACTGAGTTTTGGGTGTGATTCCTTTTTGAGGAGACCTAGTCAAGTGGGATGGGTTGCACCTGAGGCTCCTTGGAGGTAGCCAGAAGACCCAGGTTGGATTCTCTGTAGCCTGGAGAAGAGCAGAGGCCCGTCAAAAAACACGGCACTAAAAATTTCCTCAAAAACGCAACGCAGAAGTAACATGTTTGCCGAATCAGTGCAAGTGCGGCCTTTCATACTGTTTCGCTGAGTTGCCTGGTGAGGGCCATGACAATATCAGGGTTATTCAGAGAGCGGTGAAAAGCAGGAGAATGATTGGAGAATGGAAAATTCGAGGTCAAAATAGCCGATTTGGAAAGTGAGATGAATGGGAGAATTTTTCTGGTTTGGCTATTTTGACTTTGAATTTTCCATTCTCCAGTCATTCTCCTGCTTTTCACTGCTCTCTGAATAACCCTGTATGTAAACCCTGAAAGACAACTTAAATTCTTGAAGGCCAAAATTGATGTCCAGCTTTTTTCACCATCAGCAAATTAAGACCAGACAGAACAAGTATCTTTAAAAGGATATTATATATTTTTAAAATGTCATCTAAATCAATTCAGCATGATATAAAAGTATTTGTTTTTCAAAATTAAATCCTCTATTGATGCCTTCAGTGAGTTATTCCTATTTATAAGAATATTTTGAAAACGTTACCTCCTGACATATGTTCTTTGGATGTTAAAAAGGCTAGAAAAGTGTCCCTTTAAATTGTTAGGATTTCATAGATTATAACATAATTTTATGTAGCATAATATTGTTATACCAACAAAATAGTTACCTAAAATATGACATTAGTAGACCTCCCTGAGCCCAGGGTCAGACTTGGTGCAAGGGAGGCCCCTTTGAGAGGGCCAATCAAAAATCACTCCCAGCATACACTTATACACACATTCTAGATATACAGTATAAATACTGTACTGCATATTTGCTCACACTCATTCGTCTACATATACACAGACAGATACTCACATTTATACACCAGGACATATGCATATACGTATATGTATATGAGGGGAGGTCCACAAGTAAGAGTAAAAGAAATACATCAATGATATATTTTTTTTCCTGAGAAAGCCTAATCCTTCTATTACTTGTAAAAAATGTTGGTATCCCCACAAATGATCATGGAGATGTGAGGTTACTCCAAATGTGGCTGTGGTCGGTGCGTAGACTTGCTCTATTAATTTCATTGTGGTTTCTCTGTGAAACAGTGCTTTGTAGATCTCAAAATCCATCTTTGTGATGAAGCCCAAAGTCTCCGGAAGGTCGTCAAGTGGTTTCACAGATTCAAGTCTGCACATTTTGAAGTTTGTGATGAACCAAAAGAGGGAGACATGCATGTCCAATGTTGAGACCTTGGTGGCCAAGGTGTACAGTTTTCTGGATCAGGAACCTTCAAATATAATCAAAAAAATTATGTTGAGAAATGGTGAATCAACAAGCTATCTTTGAAAAAAAAAATTGGGATTAGCATAATTATTTCATTGATTTCAACATTATTTTTGACCTCCCTTTATATACTCACATACATACATGCAGTACATCTATAACATCAAACAAAGAAACATTACAAGGCATTTTGTACAAAATATCTAGTACATATATACCCTCCTGACGAGCCCTAAGAAGGCCAAAACGATCGTCGAGGGTTGCTGCACCTATCGTGCAGGGATGACGTCCTTGCCATTCAGTACTGGCCACCCTTTTTGGGTGAGAGCAGGCTGATTTGCATATGGAGCATTCGTCTCTGTAATGGCACAATCGAGCAAAAACCCTGTCAGACCTGAGTGGGCCCCACCATAGAGCAGGCCACTAGTGCAGCTGCTCGTCCTCAGGACCCTCACATGCCTCTTTTTTCAAAATATCTAGTACAGCATAGAAAATCACCTGTACCACTCGAACAGTATAACATAACACCATCACCACAAATATGTGACTGGACATATTTGAGTAAATATCTGATCTGGTGTAAAATATATTAACCCCTTCCCAGCCGCTGACGTATTATGTGTGTCAGATCGGGAAGTCTCCCTTAGACCCGCGGATGTACACAGTACGTCAGGATCTCCAAACCTCACACCCTCCCAATACTCACCTCCCTCGCTGGGCTCCCGTGGTGGACTGGCAGGCTGGTAGCCTGACCCACCTTTTCAGAGGGCCCGGCAGGCATGATGATTTCATCATGGTGCGTGATGACATCATCGCAAGGCACCCTCTGGCTCCTGCAGTAAAAATGAGGAATGGGAGGGGGCTCCTTTGGAGCCCTCTATCTTCCCAACCATTTAAGTTAAAAAAATTTGCACCACTGGAAAGGGGAGAGTCTCCCCTTTTCAGCGGTGCTTCCCATTAACCGTTTTGTCTCGGAATCACGATTCAAACCCAGAGATGGCTGACATCAAAGATGTCAGCCAAGCCTCCGGGTCACCCCTACCCACTGACATCTTCACCATATGTGTGAGGAGGTCAGTGGGCCAGTTAACCCCCTAGCTACCAAGTGGAGATAAGGATATCCTTTGGATACCCGTATCTCCCGATCCGTAGCAGCTAGAGGGTCATGTTTTATGTCATTGGAGAGGCCTGATCATGACCATGATCATGACAATGATACCAAACATGACCAGGTTTCTGTAAAAAAAATAATAATAAAAAAATACATTAAAAACAATTAAAAATAAAATTTGTCTGGGGGGTTTAACCACTTCCATGCGGAGGACGCGCTGAGCGCGTCCTCCGCATGGCTCCCGCTGTGTGGAGGACGCGCTGAGCGAGTCCTCCCTTTGGGGTCAGCGTTCGGCCGAGTTCCGGCCGATCGCTGGCCCCCCCGGTGCGGGCTGACATCCTGGATGTCAGCCGCGCATCCGGGACCACAGCCGCCGGAATTAGGTGTCATCGCGGCACCTAATTCAGGCGCCCCCCGCATGTGCGGAGGAGGCGCCTGAAAGGGAGGGGGGAGGTCCTTCGGACCTCTCTCCCTCCCGATCGGCGGCGTTGCGGGGGTTAACTCAGGCACCATTTGGAAGGGCACAGCCTGCCCTTCCAAATGGTGACTGGCATTAACCCCTGGGAGCTGGATCGCGAATCGGCGCTGAAAAGCGCCGGTTCGTGATCCTTTCCCGGAGCTGGCCGACATCTTGGATGTCGGCCAAGCCTCCGGGAACTCCCCCTGAGGACTGGCGTCATCGTGCATAGCACGATGACGCCAGTCCTAGAGTTAACCCCTAACTGCCACCAACGGTGGAGATAGGGAGTTCCAATGAACTCCCTATCTCCCGATCCGTGGCAGCTAGGGGTTAAAGTTTGGTATGGTTGGATTGGCCAGAGCATGGCCGTTACAACGATACCAAACACTACTGTGAAAAAAGTTTTTGAAAAAAAAATTAAAATTAAAATTAAAAATAAAAATATATTTTAAAAAAAAATTATAAAAAAAAAACATCATTTTTTTTTTCTTTTTCATGGTTCGTTAATGCAGCAATATTGTTCCCATTTCAATTATAATGTGAACAATGATGCTGCACTAACGATTTTTGTATGCGGTGCGTTTGTTAAAAATCGTGTAATTTTCCCCAAAACAAAATGTAACGAGACCCCATCTCTAAGTTTTTTTAACAAGCGCACCCCATACAAAATATAACTGCAATTGCTCGCATGTTAAAATGTGAAAAAAAACACTTTACACGTTGTAAATTATTGAAAATACATATTTTATTGCATTTTTTGTTATAATATACAGACATGACATAACGTATACATATAATAATGACATATTATGAATCTACCGAGTCTGACGGAAAGAACGATATATAATATGTCTGGGTCATATACTAAAATAAGCCTTAAAAACACGTTTAAACATGATGAGCAAAACCGGTAAAAATGACCTCAGCACAGAGGTGTGAAAAGCCTCAGCAGCGAAAGGGTTAATTAAATAGGACTTAAGCTGACATCTAAAAATGATGAGCATTAAATGGTCAAAGTGAGCTCAACGCACAGAGGTGAAATGTCTCAGCAATGAAGGGGTTAAAAAGCAAAAACATGTAATAATTGGGTATTTCTATTCTCAGGACAAAATTTGGAAACTATTTATCCGGGGTCTTTTTTGGCGATTGTAGATTTTGGGGATTCAATTTTGAAAAAGTGTGTTTTTTCCACTTTTGCATGATATTTCATTTTTTTATAGTAAATTATACGATATGATGGAAATAAAGGTAGTTTTAGAAAGTCCATTTAATGGCGGGAAAACTGTATATAATATGTGTGGGTTGCACAAACGAGTAAGAGGAAAATTTGACCTAAACACAAACAGCGCAGAAACATAAAAACAGCAGAGGGCACTTTCGGAAAGATTTTCGGAAAACCGCCCGGTCACTAAGGGGTTAATATATAGACCATATTAGATGCTAGCGTTTTCAGTCATCGATAATATGAAGTCAGCAGCAAGACTTTAAATAGAATAAACACAGTGCAGTATGCAGATAGTCTGGGTAGCTTCCAGGGCTTACATTATATCAATGTTAAGCTGAAGGAAAATATGTTACATAAGCAAATGAGACAAATAAATAAATTGGCCAATCGGCCTTTATCTAACATTACTAACTGCAATTTCATATACTTTACATTAACCGTTTCACTGCGGAAGACGTGGGGGGAACGTCCTCATTGTCTCCCGCTGTCTGCGAAGGACGTTCCCCACGCTTCTTCCGCTTGGTGGGGGAGCGGGAGAAATACTCACCTCTATGGTCCGGGGTCCTGTGGCGTTCTGACTTCCTCAAAGTCAGACTCTGCTTTTATAGACCCCCCCATCATAATGACATCATTGCGTCCGACACGATGATGTAATTGCAGGTGACCCCCCGGCAAAGCCGGGAGATCACCGGAAGGGAGTGGTGGATCCCTTCGGATCCCTCTCCTTCCCGATCGGGAGGGTCTACAAGAAAGGGAATGCCCAGTCTGCCCTTTCAAGCGATGCCTGTCTTTAACCCCTGTAGTGCCGGATCGCGGCCTAGCTCCGGTGGGGGCCGCAATCTTGGATGGTGGCTCCAACTCCGGGTCCCCCCTCGGCACCTGACATCATCTCGCATAGCATCAGTTAGCCAGGGAACCTCTAGCTGCCTGGGGATTTCCAAGGAAATCCCCTGGTGGAGATAGGGAGTTCCTTTGAACCCCCATATCTCCAGAAAGGTGGCAGCTACCGGGTCATGCATGGTGTCATTTGAAAGGCCAGAGCATGGCCTTTCAAATGGTAACAAAAATGATCATGTTAAATGTAATATAAAATTTATAAAAATAAAAATAATTAATAAAACAATAATAAAAAAAATAATAAAAAATAAAAAGGTCTGTTTTTTTGTGTGTTATTTCTATTAACGCAGCAATATTGCTCTCAGTTCAAATATGATGTGAACAATGATGCTGCACTAATGATTTTTTTCTATGGAGGCGTTTGCTAAAAATAACGTAATTCCCCCCAAAAAAATGTAACGAGTCCCTATTTCTAAATTTTTTAACAAGCGCACCCCGTAGAAAATATAAACACAAAGGCTCGTGTGATAAAATGTGAAAAAAACACTTTACACGTTGTATATTTTATTGCATTTTTTGTTATAATATAGAGGCAGGACATGACGTATACATATAAACCTGATATATTATGAATCTGCAGAGTAAGCCGGAAAGAATGATATATGATATGTCTGGGTCAAATAAAAAAACGTGGCTTCAAATTGCATTTAAACATGATGAGCAAAAGCGGTAAAAATGAGCTCAGCACACAGATGTGAAATGGCTCAGCAGTGAAAGGGTTAATATTACAGAGTCTAAGTGCCCTATTACATTCTTGACGCTTACGTTAGCGCTCACCTGTGTGAGCGTTTCCGTTAACATTGATAGCACTAGCGCGGGCCCAACATATTGCCATCCAAATACTAACGGATTGAAAGACCCGTTAGGGATCCGGAACTTGCTCTTTTCCAGTGACGTGCGGTGAGGTCAGTGGCTGGTGAGGCACTGGCTTGTATCAGAGCTAGATATACACAGGATATTGCCCCAGCTCTCATGGATATTGCCCCAGCTCCTCTCATGGAATTTGCCCCAGCTCCTTTCATGGATATACTGCCCCAGCTCTTCTCATGGATATTGCCCCAGCTCCTTTCATGGATATACTGCCCCAGCTCCTCTCATTGATATTGCCCCAGCTCATGGATATGCCCCAGCTCATGGATATGCCCCAGCAGCTCATGGATATGCCCCAGCACATGGATTTGCCCCAGCACATGGATATGCCCCAGCTCATGGATATGCCCCAGCACATGGATATGCCCCAGCTCATGGATATGGGATATGCCCCAGCTCATGGATTTGCCCCAGCACGTGGATTTGCCCCAGCACATGGATTTGCCCCAGCACATGGATTTGCCCCAGCTCATTGTTATGCCCCAGCTCATGGATATGCCCCAGCAGCTCATGGATATGCCCCAGCTCATGGATTTGCCCCAGCACATGGATTTGCCCCAGCTCATGGATGTGCCCCAGCTCATGGATGTGCCCCAGCTCATGGATTTGCCCCAGCACATGTATTTGCCCCAGCTCATGGATGTGCCCCAGCTCATGGATTTGCCCCAGCTCATGGATGTGCCCCAGCTCATGGATTTGCCCCAGCTCATGGATGTGCCCCAGCTCATGGATTTGCCCCAGCACATGGATTTGCCCCAGCTCATGGATGTGCCCCAGCTCATGGATTTGCCCCAGCTCATGGATGTGCCCCAGCTCATGGATTTGCCCCAGCTCATGGATGTGCCCCAGCTCATGGATTTGCCCCAGCACATGGATTTGCCCCAGCTCATGTATGTGCCCCAGCTCATGGATTTGCCCCAGCTCATGGATGTGCCCCAGCTCATGGATGTGCCCCAGCTCATGGATTTGCCCCAGCTCATGGATTTGCCCCAGCAGAGTCACAGGGTTCCTGCAGGGGAGGGCTCCTTACTTACCTGAGACAGCTCCTCACTGGCTGTGCTGTCCAAGAGAGAAGAGGTTGGCTGCTTCCTGTCCCACGTGTCTCTGTGGTGCTGGCACGAGGTCAGGTGATGTAGGAGGAGCTGCTGGAGCTTGAGAGTGTGTGACTGTGACAACCCCCCCTCCCTCTGTGCTGAGCGCATGTGTGCTGTGTTTATCACACACACATGCGCTCAGCACTTTCTGGAGGGGGTTTGTCACAATCACACTGCTGTGATCTCCCTGCCCGCCCCCCACGATTGACGAGGACAGTCACATGACTGTCCTGCGTCAATCAAACCATGGTGGGTTTTTAAAAAAAAAAAAAAAAACTTGCTTGAGACAATGGAGCTTTCCCATTGGCTCAAGCTTCATTTGCTGTCATTGCCTGTAGGCAATGACGAGCTTGCCTGCTACCAGCCTGAGCTCTGCAATTAGCGTAGCGTTGGGCTGCGTAAATTGCGTAGCCTAGGCTGGCTCAGTGCTGCCCCTGCTGTCTGTGTAGTGTATTACACACACACAGCAGCCGGCAAACTGAGAAAGTGAAAGCTGCAGGAGAAAAAAAAAGCGGACAGAGAAGAAACAAAGCACAATGAGGGAGCGAGGAGAGGTGAGTATGAGTATAAATAACAATTTATTTACAGTTTAAATGTACATACACACACATCACATGTCATTACAATACACACAATGAGCTCATTAATTTACTGGCATGACAGGGGAGGCTCCGCCTCCCCTGCCACCCCTGAGTGCACGTCCCTGCTCTTTCAGCGCCATCTTACTGTACTTTGCGCTCCCTATACTTAGCATGGGTAGCGTAAAGTGTTAATTAGTGTTAGTATTACAACTAGGGATGAGCTGTTCAGTTCGATCTGTTCGGTGTTCGATTCGAACATCATCCGTTCGGCTGTTCGTTGAACTCCGAACATTTCCGCGTGTTCAGTTCGAGTTCGCCCACAATGCACCACAGTGGACCACAATGCACTTTTCCACTGGCCAGAAGCTTGTAATTGGCTACAGCCTTGCACCAAATTTTGCCCAATCATGGGCTCACAGAGCTAAGTCCCACAGCACACTATATAAGGCGTCTCTCGCAGCCCCAGCACGTGTTTTTGAGAGGAGATTGTTCTGTTAGTGTTGCAACATAGAAGCGCCACGAACAACGCCACGGTGGGAAACCTGATAAACCAACCGTCTCCACGAGATTCCAATCAGATGGGGATGCCACCAGCCCCCTGGATAAGTAGAAATGGAAGAAATGATGGATCTCCAGTGGATAAGAAGTGCCAAACGGTTTATTCATGGAACAGCAACCTTCAAAAAATCAGTGACGTTTCGACCCTGAGGTCTTAATCATACATACAGGCTATAACACATGACATCCTTAAATACCCTAGCCAGACAATTAAACAATTAAAGTTCAAAGCAGCATCCAATTAAACAATAAAGTAATTGGATGAGACTGAAATGTTGCAGGGTATACTCAATGTGTTATAGCCTGTATGTATGATTAAGACCTCAGGGTCGAAACGTCACTGATTTTTTGAAGGTTGCTGTTCCATGAATAAACCATTTGGCACTTCTTATCCACTGGAGATCCATCATTTCTTCCATTTCTACTTATCCAGGGGGCTGGTGGCATCCCCATCTGATTGGAATCTCGTGGAGACGGTTGGTTTATCAGGTTTCCCACCGTGGCGTTGTTCGTGGCGCTTCTATGTTGCATCATTGTTTGGCCACAGTCACATTCACGTGGTGGTAGAGCCCTGTATCCGGAACCCGGAAGTGCTGGTGACGCCGGAATTATACGCTGAGATCAGCGTGAGCGGCGTATGCATGAGAACATGGGAGAGAATACAGCAACCACAGAGGGGGTTTTATCGTTCACTACAGAGGATGCAGACCGTATTTGTGGGCACCAGTACCACACAGGACTGTTTTCTATACCATCCAGGAGAGGTAACTGTTAAAATGCAATTGGAGAAATCTAAAGGGAGGCTAGTGAGCTGTAGGCTACACTGCCTTACCCTAACTGAATATTTCAGAGTAAAAAGAATACCGAGAGGCCTTCGTATTAGACTCAGACCCACTTTATTTGCTGACAATACAGAATACTGCCATAAATTTGAGTTGATACTTAATAAATATTCCTTTGATCTCATGTTGCTGACTATCGAGCAACTTAAAAAAGAGTTGGGGGAACTGGAAACTGAAATAATGGCTCTTGAGGTCCAGCTCAAAGATATGCTGTCTCTGGAGTCATTACAACTTTTACAGACCCAGCTTAATCATAAAATGGACAATATGAGAGCGCAAATAGAAGACAGGAAGAGGATTAAGTTTGCCAGAGATCTGGAGGACTACGCTAAAGGACGGGTCTATAAGTGGAACCAGGGCTCTACAGCATTTGGTTACAATTCGGGACCCCAACCGTTTTTTCAACGACCACGTTTTCGTAAAAAGTATACTAAAAATAGTCGGGGACAGGAGTCCACGGACACTGAGCTAGAAACTTCAGACGATCAACTGTTTTCCCAGACTGCATCTAACACTTCTTTTTTAGCTATGGACCAACAGAGACAAGACGGCGGAGGCGGAGGCGGAGGAGGAAACACCGCACATGTAGAAACGAGGCAGAACCCGGGACATTTAAAGAAAACCTACCATCCGAAAATGTACAACTCCAACCGGCGCCGCTAGTCATTAATATCTCAGACTATCCACTTACGGACATTGAACATCAGGTATTGTCCAAAGGTCTCTCATTTTGTCCTACCGCTTTGATGGACTCTTTCGGTTTACGAGTAGATCTTGAAAAATTCTTTAGAAACATTAAATTGAAGGTTTTCTTTCATGATCATAAGGAATCCAATGGGGCACTAGTCTCTGCTGTTCCATTTCAAGCTAAAACATTGAAACTTTGGAATAAGAGTCATTTTACACCACCATCCACTCCACCTATAGAAACATACATTCAATTTGTCAAACAAGATATTGATAATCTGTTAGATAAATTTAGGGATGGCAAGAACCCCAATTTTTCTAGGGTGGAACGTCTAGCGTTAAAGAACTTACAAGATAACAAAGAGCTTACAATTAAATCTGCAGATAAGGGGGGTGCCTTAGTTGTTATGAACCATCTAGATTATATCAAAGAAGTTAATAGACAGTTGAATGATATTGAGACGTATAGCGTTTGTCATGTTGGAACAGTTCTATTATTGGAGAAACAAATTGAATCTTTGATCTCTGAGGCATTAACAGATAATATTATTGATGAAGATTTATATAAATTTTTGAAGAAGGAACATGCAGTTATGCCAGTGTTTTATGTATTACCCAAGATACATAAGAGTCTGGAGAATCCTCCAGGGAGACCCATTGTGGCGAGCACAGATTCTGTGCTTCAGCCCATATCAGTCTTCCTGGATAGGATTCTCCAGCCTCTGGTTGTTCTTACTAGATCCTTTTTATGGGACAGTAGGGATGTATTACGACGTATCCTAGATCTTAACTTTGCGGGCCCTGTGATTTTATTCACATGGGACGTTAACAGTCTATACACCTCCATCCCCAACAAAGAGGGCATGGAAGCTGTTCACGAGGCCCTACTTGGCAATTCCTTTTCAGAAGAACAGATTTCATTTCTTATGAAATTGGTAGAGTTGGTTCTTCACAATAACATCTTTTTATTTGGAGATACCATCTATAAACAGCTAAGGTGTACAAATATGGGATCCAATATGGCCCCAGCCTACGCTAATTTGTATATGGATATGTTTGAAAATCGTTTTGTCTATAAGCATCATCTCTTTAATTATGTCCACACTTGGTGGAGATACATCGACGATGTGTTTGGAGTATGGACAGGCAACGAGACAGACCTAGTGACTTTCTTTACGGAAATTAATTTGGCTAGTCCATATATTACGTTTACCATGACATCTAATCCTTCTGAGATCCATTTTCTGGACCTCACTTTAAAAGTCTATGAAGGTCGTCTTATCAGCGATCTATATGTGAAACCTACGGATAGGAACAGTCTCCTTCATTTCTCAAGTTCCCATCCACCAAGCACATTAAACTCCCTTCCCCGTAGTCAATACACGAGGGTAGTGAGGAATGTCACAGATCCTGCCATTAGAGACAGCAGATTGTTACAAATGTCAAAAAAATTCAAAGATAGGGGTTACCCTGTAGATCTTTTAAACAAAGAATACATACGATCCAAAACGTTACACCGCTCCACCATCATTTCACAACAGAATACTAATAGACATACAGAATCTCGCATTCCATTCATTTCTAAATTTAACCAAGCCAGCAAATCGATCAATCAGATCGTGAAGAAACATTGGCAGATTCTTCACAAGGCCTATAGTGACATCCCCTGTTTTCAGACAACCCCGCTATTTGCACATAAAAGAAATAGGAATCTTAGAGATTCCCTCATTAGAGCAGATGTGGGATCTACAAAAGGTAATCTGTGTAATGTCTTAGCTCCACAAAAGTGTGGGACATTTCCCTGTTTACATTGCGCTTCGTGCAATGCAGTTATTAAAGGCGATCATTTATTACATCCACAGACTGGTGAGAAAATCCCAATAAAAAAATTCTTCACATGTGATTCTTCTTTTGTGATCTATGTTCTCAAATGTCCATGTGGTCTCCTTTATGTTGGGGAAACCACAGTGCGAGTCAAAGACAGAATCAGTAAACATAAATCCGCTATCAGGACTAAACGCCTAGAACTGCCGGTAGCAGAACATTTTCATAACTGTTCCCACAATGTGGCTCAACTACGCTTCCAGGTAGTGGATTGTGTTCCACCACTTAGACGTGGAGGTGACAGAATTAAATTATTAAAATGCAAAGAAAAGAAATGGATACATAGATTAGATACATTATGGCCCAAGGGACTCAATAGAGAATTTGACCTAAGCATATGCTTTTGAATTTTGTTCCTGCTTAGCCCTATTACATTGGTGGGCTTGTTGTCACCTTTCTCCATATTACAATATCTATAGGTTTACATCTATATCGCCTTACTCCTTGTGATGGATTGGGTGTTCATTCATTTATTTATTTACTTATTTATTTAGACATGTTCATATGGAATAGAAACATTTTGGTTTAGATACATGATACTTGATATAGATATATACTTATGATAGTACTGTCTGTTTGACATTCATGATTTATGCGTTTATGTATTAATGCAATCCGCTCTGTATCCTTTGTATGTTTTATTTTTTCTTTTTATTTATTTTTTTTCACTCATTTATTTATATTTATATTTTTTTTCATTTTGCATTGTGCATTTATATCTTTTTATGTCTATTTTCTATTCACTATTGTTCACATGTATCCATCGTTTGGATTGTATTTGAGATATATTCCCCCCATTTCTGTTAAATCACGTTTATATGGCTACATTTTTTCCTTAATTGAGTATACCCTGCAACATTTCAGTCTCATCCAATTACTTTATTGTTTAATTGGATGCTGCTTTGAACTTTAATTGTTTAATTGTCTGGCTAGGGTATTTAAGGATGTCATGTGTTATAGCCTGTATGTATGATTAAGACCTCAGGGTCGAAACGTCACTGATTTTTTGAAGGTTCCTGTTCCATGAATAAACCGTTTGGCACTTCTTATCCACTGGAGATCCATCATTTCTTCCTGTTCTGTTAGTGTGTCTTGTCAGTGCCAGCAGCTATTGGGGGGGGGGGTCTCACTTCTAGCAGATATCTGGGAATTGTTGTAATTTGTGTCTTGTCACTGCCACCCATCAGGGGGTCTCACTGATTTATAGGAGGTTCCTGGGAATTGTAATTTGTGTATTGTCACTGCCACCCATCAGGGGGTCTCACTGATTTATAGGAGGTTCCTGGTAATTGTAATTTGTGTCTTGTCACTGTCACCCATCAGGGGTCTCACTGATTTATAGGAGGTTCCTGGAATTGTAATTTGTGTCTTGTCACTGCCACCAATCAGGGGGTCTCACTGATTTATAGGAGGTTCCTGGGAATTGTAATTTGTGTCTTGTCACTGCCACCCATCAGGGGATCTCACTGATTTATAGGAGGTTCCTGGGAATTGTAATTTGTGTCTTGTCACTGCCACCCATCAGGGGGTCTCACTGATTTATAGGAGGTTCCTGGTAATTGTAATTTGTGTCTTGTCACTGCCACCCATCAGGGGGTCTCACTGATTTATAGGAGGTTCCTGGGAATTGTAATTTGTGTCTTGTCACTGCCACCGATGAGGGGGTCTCACTGATTTATAGGAGGTTCCTGGGAATTGTAATTTGTGTCTTGTCACTGCCACCCATCAGGGGGTCTCACTGATTTATAGGAGGTTCCTGGTAATTGTAATTTGTGTTTTGTCACTGCCACCCATCGGGGGTCTCACTGATTTATAGGAGGTTCCTGGGAATTATAATTTGTGTCTTGTCACTGCCACCCATCAGGGGGTCTCACAGATTTGTAGCAGATATCTGGGAATTGTAATCTGTGTCTTCTCACTGCCAGCTATCAGGGGGTCCCACATACTTCTAGCAGATGTCTGGGAATTGTAATCTGTGTCTTGTCACTGCCATCCATCAGGGGGTCACACTGATTTATAGGAGGTTTCTGGGAATTGTAATCTGTGTCTTGTCACTGTTGCCAGCTATCAGGGGGTCCTATCAGGGGGTCTCACAGACTTGTAGCAGATTTCTGCAAATTTTAATCTGTGTCTTGTCACTGGCTGCCAGCTATCAGGGTGTCTCACTGAGTTATACCAGAGTTCTGGAAATCTTTAATCTAGATAACACAGTTGAATCAGAGTTCTGCATATCTCCAATTTTTATAACAGAGTTGAATCAGAGTTCTGTATATCTTTAATCTACATATCACTCACCATGTCAGAAAGACCAAAAAGGACAGGCAGACACTCCCAGACACAGATAAGAGGGCAAGCAGCCTCTGTGTCAGCAGCCGTAGCCTCACTATCACACACGGAGGAGTCAGCTGAATTGTTTGACTAAAATGACAGTGACATGCTGCTTGAGGATGCGCAGCAACTACAGTGCTCTGATTCAAACTCTGAGGTTGAGGAAGGGAGTATAATCAACCTAGAGGAAAAGGGTGCCAGTGACACACAAATAACTGGCACTCATGTTGCCCCAGCAGCTGCAGCATACTGCCTAGTTTGCTCCAGTGATGAGGAGATAGGGGGTGATGACAATGATGATGAGGTCACTGGCTCCACCTGGGTGCCTGATCAAACAGAGGAGTCAAGGGAGGAGGAGGAGGAACAACAAAAACAAGGCAGAACGTCCTCTATGAGCAACCGTAGCCAGTCCAAGGCATCAGATGTCAGAGCTGCTCAGGTGCAGAGCGCTGTTGTCTCGCAGCACACATCCAGGATCTCTGTTGTCTGGGAGTTCTTCACGACATAAGCAGCAGACTGCAGCGCTGCTATTTGTAAGCTATGTTGGAAGAGGATCAAGTGTGGGAAAGATATCCCACGCTTGGGTACCACGTGCTTGAGGTGACATATGACCACCTGCCACGCATCCCGTTGACACAACACTTTGCATAGGTCCTCCTCCTCTTCATCTGCCTCTACCCCCACTATATGTCCTGCCATGTCATTGCCTACAACCTCCACTGACAGGGATGATGCTACAGTAATGGATGTACCAGGTCCTTCCTCAGAATGTGACAGCATCCCATCAGCTGAATATTTATGGGTGAACCCGTCAGCACCAGCCAAAAATCCCCCCCAAAATTAAATACTCACCTCCCATCACACGGCGAGAACGACGGCTCCAACCGCCTCTTCTGGTCGCCGGGAGCAGTGAGAGATTGGGGGAAAAAAGTCCCCTAGTCTCCCTCTGCGCATCACTACCTGATTGCAGACTGTGGAGTGGTAAGTATGAGACTACGCCCCTTGGTTTTACAACAGGGCACTCTTAATCTGGTTACACAAGTAAGAGACACCAGTCTATTGGGGTTATTCAAAGAGAATTGAAAAGTCACTGTATGTTCGGTGCATTTTCGTTCGGTTCAATTCAGTGATCCTATTTCATCGACCCTGTGGTGTATTCAAAAAGCACCATAGAGTCCCCGAAGTGCAAGGAAAACCCGCCGCATACCCGAAAACACTCAGCGCCAACCTGCCGAACACTCACTAAAACCCGCAAAACAGCTGAATTAATCCCGCCAAACACGCCGCAGGAACCCGAGCAGCTGCCGATCACAGCGGAGAGCAGCCGCCGGAAAAACCGCAGGCGAATGGAGTGAAAAAAAACAAAAAACAGTACGCTTGAATGTTTGAGAAGTGAAACGCTGTTTGCAAAGAAACTACAGAACAAAAATGTCTGAAATTTACACATAAGGTCCAATGAATGATAATAAAAAGGGCTGTTACAGAAAAAATAAAAAACGTTTTAAAAAAAATAATGAAAAACATTTTTCGTGAACAATTCCCAGAAAATGCCTAAAAGAGCCACAAAATCTATACATAAAGAGACTTTTTACTGCAGAATATTATAATCAATGGTTTATTTGATATTGGATTAAAACGTGGATATTTTTAAGAAGAAAGTACAGGGATTCGGTGGAGGCGCTCGTATCTAGATATGTTGATATTGTGTGGTTGCTGCCGACTAGGGGGTAGCACAGGCTCTCGAGAAGTTGTGCGGATAGAATCCGGAGAAAAAAGAATGTGGTGTTCTTAGTGGCGCAGTATTTAAAGGTGCTCCTTTGTGGTATAGCTCAAACGGTATCAAGGCTAATTGCGTACACCATACATACAATTGGTAGTACAAAGTGCAAATGCAGATTCCGGAGAATATAAAGTGCTAGTGCAGCAATACGAGTGTACAATAGAATAAAAATACACAAGTGCAACAGTGCAATATAGTGCAAATTGGACGCAATATAAAGGCTATTGTAAACTAGGTAGTAATAGCTGATAAAGCCCAAAAAATTTGGGACTGACTGTCAATGTTCAATATATGTTTGGAGGTCAAAAAAGGTGATGCATCAAAAGTGCTCAGGAATAGTGTCAATATTACCCTTTCCACACATGTGACGGGCCTGTTGGACTTATCCGTTCTTCTAGTAGTCTTGATGGGCTCCACAGTAGGAAATATAATGAAAAAAAGGGAAGAGATGATAGTGTGATATCGTCTATACGTGACACGCAATGAATTAAAAATTGCACACTTACAGGATACAGAGCCTTTTGAATCCAGGCTCTGGAGTAGAAAGCCTTGTGACTAAAAATAGGGTGGTCACTGCCCTTCTTTATACGGTCTTCTTATTCAACCTCGGGTAGGGGGACACAAAAGCAGACAAGAGACGGCACTCTCATAGCATGATATCAGCCTTATATTCATGTATTAAGAGAGAGAATAGTCACACTCACCAATTCAGGAGCCTTAATGATCCAGGCTCAACTGTTACGCATTTGGTGCTCCTTGGCGGTGAGCTCCTGAACCTCTTTGGCTGCTTGCTCTGCGTCCAGGTCGTAGTTCGTTGAATGCCTGTGGTACTAGAAACATAGAAACATAGAAACATAGAAAAATGTCGGCAGATAAGAACCTTTCAGCCCATCTAGTCTGCCCAATTACATGGATACTTTACCTTGATTTATCTTTTGTTTAGGATAGCCTTATGCCTATCCCATGCTTGCTTAAATTCAATTACTGTTTTGGCCTCTACCACTTCTACAGGAAGACTGTTCCATGTATCCACCACCCTCTCAGTAAAATAATGCTTCCTGATGTTACTTTTAAACCTTTGCCCCTCTAATCTAAGACTATGTCCTCTTGTTTTGCTATTTTGTTTCCTTTTAAATATACTCCCTTCCTCTACCTTGTGGATTCCCTTTACGTATTTAAATGTTTCTATCATATCTCCTCTGTCTCGTCTTTTTTCCAAGCTGTACATGTTAAGATCATTAAGCCTTTCTTGGTAACTTTTCTCCTTCAAGCCGTACACCATTTTAGTAGCCCTTCTCTGAACTCTCTCTAAGATGTCTATATCCTTCTGGAGATACGGTCTCCAGTACTGCACACAGTACTCCAAGTGAGGTCTCACCAGTGCTCTGTACAGTGGCATGAGCACTTCCCTTTTCCTACTGCTAATACCTCTCCCTACACAACCAAGCATTCTGCTAGCATTTCCTGCTGCTCTATTACATTGACTACTTACCCTTAGATCCTCTGAAATAATGACCCCTAAATCCCTTTCCTCAGATGTTGAGGTTAGGACTGTATCAAATATTCTATATTCAGCCCTTGGGTTTTTACGTCCCAGGTGCATTATCTTGCACTTATCCACATTAAAACTCAATTGCCACAACTCCGACCATTTTTTTAGTTTACCTAAATCATTTGTCATTTGGCTGATCCCTCCAGGAACGTCAACCCTGTTGCAAATCTTTGTGTCATCAGCAAAAAGACATACTTTTCCATTAATACCTTCTCTGCAATATCACTAATAAAAATATTAAAGAGAATGGGTCCAAGTACTGACCCCTGAGGTACCCCACTGGTAACAAGACCTTGCGCCGAATAAACTCCATTTACCACAAACCCTCTGTTGTCTGTCACTCAGCCACTGCCTAATCCAGTCAACAATATTGGAATCCAAGCTCAAATATTGCAATTTATTGATAAGCCTTCTATGCGGAACAGTATCAAAAGCCTTACTGAAATCTAAATAAGCAATGTCTACTGCACCACCTGTGTCTATTATTTTGTTACCCAATCAAAAAAATCAATAAGATTAGTTTGGCATGATCTCCCTGAGGTAGACCCATGTTGTTTCTGATCCTGTAATCTATGTGTTTTTAGATGTTCAACAATCCTTTCCTTTAACATGGTTTTCATTAATTTCCCCACTACTGACGTAAGACTAACTGGCCTATAGTTCCCCGATTCCTCCCTACTACCCTTCTTGTAAATGGGCACAACATTTGCTAATTTCCAGTCTTCTGGACGACTCCCGTTAACAAGGATTGGTTAAATAAATCTGTTAATGGTTTTGCTATTACATCACTGAGCTCTTTTAATAATTTAGGGTGGATCCCATCAGGCCCCATTGACTTATTTGTCTTTACTTTAGACAGCTGCTGTAGAACCTCCTCCTCTGTAAACTGATATGTAAATGTCTCTTTAGTGTTCTCTCCTAACTGAGGTCCCTTTCCTTCCTTTTCTTCTGCAAAGACTGAACAAAAAATATTCATTGAGGCAGTCAGCAAGACTTTTATCCTCTTCTACATACCTTCCTTCCTTTGTTTTTAATCTAACTAATCCTTGTTTTACTTTTCTTTTTCGTTTATGTATCTAAAAAATGTTTTGTCCCCCTTTTTTACTGACTGAGCTATTTTCTCTTCTGCGTGTGCTTTGGAAGCTCTTATAAATTGCTTTGCCTCTTTCTGCCTAATTTTATAGGTTTGCCTATCTTCTTCACTCTGAGTTTTTTTTATAATTATTGAATGCTATCTTTTTGTTCTTCACTATTTTGGCCACTTCTGCAGAGTACCACAGTGGTTTCTTCTCTTTTTGTTTTTGCTAACAAGCTGAATGCAATTTCCTGTGGCCTTCAATAATGATTCCTTTAAATAATCCCATTTCTCCTGGACTCCCTTTAACCACTTCGATGCTGAGGACGCGCTCAGCGCGTCCTCAGCATTCCCGCTGGTATGCGGAGGACGCGCTGAGCGCGTCCTCCCATTGGGGTCAGCGTTCGGCCGGGTTCCGGCCGATCGCTGGCCCCCCGGTGCGGGCTGACATCCTGGATGTCAGCCGCGCATCCGGACCACAGCCGCCGGAATTAGGTGTCATCGCGGCACCTAATTCAGGCGCCCCCCCCGCATGTGCGGAGGAGGCGCCTGAAAGGAGGGGGGGAGGTCCTTCGGACCTCTCTCCCTCCCGATCGGCGGCTCTGCGGGGGTTAACCCAGGCATCATTTGGAAGGGCACAGCCTGCCCTTCCAAATGATGCCTGGCATTAACCCCTGGGGAGCTGGATCGCGAATCGGCGCTGAAAAAGCGCCGTTCGCGATCCTTTCCTGGAGCTGGCCGACATCTTGGATGTCGGCCAAGCCTCCGGGAACTCCCCTGAGGACTGGCGTCATCGTGCGTAGCACGACGACGCCAGTCCTGGACTTAACCCTTAACTGCCACCAACGGTGGAGATAGGGAGTTCCAATGAACTCCCTATCTCCCGATCCGTGGCAGTTAGGGGTTAAATTTTGGTATGGTTGGATCGGCCAGAGCATGGCCGTTCCAACGATACCAAACATGAAAGTGAAAAATGTTGTAAAAAAAAAAAAAAATGAAAAATAAAAATAAAAAAATTAAAAAAGAAATTATAAAAAAAAAATAAACACTTTTTTTTTTTTTTTTTGGTTTGTTAATGCAGCAATATTGTTCCCATTTCAATTATAATGTGAACAATGATGCTGCACTAACGATTTTTGTATGCGGTGCGTTTGTTAAAAATAGTGTAATTTCCCCAAAAAAAATGTAACGAGACCCCATCTCTAATTTTTTTAACAAGCGCACCCCATACAAAATATAACCGCAATTGCTCGCATGTTAAAATGTGAAAAAAAACACTTTACACATTGTAAATTATTGAAAATACATATTTTATTGCATTTTTTTTGTTATAATATACAGACATGACATAACGTATACATATAATAATGACATATTATGAATCTACCGAGTCTGACGGAAAGAACGATATATAATATGTCTGGGTCATATACTAAAATAAGCCTTCAAAACACGTTTAAACATGATGAGCAAAACCGGTAAAAATTACCTCAGCACAGGGGCGGGAAAAGCCTCAGCAGCGAAAGGGTTAAACTCCTCCAGTCTGATAATGACTCCTTCACACAAAATCCCATTTTAGAAAAAATCTTTTTTTAAAGTCTAAAACTTTCGTTTTCTGTGTGGTGCGGCTCCATCCCTGTTGTTATATTAAACCATACTGACTGGTGATCACTAGATCCCAAATTTTCACCTACAACAACGTCCGATACCAAACCTCCATTTGTGAGTATTAAATCCAATATGGCCTCTTTACGGGTCGGCTCCTCAACTACTTGTGTTAGAGATAATCCCAGTAGGGAGTTTAGAATATTATTTTACTCCTGGTGCACCCAGCTGTTTTGTTTTCCAGTTCACATCAGGAAGATTAAAGTCCCCCATGATAATAACCTCCCCCTTCATTGCCATTTTGGCTATTTCCTCAACCAGCAGATTATCTAGTTCTTCTGCTTTGCCAGGGGTCTATAGATCACACCTACACGAGCTACTGTATGATTGCCAAATGTTAGCGTAACCCAAACTGACTCTATGTTCACCTCGCTCACTTTTATTTGGTTCGTTTTTATTGTGTTTTCACATACAGGGCCACTCCTCCTCCTTTCCTATCTTCTCTGTCTTTTCTATATAAAGAGTACCCCGGTATTGTTATGTCCCAGTTATTTTCTCCACTGAACCATGTCTCAGTAACCGCCACTAAATCTACTTTTTCAGCTGCCATCATTGCCTCTAGTTCATTGATTTTATTGACTAAACTGCGAACATTTGTAGACACGACTCTGAGCTTGTCATTTTTTACCTCGCATGTTGCTTGCACCGTCCGATTTAGTTTTGGGGACAATCGGGCAGATTGTTTTTTACCCTTTTTGTCCCCCCCTCCTAGTTTAAATATTTCTTTGCGAAACCTTTGAACTTCTCACTGAGAACATATGTTCCCCTATGAGTAAGATGCAAACCATCTTTTTTATACAGTTCCTTTCTGCTCCAATTAGAGCTATCATGGGACACAAAGCCAAATCCTTGCTCCCTTACTAATATTAACCTTACCAGGATAAAGAGCTGGTAAAATTGTAAAAATGAGCTGAATTACTCTTAGAAGTGGATTAAAATAATTTATTGTGCAAACTGCATAGAGAGCTAAAAATACATAAATGAGTGGGGGGGGTGGTCGAGACGCGTTTCGGTGCAAACCAGCACCTTCCTCAGTCGGTATGTGTAAGAGTGGGGGGGTTTGAGGCCTCCCTGGGGTCCCCTTTTTATCTGGGGAGCAAGGGTGGTGTCTGGTAGCCGTTCATTGCTGACTTCCGGGTGTGTGCGGTGCCGCGGTCACGTGACGCCGATCGCGTCATCATTCGGCGTCGCGGCTATCTTGGTTATGCGTTCCATCGCATTGTTTGCGTTCCAATTCGTGTAAAACAGCGTTGGACGCATTCGTGAGACAGTTAAAGGTCCTTATTGATCTTATTAACTCAATACAGTCACAAATATGCATAGAAGAGGGGCAAAGAAGGTCCTGTTGGGAATAATACAGTATATTGGAAGATCCTGTGGCTTGAATATTTTTAACATTGAAGCCTATGGGATTCGTCTGAATAAACCTGTCGAATGAGACCACCGAACAGCAGGGAAATTTGGCAACTTTTCACTGCTGGTTTTTGTTCTCTGAATAGCCGAAGCATTGCTTCTCTATGGGGATTTCACTGCCCTCGAACAGGCAACGAACAGGCACCGTATGTGCAGGTAGTTCACCAACATTTGGCGAACTGCCTGCTCCCTGAATAGCCGAATGGCCAGGAAAGGTAACCGTAAGCTGAATTTCACTGTTCGGTTACCTTTCGGCCACAATTCCGATCTCTATGAATTACCCTATATGATTTCTCTGACCCTGGAACATTTCAGCATATCACAAACAAGGTGGATTACAACTATCCTGGGCTCCAACTATGTGCACCTACCCACGGTACCAACCAACCATTAGGCTGAAGACTAGGGTGGGAGCAGTATTGTTTGTGGGTGGGTAACCTCATTCTGACTCTTGCATTCTTTGCTTGTTCCACGGCATTATCTTTATTTGGCGGCACATTTTATTTTGCATAGAGTTTTACAGTGCAATACAAAGTTCTTTTAAAGAGTAAAGACAGCTCTTTGATGGTTTTATTGCTTGTTTCAATATGTTCCCAACTGGATCCCACACCCATACCCTGGATGTCCAGGTGGGTGCCTGGGTGGACACACTGATGCAGTCGTGTATCCCAACTCCCAGTTAGCTGAAACCCAGGATCGACTTGCAGAGCACCTAAAGGTAACTGAGGTAAAGGACTACAGAGGTATTTGTGGGTCTGCGCAAAAACCTGTTATAGATATGTAGACCAAAAACGTCACAGATGCTGGACACTCGTTCTTTTTGTAGATATATTTATCAGCTGTTTATGTGTGTTAAATATTATATGATTAAAATAAATTTTTGGGTGTAACTTCCAAAAATAATATAATATTATATAAGTATAGAAAGAGTTGTTTTGTTACCTATACATGAGTTTGATATCATATTCAAAACGTTTCAGCAACAACTACAGTATAATAGATCCATTCAATACTGTCCTGTATTTGATAAAATAAATATTCAAGCTGCATAGTATTTGAAACTTGGATTGCATAACTAGCAGAAAAATCAACAGAAATACAATGTATTCCGCATACAAAACACAGTACAAAAAATGAAAATCTGTAAAAGTTCTTCTTTTAATCATATGGATGGTTAGGAGTTGTTTATTAACCAGTGCAGGTTCACCAAAAATCACCATTGGTGTAAACATTTTTTTAAAAATCACCACCTATAGTGAACTTCAATGATCGCGACAAGCAAAATTCAATAATGGCAGGTGAAACCGATGCAAGCAATGATGAACAACACTGGACAACAGTATCACCGTTATTCTTCCGTAGAAAACGTAAACTATCAGGGTTATCCAAAGAGATCCGAATGGCTGGAGAAAGGTAACCGAAAGCTGAAAATCAGCTTTCGGTTACCTTTCTTGGCCATTCGGCTATCCAGAGAGCAGGCAATTCGCCAAATCCTGGCGAATTGCCTGCACATACGGTGCCTGTTCGGTGCCTGTTCGAGGGCAGTGAAATCCCCATAGAGAAGCAATGCTTCGGCTATTCAGAGAACACAAACCAGCAGTGAAAGGTTCCTGAAATGCCCTGCCATTCGATGGTTTCATGCGGTAGATTTATTCAGGCGAATCCCATAGGCTTCAATGTTAAAAATATTCCTGTTTTAATTCAATATCTAATAAACCGTTCATTATAAAATTCTGCAGTAAAGAGTCTCTTTATTTATAGATTTTTTTAGGATATTTTAATCATTTTTCTGGAAAAAAGTTTTTTAAAAAAAGTCCGATTATTATTATTATTTTTTTTTTAAGTTTACTCATTTTTTCGGTAACAGCCCTTTTTATTATCATTCATTGGACCTCATATGTAATTTTCAGACATTTTCGCTCAGTAGTTTCTTTGCCAACAGCATTTCACTTTTCAATCATTCAAACAAACTGTTTTGCTAATTTATTCACTGCTTTCGTCTGCGGTGTCGGCTTTTTCCGGTGGCTTCGCTGCGAGTGATCGGCTCCTGCTTGGGTTTTTCCGGCATTTTCGGCAGGTTAATCCAGATGTTTTTGCGTGTTTTCGGCATGCATTCGCCGGGTTTTGCGGTTAGTTTTCGGTGGGTTTGCGGCGGCCTTTCCCTGCAATTCGGGGACCCTGTGGTGCTTGCTGAATACACCGCAGGGTCGCCGAAATGGGATCGGCAAAACGAACCGAACTGAAGAGAACGAAAAGTGACTTTTCGATTCTCTTTGAATTACCCTGTATGGCTTTTCTCTACATACCACTGTTTGCTACACCAGTGAATATGTTTTGTCAATTTATAATGGCAATCTTCCTTGAGCTCCAATAGAAACAGCGGTGAATATAACGTTAAATACAACCCTGGAAATTGGTAAAATCTACGTTAAACAACTTTGATAGCTACAGTGGAAACCATGCTAAAAACGTTAATGCTACGCTGTGAAGAAATTTAGCAGTACAAGGGAAGAAAACTATGTCGACCTATGGTAGAACTTTCCTAGATAATTAATTCACTGTAGTTTAACCATTCTCAATCCACTGTTGTTTTCTGAAATTAACAGAGTTATTCAAAGAGATGCGAATTGGAGCCGAAAGTTAACCGAACGCTGAAATTCAGCGTACGGTTACCTTTCCTGGCCATTCGGCTATTCAGAGAGCAGGCAGTTCGTCGAATGTTGGCGAATTACCCGCACATACAGTGCCTGTTCGAGGGCAGTGAAATCCCCATAGAGAAGCAATGCTTTGTCTATTCAGATGTGACACAGTCCAGTTTTAACCACGTCTTCTAGGGCAACATAAATATGCAGAGCCACAGTCTTTTTGTTCTTAGGCAAGACTTTTATTTACCTCCACCTTTCACAGGCAATCAGTGGGAGAATCAGTGGATCACAGCAAACATTTCTTTCAGCAACAGAGGAATAACTTGGTTCTTTTTCCCTGTCTCTCCAGCTCTCTCTCCTGGAAGGACAGACCCACACTCCTCAGCTACAAAGGAAAACCTTCCCTTAATAAAGCCCAACTAAATGGGGCCACACCTGTATGCCATCGTTGGCTTATTCTCCAAAACCTGGCCTGGCTAGTGAGCCGGGCTGCTGGGATAGTGGCCCGCCCTTCTCTCCACTATCCCGACCCCAGGGACCCATAACACATTTTACTGGATGCTCTCCATTGCACCAGCGAAACACAAAATATATTAACCATCTCCCTGGGGTTATTTTTAAACACAGTGCACAAGGTCCGGTCTCACATATCGCCCATTCAGGACCATACCCTGCTTCCTGTCACACACCCTCCCCCTCAGCTCAAGACCATCGGGACGAGCGACCACGGACATCAGCGAATGCACCCGAGACAGCCCGTCGACATTTCCCTGCAGAAGACCGGCCCTGTGCTCCACCGAAAAACTAAATGGCTGTAGGCTAAGGAACCACCTCGTGACCCTCGCATTAGTCTCCTTATTGCGATACATCCATATGAGAGGAGCGTGGTCAGTTATCAGCCTGAATCTCCTACCCAATAGATAATACCTAAGGGTTTCCAATGCCCATTTGATGGCAAGGCATTCCTTCTCCACAACAGAATAGTTCTTTTCCGCGGCAACAG
The DNA here is from genome assembly GCA_009667805.1 of Leptobrachium leishanense. Taxonomy (NCBI): domain Eukaryota; kingdom Metazoa; phylum Chordata; class Amphibia; order Anura; family Megophryidae; genus Leptobrachium; species Leptobrachium leishanense. The sequence goes on along the minus strand of CM019064.1, from coordinate 367,207,949 downwards.
CTTCCTGCTGAGAAAAAGAAACAGGGTGTTCCTCTCCCTGACACTCCTGGGAGAGGACGGCCCCCAAACCAGCCTCAGAGGCATCAGTCTGGACTATGAAGTCCTTCGCAAAATCAGGGGACACCAAAACGGGATATGCACACAGGGCCTCCTTCAGACCTATAAAAGCCTTTTCGGCTTCGGGAGACCACTTCACCATCACAGGGGATCTCGCCTTTGTGAGATCAGTGAGGGGAGCGGCTATCGCAGCAAAATTCGGGATGAACCGCCTATAGTATCCAGTTAACCCGAGAAAAGCCCTCACCTGTTTTTTTGTCAAAGGTTGTGGCCAACTCTGTATAGCCTCAACCTTCGTTGTCTGAGGCTTGACCAAACCTTTGCCAATAGTGTAGCCTAAGTACTTGGCTTCCGCTAGCCCAATGGTACTTTTTGTGGGGTTGGCCACTAGGCCCGCAGACCGAATTGCAGTGAGCACCTGCTGAACTTTAGGAAGGTGCGATTCCCAATCTGGACTATATATAACCACATCATCCAAGTATGCCGCCGCATATTGAGCGTGGGGTTGTAAAATCCTATCCATCATCCTCTGGAACGTGGCAGGGGCCCCGTGCAAACCAAATGGCAACACTGTGTATTGGAACAAGCCATCTGGGGTTGAAAAGGCCGTTTTCTCCCTCGCTTGGTCAGTGAGTGGCACCTGCCAATACCCCTTAGTCAGATCAAGGGTTGTGAGATAGCGTGCTTTCCCAAGCCTCTCAATCAGCTCGTCAACCCTAGGCATGGGGTAGGTGTCAAATTTAGAAATGCAATTCAATTTACGGAAGTCATTACAAAATCTAATGGACCCATCCGGTTTAGGGACAAGCACAATGGGACTGTTCCACTCACTGTGCGATTCCTCAATCACCCCAAGTTTTAGCATTTTCTCTACTTCAGTCTTTATAGCTTGCCTACGGGCCTCAGGTACTCTGTACGGCTTCAGACAGACCTTTTTCCCTGGCTCGGTTATTATGTCATGTCTGATTATTTGTGTCCTCCCCGGTATCGCTGAGAACACTTCTCGTTTTGCCTAAGAAACACCTTAACCTCCGCTTTCTGGTGTACAGAGAGGGTGTCAGAGATGTTTACCTCGGGGTCCGTGATAGGGAGGTCCGTAGGCTTCAGGGCCACTAAGACCTCTCTATCCTTCCATGGCTTTAACAGGTTTATATGGTAGGTTTGCTCAGGTTTCCTCCTTCCCGGCTGGCTTACCTTATAATTTACCTCGCCTATTTTTCCCATCACCTCATAGGGACCCTGCCAGGTAGCCAAAAATTTATTTTCCACCGTGGGGACTAGAACCAATACCCTATCTCCCGGTTGAAACACTCTGACCCGGGCATTCTTATTGTAGCTATACCTTTGGGCCTCCTGGGCTTTCCTCATATAGTCTCTAACGAGGGGCATGACCGCCTCCATGCGGTCCTGCATTTGGGTTATGTGCTCCACGACACTATGGTAGGGTGTCGTTTCCTGTTCCCATGTCTCCTTAACGACATCCAGCAGTCCCCTGGGATGCCGGCCATATAACAGCTCAAACGGGGAAAAACCCGTAGAGGCCTGAGGGACCTCTCGGATGGAGAACATTAAGTAGGGCAAAAGAAGGTCCCAATTCCTGCCATCTTTATCAATAGCCTTCCTTAGCATACTCTTAAGCGTTTTGTTAAACCGCTCTACTAAGCCATCGGTTTGCGGGTGATATACTGAGGTTTTTAGCTGCTTGATGCCTAGCAATTTACACAACTCTTTCATAACCCTGGACATGAATGGAGTCCCCTGGTCTGTTAGGACCTCTTTTGGTATTCCCACCCTGCTAAACATCAGCATGAGTTCTTTTGCTATGGACTTGGCAGTGCCATTGCGGAGGGGAATCGCTTCAGGGTAGCGTGTTGCATAATCGAGGACAACGAGTATGTACTGGTGTCCCCTCGCAGATTTAACCAGGGGACCCACCAGGTCCATAGCAATCCTTTCAAACGGGACATCGAGTATGGGCAAGGGCACTAACGGGCTCCGGAATCCTGGAGCCGGTGCAGTAAGCTGACATTTAGGGCAAGAAGTACAATATCTATTGATGGCAGCAAACACCCCTGGCCAATAGAACCTCCTGAGGATCCTCTCCTTTGTTTTATCGATTCCTAAATGTCCCCCCAGGATATGGTTATGGGCAAGGTTTAACACCGTATTCCTAAAGTTTTGCGGTACCAATAACTGTTTGACAATGTCCGTCCCTTTCTTTTCCACACGATACAACAGATTGTCAGACATTTCAAAGTGGGGGTACAGCAACAACTTCCCAGGCTGGGTCACATTTCCATCCACAACCTGGATATCATTTCTCACTGCCCCTAGGGTGGGGTCCTCCCATTGGGCCCCTTTAAAGTTTACCGGGCCACCCGCTAAACCCAATAACTCCGCCTGGTCAGAGTTAGCACCTGGCTCATTACTCTGAGGCGGTTGGGTGCCCACTAATACTGGCATAGGACCACAGGTCGTTTCGTTGAACTCCTCCTCTAGATCAACATCAGAAAAAGGAAAGACATAGCCCTCCTTGATTTGCCTCAGTTCAGGGAGTTCCCATAGTTCCAAGAAGTATGGAAAATCTCTCCCAATCACAACGTCATGGGCCAAGTTTGGTACCACCCCCACACAATACTTCAGGGTACCACACTGGGTTTCAATATCTACTTCAGTAGTGGGGTACTCTCGTTTGTCTCCATGCACACAGACGACCCCAAGTTTTTTCACATGGTTAAACACCACCTTAGATAGAATGGCTTTAGTCACCAGGGTGACCATACTCCCCGAATCCAGCAAGGCGTTACACCGTCTGCCATTAACCTTCACGGTACACCAATACGGATTATCAACTTTACCAGCAATGTCATACCCAGAGTACAGTGAATGTGCTTCATTATAGTCCATAGGCTCATCGTTCATACAGTCTCTGGCTATGTGGCCCACTCTATGGCATTTAAAGCACCGGATTATAGGATTATATTTAGGTACTCCCTGTACCCCGGGAAACACGTCAGAGGGGTTTTCTGCATGTCCTTGCTCTTCTACACCCCGCACCCGCTGAACAGTCTTACCAGTTCGTGTGGCGTTCTGGGATTTAGGGTTGCGGGACTGAGTCACTGAAGGCGGTTGCACAGCTTCTCCCGAAGCTATAAATCTTTCTACCAAGGTGATCAACTGGTCTGCTGTTTGGGGGTCTCCTTGGTTTACCCAGCGGCGCAGAGAAGCAGGTAATCCACGCTGATAGCGATCCATAACTAGGGTCTCCACTATTTTAGTAGCGGAGTTGATTTCCGGCTGTAGCCACTTCCTGGCAAGATGAATCAAGTCAAACATCTGGGAGCGTGCAGCCTTGTTAGAAGAGTACGCCCAGGACTGGAATCTTTGCGCCCGCACTGCGGTGGTCACCCCCAGGCGCGCCATGATCTCTGTTTTTAATTTCCCATAATCACTGGCCTGGGTTGGCTCCAGATCGTAGTAGGCCTTCTGAGGTTCCCCACTCAAAAAAGGGGCAAGTATGCTCGCCCACTCAGCCGCCGGCCATTCTTCCCTTGCTGCAGTTCGCTCAAAGGCCAACAGGTACGCCTCCACATCATCTGCTGCGGTCATTTTTTGCAGGTAATGGCTGGCCCGGATCACCTTGGTACCCTGGTAGCCATTTGCAGGATCAGACTCCAGTTTGTCTGATATGGCACGAATCTCCTTGCGTAGAGTACTGGTGGTAGTTCGCTGTTCCTCCTGGACCATGCCGATCGCCTCCACTTGGGATGTCATAAGCTGTCGCACTAGGACCTCTGTGCTTTCCTTCTGAGCTCTAGCCATAGCCAAAGCATTCTCCGCCTGGACCAAAATTAGTCGCTGCAGGGTTTCCTGGGTCTCAGCAGTTCTCCTGTTTGCCTCCTGCTGTGCCGCAGTAGACTGAACCAGGGCTTTCACGACGTCGTCCATGCTGCTCGTGGTTTATATCGCCCTCAGACTTGGTGTGGTTATCCTCACACAGGGCACCATATGTGACACAGTCCAGTTTTAACCACGTCTTCTAGGGCAACATAAATATGCAGAGCCACAGTCTTTTTGTTCTTAGGCAAGACTTTTATTTACCTCCACCTTTCACAGGCAATCAGTGGGAGAATCAGTGGATCACAGCAAACATTTCTTTCAGCAACAGAGGAATAACTTGGTTCTTTTTCCCTGTCTCTCCAGCTCTCTCTCCTGGAAGGACAGACACCCACACTCCTCAGCTACAAAGGAAAACCTTCCCTTAATAAAGCCCAACTAAATGGGGCCACACCTGTATGCCATCGTTGGCTTATTCTCCAAAACCTGGCCTGGCTAGTGAGCCGGGCTGCTGGGATAGTGGCCCGCCCTTCTCTCCACTATCCCGACCCCAGGGACCCATAACACATTTTACTGGATGCTCTCCATTGCACCAGCGAAACACAAAGTATATTTTAACCATCTCCCTGGGGTTATTTTTAAACACAGTGCACAAGGTCCGGTCTCACATATCGCCCATTCAGGACCATACCCTGCTTCCTGTCACACAGAGAACACCAAACAGCTGAGAAAGGTTGCCGAAATGCCCTGCTGTTCGGTGGTTTCATTCGACAGGTTTATTCAGGCGAATACCATAGGCTTCAATGTTAAAAATATTCCCGTTTTAATTCAATATCTAAAAAACTGTTGCTTATTTTATGCTGCAGTAAAAAGTCTCTTTATTTTTAGATTTTTTAGGATCTTTTAGACATTTTTCGGGATTTTTTTTGCGAAATTTATTTTCCGTTATTTTTTCTTTAATCGTTTCTTCTTTTTTCTGTAACAGCCCTTTTTATTATCATTCATTGGATCTTATATGTAAATTTCTGACATTTTCATTCTGTAGTTTCTTTGCAAACAGCGTTTCACTTTTCAAACATTCAAGCGTATTTCACTCCATTCGTCTGAAGTGTCAGTTTTTTCCAGCGACTTCTCTGCGCTCTGATCGGCTCCTGCTCTGGTTTCTCTGGCGTGTTCGGCGGGGATAATCCAGATGTTTTTGTGGGTTTTCGGTGTGCATTCGCCGGGGTTTGCGGTGAGTGTTCGGCAGGTTTGTGGCGGCTTTTCCCTGCACTATGACGGCCCTGTGGTGCTTGCTGAATACAACGCAGTGTCGCCGAAATGAGATTGCCGAATCGCACCGAATTGAAGAGTACGAAAAGTCACCCAACATGTGGTGACTTTTCGATTCTCTTTGAATAGCCCTGTAAGCCATTGTTATTTCAATAGAATAATGGTGCTGGTGAATAGCCCCTAAAGTGTCAATCTATTTCTGCATCCAGGAAATGAGCATATGGTATCCAATGTCTCATCATCCTTTATCCTTGCAACGGACTTGAAAATGTTAGTAAAAGCAGAAAGACTTGCTAGTACATGCACTATGTGGGGAATTATGTAAATAATAGGTAAATAGAAATTAAACTATAATTTTATTTACTATAATATAAATTCCCAGCTTACAGGTATGTTTTATTGGGTTGTTAGTCTTTTTGGGAATGCAGACTCCCAGTTTGTCAGGAAAATATATATTATTTGCTATGTGAATGTTTAATACCCATGTACAACCAAAACCCATCATAAGGCTAAGGTCAGACGAAAGCAGTTTTAACGTGCGTTTAGCCGCACGAAATCACGGCCGTGCTAGCAGCAAATGACGTCCAATTCCGGGAACATACGACGAACAGGCGCACAAACGTTCGTCCGTGCAACGCAAGTGGCAAACGAACGCATTTTTTCGAGAATGTCAAACCGCTACTACTGACGTACAGAGTGCGCTGCGGCCGCATAGCGGCGTGTTTGCGTGATTGGGAGACGTCAGACGCTGCACACGTCCGGCCAACATAACGTCCAGACGCAAAAGGGTTTTATTGGGGATCCGTACAAAATCACGTACGAAAATGCGCATCGTATGACCGCTATCGCGTATTCCGTGAAAAAATACGTCCATTCGTTCGAACGCACTTTTTCACAGACAACGCGAAAAATGCGTTCGTCTGACCCTAGCCTTATACCATCATTGCACACCAGCGTTTAATACTCTTACATATGTATGTTGTATAAGGCATTGATGTGTGGTGTGCTAATTCATGTTACTAAAACTCCTGTACTGTAAACCTGTAACATTTGGCAGATTTCCTTTTTTATGTTTGTATACATATTTTTGACAGAAAAAGGATTAGCAGGCAATTTTTATTGCATGGAAACATAAGCAAACCAACGAATTAACCAATACTGGGCAAAACAAATAATTACATTAAGTAGGTTACCATGACTGGATAAACATCATTTATTACATACTTTTAAATACCTTTTGTGACCATTTGTGTGTTCCTAGCTGATATGGAGGCCCTGGCATGTGGAAAATTCTACATAGCAACCAAACTCAGTTTCACCCTTAAGTAACAATGCTAAGTGCAGATGCATTGTGCACCTTCTTCCTCTACACAACCACTCAATTGTGTTCTGTCTTGGTCTAGGTATTGCTAGGGCCATAAAGGCAACATTTGCATTGTCCTCAGTTTTTTTTCTATCAATAAACACTGAATTTGTTCAACAGTTTGTTGATTGAATTAAGGAATGTAAGAAAGAATCCGTAAAAACAACATAAAAATAGAAGTAATAAATCATCTACACACAAACAGAAGATTTGCATTTGCAATCGGATCATACAATTCACAGCAATAACTCTATCGAGAGATTATGTTGCATTATAACTTGAACGCGTTTTACATGTTAGGCTTGCAAATTTGGAGTACATTATAAGTGTAAAATGACTATTATCAACTCCTGATAACTAGTTTAATGATAATTTTGTGTCCAGTATGTGTTACGTTCGTCCACTTTAGTGAGGACATAAAACAAAATCAAAGCCAGTTTTGTTCATAACAGCTTGAAAAGCATCAAAGAGAGAGAACCATTGCACCTGTTCTGTATAAGTGGTTTAGATATTGCCCCCAAAATGAATCAAGGAAATCTAAATTACAACACAGAAAATATTTCATTCGGAAACTCATTCTTTTATTTTCTAATGCCATCGTTTTAATGAAGATATGCAGAAAAAACCTCCTCTAATAGCACAGAATCCACCTGCTTGCATGTACGTGCATGAATCTTGTATTCATGCCATAAAAGACAAAAGGCCCTATTACAATCCTAACGCAAACGTTTGCGCGCAAGCAAAAACGCATTAACGCGAGGGGCAAAACCCTTTGCACAGAACAACGTATTACAAAGTCAGCGCAACAAACACGCGTAATCGTCTAACGCGGGTGGACCTGTGCGAACCCTTTGCGAGCGTACTGTACTGTGCGCATCCTATACTTAACATTGTGAGCGCAAATGCGTTTGTGCGCTATTACGCGGATGGTATTACGATCTATGCACAGTTTTTAACGCACAGCCTTTGCGCGCATAATTTTAACGTCTTTTAAAAGCTGGTGTTAATGGCAAATTCTATCAACCTGCCCGAAACCAAATACACCAGCCCGAAAAAAAAATACAGCAAAGTATAGTTACACATTCTACGCATACCCAAACAATAAAATGGAGAAGTTGTGCGTGTTTTTATTATTGCTGCAACATATATACTCAGATTGACTTTGGCAGGGTACAAAAACTTAACATGAGATAATTGTGGTTCTTAATTTTTATTTTATTTATTTATTTATTTATAAAGTATTTTACCAGGAAGGATACATTGAGATTTCTCTCGTTTTCAAGTATGTCCTGGGTTCAATAACATTGAGTTGTTACAGAAATACAAAGTAGTAAAATGCAAGTTATTAACACAAAACAAATATACAGATTAACAGAAAAATACCTGTAAATATGTTGGAAATTAAGTCATTATGTTACATGTTTACAGGTGCATTCTGTATATAGTCACTATGTTACATGTTTACAGGTGCATTCTGTATATAGTCACTATGTTACATGTTTACAGGTGCATTCCTTATTGAGGTATGTTAATAGGGAGCTCTTAACCACTTGGCTGCTATGGACGCGCTCAGCGCGTCCAGCCAAGTGGTTCTCCTGTGCTATGGACGCGCTGAGCGCGTCCATGCACAGGAGGCAGCAATCCGGATTGCTGCGCCCCCCCGGTGCGGGCTGACATCTTGGAAGATTTGATGGCGTCTGGGAGGTTATTCCATAATTGCGGTGCTCTGTAGGAAAATGAGGATCGAGCCACTTTCTTTTTGTATTGTATTAATTCTGATTGGCTGAATCCTGTGAAAAAACAGTCCGCACACCGATTTCTGCGCGCAACGTTAATGCACACGCGTATTTGCGCGTCCGTTTTCCGCGCGTTATTTTTTGACGGATGAAAAAATGCGCACGGATTGTAATACCAGCGTTAATTTACACGCGTTAACGTTTAAAGCTTCACGCAAAAATTCACACGTTGCGCATGCGTTTTTGCATGAAGAATGTAATAGGGCCCAAACATTTTTGAACATGGCCTTTCATAGCTTTCTATTCTAGCAAAGAAATTGTTCAAAACACATTTTTTTCTTCACAAAAAACATAATATTAGGGCTAAAACTTTAGGGGCTCTATTCCACCCAAAACGTTTAAACTGGGGCCGTTGCAGTTTATGGCTATACTTGTTAAAGTGATTCTGTCATGCTCATTATACAGATGATCACTCCCTTTTTATGTTTTAGCATTTTTTGCTGATACATATGTATGAAAAACAAGAGTAATAGTTAAAAGTTTGCTGTCCTTCGTGTCATTGCAGTATGCCGCAGGGGGGGGGGTGACAGCACTGTGCAGAGAGCTATGCAGCAGGACAGCCTTCTGCTTGGTCCATGCGCACAGGCTGCCAGTCAATCAGTGTGCCAACATCACCACTGAGAGCTAATCACCAGTTAGTACTGCCCACATAGGATGAAACATGGCGGAACCCGTCACTCATCACCATAACGCTATGGCGAGTCACTCTAATTATCTGCTTGATTATATTACTTACTTTGCTTACTTTGAGAACATGTTGGAGGATCTTTCTAACAATTCTCGCGCAAAAAAAATTGCACATCCAAGGGCTCATGGAGGAGGTCACTCCAACCACTGAAGGATATTGTCCTTTTGCTTTTTCAGGATTTTATTACTGACTGGCTAATGTTTGATACAACCCAGGGCTCTGCAGGCCAGACCAGTTTGCATGAATTAGAAAGACTGAACATTTTGAAGAACACCTGATTCGTTTCACATAGAGATTTCCCTTGAACGTCCTTGTGACCAAAAATGACAAGACTGTCAATTCCTTTGTCACCCAGATGGAGCACCCTCCTTTCTGAACTTCCCCACTAAGCCCTACATGCATCTGTTGGGTCACGTAGCTGAAAGTTGGATCCATGTCTATGCAGGACTCCCTGGAGGTACCTTCTGATGGAGCATCTACCCTCCACTTTTACTGAACCAAGACAGGATAAGACCACTCATGCTTTTTTGGTCCTGATGAGGCCTATTTTGGAGGAATCTCCATTAGATGCCCTACAGACTGGGCCTTAGCCCAGCCATTAAGATGGTTCGTTATTTGGATCGCATAATTGTATGTAGGGTTTCAGCTGTTCTTAGGGGTAATATATTTACATAAGATCATCCAGTTTTCTGCGACTGTTATTTTGTGGTTGATATTGTGAGATACCTTTTATTTGCTTTGGACTAAGGTTCAAATATTGGGGTTCATTAGTTAAATACAAAATTTTCAGGGTTATTCACAAAGAGCCGATCTGGCCCCGAAATGGCACCGAACAGGGAATTTTCCCATACGGTGCAATTTCGGGGCCATGAAGCTATTCAGAGAGCAGGCAGTTTGCTAAATTACCCGTTGCCTGTTCGAAGGCAGTGAAATCCCCCATAGAGAAGCAATGGTTAATCTATTCAGAGAACACCGAACAGCAGTGAAAAGTTGCCAAAATGCCCTTCTGTACGGTGGTTTCATTCGGCAGCTTTATTCAGACGAATCCCATAAACTTCAATGTTAAAAATATTCCCGTTTTTATACAATATCTAATAAACTGTTTTTTATTTTAATCTACAATAAAAAGTCTCTGTATTTATTGATTTTTTTATTCAGTTTTCTTTTAACCCCTTCACTGTGGGTGACGTGTGGGGCACATCCTCATTGACTCCCGCTAAATGCGGAGGACGTGCCCCACACGTCATCCACTTGAGACCAGGCAGAGATACTCACCTCTCTGTCCGGGATCCCGCGGTGGTCTGACTTCAGCGTCCACAGACGTTACGCCCCTCCCGATGTCAATGACATCATCGTGCCATGTGCGATGACGTCATTTCCAGGCGACCCTCCGGCAATGTCGGGAGTTCACCTGAAAGGGAGGGGGGATCCATTTGGATCCCTCTCCCTCCCGATTGGGAAGGAGCAGCGCCACAAGCCAGGCACCGCTTAAAAGGGGAGAGTCTCCCCTTTTAAGTGGTGCCTGTCTTTAACCCCTCAGGCACCAGGTGACACTTCAGCACCTTGTGGTGCCGAATTGTGGCCTAGCTCCTGTGGGGGCTGCCATTTTGGATGGTTGGCTCCACCCCCGGGTCCCCCCTCGCTGCCCGACGTGATCGCACATAGCGTGATGATGTCAGATAGCCGGGGAACCTCTAGCTGCGTGGGGATTCCCAAGGAAATCCCCTGGTGGAGTTAGGGGGTTCCTTTGAACCCCGATATCTCCAGAACCGTGGCAGCTAGGTGGTCATGGAGGGTTTCATTGACCATGTTCAAAGTAAAAACAAAATAAAAAAAATAAAAAATAAATTAAAAATGGTTTTTTTTGTGTGTTGTTTTTATTAATGCAGCAATATTGTTCACATTTCAATTATAATGTGAACAATGATGCTGCACTAATGATTTTTTTCTATGGGGTGCGTTTGCTAAAACTCACATAATTCCCCCCAAAAAATGTAACAAGTCCCCATTTCTAACTTTTGTACAAGCGCACCCCATAGAAAATATAACCGCAAATGCTCATGTGATAAAATGTAAAACAAACGCTTTACACGCTGCAGATGATTAAAAATTCAAATTTTATTGCATTTTTTGTTATAATATACAGGCAAGACATGACGTACACATATAAAAATGATATATTATGAATCTGCCGAGTCTGCCGGAAAGAACAATATATAATATGTCTAGGTCATTTAATAAAATGTGGCTTTAAATCGCATTTAAACATGATGAGCGAAAGCGGTAAAAATGAGCTCAGCACACAGCGGTGAAATGCCACATAAGGATCCAAGATGTCAGCCCAGCACTCCGGGACCCCGGGGGGGGGGATAGATGTCATCGCGGCAGCGCGATGACATCTATTTCAGACGCCCCCCCCGTGTGTGCGGAGGAGGTGCCTGAAAGGGAGGGGGTGAGGTCCTTCGGACCTCTCTCCCTCCCGATCGCTGGGGTCCAGCAGCTAAAGGCAGGCACGGTTTGGAAGGGCACAGCCTGCCCTTCCAAGTGGTGCCTGGCTTTAACCCCTTGGGTGCCGGATCACGATTCGGCGCCGAAAAGAGCCAAATCGTGATCATCTCCTGGAGCTGGCCGACATCTTGGATGTCGGCCAAGCTTCCGGGAACTCCCCCCTGAGGACTAGCATCGTGCATAGCGCGATGATGTCAGTCCTGGAGTTAACCCCTAGTTGCCACCAATGGTGGAGATAGGGGGTTCCAATGAACCCCCTATCTCCCGATCCGTGGCAGCTAGGGGTTAATGTTTGGTATTGTTGGATCGGCCAACGACGATACCAAACATGACCATGTAAAAGTTAATAAAAAATAAATAAAAAATAAAAATATTTAAAAAAAAATAAACAAGTTTTTTTTTTGTTTTGTTAATGCAGCAATATTGTTCCCATTTCAATTATATTGTGAACAATGATGCTGTATTAATGTTTTTTGTATGGGGGCGTTTGTTAAAAATCGGGTAATTTTCACCCCAAAAAGATGTAACTAGACCCCATTTCAAATTTTTTTAACAAGCGCAACCCAAAGAAAATATAACTGCAAATGCTTGCATGTTAAAATGTGAAAAAAAAACACTTTACACATTGAAAATGTTTGAAAATTCAAATTTTATTGCATTTTTTGTTATAATATACCGACAGGACATGACGTATACATATAATAATGATATATTATGAATCTACCGAGTCTGCCGGAAAGAACGATATATAATATGTCTGAGTCATATAATAAAATAAGGCTTCAAAACGCGTTTAAACATGATGAGTGAAACCGGTAAAAATGAGCTCAGCACACAGGCGTGAAATGCCTCAGCAAAGAAAGGGTTAAATAACATACTCACCTCTCATCCCACGGTGAAAAGGACAGTATGATAAGCACAGTGAAACTGTAAATAAATAGTTCCTAGTCTCTTTCCACGATTTATCTGCGGTGCTGTGTGATCTGATCAGCAGGATGCACAAGGCTCCATGGAGTCCTATGGACTCCAGGAGGTGGTACTCGCTGAGGCATGGAGCACCACTGCTGTTATCTAGGGGCGTAGTTGAAGGGAGCATGGATCCAGAGACAGTTTTTTTTAGGATTGGAACTACTGTGGCATGTTTAAGGGGAGCAGGAAAGACCCCAGAGGTTAACGACAGATTAAAGGTATGGGTCAAGGTTGGTACAAGAGAAACAGAAAGTGTTTTGGCAAGATGTGAGGGAACGGAGTTGAGGGGGCATGTAGTGGGATGAGCGGATCGTAGTAGTTTAAGGACCTCTTGTTCAGTAGCTGAAGGGAACGAGTTAAACATGTGAGGATAGACATGGTTAGCATCTTCCTGCATGGATGAAGATGGCATTGTGGAGATTTCAGTTCTTATCTGTTCAATTTTTGCTGTGAAAATGACTATTCATTCCCCACTGCTTTCCCCTAAAGAAAAACATTCTCGTCTTAACGAATCGCCTTATAACTCCTCATACATACATAAGATGAGGGGTAGTGATGAGCCGAACACCCACGTGTTCGGTTCGCATTCGAACTCGAACAATTTCAAAAGTTCGAGTTCGAACTCGAACACGAACCGAACTCAATGCAGGTCTATGGGACTCGAAAGTTTGATTTTTAGAGTGCCCTCCAAGAGAGCATATATGCAAGATATTTGCCATAAAAGGTGTATGGGGTCCGTGTAGTGCCCTGGGAGACAGGAAACAAGGACAAAAAGTTAAAAAAAAAAGTTTTTAAAGAAACAGTGAGTTTTCCATGAAATAAAGGTTAAGAATAAAAATGAAAAATTCCTTCAAATATCGTGCCTAGGAGGTCCCCATAACCTGCCCGTGAAGTGGCGGATTTGTAGGATGTATAGAAACATTTAAAAACAAAAAAATGACATTTCAAATGACGGTAAATGATTTTCCTTTAATCTATTCATAAACAACTGCTTGGGGCGGCAGTCTGTATGAAAAGAGGAGACATTTTAGGACACGCAGAACAAGTTTAGTGATTTCTTTGGCTAAATTATGGTGAAACGTATGCAGGCTTTGGATGGAAGTAACAATAGGTGCTTTAAAATTGGGCCTTTAGTGTCGGCAACAGTGCTGTCACACCGTAACCCCTCTGTGGTATTGTGGAAGAGTGCAGGGTTGGACCCTGCGGTCAAATATTAAAATTATATGAATCTGGTATAGGCGTCAGTGGCAGTGTACCCAAATATTGTGCCTTTGGTGGCAGCAAGTGCCTTCACACCGTAAGTAACTGCTCTGTGGTATTGTGGAAGAGTGCAGTGGTGGAGGTTTTGGTAATGCAGAAGAGATCCCCGATCTATTCAGTTACATCAGCAACTATAACAAAACCGGGTCAGCAATGTTTAGGCACTTGTACTGCGCTACTGTATATGGTGAGAATCGGCGCACACCAGTAGCAACAGGAAGCAAACAGAACAGGCAGGGAATACACAGAGAGAATAGTCAAATGGCAGGCAAAGTCGGCAACAGATAGGGTCCTCAGAACAAGCAAGGTCAGTACCAAGTATACAAACTGATTCGGTAAACTAGCGATGCGGGATTAAAGGCTGAGACACACTGAGCGTGTAGCGACGCACAGCGTAGCGAAGAGAAGCAAACATTTTGCAGGCTTGACTTCACTCTGCTCCGCCTCGCAGCGTGTCTACACTACTTTACATTTGCTTCTCACCGCACTGGACAGGAATCCACTAACTAAATTAAAATGTACACACAAAACCGTTTTATTTTCACAAAGCACATGTTATATAGGCAAAAATAAGTTTCTACTGAATAAAATACATCAAAAATTACTGTTAATTTAATAGGAATAGTATAAAAATATAAAAAAAAGTTAACCCCTGATCATACATATTATAGGGACACGGAGCGCCGTGTATAGAGTAGGGATGCATTGATACCACACACAGACATATACGTATATATCAACACGCAGACTTATATTTACGTATATATCAACACGCAGATATATATATATACACCCACCCACAGACCTCAGACCATATATACACATACGCACATGGGGGGTGGCATGTGGACAATCTCAACTAAATGTGCCCCCCCTATTTGGCTGATCCTTCCAGAAGAAATGTTGAACCCGACAGAGCAGAGAAAATATATATTATTCTCTGCTCTATTGGGTTCAACATTTCTTCTGGAGGGATCAGCCAAATGGGGGGGGGCAAATAGTTGCCAAAATGTGTGTGTAATACAAGTCTGGATATATATATTTATAAGAATATAGATATATATGTTATCGATATATATATATATATATCTCATACCTGCCCTTACCTTCCCCTATAAATTTGCTAAAAATATATACACAAAAAAAACAAACCATTGCCTGAGACCCCGCGCAGCCCACATGCCACCCCCCTCTACCTGGCTGAATGTATCTAATATAATATATATATAATTAAATACATTCAGCCAGGTAGAGAAAGAAAAATAAAAGTTTTACTTTATGTTCCCGGGGACATTTAAAAATGTCCTCGGATTTTATTTTTTTTAGAAATGTGTCACCTTACCTTAGCCTGGTGGTCAGTGGGGGCTCCCTGGATCCTGGTTGTGGGGGGGGGTCTGCCGCGGCCGCAGGTGCAGTGGCTCCCTCCCTGCGCTGCCTGTCTCTGCCACATGCACCCAGGCAGCTAGCCCACAGAGTCGCAGCTCTGTCATCCGGGGGCCGCATGCTCCTCAAGGGGATCCTTGGGAGGCCCCTGCAGGCTGTCCTCTACAGTGCCTGATTAGAGGGCCGTGTCTGCCTGATGTTTTAGGAACAAGAATGTTTTATCCCATAGGCTTCAATGTTAAAAATATTCCCGTTTTAATTCAATATCTAATAAACCGTTGCTTATAATATTCTGCAGTAAAGAGTCTCTTTATTTCTAGATTTTTTAGTATTTTTTAAGCATTTTTTATACTTTTTTCCTAAAAAAAAATTTCGAACTTTTGGCGAACGTCCCAAAAAGTTTCGAAGTTCGCGAACTGTCGAACGGCCGATGTTCGATGTGAACTCCGAACAGATCGAACCGAACAGCTCATCCCTAATGAGGGGTAGTCGGGGCAACCTTGCGATGCTCCTGGATGAAATGTTATCTGCTTTTATAAATATTCCATCAGGTTATATAACTTGGCACTACAGCTGTAGTACAGCTGGCACCCTCGCATCTCTGGTATCCAGATTCCAGCACCTTTGCCTATCTGGTCCCTACCCTACAGTGCTCCTCCAAATATGGACTTCTACTTACAGCCCTGCAATCTGCTTTGTTTACCTGCAACCTACTTATCTGCCTACAGCCCTGCAACCTGTAACGGGTGCTATGGTGCTCACACTGGAGTAGCGTAGATGGAATCGTAATGGACAGATTTTTCTGATCCAAGGTTACAGAGCAAAACGTATTATCAGACCTGATCTACCAAGCCAGGGAGTTTATGAACAAGCCAGAGTAGCACCTAAGCTCAAATGGTTTCAAGACCAAAAGACCGCTTAGTGCAAACACGTGAACTTTAGTCAACAGTACACATAACCTGGATACCTGAGTATCGTTATTTTCACATCAGTTTTCAAGCAGAGTTTTGTTACGGTTGATGAGTTGTGCAGACTGCAGGGCAGTCACTTAATCGGCAGACTTAGGCCCCTATTACATTCCTCGCGCAGCGCATTTGCGTGAACGCAAATGCGCATTTGCGCGAGGAAAAAACATAAGTGCATAACGTCGTATTACGACGTTCGCGCAAACGATGCGCGGTAACGTCCAACGCGAGTGACCCTGCGCGAACCCAGCGTGAGTGCAAGTTCCTGTGCGCATCCTATACTTAACATTGTGAGCGCCAATGCGTTAGCACGCGTATGCGCGCATGGTATTACAATCTTAGCGCAAAATGTAACGCACGACGTTTGCGCGCATCATTTTAACGTCTTTGAAAACCTGGTGTTATCTTACAATCTGAACGTTCTGGCCGAAACGAAATGAACCTGCACAAAAAAAAAATACAGCACAGTACAGTTACACATTCTACACATACCCAAACAATAAAATTAGTAAATTGTTTAATTTTTTATTTTTGTTGCAGCACATATACGCAGATTGACTTTGACAGGCGCAACAACCGAAACCTAGCAAAATGGTGGTTCTTAATTCTGATTGGCTGAATCCCATGAAAAAACAATCTGCCCACCGATTCCTGTACGCAACGGTCATTTGCGCCCGTCTTTGCGCGTCGGATTTGCGCTCGAAAAAAGTTGAAGGCTGAAAAAATGCACTCGGGTCGTAATACCGCGTTAATTTGCGCTCTAATGTTTTTTCCGTGCGCAAAAAAAATTGTGCTGCGCGAGCGCATTTGCGCGAAGAGTGTAATCGTGTAAGAGTGTTTTTGTCGAAACCAAACCAGGCAGAAAGCAGACCGTAGTAACAATTATCTGATATGAATCATGCAGGCTTCAGGATGGTCGCAACCTTGGTATACTTTGCGTATATGTAGCAACCGAACAGGGCAGAAAACAAGCCGCTCGTATTTTCCAATAATCTCACAGCTCAGCAGAATTTCACATGATCGGATGCCTTGTGATTAGGACTTAAACCGGATAAGGTAACCAAGAGTGACCAAGAGCGATATGGGTATTCACCAAGGCGGCAGGCAGAACCCCAACCAACACACATGCGGTAAAACATACAATCGCAAGACAGAACACCAATAAGGAATAAACAATAGAATGGACGAAAGGAAAGCTGGGTCAAAAAACGTGAGCAGGATCCTCAGACTGAAACGGGTTGGCAACTGGTAATCAAAAGCACAATACTGAACAGGCGATGCGGGAACTAGACTCCACGTCAGGGCACTATGCAATTTCTCGTGCCCTGCTTTAAACTCGGCGGCTCCTTGTGACCACGCCAGTCCCCACCCCCTCAGACGCCGATCGGCCATCATGAAGTGCTGGCACCCGGCCAGCCAGCGACACAGAACCATGCCCAGACCCCCAGGCAGCACTGCAGGGGCTGAAGACGTAACACAACCTGTTTATCTTCAACTAGCCCTGCTACTTGCCTTATGTACTTCACCTGTCTCGTGTATCCTGTGAGTCTCCTGTTGTGTTCCCCTTAGTGCAACTCTGTGTCTTGTTTCTCCCTTCCTTTGTTTCTCATCCCTGTCAATTCCTTTGGTCAGCCCTTTTCTGGCCTTGCCCTCACCAGTACCTACAGCACTACTATTATCTATCTATGCCTAATAGACCCCTATTGAACCTCATTCAATTGCCTAAGTTCAATTATCACTGCAAACTTGGCTCATGCCTTCGTCTCCCTTGACACTGAATATGACAATGGTTTCATAAGTAATCTTTAAAAAAAATCATATAAATTAAAAGAATTTGGGTGGTCATCATGGCCCTGACAACTCTAAACCCTCTGCACTACCTAAGCACCACTGGATTGAAACTTTAATGACTGGGCAGCTATTACAGATATACCTAATATTAAACGGGGATGAGAAGGGACCTCAGGGACCTCTCAGTGGTCCCCAACAGCTTTCACAAATAGGTACTAGGTGGGAGGTACAGTTTATGGAAGGGTGGACATGACAGTGTTTTCACTTGAACCCTTCCTCCCCTCAGCCTCCATTCATATTTGGTGGGTGGGGCCTATTAATAATTGTGTATAGAGGGGGCATAGGATTTAACCCCACTCCTTGTCCCCTACCCATGAGAAGCAAGTGGAGGCTAGTCAGTTCCGGGGGACAAGATATGCCGTATTTTTTCTTAATTTTTTTTCCAAAGGTGGCTGGTAGAAAGTGCTGCTCAGCTACCAATAAATTAACCCTTGAGGCACCAGTCATGCCGTGATTCATATCTTCTGAAACAATTTAAATGCAAGAAACGGTTTATACCAACAATAACACGACATAAGTTATTCGAACAAACCGGATCGGCTGAATTTTTCAGACCATTAGTACTGAATTTATTTCCCATACACAAGTCTAATAAACATATTTAAATATCTTTTTAACTTTATGAAGCAATTTATTACAAAGGTATACTATTAATGTGAAGATTTTGAAATCCTATTTGCATCTACATAGTGACAAGAAGAAAATGAAAACCCATACAGCTAGGTTTTTCTTGTCATATGGGAAACAATACTGAAAAGAGTAATCTGGAAAATGATTGGTTAACAATAGGGAGCTGTGCCAATTAATTATCTTTCCGCTATTTGCAAGGATTCCCTGTCAAACAGCTCCTGTAATCTGTCTGCAGGATCTCTTAATTATAAACATGTCCCTCCCAGGGAAGTGAAAATTTGCTGCCAAGTCCTCATAAAAATACATGTACAGGAAGTAGCTCATCAGCTGCAGCTGGGTGATCCCCTTCGAAGTATACTGTTTTTTGCTATTCTAAAGTAAACACAGGAACCATTGTTCAATGTGCTTGAATTCAATTTGCACACGTCTGATGGATCTGCAGGGACAGCTTTGATGATCATATTAGGTAAAGCAAATTCGTTACAGGTCCTTAAACCACTGATAGGAGTTGGCGTTCTGAAGAATCTTAATAAAATAGCTTAAATTATCCTTTAATGCTATAGCCAGCACACATAAACCACTACTACCCTCACCTCGCCAATCAATGTCATTATGAAGTATTTAGGTTAAATGAAAGAGGGTTTCCTCTGCTGGTTAGCTCAGTTGTAGCACTGCAGCTGCTGGAAACTCAGAGTGGGCATTCATTGAAAATGTCAAAGTCTGGTCTTCTAATATCTTCAAACATGACCTTGCTCTTGTCATTTCACGACTTGACTACTGCAACTCGCTCCTTATTGGCCTCCCCAACTCCCATATTGCCCCTTTGCACTCTGTAATGAATGCAGGGGCCAGGCTTATTTTCTCAACAAATGCACCTAGCGTACCTCCCCACTCTGCCGGTCCCTCCATTGGCTTCCTGTACATTCCAGGATACAGTTTAAAATACTGATGCTCACGTTCAAATCACTCAATAACTCAACTCCTCCCTACATGTCTTCTTTACTCCACAAGCACGTCCTGTCTAGACAACTCCGTTCAGCAGGTGATCTCCACCTGTCATCGGTCTACACACGCATGGCCAACTCTCACCTCCAAGACTTCTCAAGGGCAGCACCGGTCCTGTGGAATGACTTGCCTCGCCCTATCAAACTCTCCTCTGACCTTCAGGCCTTCATGACACATCTCTTCAGATTAGCGTACCACATCGCTGATGCAAATCATCACTCTGCTCACCTACTCACACTTGATTGAAGCTGCTTCTATGGTCCCACGGTTCCCAAACCACTGGCACTAATGATCCTGCTCTCTAGTAAAATTCCTCTAGACTGTAAGCTCCTATGAGCAGGGCCCTCTACGCCTCTTGTTTCCATCATATGTCAGTTTATATGTATTTCGTTCACTTTGGTTATTGTAAAGCGCTGAGGAAACTGTTGGCGCTATATAAATGATGATAATAATAATAATAATAATATCAGCACTGGGCAGACACTGTATCTGTGCTGGCCTTGAAGAACAACCAGTCAAAGATTGTTGGGTAACTCATGAAACTATTTAAATTCATTTCTTACTATCGCCCTTATGTCTGAGATTTTTCCAGGATTGCAAAACCCCTATACGAATTACTATCAGCGGATACAACAACTACCACAATGTCAACACCGGCTAGCCAGCTCAAGAAGAAGAAGCCATCACCAAAATTAAGAGGTCAATTACCTTCCCATCAGTCTATAGTATGGCCTTACCACCACCAGGTAGTGCTGAACTGGCTAATTGAGGTGTTAAAGCATCCTTCAGTTAAGAGTTACCCTGACTACAGCAAATCCTTTGTTCTACACTGTGATGCCTCGCAAGAAGGACTAGGAGCCATGTTGTACCAAGAGCAGGAAGAAAAGCTAAAAGTCATTGCTTACGGGTCTAGAACTCTCACACCTGCCGAGAATAACTATCACATGCATTCAGGAAAATTAGAGTTCCTAGCAATGAAGTGGGCCAGCTGTGATAGGTTCCAGGACTACCTATACTACTGTCCATCCTTTGTAGTATATACAGACAATAATCCACTAATTTATGTTCTCACTACAGCTAAATTGAACGCAACAGGCCATCGATGGGTTGCAGAACTAGCTGCTTTTATTTTCCCTATCAAGTATCGTCCAGGAAAGAGAAATGCCGATGCATATGTACTCTCTCGCTTGACATTAAGTCCGGAACAATACATGCAACAATGTTCGCAAGAAGTGGACCCCAAAGTCCTCAGTTGCATAACCCAAGCACTTCAAGTGCAACAGAAAGAAGAAACGCCTTGGTTGTGTCCAATAACCATCGCCAATACAACGTTAATAATAGATGGTACCCAAAAGAAGGTAGCTCAAATACCAAAAAGGATCATAAGGACAGCACAAAAGAAGACTCTGATAGGCCCAGTGTGGAAGTACAAAAACCAAGATAGGTTCCCATCGAAACAGGAATTACAAGGAGCACCGCTTGATCTCATCATACTAATGAAGCAATGGACCAAGTTTTACCTCGACGTAGATGGAATCTTGAGACGGAAACGTCCTCAGGTTCTCAACTAGTATTACCCAAGTTGTATCATCAATTGGTGTTGAAGGAATTACACGAAGACATGGGTCACCTAGGAGTCGAAAGGACTGTAAACTGATTAGAGAGAGATTATTTTGGCCACACATGCAGAGGGATGCAGAGCAATACATCAACCATCAGTGCACTTGTCTGAAAGATAAACGCCCTAATAAGCCAACTAGAGATCCATTGAACAATATCGTCACCGCTTATCCGTTTGAGATGGTCTCCATCGACTTCCTCTGTCTCGAGGCATGTACAGGAGGTTATAAGTACATACTAGTGGTAATAGACCATTTCACCAGGTTGCTCAGGTCTACGCCACCAAGAACAAGTCTGCAAAGACTGTCGCCGACAGGATATTCAGTGACTTTGTCTTAAAGTTTGGATTCCCTACCAGGATCCACCATGACATGGGAAAAGATTTTGAAAACAAATTATTCTTGGCAGTAGGAAAACACTGCCACATCCAGAACTCTCACACGACTCCATATCATCCAGAAGGTAATGGACAATGTGAAAGATTCAATCGTACGCTGTTGTCTATGCTTCGGACCCTGTCGCCAGATACCAAGAAAGACTGAAAGAACTCACTTGCACAGGTTGTACACGCATACAATTGCACCAAAAGTGAAGCTACAGGGTTTTCTCTATTTTTTCTACTGTTTGGGAGGTCTCCAAGATTGCCAATAGATAGCATGTTTGAAACTCCAGTAACAGAACAATACAAGAATCACTCTGAGTATGTGAAAACATGGACAGATAGGGTGACTGAAGCCTATCAGGTTGCTTCAAAGGTAGCTACCCAAGCTGCGCAAAGAGTTAAAAAGTATTATGACAGAAAAACTCATGGGCTATATTACAATCTTCGCGCAAAAACCCTCGCGCAAAGTGAAAATTTTTGCACCACGCGTTAAACGTTTGCGTGCGCAAACACCGCTGGAATTACAATCCTCACAGCTTTTTTCATCCGCCGATCAATTGCGCGCGCAAACAGTACACGTACGAATGCATTCGCAGTGTCGTATCGCGCAAAAATCTTTGCGCGCACAGTTTTTTGCACCCATACAGTCAATCAAAATGAAGAAACACACCTATCAAACGCAACTGAATTGCGTTTGCCAGAGGCATCGGAGACGGGTTCTGCGTCTATGATGCAAATTGAGCACATATGCTACAGTAATAATACATACACACCTGCCATCATCCATTATATTGTTGCTGCATTACTTTTCATGTGCTGTTTTTTTTTTCTGGGTTAGCCAGGTTGCTCAGATATGCCATTACCAACAGCTTTTAGGAGTTGCTAAAAATTTAGTTCTACATTAAAATGCATACTGTACAGTATGTTATGGTTTAATGCAGTTACAATAGGACAAACTAATCAATTTACGTGTTCATGAAGCCATGGATTTTTAATCCCTTCACTACCAAGTTGTTTTCCATCAATCCACTGCCAGGTCCCAGTGGATTTATGGAAACAAATTTGCATTATACATACATTGAAATTGTGCTTCAAATATCAAAAGCACAATTTCAAATGTATGCAACAGGTGACAAGCAGATAGCATCTTCTGCTGTCCAAATAGAACATCTCCATAGAGCAGCCTGGGATATGTTTTCTTTTTGCAGACAAGAAAGGAATACAAGGGGCCTGATCACAACCTAGACGCAAAGCACAGCGCTCAAACTGTACAGTGTAACGGCTTGAGCGCTGTGCTTATTTTTTATCCATCCTATTCCATCAGAGACACAGTCATCAAACACAAAACTAAATTCACCCAAAAATCCTATCCTCACCTCAGATCCCTTTGCGCAACCAGCTGCTTCCTTGTTCCACAGGAAACAAATCGTTTCCAGTGTTTCTCAATGTATCCCTCCACTGCCCACCAGATCTCCTCCATCTCCATGGAGTCATGGACATCTGGAGAAGATAACACCAGCAGCTTAGTGCTGCTGATGTTATTAAACTGCAGCTTCTCAGTGTTACAACTCGAGCTGCTGGCAAAGCAGCTGGGTGTAATACAGTCATTAAAACTGAGATAGAGTGAGTATTGACAGGTTACAAAAGCATAAGCAAAAACCGATGTCAAGTACCCGCGAGTAACAAGCATAGGGTACACCTGTGCAAAAAAGTGAGCACAGTTATTAGGCCCAAGATCCAATGCAATGGATTCTATACTACAAATTTGCATCTGCAAGACTCTGGTGTGGCTGAGCCAGCAGGACACTGAACTGGTGAGGCAGGAGATCTGGGCTCTAGTCGTGGATGCACTCCTTATCATCACGGAAGAGGTACTACAGAACTTTAACTCTGAAAGGATCAGCTACACCATACCTTTTTAACATGGTTATCATTTTTAATGTTTATTTTTAATGGTTGATGTGAATGTCGTTTACCAATGACAAGTGATTTTAACCTTTATAATTAATTGTTGGGTCACTGCCTCATGTAAAACTGGAGAATTTCAATGTTCTTGAACCCAGGACATACTTGAAAACAAGAGAAATCTCAATGTATCTTTCCTGGTAAAATACTTTGCAAATAAATAAATAAATAAATGTGCCTCTATAGAATCTCCTCTACTTTTCTGTGCTTATATAACCCAGCCATATTAGGCCATGGTCACACGAGCGTGGAGGGAATGTCTGTGAGAACGGAAGTACTTTCTGCTTGGACGCCTGTATGACCACCTTACTGACTGCACATTAGTGCGCTCAGTCCTACAAAGCGCACTAACTCCCTATGGAGGATTGCTCTTTGTTAACCCGTCCAACATCCGTTGCAGCCTTTCGATGAGGAGGAAACTACACGCTCATTGTAACATAGTTACATAGTTACATAGGCTGAAAAAAGACATGCGTCCATCGGGTTCAGCCTCTCACACATCACCTACTGCTGTTGATCCAAAAGAAGGCAAAAAACCCAGTCTGAAATGCTTGCCAATATGCGGCATACTGGGAAAAAATTCCTTCTTGACCCCAGAATGGCGTCAGATTTCTCCTTGGATCAATAAGCTTTTACCTCCCATATTAAATATTATAACCCTTAATATTCTGTGTCTGCAGGAAGTCATCCAGTCACTTTTTAAAGTCTGTACAGTCTCTGACCCAACCACCTCAACAGGCAGAGAATTCCACAGCTTTATTGTTCTCACCGTAAAATAACCCTTCCTATGCTTTAGGCTGAATTTTCTTTCGTCCAGTCTAAATGGGTGACCCCGTGTCCTGTGTATAGTCCTGTTAATGAATAGGTTATCAGACAATGGTTTATAATGGCCCCGTATATATTTATATAAGGTTATCAGATCCCCTCTAAGGCGCCGTTTCTCTAAACTAAACAGGTTTAAGCTTGTTAGTCTTTCCTCATAACTTAACCCTTCCATCCCCCTTATTAATTTAGTTGCCCGTCTCTGCACTTTTTCTAGCGATATAATATCTTTTTTTAAGACAGGTGCCCAAAATTGCACGGCATATTCAAGGTGCGGTCTGACCATTGATTTATACAGAGGCAAAATTATGTTTTATTTATTATATATATTATATTATATTATTATATTATATAATATTTTATTTATTCATTTATATAAATATTTTTCACCAAAGGTTGTTGCGAAAAGACATAGATTTGGACTTCTTAAGTTTCCATTTCTAGCTGTGTTTCAGAAAGAGTTCTCCCATTCAGCTCTATTCTTTTAAGTCTGGGTGGTGTGGAGTAAAGCAAGGTCTCATCCAATTCCTTCCATTGTTCAAATGGCGTCTTATCTCAGGGGTTGGCTGGCTAGTCCTGATGTCCTGTAAGGCTCATTGAACCTCTGGGAGCTGTTCCTCTTAAGTATTAAATTGTTCTGGAGGAAGAAGGGATCATAGGAGGATGGGCTCCTGCTATATTAGACTCTCAGGAGTATCCCTGGCTTTCTGCCATTTGGCTCGATTACTAGTATTAGGGTGATGTTGGGGGTTGTTAATGCCTGTGATTCCTTCTTAAGAGGACTCAAGCCTCCTTTCACTCTCTGAGCAAAAGGTTTTCATTGTTTTCTGTAGCAGGAAGCAAAGTCAGCAGAAGCTGAGAGGATCTATTATATTCTTCTGCTCTTAAAACCAAGGTAACCCCTTTGCTGCTGACCTGCGAGGAAAAGAGAGAGTCTTTTCAGTTATTTTTAATTACTTACTAATTACTCTTGCGGAATTTAGGAGACAGACAGACATTAAGATGATTTTTGTTTAGATGATAGTAAAACAACAAAACGGGAACATCTCAGACAATACTCAAACAAAGGAAGCGTCAGCAAAACATTTTGGCTCCCCGATTCTTCGTGTCACGCTGCACAAAGAGA
Source organism: Leptobrachium leishanense (assembly GCA_009667805.1). Classification (NCBI taxonomy): domain Eukaryota; kingdom Metazoa; phylum Chordata; class Amphibia; order Anura; family Megophryidae; genus Leptobrachium; species Leptobrachium leishanense. The sequence goes on along the minus strand of CM019064.1, from coordinate 367,182,450 downwards.
TTTTTACATATTTTTCACGAACTTTGACATTTAGTATTTGCTGCATAACATGCTGCCAATTTTACATTGGTTAGTGGTACAAATTTTCTATTGTACGCTTCTATTTCACCAACACCACATGGCAGTGACTGATAACAAACCTTTGGCAACTCTGATTTTATCTCATGTTGTGCTTAATCAAGTCATTTCACCAACTCTTAAATCTGAATTGCTGTTCCTTTATTAATGGTATTTTAATATAAAAAAAAGACTGAGGGCCGTATTACAAAAAAAGACTGAGGGCCGTATTACATAGTTCACACTAATGTTAGCGCTCAGCTGTGAAAGCGTTAATTTTAGTTTTGGTGGTCCTAGCGCGGGCCCACCATATTACATCTGAACGCTAACGGGTTAAAAAACTATTAGCGATTTGGGACTTGTGCTTTTCAGCGCAAGCTTACTGTACTTTGCGCTCCCTATAATTAACATTGGGAACGCAAAGAGTTAATTAGCATTAGGATTACAAAGTCCTAATGCTGATTATCATTCCACTGCGGTTAACTGAAAATTTAACCACAGCTAGGAGCTGGTGCGACCTAATTCCGCTTCTGCAGAATCAGTCAGCACCAGCTAGAAAAAAACACCAAAAATCAAATACTCCCCTCTCATCCCAGGGCGAGAATGGCGGCTCAATACGCTTCTTCTTGCTGCCGGGAGCAGGGAGAGACGAGATCCTGCAGGTCATGTGACTGGCAGTGAACTCCATGGAGGGGAGCATCCCAAGACTTAGCGCCGCGTTACGGTGCAGGTTGCTGGATTAGCGCCTGCCCTGTAATATCACGCTAAAACGGGGACACTAAGGAGAAACCTGCAGGTGCAGGTTTTTCTCCTTAGTGTCCTCATTTAAGCGTGATGATTGTAATAGGGTCCTGAATTTGTCAGTATGATTTAACCACTTGGCTGCTATGGACGCGCTCAGCGCGTCCAGTCAAGTGGTTGTTCTGTGCTATGGATGCGCAGAGTGCGTCCATGCACAGAAGGCAGCAATCCGCCGGATTCCGGCAGATTGCTGCACCCCCCCAGTGCGGGCTGACATCTTGGATGTCAGCCCAGCACTCCGGGACCCCGGTGGAGCAATTAGATGTCATCGCGGCGGCGCGATGACATCTAATTCAGGCGCCCCCCAGCGTGTGCGGAGGAGGCGCCTGAAAGGGAGGGGGGAGGTCCTTCGGACCTCTCTCCCTCCCGATCGCGGGGGGGCACAGGATTAATCCAGGCACCGTTTGGAAGGGCACAGCCTGCCCTTCCAAACGGTGGCTGTAATTAACCCCTGGGGAGCCGATCACGATTCGGCGCTGAAAAGCGCCAAATCGTGATCCTCTCCTGGAGCTGGCCGACATCTTGGATGTCGGCCAAGCCTCCAGGAACTCCCCCTGAGGACTGGCGTCATCGTGCATAGAACGATGACGCCAGTCCTGGAGTTAACCCCTAGCTGCCAGCAATGGTGGAGATAGGGGGTTCCAATGAACCCCCTATCTCCCGATCCGTGGCAGCTAGGGGTTAATGTTTGATATTGTTGGATCAGCCAGAGCATGGCCTTTCCAACGATACCAAAGTTGTAAAAAGTTTTAAAAAAAAATGAAAACTTTTTTTTTTGTTTTGTTAATGCAGTAATATTGTTCCCATTTCAATTATAATGTGAACAATGATGCTGCATTAAGGATTTTTGTATGCGGTGCATTTGTTAAAAATAGCAAAATTTTCCCCTAAACAAAATGTAACGAGACCCCATTTCAAATTTTTTTAACAAGCACACCCCATAGAAAATATAACCGCAAACGATCGCATGTTAAAATGTGAAAAAAAACACTTTACACGTTGTAAATTATTGAAAATTCAAATTTTATTGCATTTTTTGTTAGAATATACAGACAGGACATGACGTATACATATAATAATGACATATTATGAATCTGCCGAGTCTGCCGGAAAGAACGATATATAATGTGTCTGGGTCATATATTAAAATAAGCCTTCAAAACGCGGTTAAACATGATGAGCGAAACCTGTAAAAATGACCTCAGCACAGAGGTGTGAAATGGCTCAGCAGCGAAAGGGTTAAACTTATTTTTCCCACTGCTTTAAAAATACAAATTAACAAAACCATAATTTCAATGAGAATTGAAAAACAAGCCTTGTTAATTTTCGTACCTGCTTTTTCAGTTGATCTTAGAACAGAGTTGAAAACCTAAAGGTAATGGTTACCTTTCCAACACTTGTGACACAATCATGAAATCCTGGTTTGCAATTAAGTCTTTAAAGGGACATGCATGCTTTGCTAGTGTGCTTTTAAAAACATGCAATGCCTTTTCAATGAGTCAGTAATCTCATTCAGCAGACATAAAAAGCAAGTAAATATGATATTTTTTCATATTTACCTGCTTTTCTTTCTTGCCGTTTGCCACACCCACCTCAGGAGGAACTTTGAACTAACTAATCAGTGTGTATACCTAGGTATACATAAAAGACATTCTGATGAGCATGTGCGTCTGAGTTGCACCTCCTCCCTCCTGCACTGTGAGCTGTGGGGGGGTGGGCTGAACTTTCACTTCCAGCTACTGCAGAGACAGGGAAGGGAAGAGATCCATACACACAGGGAGATAAAGAGACAGGAGAGAGGGACAACAAAGAAAAGCACAGAGACACAGCAAGATAAAACAGAGAAAACTCAAGAAACAGTGAAGTGAGAGAGAATGCACACAAGAGACAGCAGAAGAATGAGTGTGAGAGAGTGACGGTGAAGGTGTGTGAAGTGTGTGAAGGAGTTTGACTGAGACAGTGAGTATGTAAACCATGAAAGAGTGCAAGTGAGCGTGTCACTGGGGGAGTTATGTGTTAGAGAGCATGAGTGTGTGAGCGAGTCAGCGAGTGAGTGAGTTTTGCTTTCACAGTTGCAGAGATGCTAATATTCAGTTCCTTGGTTTCCCCAGTCTGAGGTCCTGAGCTGCACAGCTTGTGTTAGTTCATACAGTCACAGCTATTTATAAGGTGCTAGCAAGTTTCGTAGCGCTGTACAATGGGAGAGGCAGAATAACAAATGTCCTTACAAGATCAACACACAGAACAGTAGGATAGAGGACCCTGCCCAAGAGCTTACAATCTAAGAGGAGAGGGGTGACACACTAGGTGAGGGTAATAGCTGCATATGTGAAGTAGTGGGGTGCATGGGGGCTGTGGGCAAGATGGAGCAAGAAATGTAGGTCATGTGAAGCTTTGATGGGTGAGTGGGGTAGTGGGTGTGGAATATTCAGGAAGTAGGAGCTGAAGAAACACCCCTAGCTGAAGGAAATCGCCGGAGAAGATGTAATGACAGAGTTTAAAGCAAGAAAATAAACATTTTGTACACAGTTTTAAAACTTTTATTGATTTATTCTCGTTTGTCTATAGGTATAAAAGTGTTTAAATGTCAATTTAAAAAAATATTTCTAGTCATGCATATCCCTTTAATAAGTCCCTTTTTCAAAAAGCAATATCATAACGTTTATTTGAAGCATTGGATATATATTTAACAATTAAATAATTGACAAGATAGCAATTCTATGTTTAGATGTTTACTTTAGTTTCGTTAAAAAGATAAAATAATGTTAATTCGTACATTTTTGCATATATTTTCCTTCACAGATATGCTGTTGGGATGAAAGGTTATAGACACAAGATGGTGACCCCTGTCTTGAAAAACTTGAAATGAGGTCTGCATTATTAGCACACAAGCAGAATTATTTTTTTGTCAAATACAGCAGTACAGCAAAGCATAGATTATAGCATGATCACAAACCCTGCTTATGTGCGTTTTCGTGTCCATAAAATAATTATTAGCACTGCAGCTTCCAAATAAATAACCAACGGTATAATAAAAATAGTATCTGTATGTGACATAATGCCTCTACATGGAAATTACAGTAACACCTTTTATCTGTACTGTACAGGGATTTTCAATCATAATCCCCTTTTCCTTATCCGTGTACAGCAATTTATTTATTTATTTTATTTATTTATTTTATTTATAAAGGATTTTACCAGCAAGGATACATTGAAATTTCTCTCGTTTTCAAGTATGTCCTGGGTTCAAGAACATTGAGTGGTTACAGAAAAACAAAATAGTAAAATGCAAGATATTAACACAAAAACAAATATTCAGATCAACCGAAAAATAAATATGTAGGAAATAAAGTCATTATGTCACATGTTTACAGGTGCATTCTGTATTGAGGTATGTTAATAGGGAATTCTTAAGGGTCTTTAGACTGGGGGAAGATTTGATGGCGTCTGGGAGGTTATTCCATATTTGTGGTGCTCTGTAGGAAAATGAGGATCGAGCCACTTTCTTTTTGTATTGTGGTACTGCAAGTAAGGAGCTGGTCCTGGATCGGAGGTTATAGGATGAGGGAATTGCTAGGGGAAGCACTCTATTCTGGTAGGGTGGTAGCTTCCCAGAAAAGCTCTTAAACACCAGGTTGGAAAGGTGAAGGGTGCGTCTAGATTCCAGTGACGGCCAGTTTAGCTCTTTTAAGATGTCGCAATGGTGGGTCATGTAGTTACATTGTAGCACAAAGCGACAGAATGAGTTATAGAATGTAGTAAGTTTATGAAGGTGTGTTTGCGGGGCAGCTGCATACACTACATCTCCGTATTCAATGGCTGGCATAACCATTTGTTGTAAAATCTGATTTCTTACCACAGGCGCAAAAACGTGCGCAAAAACGCATTAATTTGCGCATTAACACAAGGGAAAAACCCTTCGCGCTGAACGTCTTATTACGAAGTTCGCGCACAGAATGCGCGTTAACGTCTAATGCGAGTTACCCTGCGCGAACCCTGCGCGAGCAAAAGTTTGTGCGCGCATCCCATACTTAACATTATGAGCGAAACGCGTTCATGCGCAGGTACGCGGATGGAATTACAATCATGCGCAAATTTTTACGAATGACGTTTGCACACATAATTTTAACATCTTTGAAAAGCTGGTAGTAACTGGAAATCTGAACGTTCTTCCGAAACCAAATACACCAGCACGAAAAAAAAATACAGCACAGTATAGTTACACATTCTACACATACCCAAACAATAAAATTGAGAGGTTGTGTGTGTTTTTATTATTGTTGCAGCATATATACTCAGATTGATTTTAACAGGCGCAAAAACTGAATGGGAGACAATTGTGGTTCTTAATTCTGATTGCCCACCGATTTCTGCGCGCAACGTTAATGCGTGCGTGTTTTTGAGCGTCTTTTTTACGCGCATTATTTTTTGACAGATGAAAAAATGTGCTCGGATCGGAATACCATCGTTAATTTACGCGCGTTAACGTTTAACGCTGCGCGCAAAAAAATTGCGCTGCACGTACGAATTTGCGCGGAGAATGTAATAGAGCTCTTTAGTCTTTGAAACTTACAAAGTGCAACATGTATTACTGAACCCTTCCATGGAACTCACAAATTGCATGATAAATAGGGCGGTGAGCACTCTAAAGAGGCCACATCTCTCTTGGATTCCACACACAAAAGAGACCTGTTTTGGTTTCTGTAACTACCAGCTCGCAGGAAATGACATGACATGCCCTTTGTCACCGATTAGCTTATTAAGCCAATTGTTAATGCTTCTCTTAAGGAAAATCATATTGGAGACAATTGGGATGCACTACACAACCATGGAGTTTGGGCTTCAGGAAAGGGCACGGAGCGTCCAGTGGCCATTACCTAAACTATGCATCTCTGGATACCAATTGTTGAGCACAGGGCACCGGTGACCCTTCTGCAGGTCATGATGCAGGCCATGATGCTCCAGGGACCAAGGTATGTGTGCATTGTTGGTGCCCAATCGTAAGTAACGAGGCTTGCATGCAAGTATAACATAGACTCCACACAAGGATACTGTCACGGTTCCCGGATCCCACCACGCAGTACTTAACCCCCTACACTCCACAAAACTCAGAAGCTACCAACAGTGTAGCTGTGAATGATCCCTATCTGTCTGGTCCTTAGAATTGGCCAGGTAAACTAGCTAGACAGAAAAGGGTTAACAATACGGAGAGGAGTCAGCCGAGCCAGAATCAGGAATACAGAGTTCAGAATGGTCAAATGGAATAGCCGGGTCGGTATCAGAGCAGTAGCGTAGTACAAGAAAATAGTCTAGGGCAACAGAAGGCAGAATGGTCAGAACACAAGCAGAGGTCAATAACAGGTTAAATCAATTTAGCAGTCAGGTACAAGGAGCTCAGGTATGGATAACCACGATCTGGCAACTTCTGAAACTATACTGAGGGTTTTTAAAGACCTTCACCAGACCACGCCCCCCACTCAAGCCACACCTCATGCAATCACCTCCCTGCCTGTCTCCATTTAAACCGGGCAGTGGTCAGCGAGCAGCATCAGACTTGCTGTCCTCAAGCACACAGGTAGGGCTGGAAGCCCCCAACGTTACAGTACCCCCCTCTCCACGGGAGGCCACCGGACGACCAACAGGACGAGCGGCAATACGACCACCAGGGCGATCTGGGTGCGTGGCATGGAACGCCTTGACCAACCTAGAGGCAGACATGTCGGAAGCTGGAATCCAGGACCGGTCTTCCGGGCCATAGCCCACCCAATCGACCAAGTACTGCAGAACACCCCTGCACAACCTAGAATCCAAAACCCTCCTAACCTCATACTCTGATTCACCATCAACCTGAACAGGTGGAGGAGGAGGAACGACCCGCGTGTACCTGTTACACAACAAAGGTTTCAGTAGGGAGGTGTGGAAGACGTTGTGCATGCGAAGATGTTTAGGAAGGGCAAGAGCATAAGCCACAGGATTAATGCGGCGAATGATCTTATATGGACCTATAAACCGAGGTGCCATTTTCATAGAAGGCACCCGCAACTTCACGTTCCTAGTGGACAACCAAACTCTATCCCCCACGTTATAGGAGGGAGCTTGTAACCTATGCCTGTCAGCCTTGCGTTTCTGGACAGCAACATTGCGCTCCATATTTACGCGAATCTGTCTCCAAATCTCTTGTAGTTGAGTGAGATGGTCATCGAGAGCCGGGATGGCCTGTTCATTAAACTGAAGCGGTAGAGCCGGAGGGAAAAAACATAGATAGCAGAAAAAGGAGAGTGGCCAGTGGTCTCATTAACGGCGTTATTACGTGCATACTCAGCCCAGGGCAACAACTCCGACCAATTGTCTTGTTGTTGTGTGGTAAAGCAACGTATGTACTGCTCGAGACCCTGATTTGCCCTCTCTGCTGCCCCATTGGTTTGTGGATGGTATGCTGAAGAGAAGGCCAATCGCACCCCCATCTCCGCACAGAAAACCCTCCAGAAACGAGAGACGAACTGAGCTCCTCTGTCAGAGACTATTTCAGACGGAACCCCATGTATTCGTACAATCTCTCTAGCAAAGACAACCGCCAGTTCTTTGGCTGTAGGAAGCTTAGGTAAAGGGACAAAATGAGCCATTTTGGAGAAGCGGTCTACAACTGTCAGAACCACAGTATGACCTTTGGACTTCGGCAAGTCCACAATAAAATCCATAGATAGATGAGACCAAGGCCTCTTAGGCGTGGGAAAAGGCTGCAATAGACCGACAGGCAAGGTTTTACTGGTTTTGCTTCTGGCACAGATTTGGCAAGCCAAAACAAACAGGCGTACGTCCTGTCGCATGGTGGGCCACCAGAACTGTCTGGAAATACTGGTAAGAGTCTTAGTAATACCAGGATGACCTGCTGGTTTAGAATCATGAAACATTATGAGTAATTCTTGTCTTTCCTTTTCAGGTACAAACAACATATCTGGAGGCTTGTCAGGTGGAGCCCCCACTTGAGCTGCCTGGAGACGTTCCAGGAAAAGCGAGGAGACAGACAAGACTGTGGAAGCCACAATACGTTCAGGAGGAACTATAGGATTGTGGTCTTGTGTATTAGATTCATATGGGTCATATTGACGAGATAAGGCATCAGCCTTTACATTGCGGTCACCTGGTCTGTAAGTCAATACAAAATTAAACCGGACAGTAGCAATGACCACCTGGCCTGTCTCGAGTTCAACCGTTTAGCATCCCCGATGTACGTAAGGTTCTTATGATCAGTGATTATCAACAAAGGATCAAGAGTACCTTCCAACAAATGTCTCCACTCTGACAGGGCAGACACAATAGCAAGCAATTCTCTGTTGCCAATATCATAATTGCGTTCTGCTGGTGATAATTTTCTTGAAAAGAACCCACAAGGATGTAGTGGTTTCCCTGGAGATTCTCTTTGAGACAGGACAGCCCCAATGCCTATCTCAGAAGCATCAACCTCAAGAATAAATGGAATCCTGGGATCAGGATGCCGTAACACGGGAGCGGAAGTAAAAGCCTGTTTGAGGGCTTCGAATGCTTGTTTAGATTGAGAATACCAGATCTGGTTCTTCAGACCTTTACGTGTCATATTAATGATAGGAGAGGCTATAGCAGAATAATTCTTGATAAATCTCCTATAATAGTTAGAAAACCCCAGAAACCTCTGTATGGCTTTGAGACCTTGAGGAAGAGGCCATTCTGAGATGGCCGTGAGTTTAGAAGGATCCATCTCAAAACCCTCTGGAGTGATAATATACCCAAGGAATTTCACAGTAGTAATGTCGAATAAACACTTCTCTAGTTTGCAATAAAGACCATTGTCCAGTAATTTAGCTAACACCTGTCTGACATGTGCATGGTGGGTTTTCAGATCGGGAGAGTAAATCAATATATCGTCTAGGTATACTATAACAAAGGTTTGCAAGAAATCTCTGAGCACATCATTAATAAAATCCTGGAATACCGCTGGAGCATTACAAAGACCGAAAGGCATGACCAAGTATTCATAATGCCCACTCCTGGTGTTAAATGCTGTTCTCCACTCATGCCCCTCTTTTATGCGTATCAAATTGTAAGCTCCTCTTAAATCAAGTTTAGTGTATACTGCTGAACCCCTTAACCTGTCGAACAGTTCCGATATGAGAGGGATAGGGTACACGTTCTTAATGGTGATCTTGTTAAGCCCCCTATAATCAATACACGGGCGTAGATCTCCCTCTTTTTTCGACACAAAAAAGAATCCAGCCCCTGCTGGAGAAGAGGAACGTCGGATAAAACCTCTCTCCAAATTCTCCTTGATATACTCCTCCATAATTTGGTTCTCCTTTATGGAAAGAGGGTATACTTTGCCTCGGGGAGGCATGGTACCTGGATGAATATCAATAGCACAATCATATGGTCTATGTGGAGGTAGTTTGTCTGCCTCTCTTTTATCAAATACAGCCCTGAGGTCTGCATATTGTTCAGGAACTTCAGTAGACAATGGAGGGGCTGTGGGTGTGTTCAGGGCACCGACATGCTGAATGGGTATTAAACAAGTCCCAAAACATGCAGAACTCCAAGACAGTATCTCTCCTTTAACCCAATCAATAACGGATTGTGTTCCACCAACCAGGGGAAACCAAGTACAACAGGATTGGAAGGTGAGTGGATAACTTGGAATATGATCTTTTCTTTTATGCAAGAGACCAGTAGTAAGAACTACTGTAACCGTATCGTGAGTAATCCTAGGGCAGGATAACGGCCTGCCATCTATGGCTTCAACGGCTAAGGGTGTCTCTCTTACAACCAGAGGTAGAGAAATGGAAGAAGCGTAGTTAACATCAATAAAGTTACCAGCAGCCCCAGAATCCACAAAAGCGGTATTATGTGTGGTCTTGGTCTCCCAAGCCAAGGATACTGGTAACATAAGTTTAGTGTTTTTGATAGGAGACATGCATGTCACACCCAAGGCCTTTCTCCTCAGCTGCCTTAGGTGCTGTAGTTTTCCGGCTTATCATGCATCTTAGGGCGAGTAGGACATTGAAATCATACATGTCCCTCCAAACCACAATACAGGCACAATTCCTCACGAAAACGCCTTGTTCTCTCCTCCTCTGTAAGCCTAGTACGGCCTAGTTGCATAGGCTCTGAGGGAGGAGATAACTCTCTGGGTGGTGCTTGAAAGACAGGGGCCAACCTAGGTAACAGTCTCTTGGGTCTCTCTCTTGGAGTCCTTCTATCCCTTATCTGATTATCCAGATCTATACAGTAATCAATGAGTTCACACAATACCTCAGGTAGTTTACGTGGAGCTAATTCATGCATCAACGACTCTGATAACCCCTCCATAAACGCCAGAACCAGTGTCTCATTTGTCCAGTTCACATCAGAAACTAAGGTTTTAAATTCAATGGCATAATCAGACACAGTCCTGTTCCCTTGACGTATGCGGAACAAGGATTTGCCGGCTATCGTGGCCTTTCTGGTAGGATTAAATGTACGTTGTAACTCGGCTATGAATTCTTTATAATCCCGTACAATAGGTCTTTCTGCCTCCCATAAGGAGTCGCCCATGTCAACGCTCTGCCAGACAGATGGTTAATAATAAACCCCACTTTGGCAATGTCAGAGAAAAACATTTGTGGATTTAATTTAAAATGAATATCCACATGGACCAAAAATCCCCGGCACTCAGAGGGAGTACCGTCAAACCTCATAGGAGCGGTCATGTGTACCTGGGATGTCTGAACGACAGGGGGCACAGGTATAGCAGGCGGGGGTGCAACCCCAACTGGTTCCAGGTGTGCAGTACGATTCAGGATAGTTTGTAAGGCAATGGCAAACTGATCCATCCTATGATCCTGCTCATCCTGTCTGGATACAAAGGTAGCCAAGTGCTGTGTTAAATCTGCGGGATCCATATTGGCCAGATCGTAATGTCACGGTTCCCGGATCCCACCACGCAGTACTTAACCCCCAACACTCCACAAAACTCAGAAGCTACCAACAGTGTAGCTGTGAATGATCCCTATCTGTCTGGTCCTTAGAATTGGCCAGGTAAACTAGCTAGACAGAAAAGGGTTAACAATACGGAGAGGAGTCAGCCGAGCCAGAATCAGGAATACAGAGTTCAGAATGGTCAAATGGAATAGCCGGGTCGGTATCAAAGCAGTAGCGTAGTACAAGAAAATAGTCTAGGGCAACAGAAGGCAGAATGGTCAGAACACAAGCAGAGGTCAATAACAGGTTAAACCAATTTAGCAGTCAGGTACAAGGAGCTCAGGTATGGATAACCACGATCTGGCAACTTCTGAAACTATACTGAGGGTTTTTAAAGACCTTCACCAGACCACGCCCCCACTCAAGCCACACCTCATGCAATCACCTCCCTGCCTGTCTCCATTTAAACCGGGCAGTGGTCAGCGAGCAGCATCAGACTTGCTGTCCTCAAGCACACAGGTAGGGCTGGAAGCCCCCAACGTTACAGATACCAGGTTAAGGCCCCTATTACATTCTTCGCGCAATTTCGTTCGCGCAGCACAAATTTTTTTGCGAGCATCGTCCAGCGTTATAGCACGAAAATTAACGTGGTATACCGATCCGAACGCATTTTCTCACCCGTCAGAAAATAACGTTTGTAAAAACGACGCGCAAAACGCATGTAATACGTGCGCAGTAACGTTGCGCACGTAAATCAGTGTGCGGACTGTTTTTTTTCTGCGGGAATCAGCCAATCAGAATTAAGAACCTTAATTGACATCAATTTGCCTTAATTGACTCACTTAAGTTTTTGCGCCTGTCAAAGTAAATCTGAGTATATATGCTGCAGCAATATAAAAAATATGCACGAATTCACAATTTTTTTGTTCGGGTATGTGTAGAATGTGTAACTATACTGTGCTGTATTTTTTTTTCGTGCTGGTGTTTTTCGTTTCAGCCAGAATGTTCCGATTTGCAGTTACCACCAGCTCTTCAAAGACGTTAAAATTATGCGCGCAAATGTCGTTTCTTAAAAAAATGCGCATCGATTGAAATACCATCCGCTTACCAGCGCACGAACGAATTTTGCGCTCTCAATGTTATGTATAGGACGCGCACAGTTCATCATGCTTGCGCAGGTCCATCAGCGTTAAACAATAACGCGCATTGTTTGCGCGAACGTTGTAATACGACGTCCAGCGCAAAGGGTTTTGCCCTTCGTGCAAATGCGCATTTGCGCACGCAAAACGCACTACGCGAAGAATGTAATAGGGGCCTAAGTGTCCAGAATTTAAGGTGACTGAGTAATGAAAGGTCTTGACCTATTGGGAGAAAGGGGTCATTGACATTGCAACAAATTAGCAACATCCCTTGAATGTTCTTCTGGAATGTGCATGGTGTCGGAGTACACCTCTACCTCATTTTGAATCTGGGCTGTGTTGGAGCTAATATTCAGATTTTCAGACCAGTCAACTATAATTGGAATTCTGGGTGAGGAGATATGATAGGGAAAGGGATCAGCCAGCCATGTTTCAGAATCTTGAACTTTTGTGGACGTCCTAAATACAGCAACAGGAAAAACAATGGAGAAAATCGCAAGAGGGCCATCAGATCTTTGATGCACTAGTAAACTTCAAATATTTAGTGCATTACGTTGTGGAGGAATGTTGCACTTTTTGTGTATTTCTTGCACGTATCGTGGAGAGAAATTAGGACACAGTTCGAAATAAAAATGAAAAAAGACTATGGTGTGCTCTGTGTCTGCACCTCTTTGTACTAACATTCAAGCCATTGTTCACCTCCATAAGAAAAACAATCAACATAATCACAGGATAACCAGATTGTATGTATTAACACCATAAAGTGTGTTTATGGACCATTTCCTCTTCATGGTTATAAAACCTTATATCTTTTTACTCCATACTCTCAAAGAGATCATCACCTTTTGGTATATGGGCAAGAGTAAAAATTTGCACGATTAAATCAGAAATACTGAATATTAACATGCCTATCACCCAGATACATCTTCTGAAGGGAATTTTCTATTTCTCCTATACCAGTTGAAGAAGCTTTAGCATTTGGCTATCCGTTGACACTCTGCAATTCACTTACAGGGTTCTTCAAAGAGAATCGAAAAGTCACCGCACATTCGGTGACTTTTCGTTCTCAATTCGGTTCGATTTGGCGATCCCATTTTGGCAACCCTGCGGTGTATTCAGCAAGCACCACAGGGTCCCAGAATTGCAGGGAAAAGTCTCCGCAAACCCGCTGACAACTCACCGCAAAACCCGGCGAACGCACACCGAAAACCCGCATATACATCTGGATTAACCCTGCCGAAAACGCCGGAAAAAACCCGAGCAGGAGCCGATCACACGCAGCGGAAAAACCCGACAGCGCAGACGAATGGAGTGAAAAAAAAAAAACAGTTTGCTTGAATGTTTGAAAAGTGAAACGCTGTTTGCAAAGAGACTACTTAGAGAAAATGTCTGAAATTTGCATATGAAGTCCAGGGAATGATAATAAAAAGGGCTGTTACAGAAAAAAGAAGTAAAGTTAAAAAAATAATAAAAAAAAAATCGGAATCTTGTTTGAAAAAAAATCACGAAAAATGCTTAAAAGATCCTAAAAAATCTATAAATAAAGAGACTTTTTACTGCAGAATATTATAATCAACGGTTTATTAGATATTGAATTAAAATGGGAATATTTTTAACATTGAAGCCTATGGTATTCGCCTGAATAAATCTGACGCATGAAGCCACCAAATGGCAGGGCAATTTGGCAACTTTTCACTGCTGGTTTTTGTTCTCTGAATAGACGAAGCTATGGGGATTTCACTGCCCTCGAACACGCACCGAACGGGCACCGTATGTGCAGGCAATTCGCCAACATTTGGCAAACTGCTTGCTCTCAAGATAGCCGAATGACCAAGAAAGGTAACCGAACGCTGATTTATCTCTTTGAATAACCCTGTTAATTGAATTTCCTACCTCTTTCTCAAGGAATGGATTCCTTCAAATTTAAATCGTTGATGGGTGGAGTGTGTGCTATACCTAATACAGATGATCCCTTTCTTATTACATTTATTCTCCATTTACAAGTCATTTTTTATGGAAATAATTAGCTTAATCTGTTCTGGAAGGACACCTAGCTTCAAGTACGAAGTACACCTTACTAATATTTTTGACTGGATGTCCAAAATCTAAAATAAAATGTGTATGGACATGGAAGCAGGCTTGTCCGGGATATCACTGTGTTTTCCAACATGGATGAAACCTTGCGATGTTTCAGGTAAGGCTACACTTCTCACAATAGAAGCCATGCTCAGATTTTGATATCACTTGAAATTAAACCACCCGTTCTCTCCACACACATATGCATTTTAGCCTCACACTTCCAGGCATAACAACCAATCAGAGAGCTCTATGCTATGCATGGAAAGATCTTATATAGAGAATCCCTTCTCAGACAAGCAATTCTGTGTTATAGTGGGCCAGTTATCTGAGACCGGCAGCTCAACTTGATACCACTAGTACTGCGGAATGAACCAGATAATCGCCTGGATATCTACCATATGGATCCTCAACAGGAAGCTTTTGGGGATGCCCTGTCAGGGCTGTCCAGGTGTTTTCCTGAATTGCCCTGGGTTATCTGTAGGACCGCCTAGAGGGATGGGCCCAGTCACAGCTGTGACCACAAAGACCCCTGTGTGCAAACTGGTGTAGGACTCCTATCCATTTTTTCCTTGAGGTTGGCAGAGGAGCTTACATATTAATGACTGACTGCCCCAGTAGTATGCAAACATCTATTTAAATAAATATTCTAATTTACTTTCTGTGACTTAATTAATTTCAATATATTATGGGCTCTATTACATTCTTTGCGTAAACGTTAACGCGTGCGCAAAACCGCATTAACGCGAGGGGCAAAAATTTTGCGCTGAACGTCATATTACAATGTCCACGCAAAAAATGCGCGTTAACGTCTACCGCGGGTGAACCTGCGTGAACGCTGCTCGAGCATACTGTACTGCTCGCGTCCTATACTTAACATTGTGAGCGCAAATGCGTTTGTGCGCTGGTACGCGGATGGTATTACAATCTATGCGCAAAATTTAACGCACAGCGTTTGCGCGCATAATTTGAACGTCTTTGAAAAGCTGGTGGTAATGGCAAATCTAAACGTCCTGGCTGAACCCAAATACACCAGCCCAAAAAAAAAATACAGCAAAGTATAGTGACACATTCTACGCATACCCAAACAATAAAATGGAGTGGTTGTGTGTGTTTTTATTATTGATGCAGCATATATACGCAGATTGACTTTGACAGGCGCAAAAAATGAATGTGAGACAATTGTGGTTCTTAATTCTGATTGGCTGAATCGCGTGAAAAAACAGGTCGCAGACTGATTTCTGCACGCAACGTTGCTGCGCGCGCATTTTTGCACGTCCGTTTTATGCGCGTTATTTTTTGACGGATGAAAAAATGCGCGAGGGTTGTAATACCAGCGTTGTTTTACGCTCGTTAACGTTTAACGCTGCGCGCAAAAATTCACGCGTTCTGCGTGCATTTTTGCCCGAAGAATGTAACAGAGCCCTATATATTGAATTTTTTTTGAATATCTTAGTTTATAAGTGAGGAGTAAGTGCAGCCGGCTGGCTGGAGTAGAGGTAACATCACTGCCCTATAACCATGAAGAGAGGCTGTGGAAACCCAGGTTCAATCCCGGCAAGAGCACCTCTCCAGTAAGTGTCCTTGGGCAAGACACCTAACGGTACATACTCGCCAACCAGCACATACTTGAAAACGAAAGAAATCTCAATGTATCCTTCCTGGTAAAATCCTTTCTCAAACAAAAATAAAATAAATGTTTGGCACCCCTGTAAAATCCCATAGTACAGTATCAGAGGAACAAAAACACTGCATTGGATTATTTTTTTTTTGTCTTATTAAGATACCCTCTCTCAACATGTTAGATTGTGGAAATAGTAATAAAAAAAATTTGCAGAAAAGTTAGAAAGGACATACCTAGACTTTTAAAGTGTTATTTCCTAACAGTTCTTTCAAGTCCTCATGACACGAAAGATTTCATCCTAACCTAAAGCCACATCTGTACAGCCTTCCTCTGCCCTTCACTGTCTGGCATCCTGTTCACATCAAAGTATAGACTTTCCAAAATATTAAAATAGTGTCCTCAATATGCTGGCAAAGAATAAAAGAAGGGGTTATGACACAAAGTCTAAAACAGTTATAAAACTAGCCCTTTTGTAGGAAAGTTGATTTAGCATCTACAGTACATGAAAACAAAGTCCCCTATATCATCCTAACCATAAAGCGTAATGGCTCCCCTTGTTAACATTAATGGCTCGAATGGTTACTGTAAACTAATGCCTACTATACTTTGTATAGGAAGCATTCATTCGTCAGTTAATCTCACAACGACTAGATACGAGGTAGCTGATTATTCTGGTTTGAGCTTGTATTAAAGAAGGAATACTGTCTTAGAAACCCTGGTGTATAGGATTCTGGTTTTGCAAAATCCCTTAACACTATAAAAATAATTAGCCCCATAAATGTCCTTATCTCTGGTTCCACAATGTAGGAGACAATCCTTCACCTCCTCGTTACCTATGCAGACGGTAATTAGGGATAAATGCTTCCCAGTTTGAGTTTGCTGAACCTACATGACTCCATAGGGCAGAGTGAGTCTCCATGGAGTCTATGGAATCTAGGAGGTGATAACAGCAGCAGTGCAGTATCTGCTAGCGGCTCCCTTGTGTTATACTTGTAATAAAGCTGATAATAGGGAGTGACTGAGGGTTAATGGCTCACGCTGATTTTCCTAAAGTGAAACCTAGAAGATGAGTCTCCAAGATATATTCTATCAAGCAATAGATATTGCATTGATCACATGGATCAATGTAATATATTATTGCTTGATGAGAGATCAACATCTGTGACATAGCTCCATCTTATTATTATCCTTTATTTATATAGCGCCACATATTCCGCAGCGCTTTGCAAGTTCAGTATTCAAGGTATTGATACATTGGAACGCCACACATGGATGATGACCCGATTCAGGGGGACCCTGTTCCCAAGGGAAATTACAATCTATGAGATATACTAGTATTTTGTAAGGTTGGTGCATCCATAACGTTAGGTGTCTTGCCCATGGACACTCACTGGTGGCATCTTCTGAGTGGGATCAAGTCGCCTTTCCATGATTGTAGCGATGATCAGCGACCTGGTGGTTAGGTTGAACCCGCTTCTGGTAAAGTTGAGACTTCACAGTTGTACCAGTGGGATGTGCCAAACAGGACCTTGACTTGCTTCTCCACAGTCAAAGTGTAGAGATGTTACCACTGGACTCCACAGCCGATATTGTGTAGTAGGCAAGTGTGTACCAATAGGTGTCTTGCCCAAGGACACTTACTGGAGAGGTGATCTGGCCGGGATTCAAACCTGTGACTCCACGGTCATAGAGCAGTGATGTTACCTTTACTTCATGCAGCCGGTACCTGGAACCATCACATTGGTTCATAGATTATTATTTCATAGACAGGATAGGGTAGCACTACTACTCTGATACTGTATGTGAGTGGGCACCTCATTTAATAGTGAGTTATTAAAAATCTATGTATAGATTGAATTTAATTCCCTATAAATTGATACAAAGGTATGTGAACAATTACAGGTTCCCTTAAAAGAAAAAAGTCAAGTGGGATTAGATAGACAGATTTTTGAGTTGAACAGAATTTCTTTGGACTTTCCTTATCCACTCCAGACGACAAAGAATCCTGCATTGCGTGCATTCCATTTGAACCCAAGAATTCCTTCAAAAACAAAGGGTCTCTATTTATAGTGTGTCTGCCAGTGTATCCTGCAGAGAAAGTATTGTTCAAATTTCACTTGGGTTTGCAACTTCCTCAAAAACAATATGGATTTTGACTGAACAGCCTTGCTTTGTACATGCTAGCAATGTAGAAAAGTAGAATATACCTTAGCATCTGATAAACAAAATGAAGAGCATGGGTAAATTAAGACATGTTGTAATGGATGCTGATAGTATACCTTAGACTAGGTCTAGACATCATTTAGAGCTTAACTAGAGTTTTTTTTTTTTTTTTAAAAAAAAGTAGTTTTATACATCTTTGAGTTAACTAAACCAGTGACAATCCATACTGGCATATGCCTACAGTAAGAAGAAAATGGGATGAGCTTCTGCAGTACAATGAGAACATAATTATATCATAAAATCAAGGCTCAATATTTCTTTTTGCCCATTTATTTATACTGACTGAATATTAAGCCCCGTACAATTGATAATGTGGCAGCTTCATATTAAATGTGACTATCATGTAGCCAGAACCACTATAATGGCTGTAGTGGCAAGTGTCCATATGGTCGTGATGTGTCTGATATTGATGCAAAGCTTCCCATATCATAAGTCGCCCGCCCACTGATGACTGGTGGTACGCAGTGAGATAAATGACCACAACACAATAAAAACACAAATACTGTACTGTGGAATGATATATATATTTATTATCGGCCACAGCTGTAAAAACCCCACCAAATGTAAAATAACATATAACAATAAAATTAATAGACAGTGCTGACAGGGAACTCCACACTTCCACCATACCTCACCTAAACCAAGCCAACTAAACTCCGCCCCCATCTCCCATACATCTAATCCACCAAATACCACCTAAAATCAAGGAACCCTACCTCAGCACTGCCTACCAGCCCCCGCTGTGACAAAGGGGAGAAATTAAAAACCTAAAACCCAACCCAAAAAAACCCCATATAAACCAAAAATAAAGGGAGGGATGGTGGAGATTTCCTTCGCGAGTTTACCTCAGGAAAAAAAAGGCACGCAGAGCCACAGAGCACGCACCTTTTATACCCTCCTGGAAACCCCGCCCCTACAATTACCGCTCTAACTCCTACACCGCTAAGCCCCTGCTCACCTAAAAATCCTCCTTGCGTCCTGGCATCGGGGGCAACTTAAGGGCCCTACGCCTGAGTTGCTTCAGGCCTTCATTCATAATGCACCGTATTATTCATAATGCACTGAGCTTTCGCTGCAGCAGCATGATTGGTGTGCCCTGCAGTGGGGTGGTGTTCTGTCTGACCTGCAAAGCCAAGATCTGCCCAGCCACAAGGCCGGGGTCAAGTAGCATCGCAGGAAATTTCATGGCTCACATGTTATGCGACCCTGTGCGAAATACCTGTACGTCGGGTTAATGGAGTTAATGGTCAATTAGCCCAGCCAATGTTAACCCATAAAAATACAAATCGATCTTAACCATATGCTATTTAACTGGTTCACTGACACTGCAAGAAAGTAACAACGTGAGGGAGACATCCTCCACATATAGCAGTGACATGGGAGGAATACTGGTTGCTCACTACTCTCAAACGATGGTACTGTACTGTTTTTATCTCTTGTACGCCAAATTGCTAGATTTGAGCACTGCAAATAGCCATAAGCAGGATATCTAACCAATTTTATTAACTATCTTTTGTCCCATTTACTATATTTAATATAGGCCATTTCTGCCTGTTTGTTAATAATGTTGGCCCAATTTGGAACTGTGCAAGATGAGGGAGCCCATCTAGGGCACTATTCCTTTGTGTGTGCTAAAAATGGGAATGCTAATGGGGAAAACCTTCACCTGCAGGTTAACCTGTAGCCTCCCCATTTTACCTCACTATTCCAAGGCAGGCGCTAATTCTGCAGCCTGCCCCAGAACACAGCACTCCCTCCCTGATATTCGAGATACCAATTCCGCGCGCTACATGTATCAACTCCTGGCATCCATAGGACTCCATGGAGTGCTGCACTGCAGGGCAGCAAGACCTGTGCGATCTCGCTCTCGCGAGATTGCGCAGTGCTGTGGAGTGATTGAGGTGGGAGACTGGGGACTATTTGTCCCCACTCTCACTCTGCTCCCGGTGGCCAGAAGCACGAGATCAGGCCACTGTTCTCGCCGTGGGATGAGAAATGAGTATCTGATTTATTGGGGGAGGGGGTTTAGCTGGTGCTAACTGATCCCACAGAAGCGGAATCAGTTAACACCAACTTCTAGCTGTAAGCTTCCGCAACCTATTCCTGACGCTATCCTGAGTTAAAACACTTACTCACCCGACCACTACAGTTAGCATTCGGCAGGGAATAGTGCCCCTAAAGTGTAGAACCTTTCATCTGAGCAATATTTCTGTAAAGGATTAATAAATAAATTCTAAATTAGCAAATTTGCCTTATTGAACTCAGAAAAAAAATTGTATGTAAAATTGCTATGTCACCCAACATGTACAGTTGTGTTCAAAATTATTCAACCCCCACTGAAATTGAGTGTTTTGGCCAGTTTGACATTGATTTTGATCATTCAGTCATCTTGCTTACAATTAAATCAAAGAGGCACGTGTAGGTCAGACAAATATAACATAATATTTATAATGAAATAACCACAAATGTCTTTTCTGTGCTCACATCATTATCAGTTTTATTCAACCCCCAAGTGACATTCAATCTTAGTACTTAGTACAACATCCTTTTACAGTTATAACAGCTTTTAAACGTGAAGCATAGCTTGACACAAGTGCCTTGCAGCGATCTACGGGTATCTTCGCCCATTCGTCATGGGCAAAAGCCTCCAGTTCAGTCACATTCTTAGGCTTGCACACTGCAACTGCTTTCTTTAAGTCCCACCAGAGTTTCTCAATCGGATTTAAGTCAGGTGACTGCGTTGGCCACTCCAAAATGTTCCAGCCTTTAATCTGCAACCATGCTCTAGTGGACTTGGAGGTATGCTTGGGATCATTGTCCTGTTGAAAGGTCCAACGTCTCCCAAGCCTCAGGTTTGTGATGGACTGCATCACATTGTCATCCAATATCTCCTGGTACTGAAGAGAATTCATGGTACCTTGCACACGCTGAAGCTTCCCTGTACCTGCAGAAGCAAAACAGCCCCAAAGCATGATTGACCCCCCGCCAATGCTTCACAGTAGGCAAGGTGTTCTTTTCTTCATAGGCCTTGTTCTTCCTCCTCCAAACATAGCGTTGATCCATGGGCCCAAACAGTTCTAATTTTGTTTCATCAGTCCACAGAACACTATCCCAAAACTTCTGTGGTTTGTCCACATGACTTTTGGCATACTGCAGTCGACTCTTCTTATTCTTTGGAGACAGCAAGGGGGTGCGCCTGGGAGTTCTGGCATGGAGGCCTTCATTACGCAGTGTGCGCCGTATTGTCTGAGCTGAAACTTCAGTACCCACATCTGACAAATCTTTTCTCAGTTCCTCAGCAGTTACACGGGGACTTTTCTCCACTCTACGCTTCAGGTAGCGCACAGCAGTCGAAGACAGCATCTTCTTTCTGCCACGACCAGGTAGCGTTTCAACAGTGCCCTTTGCCTTGAATTTGCGAATGATGCTTCCTATGGTCTCTCTTGGTATATTTAACATCTTTGCAATCTTCTTATAGCCATTGCCCTTCCTGTGAAGAGAAATCACCTCTTCTCTTGTCTTCCTGGACCATTCTCTTGACTTCACCATGTTTGTAACCACACCAGTAAATGTCAAGAAGGAGCTGAGTATCACAGTCATTTTAAAGCTGCCTAATTGGTGCTTATTATGCTTTATTGCTGCTCCGTGACATCCACAGGTGTTTTCAATACCTGATTGAAAACACTTGAATGAACCTCTGTTCTTCAGAGTGGTAGTCTTTAAGGGGTTGAATAATTGTGTCAATGAAGAGTTCACAAAAGAAACATTTACTACTGTATTACAAAACCAATTGATGTCATTTTAGTTGCATATGGTTCTTTAAAAAGTCCTTGTAGGATTTCATTCTGAATACAATTACAAATGTACACTAAATTCCCTAAAACCCTTTACAGCATTGGGGGTTGAATAATTTTGAACACAACTGTAAGTGTTATCCAAGTAACCCATGTTGTGAGTAAATATCATGATATTTTCTTTCTAACAAAAAATACTTTGTAGCGAAAGGGTTAATACTGTCTTCCAATGGGCAGTTTATTTGGCTGTTCTAAGCGCATGTGCTTAGTAAATTAGTAAATTGCAAAATAACAATATATGTGAAGAACTTATATTGTATATAAATACATACTATAAAGGAATATTTTTCTTCCATACAGTAATTAGGTTTTAATCTAACTATTAATTATAAGCTTTTTCAGTCATCTGTGCTGAATTATTGACTTACATAAACAACAGGATACATTCATCATAAAAGGTGGCTTCACAGACTCTTGAATGTGGGATCATGCCTCACTTCCTTGAGCTACTGTCTAATGACACTTTGAAAACAGCTAGGAGTATAATGGTACTTGGGTGTGTAAGCACCGAGTTCAACTAAGGTTACCTGAGAATGCTGTTCAGCTATGAAAAAGGGTTTAAAAGAGAAAATGCAGCTCTAGGGTACTTTCAGATAACAGTCTATAATTTTCAACAATTTTTTTAATATATTTTCTGCATAAATTATGTTAGAAAATATGGATGCATTAGATCTGTATGGTGTGATAAATAAAAGTAAAAATGAGCAAATACTGCTTTGTAAGACAAGTCATACACAAAGGGCACTATTACATTCCTAACGCAAACGTCAAAGCTCACTCGCGTGAGCATAACGTTTGCTGCGGTATTTACCGCATATTACAATCCAAACGCAAACGGGTTAAAAAAACTGTTTGCGTTTGGTACCTTGCGCTCCTCTGTGCGTGGTCACTGTACTTTGTGCTCCCTATGCTTAACATGGGGAGCGCAAAGTGTTAATCAGCGCTGGTATTACAGTGTCCCAGCGCTGATTAACACCTGGCTCTGGTCAGCGCAAAGTTAACCAGAGACAGGATTTGGTGTTAACGGATTCCACTTCTGCAGAATCCGTTAACACCAGCTTTAAAAAATAAAAAAACAAACCACATACTCACCCTCTGTCCCGCGGCTCCGATCGCCTCCTCTGGCTGTCAAGAGCAGAGAAAGACTGGAGGGAAAAGTCCCCCCAGTCTCTCTCTCTGCATATCACTACGCCGACCGGCCGGATCTCGCAAGGCGAGATCCGGCTGGTCACATGACCGGCAGGGAGGAGCTCAATGGAGTCCTATGGACTCCAGCGAGTGGATGCTCGCGGCTGCGCTCAGCTTTGCTGCGAGCATCCAAGATTTTACGCTCGATAACAATGCACGCAGCATTTTTTGCGCCTGCATTGTAATCCAGCATTAAAACGCGGGCGCAAGGGAGAAAACTGCGGGCGCAGTTTTTCCTCCCTTGCGCCCGCGTTTTAACGCTAAGACCGTAATAGAGCCCAAAATGGCTAATGTGAACATATAAACTACAAAAACAAAAGGTATACTGTTTGCATAAATACAGTACTCTTTAAATCCTTTCCTTACCAACCTTTTTTTATTTAAACCATTGGATCTCTACTTAAAATAGTAAAATAGTAATTTTATATAACGTTAGCTTAGTTAGTTATTCAGTTGTATATAGCAGCAGCATACTCTGTGTAGTTTTACAAATTAGGAAACACAAACATGAGTCATGCTGGTACATAAAATACAGGACCCTGCTGAACATGAAGGGGCTAACTGGCTGGTTAAAGAGTAGTCTTCTGAGATGGAGAAAAGATTAAAATAATGTATATTTGCTCATTTTTAATTTTTCCTTGTATTTGTTAATACTTTGCGGGAATACTGCTGTGATGAAAGGTTCTAAACTATATGCTGTCCCTTTTCTTGCAGAATTTCAAATGGGGTCTGAATTATTAACATTCAGGGTTATTCAAAGAGATCCGAATTGTGACCGAAAGGTAACCGAACACTGAAAGTCAGCGTACGGTTACCTTTCCTTGCCATTCGGCTATTCAGAGAGCAGGCAGTTTTCCAAATCTTGGCCAATTGCCTGCACATACGGTGCCTGTTCGTTGCCTGTTTGAGGGCAGTGAAATCCCCATAGAGAAGCAATGCTTCATCTATTCAGAGAACAAAAACCAGCAGTGAAAAGTTGCCGAATTGCCCTGCTGTTTGGTGGTTTCATTCGACAGATTTATTCAGGCAATTCCCATTGGCTTCAATGTTAAAGATATTCCCGTTTTAATCCAATATCTAATAAACCGTTTAATATTATATTCTGCAGTAAAAAAGTTTTTTAGGATCTGTTAGGCATTTTTTGGGATTTGTTTTGCAAAAATCTTTTCTCTTTTTTTTTTTTAAATCGTCTTTTCTTTTTACTGTAACTGACCTTTTTATTATCATTCATAGGATCTTATATGTAAATTACAGGCATTTTCGTTCAGTAGTTTTGTTGCAAACAGTGTTTCAAATTTCAAACTTTCAAGCGTACTGTTTGTTTTTTTTCCCGCCTCGTTCGTCTTCCTGTCGGCTTTTCCGGGGGCTGCTCTGCGCTGTGATCGGCTGCTAGTTGGATTTCTCCCGCGTGTTCGGCAGGGTTAATCCAGCTGTTTCTGCGGGTTTCGGTGAGTGTTCAATGAGTGTTCGTCAGGTTTTGCAGTGATTGTTCGTCGGGTTTGCGGTGGGTATTCCCTGCAGTACAGCGGCCCTGTGGTGCTTGCTGAATACACCGCAGGGTCGGCGAACTAGGATTGCCAAATTGCGCCGAATTGCAGGGAACGAAAAGTCACCGAACATGTGGTGACTTTTCGATTCTCTTTGAATAACCCTGATACAAGCAAAAACGCTATATGTTTCAAATGCAGTAAATGTGATCAAGATAGACAATAAAAATGGTCAGATACCCTCCTTATGGGTATTTGTAATGATCATAATAGAATTATTAGCAATGCAGCTTCCAAAAATAACAGTAGAATATAAAAATAACATCTGTATGTGGCATAATGCCCGTGTAGGGAAATTACAGTAACACCTTGTATCTGCACTGTACAGGGATTTTCATAAATTTTATCCACCTGAACCTTATTCCTTTACAGTAGTGAGTGACCCCAGAGCTCTCCCTGTATTCTGCCATCTCCCTGGCTGTTGTAATCCAGTATTAAAATTTTAACTTTTTGTTACATTGAGAGCTAGAGCTGCTGCTTGTAGCTTTTTGAAAGTAACATTGGGTAACAAGAATGAAATCTATTGGACCTCACTATCAGCCAAGCTCCTAATTCCATTAAACTGAAGTCCCCTAAAACAACACATATCCTCGAACTTTCCAACAGTGTTTTTATCGCAACTACCTCCTATTCCAATTCCATTTTCTCAACGTCCTTGTCAAAAATACAGTTTACAGTTGGAGACTATGAGAAAGTTAAGATTTTAACCTTTCTGTAAAGAAACCATTAATGTGCATGCACAACATCTTGATAGATTTTCCAGAGCACTTCACATTTAGAATACATTGCTAATAGTGTTAAAAATACACTTCTACAATAAATACATTTAATATTTGGGGACATTACAGAAATATTCCAACAGAAAAAACACACAATTATCCCACCGACAACATTTGTATTATTAAAAATATTTGTGGAATATACTGTGCACGTCACTAATAAATAAATTTGAAATCATACACCCGTGGAAAACAACATACTCCTGATATCATAATATAATGCTGATGCTTCCACCGGGGTAACATAGAGTCCAATAACAACCCTTTCTGGAGTGCAGCCAGGGGAAAGCATGGTCATGGACAGCAGAGGTCAGGGACCGATAGAACATGTTCACAGTCAGTCATATGATCAGGGGGGTCAGGTACAGAGAATCAGATCAGAAACAGCTTGGCAAGTCACACTACCCGGTGTACACAGATGAATGAGTAGTGAGGCCTGAGGGGGATTGGTTTATATTCTCCAGGGATGTTTCCTCAGATTTGGAGAATAATTTTCCATAGGCTACAAGTGGGAGCCCAGGATTCATGGAATCAGCAGAGAATCTTCGCAAGCATACAGACCTCAGTAGTCTGAGATGTCCAGTAGCAGTCTTGATAGCAGGGCCGGACTGGCCTACCGGGATACCCGGAGGAATCCTGGTAGGCTGCTTCACTTTTGGGCTGCTGGGGGGCCGTTTTATAATTAAAAACTATTTTAAAACTTTTTTTTTTCCTTCGGCCAGCAGGCTGCCTGTAGCGTACTGCGGGGGGGGGAGTGTCTGCCACAGTGATTGACAAGTTGAAAGAGGGGGGTGTATGGCCGGGTGTCTCAGCGCAGCCATGGATTAAAGCAGGGGGGGAAGCAGAGCGTCTGCCCCAGTGATTGACAAGTTGAAAGAGGGGGGTGTATGGCCGGTTGTCTCAGCGCAGCCGTGGATTAAAGCAGGGGGGGAAGCGGAGCATCTGCCCCAGTGATTGACAAGTTGAAAGAGGGGGGGTGTATGGCCGGGTGTCTCAGCGCAGCCGTGGATTAAAGCAGGCAGCCTCCAATGCCGCCTGCTCGAGTGCTTGCTCGCACATAGCAGGCTGCCTGCAAGACGTTCTGGACGGGTGTCATGTGGTGGGGTGGGGGTAGGGCCTGAAACTTTTGAGCTGCCGTGTCTCCAGCCAGATTTAGGGTACTGGCCCTGCATATCCCTCTGACAGGCAGCACATCATCATGCTGCCTGCACTATAGGGATTGATATTGTATGGCTGCACAGGGGTGCAGTAACCCCTGCCTGTCATATGACCAGACTCGGGACCCTGCTGATACCGGGACACAGCCAGGAAGAGGAGCAACTGGGAGAGCTGGAAGCAAGAGGTAGGTGAGTATGGTGAGGGGGAGGTTTGTCCACCTATCTGTCTGTCCTTCTGTGTGTCCCTTTATCTGTCTTTCTCCCTGTTTATGTGTCTGTCTTTCTGAATATGTTCATCTGTCTGTTTTACCATCTGTCCTTATAATTAATCTATCTAGAAACATAGAAACATAGAAAAATGTCGGCAGATAAGAACCTTTCAGCCAATCTAGTCTGCCCAATTACATGGATACTTTACCTGGATTTATCTATTTCTCTAATTTTCTTTCTATTTTTCCCCTCATAAATGTCCTTCTCCCTTTTACTTTTTTCTCTTTCCCCCTCTCCTTTGTCATTTCTTCTCTAGCACTCTGTCACTTTCACTCTCTTTCTAACCCTAATTTTTAAATAAGGCACATTACTGTGAGGTTTATTGCTGTGCAACTCTGTGATACACTCATACACACTGCACATTACTGTGAGTATTATTGCTGTGGAGCTCTGTGATATGCTCATACACCCTGCACATTACTGTCAGTATTATTGCTGTGGAGCTCTGTGATATGCTCATACAGACTGAACATTGCTGTGAGTTTTATTGCTGTGGAGCTCTGTGGTACGCTCATACAGACCGCACATCACTGAGTTTTATTGCTGAAGTGCTCTGTGATACAGTAAAGTGCATTGTGGTATGAGCGTATCAGAGCTGCAAAGCAACAAAACTCACAGCAATGTGCGGTTTCTATGAGCATATCACAGATCTGCACAGCAACACATGCTCATACACACTGCACATTATATGAGTTTTGTTGCTGTGCAGCACTGAGATGTGTGGTGTGTATGAGTGTATCACAGTGCTGCACAGCAACAATACTCACAGCAAAGTGCAGTGTCTATGACCGAATCACAGATCTGCACAGCAACAAATGCTCATAGACACTGCACATTATTGTGAGTTGTGTTGTTGTGCAGCACTGTGATACATTCATACACCACACATTACTGTATCACGGAGCTGCACAATAATACTCATAGTAATGTGGTGTATGAGTGTATCACAGAGCACCATCATTGTTTTTGTATTTAATTTCTATTGCATAAACCATGGTCATTCATGGTACCATTGGAAAGGCCATGCTCTGGTCTTTCCAATGATACCTCATATGACCCCCTAACATCTATAGTTCAGTAGATACCGGGGTCCAAATGGCCTCCTGCATCTCTCCCATAGGGAATTCCTGGTGGGGGGAGTTGTCACATTTTTGATGTCATCACGCCCATGTACAATCACGTCAGCTGGCGGAGACTGGTCCCGCAGGCAACTGACATCCAAGATGTTGACCCCCTGTGGGAAAAGTCTGCAATAGGCTCGTGTACTGGCTTAAAAAAAGACCTGGTTATAGGTATATCGGCAATGTAGCAGCTGACACTGATAACTTTAAAAATGCTCAAAATTGGGCCTGATAATTCGGTCGACCCCTAACTGTTAGTGTCCTTTTCATTTGCACTTACCACAATATAGGGCTGGTCTAAATTTTTTTTTCCAGGGCTGCTCTTTATTCCCAGTCCAGCCCTGCTTGATAGGGAAACAGGCTGTGGATTATGGTTTCAAATTCAGTCAGACTCCTCAAAAGTCTACCTTTTCCTGGTATATTCCCTGACTGAGGACCAGTTCTGACAATAGTCGATAAACCCACATTCTTGATGAAAATATTATAATGATCTGATGAGTATCAGAGCTACCTAATGTACGATTTTAAGAATGGGTGTTATTGGAACAATAAGAGGAAAAATAACCCTGTGATTTTTACAGTTTGGGCTGCAGCATTTTGTATTATATATCCACATATCAGAAAGTATGATTAAATAAAAACAGGCATTTTTTTCCCTTTCAGTGATATGCACTCCAGGAGTAATTAAGACAAGTGAGGCACAATACTCACAGAAGCATAGTGAAGGATTTTCTCTATTAATGCCCAAACAACAGTGGCAAGAGGAAGCTTTGGATTATACTCGTCGCTGCACTGTCCTCAAAAGTGAGTTTTAATTTTTGTAATGTGTTCGTTTAATGGCATTTAGTTACCACTTCTTCTGCAGATTCTCTACAAAGTAAATGATGCATATAAGTAAAGGTTGCTTTCGTGTAAGGCAGGTGGTAATTAGTTGGCAAGCAGGCCGCTATTATTTGCAAGTGGAGACACAATATGTAACAAATACTTACACTAACAGTCCACTTTGAAATGGGTCCATGTCTTTAACCGTGCTGTGATGTGCGTCATTTGGATTTGGGGTCCATGGACCTGGAGATGTATTTGGGAGGTGCAGGCCAGATGTTCTGTGTCATTTCCTTGCCCTCTCTTGTGTCTGTGTATTCTGAGTTATGCATGAATAATGTTATTGTCTATTGTTATGGTCCATGTGTATCTATTTATCTGCTGTATATTTGAGGAATTGTTAATCTTCTGTGTCAGGCAAACACTGCCCAATTATCTGTTGTTTTAAACTGTAATCTGTTTGTCAATCACAAGTGCCATTGTCCTGTCTGTCTTGGAATGTTAGGCAATGTTTTATTATTTGAATTATTTGTCCTAGTTAATTATGTCTCCCAATAGTTTCTAGGGGAGGTTTTGGGTATGTAAATAACCCAAGTTGACCAAATAAATATGTGTGTCTGTCCCCAATTAAAAGGAGTTCCAATCTGACCCTGGCCCCAGATCTACAGCCTTGTCTTATTTCTGGGGAATGCTAGCAGGCTCTCTACATGTCCCGGTCTTTGAGCTTCATCTGAGGACTGAAGACTGGCACAGAGTGTGGCTAGGGAGAACAGGGGGGTCCTGCAAGGAATTGGCATATGTGACCCCATCGGGGTTCTGAGATCTGTCACACACGCTTTATTTGTTAAATGATCCCTGTGATGTTTCCACAAACGTGTTTATATTCTTACTTTATTGGTTGACTTGCAGTCACTTACTTCTGGATAACCAAGTTGCACTTTATTAATCTCTGTAGACCAGTTATCTCACAGAGCTGCTTCATAACACTGCTCTGCTTCAGCCGCCATTTTACATCTCCCAGAACATTCAACCAACTGACAACAGGAAGTGAAAAATCACCTTAGAGCATAACAGGAAGTAGGAAAGCAGAAGAAAAGCAATGCATCATTCACAACCAACAACAGTTGACACCTCACAATACACACACACACCATACATTCTTACACAGTCTAACAACCCATACATCACAATCCCCAGCTTGGCAACCTTGATCCCATGTGAATCTCCTGCCCTATTGACACAGCCCATCCAGCTTCAGGTGTTTGCATTTAGGCAGTTAAAAAGTAAACAGTCCGCCCTTTATAACATTTAAGACCAGCTCCACTGAGCCTTGGGTCCTGTGACATCCTCAAGTGGCATTCTTAAGTGGACGCGCAGAGTTGATTCCTGGAGTTTTATCCAAGCTCCCCTACGCCATCACGATCCCTAAGTCCTGTGTCTCCTCTCTCCACAGGTAGGACATTATCACCCATTATTCACAGACACCCACATCTCATCTGATCGCCTGCATACTTTTGCTGGTAGGACATTATCACCCATTATCACAGACACCCACATCTCATCTGATCGCCTGCATACTTTTGCTGGTAGGACATTATCACCCATTATTCACGACACACCCACATCTCATCTGATCGCCTGCATACTTTTGCTGGTAGGACATTATCACCCATTATTCACAGACACCCACATCTCATCTGATCGCCTGCATACTTTTGCTGGTAGGACATTATCACCCATTATTCACAGACACCCACATCTCATCTGATCGCCTGCATACTTTTGCTGGTAGGACATTATCACCCATTATTCGGACACCCACATCTCATCTGATCGCCTGCATACTTTTGCTGGTAAGACATTATCACCCATTATTCACAGACACCCACATCTCAACTGATCTCCTGCATACTTTTGCTGGTAGGACCCCCAGTATTCGCAGGCACCCACATTATAACGTTTCCTTGTTTTTTTTCTGTTTATTTATTTTTGTTTTTCTCCACCATGTGCTTTGCTAATTAGCATGTGAATCTCCTGCCCTATTGACACAGCCCATCCAGCTTCAGGTGTTTGCATTTAGGCAGTTAAAAAGTAAACAGTCCGCCCTTTATAACATTTAAGACCAGCTCCACTGAGCCTTGGGTCCTGTGACATCCTCAAGTGGCATTCTTAAGTGGACGCGCAGAGTTGATTCCTGGAGTTGCGGGACTGGAGGAAGGAACTGCAAGGCCCAATTTTACTCTGGGTAAACGCACGTCTATATCATGCTTTCTCTCACGCTTCTGCTCTTTACTTCTACCTTTCTCCTTAAATGGAACTCCTGCCCCTCTACCACCGACCCCTACACTATCTGCATCTCTCCCTCCCTCCTCTCGTCCCACATGATGGCCTCGCATGAGCTCCTTTGTTTCCTCAGAACATGGTCTCCCTCTAACTCTCGTGCTGCCAATCACTCCCACTCCCACAAATCCCATTCCCACCTTCTCTTTCTCACCTTCCTGCTGTTACTCTATTCAGGTGACATATCCCCTAACCCTGGCCCCACAACACATCCAATACTTCCATCTCATCCTATCTCCATCGCACATAAATCACCTCCCTGCAAGCCCAGCAACCTCATTCCCATAATCCCTCAGCGCCTGTCCTCTTTCTCCTGCGCCCTCTGGAACGCTCGCTCTGTGTGCAACAAACTCACAGCAATCCATGACCTCTTCCTTTCAAACTCCTTCAACCTCCTAGCTTTAACTGAAACCTGGCTAACTCCCTCTGACACGGCCTCCGTTGCTGCTCTCTCACATGGCGGTCTACACTTGAGCCATACCCCCAGACCGGGTGAGAGAAATGGTGGCGGGGTTGGAATCCTGCTCTCTCCCAACTGCACCTACCAGCATCTCCCTCCACCTCCATCCCTCTCCTTCTCCTCCTTCGAGACACACTGCATCCGCCTGTTCTCTCCTCTGGCTCTCAGGGTGGCAGTCATCTACCGCCCACCGGGACCAACCTCCCAGTTCTTTGACCACTTTGCTACCTGGCGTTCTCACTTCCTGTCTTCTAATCTTCCATGCCTAATTCTCGGCGACTTCAACATTCCCATTGATGATCCTTCCGCCCCTGCTGCCTCCAAACTTCTTTCACTCACATCCTCCCTTGGACTCACACAATCCTCCCTCCTCCCTACCCACCGCGATGGTCACGCTATTGACCTTGTCTTCTCCAACCTCTGCTCCATTTCTGAGTTCAACTGTCACCCTTTCCCCATCTCTGACCACCACCTTCTCTCTTTCAACCTATCTGGACTTCCTAAACACCCTGCTCCCCCACCCCGCACACACACTCGCAGAAATCTACATGCTGTGGACCCCCATCAATTCTCCAACCTACTTCACCACCTCCCTCATACCTCATCCTTCACCTGCCCTGATGCTGCCACTAATCACTACAACACTACTCTTATCTCTGCTCTAGACACTCTTGCTCCTCTTCGACTCTGTAAGGCCCCACGCCGCCAGCTTCAGCCCTGGCACACCCTCCAGACACGCTACCTGCAAAGATGCTCCCGCACTGCAGAGCGTGCCTGGAGGAAATCCCGCTCTGAAGCTGATTTTGTTCACTTCAAGTTTATTCTCCGGTCATACACCTCTGCCCTCCACTTGGCCAAACAATCCTTCTTCTCATCTCTTATATCTACGCTGTCCTCCAACCCTAAACGGCTCTGGTCCACCTTCAACACCCTCCTCTACCCACCTGCACCTCCCCCCACAGCTGCCTTCAGCGCTCAAGACCTGGCAGACTACTTCCTCAGTAAAACTCTAAATATCAGACGCAACATCCCAACACAAGATAGTTATCTGCCACCTCCACTCCCACAGGTCCCCTCTGCCACCCTCTGCCGCTTCCTCCCAGCCACTGAGGAGGAAGTCAATTCCTTATTGTCCTCCTCACATCTCACCACATGCCCGCTCGACCCCATTCCTTCACATCTAATTCCTCCCCTCTCCTCCTCCCTCACCCCTGCTCTCACACACATCTTCAACCTATCTCTCTCCACTGGCTCCTTTCCATCCGCCTTCAAACACGCGCTAGTTACCCCTTTACTAAAGAAACCATCCCTAGATCCCAACTCTCCATCCAACTACCGCCCTGTATCCCTGCTTCCCTTCACATCAAAGCTCTTAGAAAAACTAGTCTTCAACCGCCTCTCCCTCTTCCTGTCCTCCAATTCCCTACTTGACCCCCTGCAATCTGGCTTCCGTCCCCTACACTCAACTGAAACTGCCCTCACCAAAGTCACCAACGACCTCCTAACTGCTAAAAAACACGGCCACTATTCTATTCTCATCCTGCTTGACCTCTCGGCTGCTTTTGACACTGTTGACCACCCCCTCCTTCTACAGACCCTCAACTCTCTGGGTCTCGGTGACACTGCACTCGCTTGGGTCGAATCCTATTTATCCAACAGGTCCTTCTGTGTGTCCTTTGCTGGTAACTCCTCCTCCTCATTGCCTCTATCTGTTGGTGTACCTCAAGGCTCTGTCCTTGGTCCTCTGCTCTTTTCCATCTACACCTCCTCCCTGGGCAAAATCATCAACAGCTTTGGCTTCAATTACCACCTCTACGCTGATGACACTCAGATCTACCTCTCTACCCCTGATCTCTCTCCCCCTGTCCTTTCAAAAGTCAGTGACTGTTTATCTGGCATCTCCTCCTGGATGGCCTCCCACCACCTAAAGATCAACATGTCGAAGACTGAACTCCTACTTATTCCTCCCTCCAATGCCTCCCCACCTCCTGACTTCTCTATCACGGTGGAGGGTATCACCATTTCCCCATCAAACCAAGTTCGCTGTCTTGGAGTTACACTTGACTCTGCTCTTTCCTTCATCCCCCACATCAAGTGTCTTTCCTCCTCCTGCCGATACCAACTGCGTAATATTTCCAGAATTCGGCCATTTCTTACCGCTGTCGCCACAAAACAACTCATACACGCCCTGGTAATCTCCCGACTCGACTATTGCAATAATCTCTTATCTGGCCTCCCTCTGTCCCGCCTCTCCCCCCTACAATCCATCCTGAACGCCTCCGCCAGACTAA
Organism: Leptobrachium leishanense; assembly: GCA_009667805.1. NCBI lineage: Eukaryota > Metazoa > Chordata > Amphibia > Anura > Megophryidae > Leptobrachium > Leptobrachium leishanense. Next base: position 367,148,774 of record CM019064.1, on the reverse strand, counting down.
TTCACCTCACCCGCCGCTCTGTCTCTGCCGCTCCCCTCTGCGAGTCCCTTCACTGGCTCCCCATCCACTGCAGAATTAAGTTCAAAATCCTTATCCTTACCTACAAAACCCTCACTAACTCAGCTCCCCACTACCTGTCCTCACTAATCACCAAATACACCCCAGCCCGCTCCCTAAGGTCAAACAGTGACCTGCGCCTAGCTTCTCACCGCATCACCTCTTCCCATGATAGACTGCAGGATTTCTCACGCGCAGCCCCCACTCTCTGGAACGCTCTCCCTCGTACTGTCAGACTTTCCCCTAACTTCTCTTCCTTCAAACGCTCCCTTAAAACGTTCCTATTTAGGGAAGCCTACCACCCAACTCACTGACGCAATCATCAATCACTCTAACCTTACAGTCCTCTCCTCCTGTTTCCAACCCCAACCCTCCCAGATTGTGAGTTCCTACGGGAATAGGGCCCTCATCTCCTCCTGTACTGTTTGTCAAATGTTGTTCAATGTATTGTAACCCTGTCTATACTGTGCTTATTGTACAGCGCTGCGGAATATGCTGGCGCTTTATAAATAAAGAATAATAATAATAATAATCCCTGATATGAATTCTGAGTTTTCTTTTAATATCTGCTCTGGAACTTTTGTGGCACTTTGGATTTCTGAGATGATTTCACACTGCCTTGTGATAGCTTTAAAATTTACTTCATGCTTGGGGCGTGGCCTGACCGCAGTACATGGAGGACGTGTGAGCGCTGAGCTCCTGCACTGGGCCCTCTAAAACAGTGGATTTAAACAGCAAATTTGCCCTAACTCACCCATATTCAGGGGGTTAAAGAGTCCTGACCAACATGGCTACTGCTAAAGGGGGAAAGAAAGCAACAAAAAATGAATTTTTTACACCGCGCGCTACGAAGCTGAAAGTGGCTGCGGCCTCCCGAGATAGCGGCGGGTCATCCCCGGGTTCAACGCGTGTGGAGGAGACAGAAATTGCCGCAACTACATCCCCAGGCTTGGAAGCCCTTATGTCTCATATGGCTGGCATGTTAGGTGACTTATCTGCAACGTTAACAGCACGGCTGGACGCAGTGGCGACGGCCATCCGCAGTGATATCAAGGAAATTGGCGAGAGGACTGATAAACTGGAATCATGGATGACAGAGTTTGTTGAGGCCCACAATATCATGGCTGAACAAGTTGAAACTCTGGAGGAACAACTTAAGGTGACAATGCTAAAATTGGCGGATATAGAAGACCGCTCACGTCGCCATAATTTAAAAATATGCGGTATCCCAGACTCTGTTACCTCATTGCAACTTACTTCATATGTGATAGATATGTTTCAGACTTTACTCCCAGAGGCAACGCCTGATTCGCTATTGTTCGATCGCATACACCGCCTGCCAAAACCGCCTTCAGCCCCGCGAAAGCCCTGCGCGATGTCATTCTGCGCCTCCATTATTTTAAGCCGCGGGAGGATATACTGAGAGCTCTAAGGGATCCAGGAGCACTGCAACCTGAGTATGATCACATCTCCATTTATCCTGACTTATCAAAGGTTACTCTTCAACAGAGGAGGAATTTTAAGCAAATCACGACGATATTGCGCAGCAACGATATCGGGTATAGATGGGGTTTCCCGACCAAACTCCTGGTAACGCGCAATGGTACCGTTCATGTGGTCATTCTCCGCAACCGATGCGACGAGCACCACCTCGATGTTTAGATCTGGAATGGCTCCAGCGATGATATCTCTTCCTCCTACTTGGAACATAACACCCCTATCCATTGTCTGGTTCATCGACGTTCGCTTCACCTGCCAACCTCTGTGGATTCTTTCCTCAGTTAGCCAGATGGCACCTGCAACCCCCCCTCCAGTCTGGGTATGAGTGCGGGTCACTAGGGATGAGCCGAACACCCCCGAGTTCGGTTCACATTCGAACTCGAACTTTTCAAAAGTTCGAATTTGAACTCGAGCTCGAACTCAATACAAGTCAATGGGACTCAAAATTCGATTTTTAGAGTGCCCTCCAAGAGGGCATATATGCTAGATATTTGCCATAAAAGATGTATGGGGGTCCGGGTAGTGCCCTGGGGGACAGGAAACAAGGACAAAAAGTAAAAAAAAAAACTTTTTAAAGGGACAGTGAGTTTTCCATGAAATAAGGGTTAAAAATAAAAACGAAAAATTCCTTCAAATATCATGCCTAGGAGGTCCCCATAACCTGCCCGTGAAGTGGCGGATTTGTAGGATGTATAGAAACATTTAAAAACAAAAAAATGACGTTTCAAATGACGGTAAATGCTTTTCCTTTAATCTATTCATAAACAACTGCTTGGGGCGGCAGCCTGTATGAAAAGACATTTTAGGACGCGCAGAAAAAGTTTAGTGATTTTTTGGCTAAATTATGGTGAAACTTATGCAGGCTTTGGATGAAAGTAACAATAGGTGCTTTAAAATTGGGCCTTTAGCGTCGGCAAAAGTGCCGTCACACAGTAACCCCTCTGAGGATATGAATCTGGTACAGGCGTCAGTGGCAGTGCACCCAAATATTGTACCTTTGGTGCCAGGCCAGCAAGTGCCATCATACAGTAACCCCTCTGTGGTATTGTGGAAGAGTGCAGGGGTGGACCATGCGGTCCTATATTAAAAAGATATGAATCTGGTAAAGGCGTCAGTGCACCCAGATATTGTGCATTTGGTGCCAGGCCAGCAAGTGCCATCGTACAATAACCCCTCTGTGGTATTGTGGAAGAGTGCAGGGGTGGACCATGCGGTCCTATATTAAACAGAGATGAATCTGTTAAAGGCGTCAGTGCACCCAGATATTGTGCATTTGGTGCCAGGCCAGCAAGTGCCATCATACAGTAACCCCTCAGTGGTATTGTGGAAGAGTGCAGGGGTGGACCATGCTGTCCTATATTAAAAAGATATGAATCTGGAAAAGGCGTCAGTGCACCCAGATATTGTGCTTTTGGTGCCAGGCCAGCAAGTGCCATTGTACAGTAACCCCTCTGTGGTATCGTGGAAGAGTGCAGGGGTGGACCATGCAGTCCTATATTAAAAAGATATGAATCTGGTAAAGACGTCAGTGCACCCAGATATTGTGCTTTTGGTGCCAGGCCAGCACGTGCCATCGTACAGTAACCTCTCTGTGGTATTGTGGAAGAGTGCAGGGGTGGACCATGCAGTCCTATATTAAAAAGATATGAATCTGGTAAAGGCGTCAGTGCACCCAGATATTGTGCTTTTGGTGCCAGGCCAGCACGTGCCATCGTACAGTAACCCCTCTGTGGTATTGTGGAAGAGTGCAGGGGTGGACCCTGCGGTTCAAAAAATTAAAATGATATAAATGTGGCACAGGTGTCAGTGCAGCCAAATATTGTGCCTTTCATGGCAGCAAGTGCCTTCACACCGTAACCCTTTTGTGGTATTGTGGAAGAGTTCAGTGCTGGAGGTTTTGTGAATGCAGAAGACATCCCCGATCTTTTCCGTTACGTCAGCATCAGGGGATTGATAGCTGCTGATCCAGGACTGATTCATTTTTATAAATGTCAGCCGGTCTACAGAGTCGGTGGACAGACGCACTCTTTTGTCTGTGACAAAACCTCCAGCGGCACTGAACGTCCTTTCAGAAAGCACGCTAGATGAAGGGCAACCTAGTAGCTGCATAGCATATTGGCTAAATTCTGGCCAGTGATCCAATCTCAACACCCAGTAAGCCAGTGGATCATCTGCTGGAAACGTATCCAGGTCTGCCCTTGCCCCTAGGTAGTCCTGCACCATATGGTGAAGACGCTGGCAATGGGTGCCTACATTTGACGTCTCTGGGCGTCGAGGACTAAAAATTTTTAAAAAGGCAGTCAAGCGGCCTCGGCTTTCACCACTATTCCTCTGATCATCCGCAGCCTCAGAAGCACCTGTGTCATCACTTGGTAACCTACTAGTGCCTGGAAAGGTGTTACACAAGTGTCGCTTTAGAGCGTCTTCAAGTTTTTTCATCCTGTGCTCCCTCTGTGTGGACAGGATGAGCTCTGCAACTTTACCCTTGTATCGTGGATCAAGAAGGGTTGCCAACCAGTAATGATCCCTTTCCTTGATAGCACGAATCCGGGGGTCCTTTAGCAGGCTTTGCATAATAAGGGAGCCCATGCAGTGTAGGTTGGAGGTGGCATTAGCTTCCGAGTCTTCCTGGTCAATGAGGAGGATGACCCCATTGTGCACTTCCTCCTCCCAGCCACGTACTAGTCCTTGGGTTTCTGGGCACACATAACCCTCCCTTGAGGAATTCCCACCTTCAATGACCCCACTACTTAAATATTCCTCCTCCTCCTCATCCTCCTCATCCTCCTCCTGTCTGATCTGAGGAGGACCCGCTGGAATGCTGTCTGCGCAAAGGCTGGGGCCTTCAGAGCTAGGGAAGGCCTCCTCTTCCTCCCGCTGCTCTGCTTCTAGAGCCACATCTATAATTCCCTGCAGAGTGTGCTCCAGCAGGAACACTAAAGGAATTGGGTCACTGATGCATGCACTGTCCCTGCTCACCATCCTCGTTGCCTCCTCAAATGGTGACAGTACAGTGCATGCATCCTTGATCATCAGCCACTGTGGGAGGGAAAAAAAAACAAGTTGACCTGAACCTGTCCTTGTGCCATACTCACATAGGTACTCGTTGATGGCCCTCTGCTGCTTGTGCAGACGCTGCAGCATTGCTAATGTCGAGTTCCACCTGTTGGGCATGTCACAGATCAGACGGTTTGTGGGAAGGTGGAATTCTCTTTGCATTTCTGCCAGGCAAAAACTTGCTGGGAATGACCGTCTGAGGTAGCTGGAGACTTTTCTGGCCTGGCTGAGAAGCTCTGCCAGCCCTGGGTACCTGGTTAGGAAACGCTGTACCACCAGATTTAGGACGTGTGCTAGGCATGGTACATGCGTCAACTTATCCTGGCGTAGGGCGGAGAGAAGGTTGCTGCCATTATCACAGATGACCATTCCCAGCTGAAGCTGGCGTGGTGTTAACCATCTCTGCACCTTCCCCTGCAGAGCTGACAGAATTTCTGGCCCGGTGTGGCTCCTGTCCCCTAAACAAACCAGCTCAAGCACAGTTTGACATCTTTTTGCTTGAGCCATTGCATAGCCCCTGTCAGGCGTCGGTTTGGAGGAGGAGGAGGAAGAGGGAGAGGTGGTGGTGGAGCAGACAGACCTCATACAAGCAGCTTTCTGGAGGCGTGGTGGATGAACAAGCTCCAGCACAGAGCCCCGTCTTGGATCCCTCCCAACTGCAATCAGATTTACCCAGTGTCCCGTGAAGGAAATGTAACGACCCTGTCCATGCTTCCTGGACCACGTGTGTAAAGTCACATGCACCTTGCTGATGACTGCCTTTCCCAATGACTCGATAACATTATACATGCTGGTATAGTGCTAGAATGGCCTTCCGTGAAAAGTAATGGCATTTTGAAACACGCCACTGTGGTACAGCACATTCAGCAAATTCACGGAAGGGAGCAGAGTCCACCAGCTAGAAAGGCAGCAGCTGCAATGCGAGTAATTTTGCTAAGCTGTCATTTAGACGCTGTGCTTGGGGATGGTTGGGACTATATTTTTTCTTACGCTGCAGCAGCTGGGGCAACGTAATCTGACTGCGTAAATCTTCAGCTTATGGGATGCTGTCACATTGTGAGGAAGGACCTGGTACATCATTACTGTAGCATCATCCCTGTCAGTGGAGGTTGTAGCAGTCAATGACATGGCAGGATATACAGTGGGGGTAGAGAGTGATGAGGAGGAGGAGGACCTACGTAAAGTTTTGCGCCAACGGGATGCATGGCAGGTGGTCATATGTCGCCTCAAGCACGTGGTACCCAAGTGTCCGGTGTCTTTCCCACGCTTGAGCCTCATCTGACATAGATTACAAATAGCAACGGTGGGGTCTGCTGCACATTTCTTAAAGAACTCCCAGACAGCAGAGTTCCTGGATGTGTGCTTTGAGACAACAGCGCTCTGCACCTGAGCAGCTCTGACATCTGATGCCTTGGACTGGCTAGTGCTACGGTTGGTCATAGAGGATGTTGTGCCTCGTGTTTGTTGTGCCTCCTCCTCACTTGACTCCTCTGTTCGATCAGGCACCCAGGTGGAGTCAGTTACCTCATCATCATTGTCATCATCACCCCCTATCTCCTCATCACTGGAGCCAACTTGGCAGTATGCTGCAGCTGCTGGGGCAACATGAGTGGCAGTTATTTGTGTTTCATCACTGGCACCCCCTTCCTCTAGGTTGAGTATACTCCCTTCCTCAACCTCAGAGATTGAATCAGAGCACTGTACTTGCTGCGCATCCTCAAGCAGCATGTCACTGTCATTGTAGTCAAAAAATTCAGCTGACTCCTCCGTGTGTGATAGTGAGGCTACGGCAGGAGTAGCTGTGGACATGGAGGCTGCATTAGATGCTTTGGCAGCTGAGGTAGACTGTAAAGCACTACAAGCCTGGCTGGCAGAGGACTCGGAGGATGAGGATGGCCTGGTTAGCCAATCCACCAAATCCTCTGTATGTTGCTGCTGCTTAAGACTGCCAGTACCAGTTAGAAAGGGCAAGCGTGCCCCTGCAGAGGATGCACCACGTCCACGACGACCAGGGGCACAGCCTCCCGACACAGAGGCTGCTTGCCCTCTTATCTGTGTCTGGGAGCGTCTGCCTGTCCTTTTTGGTCTTTCTGACATGGCGAGTGATATATAGATAAAATATATACAGAACTCTGATTCAACTCTGGTATAAAGATTAAAGATTTCCAGAACTCTTGTATAACTCAGTGAGACACCCTGATAGCTGGCAGCCAGTGACAAGACACAGATTCCAATTCGCAGAAAGCTCCTATAAGTCAGTGAGACCCCCTGATGGGTGCCAGTGACAAGACACAAATTAGAATTCCCAGAAATCTGCTACAAATCAGTGAGACCCCTGACAGAACCCCCTGATAGCTGGCAACAGTGACAAGACACAGATTACAATTCACAGAAATCTGCTAGAAGTATGTGGGACCCTCTGATAGCTGGCAGTGAGAAGACACAGATTACAAATCTCAGAAACCTCCTATAAATCAGTGAGACCCCCTGATGGGTGGCAGTGACAAGACACAGATTAGAACAATTCCCAGATATTTTGGAGAAATTACTGACCCCCAAAATACTGGGTGGCAGTGATAAGACACAGATTACCTCAATTCCCAGATATTTTGGAGAAATTACTGACCCCCAAAATACTTGGTGGCAGTGACAAGACACAGATTACCTCAATTCCCAGATATTTTGGAGAAATTACTGACCCCCCAAAATACTTGGTGGCAGCCAGTGAGAACACACAGATTACCTCAATTCCCAAATATTTTGTAGAAATTACTGACTCCCAAAATACTGCGTGGCAGTGACAAGACACAGATTACCTCAATTCCCAGATATTTTGGAGAAATTACTGACCCCCCAAAATAGTTGCTGTTGGCAGCGACAAGACAAAGATTACCTCAATTCCCAAATATTTTATAGAAATCACTGACACCCCAAAATAGTTGCTGGTGGCAGTGACAAGACAAAGATTACCTCAATTCCAAATATTTTGTAGAAATTACTGACCCCCAAAGTACTGCGTGGCAGTGACAGGACACAGATCACCTCAATTCCCAAATATTTTGTAGAAATTACTGACCCCCAAAGTACTGCATGGCACTGGCAGTGACAAGACACAGATCACCTCAATTCCCAAATATTTTGTAGAAATTACTGACCCCCAAAATACTGTGTGGCACTGGCAGTGACAAGACACAGATCACCTCAATTCACAAATATTTTGTAGAAATTACTGACCCAAAATACTGCGTGGCAGTAACAAGACGCAGATCACCTCAATTCACAAATATTTTGTAGAAATTACTGACCCCCAAAATACTGCGTGGCACTGGCAGTGACAAGACACACATTACCTCAATTCCCAAATATTTTGTAGCAATTACTGACCCCCAAAATACTGCGTGGCACTGGCAGTGACAAGACACACATTACCTCAATTCCCAAATATTTTGTAGCAATTACTGACCCCCAAAATACTGGGTGACAGTGAGAACACACAGACTAGAACAATTCCCAGATATTTTTGTAGAAATGAGACCCCCCCAGAGACCCCCCCCCAGTAGCTGGTGGCAGACTGGCAGTGAGAACACACACTAACACAACAACAATCTCCTCTCAAACTCGTGCTGATGCGCTGTGTGAAACCTTATATAGTGTGCTGTGGGACTTAGCTCTGTGAGCCCATGATTGGGCAAAATTTGCCCAATCAGGACTCTGAGCCATGATTGGCATAGTCTTGAACCTGTCTTGCACCTGACCTGTGGTCAGGTGCAAGGCTGTAGCCAATTACAAGCTTCAGGCCAGTGGGAAAGTGCATTGTGGTCCATTGTGGTGCATTGTGGGTGAACACGCGGCGAACATTAGGGATGTGTGTTTCGGGTTTTGGAATTTCGGAATTTTCACGAAATTTCCCGATTCGTGTCTTCGGATTCGGCCGAATTTCCGAATCGGATCGGACCCGAAAACCGATAGATCCGAAAAGTTTTCCGAGCCGAAACGAAAATTTTTGGGATTTTTCGAATGGACTTGAAATGTGTCAAATCGAAATTTATTTTTGCTCTATTCATGATTTCGGTTCCATTCGTGATTTCGGTTCCATTTCGGTAATTCTGGACATCGTATATTTAACTATTATCGGTTATATCGCTGATTCTGTAAATTTTGTATTTGTAAATGCGTATCACTTGTTTCTTGTGGCATTTGGGTCAGTTTAGCGTTTTTTAAATCGTTTTGTTCATTTTTTTTTGTTCCTTGGCTTTCATACCATTTTAATATGATTAAATAAAGTTGTGAAATTTATATTCATAAGAAAAAAAGGATCTTTAGTTAATAAAAAAAAACACGATAGAATCGCCAGAATTATCGTATCGACAGAATGAATTATCCGAATTAAATATGGATCCGAAAAACAAACTAAAAAACGTATTATAAAAAAATATATAAAGTATAAAAAAAGTAAACCATAGTAGTTTACGTCAAAACGAATAGAGTTAGACACTTTGAAACGAGGAGAACAGACGTTCCGAAAAAACAAAAATTTCCGAAATCACGAAAAGTCGATACAAAAAACGAGCAAAGTGACCCGAAAACACGAAAAATGGTCGATATTCCGAAAAAAAATGTACACGAAAAACGAGCCGAACCAAACCGAATCGAAACAGAAATCGGTCGAAACGAGCCGAATCGAAAATTTTAAACATCCGAACAAATCGAACGGAATCGAACCGAAAAAAAAATCGGTGCACAAGCCTAGCGAACATGCAGAAATGTTCGTAGTTCGTGAACATGCGAACAGGCTATGTTCGATGCGAACTCCGAACCGATCGAACCGAACAGCTCATCCCTACGGGTCACACTGCCAAGAGGATTTTCTAGTGTGGACTGTGTGAGTCTGGCCCTTCGCACCCCATTCTCCCTCCTCGGCTGAGGAGTTTGAGAAGTGTCTCCGAATTTCGGGGCTTCTCGCAGGAGATGTACCCAATTGGGTTTGTATATACTGTTTTGTTTAGTTGTTGTTTGTTTCTGAGTAACTACTGGGTATCAGATGGTTATTTTTCAATCTCAGAATGTTGTTTCCTTTCCCTTGCCCCTCCCTTACCTCTCAGGGTTTCTATTTTTTATGTGAATGACTTTATCCCCATACCTGCAATTCCAAATGTGACATGAGTGATAAGACAGCTAATATGGCAGATGCCTTTCCTAAGATGCACTTTTTTAACAAAATATGAAGATATTTACCTTTAATGCAAAGGGCTTAAATTTGCCCGCAAAAAGACACTTATATCAAGATCTCAGAGCCCATGATGCAGATATAGTGTGTCTCCAGGAGACACACTTCCGCCACCTAGACCATCCTAAGCTATATACCCCCCAATACCTGGCACAATACCATTCCACATTTCGATCTAAAGCTAGGGGGGGTTACCCTGTTAATTCACAACAGGGTGGCCTTCCAGATGCATTGTATTCTTAAAGACCCGAAAGGCCGTTATCTTATTTTAGTCTGCACGATAAACTCGAGAGTGTATACTCTGGTTTCAATTTATGCTCCCAATGCTGCTCAGTCCCAATTTTTATCCCAGATATTGCAAAAGGTAACAGATGTTCAATCGGGCACTCTGGTACAATGCAGAGATTTGAACATAGGCTTAGACCCTCAAACGGACCGCTCGTCCACGGTAGCCCGTAGCCCCCGTGAGACTTCTTCCCGGAACTTTAGGCAATTGATACATAGATATAAACTATATGATGCTTGGCGTCTATTGCACCCCAAGGAACGCGATTACACATTTAGGTCTAGGGTCCACAACAGTTACTCGAGAATTGACTATTTTTTGATATCGGGTTCGACACTCCCTTATATGGTAAATTGCAATATCCTACCCCTCACTTGGTCTGACCATTCTCCAGTGTTGCTGACGCATATCAAACTTATACTAGTCCCCCATGGCGTCTTCGGGACGACCTCTTACAACATGAACAGGCACAATTGGTTCCAATCGGTGTTGGAAAACTATTTTAGAGAAAATGTGACCCCTGACGGCAGCCGCCTTACTATCTGGCAGGTCCACAAGACTGTAGTTAGAGGGGAATGCATAAAATGGGCGACCCAACTTAGGAAGCAATACATGTCACGTAGATTGGAAATACTTACAAAGTTACAGAATCTCGACATGAGTAATAAAGCAACCCCGTCACAGGAAATAATAGAAGCTATAGACGCCACACTGGGTTCACTGAGAGACCTGGAGGCGGAGAGTTATTTTAAACCACTGATCCGACGTAATGCTACTTACTATGCCCTTCAAAATAAATCAGGTCAGTTTTTGGCTCGCAAACTAAAGCCTGAGAATTTACCACGTAACCTGTTACCCTTAAATCCCCCACTGGTCCTATCTATGATCCTAAAATTATTGCGAATGAATTTGCCAATTACTATGAATATCCGTATAATTTAGATGCTACTAACAATGTTAAACATCCTACCATAGCAGATATAGATACATACCTAGAGAGAGTTCACCTCCCCTCGTTATCCCAATCACACATCGATCGTTTATCCTCACCCATTACACCAGAAGATATCTCGAACTCTATCAAAAACCTCCCAAAATGGAAAGCACCAGGCCTGGACGGACTGACGGGACTTTACTACTCCACCTTCTCCTCTAAATTAGTACCTCATTTGTGTGCGGGTTTTGATGAGGCGTGGGATTCAGGCTCCTTTCCAGTGGACATGTTAAGAGTGCACATCATTAATCTCCCTAAACCGGGAAGACCCCTGACTGCTGTCCTAATCTGCGTCCTATATCTCTACTCAATGTAGATGTCAAATTATTTAGCAAATTAATAGCTAACTGACTACAAAATATTCTCCCCGCCCTGATCGGCTTAGACCAGGTGGGGTTTGTGTCCAAACGACAGGGATTGGACAGCACAAAAAAATTGGTTAATTTGATAGGTATGATGAGATGCATGGATTCTCCCAGTCTGATCCTGTCATTGGACGCTGAGAAGGCCTTTGATAGGGTTAGCTGGAATTTTCTATACTGTGTTCTACATAAATTCGGATTCCCACCTTCTTTTATGACTGCGATTCAGGCTTTGTATGACTGCCCTTCTGCTAGGGTACTCTGCAACGGATTCCTGTCGGAGGAATTTGTAATAACGAACAGGACCAGACAGGGATGACCTCTCTCACCGCTTTTGTATGCCCTGATTTTCAAACCCTTAGCGCAGGCCATACGACAAAACGATTCTGTTCAGGGGATACAGGCAGGCCCGATGACATATAAACTTAACCTATACGCGGATGACATACTTTTAACCCTGACTGACCCCGACATGTCTCTTCTTCCCTACAACAGGAACTGGAATATAGCCAAGTCTCGTTTCATAGTAGTATCTAGTAAACATATTAAAAACACAAGCCCTCCCGATTAATGTGCCTCATCTCCACTTGGAAACTTTGAAAGTTAGCTTTAAGTTTGACTGGCGAATGGATTATATTGTGTACTGTAGAGATTATTGACTTCTTTAATAGGTCAGGGATATATTAATTATGACGTGTATTTTTCTTATTGTAGATATATATATATACAGTGGCAAGAAAAAGTATGTGAACCCTTTGGGATCACGTGGAGTTTTGCATGAATTGGTCATAAAATGTGCTCTGATCTTCATCTAAGTCACAACAATTTGAGAAACACAGTCTGCTTAAAATAATACAACACAAACATTATATGTTTTCATGTGTTTATTGAACAGAACATGTAAACATTCACAGTGCAGGGTGGAAAAAGTATGTGAACCTTTGGACTTAATAACTGGTTGACCCTCCTTTGGCAGCAATAACCTCAACCAAACGTTTCCTGTAGTTGCAGATCAGACCTGCACAACGATCTGGAGTAATTTTGAACCACTCCTCTTCACAAAACTGTTTCAGTGTAGCAATATTCCTCTGAAGGCGTATTTTGTTTTGTTGAAGCCATTCTTTTGTCGAATTACTTTTATGCTTTGGGTCATTGTCCTGTTGCATCACCCATCCTCTGCAGAGCTTCAGTTGGCGGACAGGTGGTCTTACGTCTTCCTGCAAAATGTCTTGATAAACTCTGGAATTCATTTTTCCATCAATGACAACAATCCGTCCAGGCCCTGAGGCAGCAAAGCAGCCCTAAACCATGATGCTCCCTCCGCCATGTTTTACAGTGGGGATGAGGTTTTGATGTTGGTGTGCTGTGCCTTTTTTTTCTCCACACATAGTGTTGTGTATTTTTTCCAAACAACTCAATTTTGGTTTCATCTGTCCACAGAATATTTTGCCAGTAGTGCTGTGGAACATCCAGGCGCTCTTTTGCAAACTTCAAATGCGCTGCAATATTCTTTTTGGACAACAATGGCTTCCTCCGTGGTGTCCTCCCATGTACTCCATTCTTGTTTAAGGTTTTCCTTATTGTAGATGTGTCAACAAAAATGTTAGGGAGTCCAGGAGAAATGGGATTATTTAAAGGAAGCATTATTGAAGGCCACAGGAAATTGCATTCGGCTTGTTAGCAAAAACAAAAAAGGGAAGAAACCACTGTGGTACTCTGCAGAAGTGGCCAAAATAGTGAAGAACAAGAAGATAGCATTCAATAATTATAAAAAAACTCAGCGTGAAGAGGATAGGCAAACCTATAAGATTAGGCAGAAAGAGGCAAAGCAATTTATAAGAGCTTCCAAAGCACACGCAGAAGAGAAAATAGCTCAGTCAGTAAAAAAGGGGGACAAAACATTTTTTAGATACATAAACGAGAAAGAAAAGTAAAACAAGGATTAGTTAGATTAAAAACAAAGGAAGGAAGGTATGTAGAAGAGGATAAAAGTCTCGCTGACTGCCTCAATGAATATTTTTGTTCAGTTTTTGCAGAAGAAAAGGAAGGAAAGGGACCTCAGTTAGGAGAGAACACTAAAGAGACATTTACATATGAGTTTACAGAGGAGGAGGTTCTAAAGCAGCTGTCTAAAGTAAAGACAAATAAGTCAATGGGGCCTGATGGGATCCATCCTAAATTATTAAAAGAGCTCAGTGATGTAATAGAAAAACCGTTAACAGATTTATTTAACCAATCCTTGTTAACAGGAGTCGTCCCAGAAGACTGGAAATTAGCAAATGTTGTGCCCATTTACAAGAAGGGTAGTAGGGAGGAATCGGGGAACTATAGGCCAGTTAGTCTTACGTCAGTAGTGGGGAAATTAATGGAAACCATGTTAAAGGAAAGGATTGTTGAACATCTAAAAACACATAGATTACAGGATCAGAAACAACATGGGTTTACCTCAGGGAGATCATGCCAAACTAATCTTATTGATTTTTTTGATTGGGTTACAAAAATAATAGACACAGGTGGTGCAGTAGATTTCAGTAAGGCTTTTGATACTGTTCCGCATAGAAGGCTTATCAATAAATTGCAATCTTTGAGCTTGGATTCCAATATTGTTGAATGGATTATGCAGTGGCTGAGTGACAGACAACAGAGGGTTGTGGTAAATGGAGTTTATTCGGCGCAAGGTCTTGTTACCAGTGGGGTACCTCAGGGGTCAGTACTTGGACCCATTCTCTTTAATATTTTTATTAGTGATATTGCAGAAGGTATTAATGGAAAAGTATGTCTTTTTGCTGATGACACAAAAATTTGCAACAGGGTTGACGTTCCTGGAGGGATCAGCCAAATGACAAATGATTTAGGTAAACTAAAAAAATGGTCGGAGTTTTGGCAATTGAGTTTTAATGTGGATAAGTGCAAGATAATGCACCTGGGACGTAAAAACCCAAGGGCTGAATATAGAATATTTGATACAGTCCTAACCTCAACATCTGAGGAAAGGGATTTAGGGGTCATTATTTCAGAGGATCTAAGGGTAAGTAGTCAATGTAATAGAGCAGCAGGAAATGCTAGCAGAATGCTTGGTTGTGTAGGGAGAGGTATTAGCAGTAGGAAAAGGGAAGTGCTCATGCCACTGTACAGAGCACTGGTGAGACCTCACTTGGAGTACTGTGTGCAGTACTGGAGACCGTATCTCCAGAAGGATATAGACATCTTAGAGAGAGTTCAGAGAAGGGCTACTAAAATGGTGTATGGCTTGAAGGAGAAAAGTTACCAAGAAAGGCTTAATGATCTTAACATGTACAGCTTGGAAAAAAGACGAGACAGAGGAGATATGATAGAAACATTTAAATACGTAAAGGGAATCCACAAGGTAGAGGAAGGGAGTATATTTAAAAGGAAACAAAATAGCAGAACAAGAGGACAAAGTCTTAGATTAGAGGGGCAAAGGTTTAAAAGTAACATCAGGAAGCATTATTTTACTGAGCGGGTGGTGGATACATGGAACAGTCTTCCAGTAGAAGTGGTAGAGGCCAAAACAGTAATTGAATTTAAGCAAGCATGGGATAGGCATAAGGCTATCCTAAACAAAAGATAAATCCAGGTCAAGTATCCATGTAATTGGGCAGACTAGATGGGCCGAAAGGTTCTTATCTGCCGACATTTTTCTATGTTTCTATGTTTCTATGTTAGCATGTGCCAGAGATTTCTGTAAGTCTTAAGCTGACACTCTAGGATTCTTCTTTACCTCATTAAGCATTCTGTGCTGTGCTCTTGCAGTCATCTTTACAGGACGACCACGCCTAGGGAGAGTAGCTGAACTTTCTCCATTTGTAGACAGTCTGTCTTACTGTGGCCACATGAACATCAAGGCTTTTGGAGATACTTTTGTAACCCTTTCCAGCTTCATGCAAGTCAACAATTCTTGATCGTAGGTCTTCCGAGAGCTCTTTTCTGTGAGGCATGGTTCACATCAGGCAGTGCTTCTTGAAACCAGTAAACCCAAAACTGGTGTGTGTTTTTAAAGGGCAGGACAGCTATCAGCAACACATCCAATAATATCACACTGATTGGACTCAAGGTTGGCTCACTCCTGGCTCCAAATAACTCTTGGAGAAGTCATTAGGCTAGGGGTTCACATACTTTTTCCACCCTGCACTGTGAATGTTTACATGTTATGTTCAATAAACACATGAAAACGTATAATGTTTGTGTTGTATTATTTTAAGCAGACTGTGTTTCTCAAATTGTTGTGACTTAGATGAAGATCAGAGCACATTTTATGACCAATTCATGCAAAACTCCACGTAATCCCAAGAGGTTCACATACTTTTTCTTGCCACTGTATATATATATATATATATTATTGACCGTGCCTCCAATACCAGTGGTATAAATTGGTATTTAACCCTTAAGATAGGGATTAATAACCAATCAATGAATATACGTCTTAACAAATATATGGCGCGTTATCCCGAGTTCTTTTGATGCTATCTTGATATTTTTAGACACAATAAAATCAATAAAGATGATATGAGACTGTGTAACGGTAAAACAATTCAAACCAAAATTTATTCACACGTCAAGTTTCATACAATCATATGTTATCAACGGATTAGCAAGATACAATTTCACAAGTGATTATAGATCGTGATTAGTAGCGATACTGCAACACGCAATAATCTAATGGACAAATATTTTAGGTTTATAGACCGCACCACAGATATACACGCCTCAGTTCTTAAACACCAAGCTCTATTCTATTCACTTAAACCTTTCCCATTATAAACCAATCCTCCACCTGGCTAAAATAAACACTCAGTTACTGGGCATCACCTGCAGCACAATTTATTATTGTGGGGGGGCCTATTCACTAAATGCAACTTCCTTCAGGGAGATACATAACACACTTGATAGGTAGACTATCTCTTCCACAGATCAATCACAGCACTTCATTCTATATATGTTAACCCAAAGCTTCCTATTGACTTACATGCATTCAATCGAAAAGGGCTGCAAGATGGATATGGAAGGAGTTATGTTAGTTTTAATAAGGGGCTGATGGCACTTGATATATAAAAACTATTTCACGGTTCCAGCGTATCTCACTATGGGTACACAATTGATCTTTAGATGTCCACATCCAATATTCTTGGAATATAAATAATTTCACTAAATTATGGCGCAGGTAGGCAGCCGTAATAGTCACTCCCTTAGCGCTTCTCTGCAGTAGAGCGGAAAGACTGATACTATTCAACTGTTTAGGCTTCAACAGCAAAATAATTCATTTATATTCCTTTAATTTGTGATGGACATCTAAAGTAAGGACTATGCAATTAGAAAATAGATATCAAGTTATTCAGGTATACTTTACCATCCGGTTAGTGAAGTTAGAGTGGTGGAAGATTAGGGTGTGGTCACATCTTATTGGGGGGCTGATGGTATCTGCCCTTTCTCCCCTCCAAGCGTCCCTCAGGTCTCTCCCCAAGCTTTTCTCAGTGTCCTCTCTCTCTGGAGTGTCCCCTCTATATAGTGGTCTTCCGCCCAGTTTTAGATCTAGCCCATCACTATGTGGCCTCATTTGATTGGAGGATATATATATATTCATTACCTCCAGGGGTCTGTCCAGGTGTTATATTACCTGGCCAGCAGATGGCGCTCTCAGATCAACCATCAACCTTCTGCAGGAATTTATGTATTTGGCCAATCTTTTACTGGTTTGGGGTCATTTTATTCCTATATCCCGGGACTCCATAGATTTTATTAACAATATCAATAGTATTTCTATTGTTGAATCGCCAACATACTTCGCCACGGCGTGCGTGCATTTCATACATTCATTCGTTCGTGATATCGTCTTTGAGATTCATTCATAAGTACCAGACTTAATCTGTTTTATAAATGTTAGTACACAAGACATTTGTTATGTAATAATCAACTGAATGTGGTATGGCCTCTGTCTTTTATAAAACACCCAGATTATCTATTATAACTGACCACATAAGTTAAATATTCAAATACCATATAGTGTTAGATCGTATCGCCGAATAGTATAGCATTACAAACTCGTTATACAAGTCATTTAACCTTCTCTGGGTTTTTTTTTTCCTACAGGTTGGGCGGCTCATTGTTCAAGGGTTATATGGCTTCATAGTTTAGATCAGACCAGATAAACACAATGCTCTGGAATACATACACTAGGTTAAGCTATGTGATCTAACATCTGGTTATTTTTCTTACAACCAGAATCAATTAAGACCGTCTCCGATCAATGGAAATGTCTTCCCTTGAATAACGAGTTTAGCTTATCCATCGTCTTTAGAACGCATATTCTTGTTACATATTAGCCACACAGACGAATTGCCTGTGTGAAGCAATTCCTGGCCCAAAATTTAAACAGTCCTGTGGAATATGATGCGTTATAGAAATTTCATATCTGAAAAGATCTGACAGTACCTAGGTCTTCAAATAGCAAAGACTCCAGAGGGACTGTTTAAATTTAATTATGACAGGCTACTATCAGAGGTGAAATGATTACTGTGTCGATGGAGACTCTGTGAGGTCTCGTGGTTGGGCAGAATGGCAGCGATGAAGATTTTGTATGTTTTCCGCACTCTCCCCCTGAAGTTGCCCAAATCCTTTCTCAATGCCCTACAATCCCTTATAATGGGATATATTTGGAACAATAAACGGCCCAGGGTACCTAGAAATTTATTGTATTACCGTCCTAGGGATAGTGGCCTTAATGTTACTCATGTGCACAAATATTATTGGGCCACATGCCTGGCTTCGCTGGCGGAACTAGTTCATACACACCCTATGCCTCAGTGGTTGGTTTTAGAACATACCTTCATTCCTGGACATACCTTAGACGAGCTATTATTTGTACCTCGGAAGCAAAGCCCTCGTCTGCCGGGGGCTCTACCCTCCATGATTTTATATACCATGGCGTGGGACCGCCATACCCACTTGTTTCTAAATTACAATCCGATATCCATGGCCACTCCACTTACATCCATGTCTTATTTACTACCACAATTTAGGACACCTTCGCAGTGGGCGTTGGCGCATATGTTTTCATCTGGGGCCTCAAAATGTGCAACATTGATTGAAACGCAACGAAAGGTCTTGTATTGCTGGTACCTTAAACCTTCAAGGGTACGTCATTTTGCCCCAAATACTTCAGATGTGTGCTGGAGGTCTTCATTAGCTACTGGTACGATGGGCCATATCTGGTGGCATTGTCCGATGATCGCGCCACTCTGGAAAGATATTTCCCTCCTTGCATCGGAGGTTTTGAGTAGCCCAATACAGGGCCATATTACATACTTGGTGCTAACTTAACCAGAGCAGTTGTAAACTTAAAACCATATTACATAGCTGGTGCTAACTTAACCAGAGCTGTTGTAAACTGAAAACCTCCATAGGCTATAATGGCTCTGGGAAGTTTACAACAGCTCTGGTTAAGTTAGCACCAACTATGTAATATGGTTTTAAGTTTACAACTGCTCTGGTTAAGTTAGCACCAAGTATGTAATATGGCCCATAGTGTGCACCAGAAATATTACTGTTGTGAATGATTCATCTCCCTCGTCAACACCTCAGAATGTTGTTCTTCTACTATGTTGCTTATTGCCAGGAACTGGAAGTCAACTGTTGTCCCAACACAATGCCAATTAGTTACTCTACTGCAGGGCTCAAAATTTCAAGTCCCAAGCTACTAGCCAGACCTTAAGAGTTACTCGCAACTAGTTGCCCCACCTACAATGCCCTTAACTCCGCCCCTAAACACACCCTCTTAAATTATCTTATGAAGTGACACTGTTCTTATTATTCTATATTCCTATAGTGCCAGCATATTCCGCAGCGCTGTTAAATGTTTTATTCAGAATAAAGTTACAAAAAGTAAATTAGATTAGATTGGCACAGGACCCGTAGTAGATACTCACCAATACTCCCAGGCGGCAGATCGGGCTCGGCTGCTGTTCCTTCGTTTTTGACTGGCTCTGCTGTCTTCTGTGCTCTCGTCTCCTTTTCGGCATGGAGAACGCTATGACCTATGATGCATCACATGGGTGGGTCAGGTGACCTGCCGAACGTGACTCTCGCAGTTCGCACAGAAGGGGGCGGCGCCAAAGCAGCATGCCTGCCCAGACTCATGTTACGAGTGTGGGAGGCACGCTGCTGCGCAGCTGATATGACAGCTCCGATGGATTAACAAGGCGGTGGCACCAGACAGGTCCATCTGCCTCACTCGCCCGCATGTAATTTCCACTCACAGAATGCGAGTAGAAATTTTGAGGGCTGTTATAGGACAAATGCGACCTTGTTCTCATCTTTTCTTAGAAAATACGGAACAGGGGTTCTGTTTTTACATTATATAAAATAAAAAATTTACATTTGCAATACAAATATTTCCTTTCTTAAACACTCGTAGCAAATTAATATTCACGTCTTGTATGGAAGACGTAGCTTTCACTGTTGCGTATTAAAACATACGGAAAAAATTACAAATGTCAAGAAATAAGGTAGAAATATAGAAAATTATACCAAAAACTCTTATCAAAGGAATTAATGAAGTTAACCATTTACATAAAGGTGCAGCTAGAGAAGGTAGTGAGGAACAGCAGCAGAAATAGCTACTGCAAATGTTCATGGTGGAGTAATCACCTAGATTGTGCTGCTAAACATTCAAATATAATGTTAATGTACACATATAAAATATGGGATAGAGCCAGTAATACAGGATAACAATCCCATGTTAATGTAGTGGTGAAGATCTGACTCTTTAATCTGCATCCACAATTAATAAGATATATACCAGTATACACATGATAACATAGCTGAACACAGAAAATGTTAAATAAATGCTGTACTCTTACAACAAAAAAGCCCACTCACTGGTCTCTGACATCCCTGAATGCAATGTGCTCTGAGCTCCCTGTGATTCTTCTCGGTCACTCGCTGGCAGGGGGGGTGACGTCATCATGAGAGCAGTGTTGTGAGGGTGGGGAGTCGTTATCTGTGCAGAGATGTTATCTGTGCTCTGTGACTAAGAGCAGTCACAATTTGACAGGGAGATGCAGTTTGGCAGAAAGTCCGATCAGCTCTGCCTGTCAGCCGGACGGAGAGGAAAGAGAGGGGGGGGAGGTAGCTGCAAGGTGAAAATTCCACCTTCTTAATAAACCTTCCCCCTCTCCTATAGTAAGTTGCTGCCCCCTCGCTCTTATGTTTTGGAAAACTTAGGTTTTGGAGGGTTTTTAGTTTGTTTCCTTACCGGCTATATATAACTCCCAGCGAACACTTTTAAACCTCCCGCTCTGTTAGCAGCTCATCTCAATTTGCTAATTTGGCAAGGTGCCAATCAGCAGCCAGGGGGCATGGACAAGCAGCTTCCTCCCGATAGAACAGAGAGAGATGTGAGCTCTGCCGTGCCCGGACACACACCGGACAGCAGCAGCACTAATTGCTGCAGCATCACTCTATTTATCAGCCGGGCCAAGTATTCTACTTCTCCCACACGGATCAACTTGCCAGGGGCATCAGGATATTCACATTACCCAGCCCTGGGCGGACCGGATCTCATTCAGCAACATAACAGAGCTGCTTATTGAGATCTGGTCCGTCCACACGTGCCTTAATGCCGGTCTCGCTCTCCTCCGACTCCAGGGCGGCGCCCAAGCAGCGGGCCTGCTCAGACTCATGTTTTGAGTGTGGGAGGCACGATGCCACGCACAGCTGATATGAAAGCTCTGCCTTGCATGGATCAACATGGCGGCGGCACCCGACGGGTCAGTCTGCCTCACTCGCCCGAATGTAATTTCCACTCGCAGAATGCGAGTAGGCGAGTGGAAATTTTGAGGGCTGCTCTACTGGACCAGTACCGCTCCTTTGATGTGAAAGCTAACACGGCATGGGGCTTCCGTCCCCCTAAACAAGACCCATGGGCGATCTGGGACATTCATAAAAGTTACAAGGCGTGTGGTTTATGATCATTGAGACACTAGCCTGAGATTTCCCGTTAATTTTTCTTTGAGGTTTGAGAAGAGTTTCTCCAGCACTATATACCGTAGAATGGCTGCATTTTCCCTGATGACCCTGGGATTCCCCTCCCCTCATCCTTCCCTGGTTTAATGTATTTATTTTTCTTTTCCCCCTTTCCTTTATATGGTTCTTAGAAAAATATTTGAGAGGTGCCGTGGCATTCACACTCGTCCTTGATCGGATGATATGGTATATAGTTATAGCTACTATAGATATGCGCTGTATAAACTGATGCTGCTATGAACCACTCTCAATAAAAATATATTTACAAAAAAAATTTACTTCATGCCTATCCTTTATTATACACACGGGAAGGACCGACCCAATGATTGAGCAGTGTGGTGCACTTTCTCCAGGCGGCAGAATTTTAAAGCGGCAAATCTGCGGCCACTGCACTTTTTTTTTGTTGCGCTGCGGCAGCATCTTTGCCGCCGGCGCACAAGGGCAGCGCCACCGAGCGGATTTGCTGCTTTAAAATTGCTGCCGCCGGCAGCTTGGCTGCTCGAGTGGGATAGGAACCAACTGACCAGCGCGCAATCTCGCGAGAACGCGGCTGTAGGGCCGGCGCTAGCGTAAGGCAGCACAGGCGGCCGCCTTACTATCTGGCTTCCTGCCAGTTTGTGGGGGTGGAATTCCCCGGCCCCGAGCGCCGCCATCTTGGTCAGCCGGGAGAACTGGCGCAGCGCATGGGGCCGAACCACCTGACCAGCGCCTCGCGCAATCTCACGAGAACGCGGCTGTGCTGGTCATGTGGTTCCCGCCCCGGCGAGCGGCAAAGCTGAATCAAGTCAGTGGCCGCTCGCCACCATGGAAGAGGAATGCCGGCGGAGCCTGGGGGGCCTGGCAGCAGGTGAGAGCTGGGAGCAGATATATCCATATGTGAGCTGGGGGCAAATATCTCCATATGAGCTGGGGCAATATATACCCATGTAATCTGGGGGCAAATATATCCACATGTAATCTGGGGGCAAATATATCCACATGTGAGTCTAGGGGGGAAAATATATCCATGAGGTGGGGGAAAATATATCCACATGTGATCTGGGGCAAATATATCCATGAGTTGGGGCAAATATATATATATATCCATGAGCTGGGGCAAATATATCCATGAGTTGGGGGCAAATATATATATCCATGAGCTGGGGGCAAATATATCCATGAGTTGGGGGCAAATATATATATATCCATGAGCTGGGGGCAAATATATCCATGAGTTGGGGCAAATATATATATATCCATGAGCTGGGGAAAATATATCCACATGTGATCTGTGGGCAAATATATCCATGAGTTGGGGGCAAATATATCCATGAGCTGGGGGCAAATATATCCATGAGCTGGGGCAAATATATCCACATGTGAGCTGGGGGCAAATATATCCACATGTAAGCTGGGGCAAATATATCTATGAGTTGGGGGCAAATATATCCACATGTGAGCTGGGGCAAATATATCCATGAGCTGGGGGCAAATATATCCACATGTGAGCTGGGGCAAATATATCCCCATATGAGCTGGGGGCAAATATATCCATATGACCTGGGGCAAATATCTCCATATGAGCTGGGGCAATATATACCCATTTAATCTGGGGGCAAATTTATCTACATGTGAGCTGGGGGAAAATATATCCATAAGCTGGAGACCAATATATCCACATGTGATCTGGGGGCAAATATACCCATATGATCTGGGGGCAAATATACTTATATGAGCAACCCTAGTGTGTGTATATAGAGATTATCATGGCACCTCTATCCTGATTGGCTTGACATGACACGGATGGGGGGCACCAAAATGCACCTTCGCCTGACTAGATAAAAATGTTTGCACCGGCCCTGCGTGGCTGCGCAGCTGGTCAGTTGGTTTCCAGCAAGCGGCCAAGCTGCATGTCAGCGGCTGCTCGCCTCCTCATATGGAGAAGAAAGCCGGTGGAGCCTGTGGCCAGCAGAGGAGGTGAGAGGTGAGCTGGGGGCAAATATACCCATGTGAGCTGGGGGCAATATATACCCATGTGAGTTGGGGCAAATATATCCATGTGAGCTGGGGGCAATATATACCCATGTGAGCTGGGGGCAACATTACCCATGTGAGCTGGGGGCAATATATACCCATGTGAGCTGGGGGCAAATATATCTATGGGAGCTGGGGCAAATATATATATCCATGTGAACTGGGGACTAATATATACATGTGAGCTAGGGCAAATATACCCTTGTGAGCTGGGGGCAAATATACCCATGTGAGCTGGGGGAAAATATATACATATGAGCTGGGGCAAATATATATATCCATGTGAACGGGGGGCAAATATATATATCCATGTGAGCTGGGGGAAAATATATCCATATATTCAGGGTTTTGGTGTCTTTTTAGGGGCTCCTCCATATATTCAGGTTGTGTGGGTGTCTTTTTAGGGACTCCTCCATATATTCAGGGTGTGTGGTTGTCATTTTAGGGGTGGCAGTATTTCGGGGGTAGCAGTCCTCATCGCTGGATTAGAGGTGAGTATTTAATTAATTCGGCGGGGGTTTCTGCTGATGCGGACGGATTCTGCAGCAATGGAATCCATTAGCACCAGGTCCTGGCTGTGGTTAACAGTCGGGTTAGCTGCAGCCGGACTGTAATTAGCATTAGTATATTGTAATACTAAAGCTAATTAACTCTTTGCGCTCCTCATGTTAAGCATACGGAGCGCAAAGTACAGTAACCTCGCGCTGAAAAGCGCAAGATACCAATCACTAACGGGATTTTTTAGCGCGTTAGCGCTTGGATGATAATATGGTGAGCCCGCGCTAGGGCCTCCAGGGCTAACGTTAATGCTCAGGCAGGTGAGCGCTAATGTTAGAGAGAAGAATGTAATAGGGCTCACGGTTCGGTATACAAAAGAGTCACCACCTGGATATATCTAAGCAAATAGGTGCGAGCCTTCCATTGGATAATTACTGTGGATAATTACTGCTGTGATTAATATGTTTAAGCTGGCAAAAATTAGGTCCTGTGACTTCCTGAATATACTGAATGAGCAGGTTTTTACATCAATGTTTTTTTTCTACCCTGACGGCGCGGGCATATTCCAAGATGACAATGCCAGGACTTATTACGCTCAAATTGTGCAAGCGTGGTTCAGGGAGCATGAGACATAATTTTCACACATGGATTGGCCACTAGGGATGAGCCGAACACCCCCCGAGTTCGGTTCGGATCCGAACCCGAACTTTCCAAATGTTCGAATCCAAATCCGAACCCGAACTCGAACTCAATACAAGTCAATGGGGCTGAAAATTCGGTTTTTAGAGTGCCCTCCAAGAGGGCATATATGCTAGATAATTGCCATAAAAGGTGTATGGGGGTCCAGGTAGCGCCCTGGGGGACAGGAAAAAAAGGACAAAAAGTAAAAAAAAAAACTTTTTAAAGGGATAGTGAGTTTTCCATGAAATAAGGGTTTAAAAATTAAAACGAAAAATTCCTTCAAATATCGTGCCTAGGAGGTCCCCATAACCTGCCCGTGAAGTGGCGGATTTGTAGGATGTATAGAAACACTTAAAACAAAAAAATTATGTTTCAAATGACGGTAAATGCTTTTCCTTTAATCTATCCATAAACAACTGCTTGGGGCGGGAGTCTGTATGAAAAGAGGAGACGTTTTAGGAGTCGGACACGCAGAACAGGCTTAGTGATTTTTTGGCTAAATTATTGTGAAACTTATGCAGGCTTTGGATGAAAGTAACAATAGGTGCTTTAAGGCTGGGGTCAGACTAGCGCACTTTTAACGTGTGTTTAGGCGCACTTAATCACGGCCACTGTGCTGCCTTCAGAGCAGAAATGTAAAATGTAATGTGTTTAGAGACGCCATCTAGTGGCCGTTTATTTTTACAGCACTCTGGTATTCAGCCTTCCCAGAATTCCTATAGGCTAAGTCATGTGCTTCCCTCACTATTACAGGGGATTGTGGGAGAGAGGCCACCACTTCCTTCACCACAGGAGCTGGAAGGAACACCTCATTACAATCTCTCCCCCTATTGAAAGCATCGTCGGTAAGGTTATGGTCTAAATTCCTCCCAGTCACCTTACAGTTTCCCTCAGCTTTAGAAGCACCTTATGTGCTGTAAATTTGTAAACCCTTACATTGCAGCCAGCTGCTTTTCATGTAGTTTTAGTCCGGCCTAGTTATAAAACCCCCACGTTTTATATGGACACATCCTGTCTTGTATTATTATCTATGTAAAACACGTATATATTCTGTATCTTTATATCGTATATTTCTGTTTTCCTATAGTTTTACCACATTCCTACAACGGGTTAATAAAACCTCCAGACTGCAAACCGGTCCCGTTCATTGACTCGTAGGAGAGGTTTACCTGCCTGTTAAGCTGCACATAGACCCCGGGGGTACGTGGAGTGGGGACAGGACAGCTGCACTAGCAGCAAATGACATGCAATGACGGCCAATATACGAAGTACGGCCGCATGAAAGTCCGGCCGCGCAACGCAAGTGGAAAATGAACGCATTTTTTCAAGAACGCTGAACCGCTAGTACTGACGTACAGAGTGCGCTGCGTCCGCATAGCGGCGTGTGTACGTGATTAGGAGACGTCAGACGCTGCTCATGTCTGGCCAACATAACGTCCAGACACCCAAAGTTTCCTGGTTTGGATCCATAAAAAATCACGCACAAAAATGCGCATCGTATGACCGTTTAAGCGCTTTCCGTGAAAAAACACCTCAATGCGTTCGGACGCACTTTTTGACGTTCGCTGCGAAAAATGCGTTAGTTTGACCCTAGCCTAAAATTGGGCCTTTAGCGTCGGCAACAGTGCCGTCACACAGTCTCACCCCTCTGAGGATATGAATCTGATACAGGCGTCAGTGGCAGTGAAGCCAAATATTGTGCCTTTAGTGCCAGGCCAGCAAGTGCCATCATACAGTAACCCCTCTGTGGTATTGTGGAAGAGTGCAGGGGTGGACCATGCAGTCAGGGCTGGTGCTAGACTATTTTGCACCCTAGGCAAGACCAGCTACTTGCACCCCCCCAAAAAACAAAAAAAACGACACAACATGAAACTGCTAAATTTCTTTTTACTTAAGAATAAAGTTTGAAAAGCACCAATAGTAAAGGTAAAATAAATATAAATAAACTATATTAAACCATTTTAAATTAACTGTATTGAACAAACTTAAATTAACGAAAAAAATAAATAAAAGTTGTCACGTAAGTTTCAATTTCAAACACATCAAAATTTCACTTTGCGTGCCTTATCCTTTGCAAATTTTCATCATGCGTTTATATATATATTGCCCAGGCCAGCTCACATCATGCGTATGTAACCCTTGGAGTACAGTAATTCTACTACCCTGCAGTTTCTATGTAGTAACCAGCAGATGGCGACCTTCTTTCTGCTCTGGTGATTCAAGACTGTGTGGCTCTATGGTTTTGTGTGTGGAGGCAGGGCTGCTAGAGAGGAAGCAAGAGAGAGGAAGCTGGAAGATGATGGTGGCTGAGATTTGTGGTATTGTGTCCAGTGCTGAAGCATCCTGCATAAAGGCTCCCAGCAGACTCTGTATCCAGATCAAAGCACAGAACTGTTTCTGGCAGTGATTGTTCTGCAGAAAGAAGGAATCCCAGTGGAGCAGCTTCTCCCCTTCCTGGACAAAATCTGATTGCAGACTGGAGTGGTAAGCTGAAACCTCTCCCCTTGGTTTTACAACAAGGCACTCTGACACTGGTTACTAAAGCAGCAGTCTGACTTCTCTGATCCCTGGAACACCCCAGCATATTACAAACAAAGTGGATTACAATTATTCTGGGCCCCAACAATGTGCACCACCTACCTATGGTACCATTAGGGAAAAGACTAGGATGGGCCTCAGTATTGTTTGTGGGTGGTAAACTCATACTGACTCTTGCGTTATTTACTTATTCCACTGCATTATGTTTATTTACACCGTTACATTTATTTTTGCATAGAGTTTTGCTGTGCAATACAAACTTCTATAATAGACAGCTCTGTGTTGATTTATTGCTTGTTTAAATATGTTCCCAACTGTATCTCACACCCAAAGCCTGGATGTCCAGTTGGGTGGAGGCACTGCCGCAGTCATGTACCCCAACTCCCAGGTTGCGGAGGCTCAGGATCGGCTTGCAGAGCGCTTGAAGGTAACTGAGGTAAAAGACCACAGGGGTATTTGTGGGACTACGCAAAAACCCGTTACAAATGGAGGCACTGCTGAGATGAATTGGGGTACAACCAACAAGGATATATTAATACCACGGCCCACGCTCTTATTTGCGACAGAATGGGCCCAGCAACAGAAGATACCGTTACACCATGCAGTGATGATATGTCAAGTACCTCCCTACAGCGAGCTGAAGCATGTCACCAAGTGTTTGGAGATTTTACTGGGAATAGAGATTGTTACCATCAGGGATATCTTGCAGGATTTAAATGGTCAAACTTATATGTTAATATATGCCCATACAGATTTGAGAGGCCGCCAGAGGGCCACAAGCCTTCACCTTCTTGGAGCAGCACCCGAAGGATGCCCCTTAGTGTACGCTCTTTTGGACAAAGAGGAGGGGCATACTCCACAGCAACCCCTCAGTATAAACCTGAGGGATTTTGATGTATCAAGTCATTCCCAGCCTCGGACCCCTATGTTAGAGAAAACTACCTGGAGATTACCGGTTACACCATTCGAAGTTGGAGCCATTCCAAAACAGACTGTACGATTTTCCAAAGAGCAAGGGGAAATCAACCCTAAGACCACAGGTCTTGTGGTGGTCTCATCTCCAATATCGCCACAGCCAGACAGCCCCTTCTTGAGTACCACAAATTCAGGGGAAAGTAACATGGCCGAAATACTACAAAAACTCTCAGAGGCCATAGTAACGGCTACACACATCCACAGCTACCGCAAGCTGAAGGTGTTTTCTGGGAACCAGCCTGTGCCTGTAGGAGAAGAAACCTTTGAAGCCTGGAAGGATAATGCTTTACAATTACTGGAAGAATGGTCTTGTACTGATATTATAAAGAAACAACGGTTAATGGAGAGTCTCCGATCCCCAGCTACAGAAATAATAAGGCTTTACAAGGGAGTGAATGCACAAACTACCACACAGGATTACATTCAAGCTTTGCAAGATGCTTATGAAAAATCGGAGGACTCTGATGATGTGTTAGTCAAGTTCCTAGCCACCAAGCAGAAGGAGCATGAAAACTCTTCTGACTATATTAATCGATTACAACTGCTACTAGGAAAACTATTTCAAAAAGGAGCAGTCACGGCATCTGAGTTGGATACACGACTATCCAAGCAAATTCAGAGGGGAGGCCTTAGCAATGACCCAGTAATGATTATGTTAAGAGTTAAGCTGGATGATCAAGTTTTGTCCTATTCCACACTGATCAACAAAGCTAAAAGATTGGAGGATCAAATGTCCTCCTCTCCTTTACGCAAAGGGAATACATTTAAAGCAGCAGAGAAAGAGGATATGGATCTGGAAATTTTTAAAAAGAACATAGCTGAACTAGAATTATTGTCCAAGCCAGCGGCAAAAAGGAGAGATTCTTCTCCTCGTAGACAACTCCACAGGGGGACAATGAGAAGATTGTTACCTGAGGATTCGTCCCCCCAAGGAAGCTGTTTTAAATGTGGAAAATTAGGGCACTTCAAGCGGGAGTGTCCCATCAATTCATCAGAGACAGATGTCGAAGTGCTAGCTATTGGACTAGAGAATGCCTCCGCTTCCAGTGTTTCTAAGAAAAGTAAGAAAGATCATATATCTGTGGGAGCCAAGATCGGGCCCAAATCAATCATACACCTCCAAATAGAGGGTATTTACGTATCTGCCTTGCTAGATACTGTATTTCAGGTCACCATCATTTATAGAGACTTCTATGATCATCATTTAAGCCATATTCCTCTGGAGCCTGTGGGAGAGTTGCAGTTGTGGGGAGTGGGATCTCAGGCTCAATCTGTACAGGGATGCATAAGGGTTACTGTAACCATCCCACAATTAAACACAGGAATGATCTGTCCTATGGAATTGGAAGCTCTTATATGCCCAGTGGAAAGAAAACCATGTGCTCCAATTATTCTGGGTACCAATGCAAGAATTGTGCAGGACATGTTCAGGACCTATCTTTCTGAAGTGGGAGATGTATCTCTAGCATGACTAATGGAGGTCAGCCCTGTTTTAGGAAAGGAGTGTCGTCGACTAGCCCTACAAGCTAAACCTGGGTCCTGCTATTACTCAGGAAAAGAGTCTGTATTTCTGAAGCCTGGAGAAACCAAGACTCTACGAGCCATAGCTTCTATGCATCATGAAATATCAGGAGGAACCAGGCAATACCTAGTTGAGTCCTTGACTGAGGAGGATACGAAAAATGGATGGACCCTCATACCTGAAGTGAAAGATTGGCGGAATCACTGGTGTAAAGATTTCCCCGTAATGATACAGAATTTCACACCTACAGAGGTCAGAATTGATCGTCACCAGAAGATTGGCATAATTCACTTGATAGAGCAGGTATCTTCAGTAATGTCCATGAAAGCAGAACTGGGGAGTAACCTTGAAGGATGTATAGATTTTGATCTGGAAGATTCTCCTTTACCACAAGAATGGAAAGATAGACTCCGATCCAAACTAATTACAAGAGAGGAAGTCTTCTCCAGGGAAGAATTGGATGTGGGATGCGCAAGAAGTGCCACACATGCTATTAGACTTTCTAACTCAACTCCTTTCAGGGAGAGATCAAGGAGAATACCCCCGCGAGATGTGGAGGATGTCCGTGATATATTACAACGGATGGAAGAATCTGGTATTATTAAAGAGTCCAGAAGCCCATATGCCTCACCCATAGTGATAGTTAGGAAAAAGAATGGCACAGTTCGGCTCTGCATAGACTATCGCACTCTGAATAAGAGAACAGTGCCAGATCAGTACACACTACCACGGATAGAAGATCTGTTAAATGCCCTTTCTGGAAGCCAGTGGTTTAGTGTTCTTGACTTGAGATCTGGGTATTATCAAGTTCCGCTGAATGAGGAAGATCAAGGAAAAGACAGCCTTCATCTGCCCTTTGGGGTTCTATGAGTTTACTAGGATGCCTCAAGGAATCACAGGAGCTCCTGCCACATTCCAAAGGCTAATGGAAAAGACTGTGGGGGATATGAATCCCAAGGAGTGCCTAGTGTATCTGGATGACCTCATAGTGTTCGGAAGGACCCCGAAGAACACGAACAGCGATTACTGAAAGTGCTCGATCGACTCCAAGCAGAGGGTCTGAAATTATCATTAGACAAATGTCGATTTGCACGGGACTCTGTCACATATATAGGTCATATCGTTTCTGCAGAAGGAGTAGCAACGGACCCGGCCAAAATTGAAGCAGTGGTGAATTGGCCTAGGCCAGATACCATCAGTGAGCTACGTTCATTCCTAGGGTTCTGTGGTTATTACCGAAGGTTCGTGAAGGACTACTCGAAGATTGCTCGAGAGTTACATAATTTGTTAAAGGTTACCTCTGTTATAGAAGGTGCTAAGGTACCCAGTCCTAAAGACTCCTTCGGAACAAATGGACTTCAGGATGTGAAGAAGCCTTTTTAACCTTGAAGGAAAGACTTACAGAAGCCCCAGTCTTAGCGTATGCAGACCCGGAGAAGCAGTATGTGCTCCATGTCGATGCCAGTATGGAGGCCCTAGGGGTGTATTACATCAAAGCTACCCAGAAGGGTTAAGACCCGTGGCATACATAAGCAGAAGTCTAACTGGTGCAGAGAAAAACTATCCAGTCCACAAGCTAGAATTCTTGGCTCTTAAGTGGGCAATTGTAGACAAATTGCATGACTATTTATATGGTACAACATTTGAAGTAAGGACAGATAATAATCCACTTACATATATTCAAACTACGGCTAAGCTAGATGCCACAGGACACAGGTGGCTGGCATCGTTGTCGAGCTATAATTTCAGCCTTAAATACAAGCCAGGCCCCAAGAATGTCAGTGCAGATGCTCTGTCTCGCAGACCTGGACTGCTTCCTCATGAAGAAAAGGAAGAATGGGAAGAAATTCCTGGGCCAGGGGTAGGGGCTTTTTGCCACACCTATGTAGTGGCCGAGAAACAGGAGGAGTTCTCTGACCTTAGAGGAATAGATTCCATCAGTTACTCCTCAGAAGCAGTACCAGAGATATTTTGTGCTCCAGTCATCCTTCAACATTGGTCTCAAATAACCAATGAAGAAAAAAAGAAAGCCCAATCATAGGATTGGTATATAGGGACAGTCCTCAAGGCGATCAGAGTTAAGAATCCTAAATTGCTGAGCTCCCTTCCAATAGGACAAAGAGACGTGTACTGGAAAGAGTGGAGTAAACTACATCTGGAAGATGGGATCCTTTATAGAATTTTGAAATACCATGACCACCCAGGTCGAAAGCAGCTGGTTCAAATCTCAATCAGCAGCAGACACCACCCCACCCCACCCCCTCAGTATAGTCTACAATGTATCAAATTGATTAGACCAGACTAAAAACACCTGTTATGACGTTTGAAAAACACAGATCATTCAGAGTTGAGAATCTTTGCATTAGTTTTTAATTTAATATCTAATAAACCATTGCTTATAATATTCTGCAGTAAAGAGTCTCTTTATTTCTAGATTTTTTAGTATTTTTTTAAGCATTTTCTATACTTTTTTCAAAATTTCATTTTTTTTGCGAACTCGAACCGAACACACCGAAAAAGTTCGAAGTTCGCGAACTGTCGAACAACCAATGTTCGGTTCGAACTCCGAACCGTCCGAACAGCTCATCCCTATTGGCCACCACCACAGAGTCCAGAACTTAAACCCATTAACTATCTTTGGGATGTGCTGGTGAAGACTTTATGCAGCGATCTGACTCTCCCAAAGTTGAGGACACATTGATGCAACTCTGGTAGAAATAAATGTTGTGACAATGCATGAGCTTATTGAAATGATGCCACAGCCAATGTGTTTTGTAATCAAAGCAAAAGGCTGTCCAACGAAATATTATAGTGTGTGACTTTTTGGCTAGGCAGTGTGTATTTACACGCAGGAATCATGCTCTATATAGAAGTTATTTTGCCTTTCCAAATGTTGTGTGTGCTGTACACATGATATAATAAAGTTAGTAAGTATCATGTACATGATTGGAAAATTTCAAACAGGGTTATTCAAAGAGCTCCGAATTGCTGGCGAAAGGTAACCGAATGCTGAAATTCAACGTACGGTTACCTTTCCTGGCCATTTGGCTATCCAGAGAGCAGGCAGTTCACCAAATGTTGGTGAATTGCCTGCACATACGGAGCCTGTTCGTTGCCTGTTCGAGGGCAGCGAAATCCCCATAGAGAAGCAATGCTTCGTCTATTCAGAAAATACAAAACAGCTGAGAAAGGTTGACGAAATGCCCTGCCATTTGCTGGTTTAATTTGACAGGTTTATTCAGGAGAATTCCATAGTCTTCAATGTTAAAAATATTCCCGTTTTAGTTCAATATCTAATAAACCGTTTATTATTTTATTCTGCATTAAAAGTCTCTTTATTTTTAGATTTTTTTAGGATCTTTTAGGCATTTTTCGGGATTTTTTTGCACTCCATTCATCTGCGGTGTCGGATTTTTCCGGCGGCTGCTCTGTGCTGTGATCGGCAGCTGCTCGGTTTTCTCCAGTGTGTTCGACGGGGTTAGTCCAGATGGTTTTGCGGGTTTTCGGTGTGTGTTTGCTGGGTTTTGCGGTTAGTTTTCGTCGGGTTTGCAGCGGCTTTTCCCTGCACTACGACAGCCCTGTGGTGCTTGCTGAATACACCGCAGGGTCGCCGAAATGGGATCACCGAATCGCACCGAATTGAAGAGAACGAAAAGTCACCGAACATGTAGTGACTTTTCAATTCTCTTTGAGTAACCCTGAAAATGTAATGATTTTTATGGTGAATTGCTTTAATTGTTACTTTTAAAGAACTTGATTTATAGGAATTAACCCGCTATGTGACTTAAATATGTGTGTTACTTGTATGCATTGCAGTATTAAGATATTAATAAAATGATAACATACATAGGTCAAAAAAAGTTCTCTTTAATTTATTCCGGTATAGATAAAGACACATTCACCTTCTTCTGCATAAATTTCCCTCCCAGTATTTTCCTCAGGAAGGGAGGATTCATTATAACTCAATAATGACTTCCAAAGATAAGTAATTTGTGACATCCAAGTGAAATAACCCACTGATTGATTTCTTGATGATAAGACCCATCAAGTAATTTGTTTCTCTTAGAAACATACCCTGAAATGAAGTGTGCTTCCAAATGTGCCGATTGAAGATACCATCAAACTTAATACTGGATAAAAGGTAACACTAGTATTAAGTGCGCTTTGTTTATTTTTTTATACATTAGCAAAGTGTAATTAATTAGCCACTTCACTCACATGGCCATAATTTGCATTGCTAGACTTGAATAACAAGAGGAAATGCAATGGAAACTCAATCTATAATGAAATATCTATAATAGAGCATGTTCTAAATTTGTAAGTAATTATTAGATATAAAAAGGAAGAGCGCAGAACATATTCATCAAAACACATAGGGCACTATTACATAGGTAGCACTAAAATGGATCTCCGTCTGCAGATTTTCCCTTATCGTTTACACTTTAACGTCATATTCCGAGGGTAGATGCTTCTTGGCACCTCATATCAGAATGTAGTAGAAAGCTCGCTGATACCAGCAGAGGCGCTCCTCTCCACCACAAGTATTGGCTCGTAGAGTCCACAGGACTCCATGGAACTCTGCATGTCCTGGTCGTGAACTCTGCATGAGCTTGGTCTGAAGCAGTGTTTCCCAAACCTGTCCTCAGGACCCTCCACCTTACCAGGTTTGCAGGATATCTGAAGCACAGCACATGTGATATTATTTGCTGTTCAGTGATTGCAGGATTCAGTCTGTATTTCCCCAAGGTCATCTGCAAAATCTGGCCTGGTTGAGGTTCCCGAGGACAGATTTGGGAAACACTGGTCTAGAGAGATCGCTCAGACCCGCGTAGTGAAAAGAGGAAGATTAAGAACTATTTGTTCTCACTCTGCTCTAGGCAAGAAGAAGCAGCCGATTGTGCCACCCTTTTCACTGTGAGATGAGAGGAGAGTATGGATTTTCCTAAAAAAAATTATTCATTATTTTTTGCAAACTGCATGCCCTCTGAATAGCCCCGAAATGGTGTCCTACGGGAAAATTCACTGTTTGGTGTCATTTCGGGGCCAGATCGGCTCTCTCTAAAGAACCCATTATATATTTTTTCAAGAATAGGTTCTCAATTCTCAAATTTTCTTTTCTGATGATAATGTAGACCAAATAGCCTATTTGGAAAGTTTGGCTATTTTAACCTAGAATTTTCACTTCTCCAGTCATTCTCACCTTTCTCTGAATAACCTCCTATATCTTTTTCAAGAAAAAGATTATCTCAAATGGATCTTCTTTTCTAATGTTAATGCAAATGTCCAGTAGGAGACAGTGTTTACCTAGAATGTTGCGCTTTCTGACATCACAGTGACAAATATGATTTCACAATGAAGCAGCCAAAATTCTCACCAGGTGCAATGGCGTGTGCCTGTAATCTCCGCTATCTGGGAGGTTGAGGCAGTAGAATTGCTTGAGTCCAGGAGCTCTGTTCCCCACTGAGCTATGCCGATCTGGTGTCCACACTAAGGTCAGCATCAATATGGAGACTCTGAGGGAACTTGGAGCCGCCAGGTTGGTCTCTGGAGGGGATAACTGATCCAGGCTGGACACAGAGCAGGTAAAATCCCCCGTGTTGATTAGTAGTGGGATAGCACTTGTGAATAGTGAGTGTTGCACAGCCTGAACAAAACAGCAAGACACTGTCTCTCTTTTAATACATTTTTGTGTTGAGCAGCAATTTATCTTTATTTGTAGCACTTTCCTTAAAACTCAATAATTAAAAAAGAAATTAAAATATTTTTTTCTCATAATAAAGCACAACTGTAGACGTTTCAATTATAAAATGAACAATAATGCTGCTCTAACTCACCTTCTCATTTTCCACATTGCCAGCAAGTTTAAAGGTGACGGCGCAATGCATTACTACACAATGCTTCATCGAAAACCTAAACCGCCGCAGTGCTGTGAGATGCGCAGGGCTTATTTGAGAACCCTGCTTCTCTGATTTTTAAACCGCACAAGGTCAAGTTAGGTGGCATTGGTAAGTTCAGAGTCTGGCCTTTCCAACTATACTAAATTTGACCACAAATGAGCACAAAACGGTCAAAATGAGCTTTGCACACAGTGGTGAAGTGGCTCAACAGTGCAGGGGTTAAGGATACTAGAGAGAATATATTGCAAAATTGCTTTTATTTATACCTTAAAATTGACAGTACCTTATTTAAAGCTGGGATGTTAGTGAAAATAAAAATCCATGTTTTGATAGATACTTAATTTGGGCCAGAAAATACTTTATGGCATACTGTCGTGAAATCATACAATACATACCATCAAGCAATGCCACTGCATCCGTTATTCCACTCCAATTGTAAACGTTAAGAATAAACCAAAGCGTTAGTGTCTTTTACTTTAAAAAGATTATCTCCAATGGATCTTCTTTTCTAATGATAGTATAAATGTCCAGTAAGAGACAGTGTTTACGTAGACTGTTGCTCTTGCTGACATCACAGTGAGAAGTATCATTTCACAATGAAGCAGGTGAATTTCTCACTGGGTGCAGTGGCGTGTGCCGGTAATCTCAGCTTTCTGTGAGGTTGAGGCAGTAGGATTGCTTGAGTCCAGGAGTTCTGTTCCCCACTGAGCTATGTCAATCTGGTGTCAGCATCAATATGGAGACTCTGAGAGAACTTGGAGCCGCCAGGTTGGTCTAAGGAGGGGAAAACTGACCCAGGCTGGACACAGAACAGGTAAAACCCCCTGTGTTGATTAGTAGTGGGATAGCACTTGTGCAACACAGCCTGAACAAAACAGTAAGACTCTGTCTCTCTTTTTATAAATTTTTGTGTTGAGCAGCAATTAATCTTTATTTGTAGCACTTTCCTAAAAATGCAATAATTAAAAAAGAAATAAAAATATTTTTTTCTCATAATAAAGCACAACTGTAGACGTTTCAATTATAAAATGAACAGTAATGCTGCACTAACTCACCTTCTCATTTTCCACGTTGCCAGCAAGTTTAAAGGTGACGGCGCAAAGCATTACTACACAATGCTTCATCGAAAACCTAAACCGCCGCAGTGCTGTGAGATGCGCAGGGCTTACTTGAGAACCCTGCTTCTCTGATTTTTAAACCTCACAAGGTCAAGTTAGGTGGCATTGGTAAGTTCAGAGTCTGGCCTTTCCAACTATACAAAATTTGACCATGTAATGCCTAAAACAGAAAAAGGAGAAAACAATAAATGCAAAATATAACTTTTTTTTCTCTCATTTCTAAGGCAGTTTCATTATGTGCTTTTTCTTGTAAAGCAAACAATGCCGCTGCTCAAACTCACCTTCTCATATTCCATACCTAGATCAAATGTGGAGGTTATGGAGAAAAGAGTTATTACACGTTGCTCCATCCAGTGGTGTATTTAGGTTTTGTGCTGCCCTAGGCCTGACTAAACTCGTGCACCCCCTAATTTAAATTTGACGCACCCCCTCCTGTCAAGGGCACACCTCTTCCTGGTTAATAACCACCCTTCCTCTTTAAGCTCCACCTTTTCCTCTTAGAGCTCGCCTTTTCCTCTCTTTATATTAAAAGTCGATACCAAGTACCTACTTGTATATTTTGTATACCATTTCAAATGTATCTATTTAGAAATAAAATTATGAAATGTTTAAATTCAAGCATTTTTACAAAGAACAGCCACGCATGTCAAGTATACTGGAACACAGCCTCTCTAATTGGTTGAACAATAAAATCCACAGAAACGTGCACTGCATATGAACGTATCACAGAGCTGTACAGCAATAAAACTCACAGTAATGTGCAGTGTGTATGAGTGTATCCCAGAGCTCCCGGGCAATAAAACTCACAGTACTATGCAGTGTGTATCACAGAACCCACAGCAATAAAACTCCCAGCAATGCAATGTTTGGTGTGTGTCAGCGTATCAGAATTCACAGGAATAAAAATTCCAGTAATGCAATGTGCAGTGTGTATGAGTGTATCAGAATCCACTGCAATAAAACTCCCAGTAATGCAATGTGCGGGTCAGCGTATCAGAATCCATAGCAATAAAACTCCCAGCAATGCAATGTGCGGTGTGTATGAGCGTATCAGAATCCACTGCAATAAAACTCCCAGCAAACCGAGTGTATATGAGCACACAGCAATTATTTATTCTACATTTACTGGCCTCTGTCCGCGGTAGGGCTGTGTGCAGAGTCAGCAGGGACTGTGTACAGACTCAGCAGGAGGTCCCTCCAGGCCACGTTAGGATCATGGCTGTGCCTGTGCGTGGAGCCATCTTGTCAGCAGTGGGGTGCCACTGCCAGAGGGTGCACCGTGGCTTTGATTCCCTTCCCGGTGGGTGTTCAGTCCAAAATAGAGTGACAGTCCATGTTAACGAAAGGGCAGGCAGCTGCGTGCATGTGTGTCACGTGGTTCAGCCAGTCAGGTGGTACTGAGACTCAGTACCACCTGACTGGCCAGACCGAGTGTGACCTGCACGCAAGCAGCCTCACCAGGAGCCAGGCAGCTCAATGACAAATTTCTATCACTGCAGTGCTGGTTAAGGAAAGGTCCACTTTAAACAGCAGTAAGCAGACAGGGCTTCATATTCTGCTGATAAACCCCCTTTACCTGCCGTTTACTGTCATCTTCTCTCTCTGGACACAAATCACATCCCCCTCCCCTCTCCTAGAGCTGCTGCGGGGCAGGGGAGGAGCTATGGAGGGAGGAGAGGGGGATTTTTATTCCATTCGATTTTATTCCGTATGCAAACGCCATGCTCCGCTGCTCGTTGTTTGAGAACACAGCTCAAAGCTGACACACAGTGACAGTGGCACCTCCTAGTACCCCCTAATGACACCCCAATAATCACTGGTACCTGGGGCGGCCCGCCCTCCGCCACTCCTCTTAGTACACCACTTCTCTGGTGATATGCTCACACACAAGTTTGGCGAACTGCCAGCAAGCACGGTGCTGTTTGAAGGCAGTGCAAATCCCCATAGAGAAGTAATGGTTAATCTATTCAGAGAACACCAAACAGCAGAGAAATGGCAGTGAAATGCCCTGATGTTCGGTGGTTTCAATCAGCAGGTTTATTCAGGCGAACCACATAGGTTTCAATGTTAAAAATATTCCCATTTTTTATGCAATATCTAATAAACCATTTATTATTTTAATCTGCAGTAAAAAGTCTTTATTTATTTATTGATTTTTTTTTGTACCTTTTAGTGATTTTTCAGAATTTTTTGGGCTAAATTCCCCCCTTTTTTTTAATAGCGGGTCTTCATTTTCTGTAACAGAACTTTTTATTATCAATCATAGGATCTTATATGTAAATTCCAGACATTTTCGTTCAGTAGTTCTTTTGAAAACAGCAGGCCATGGGTTTGCGGTGGCAGCATACAGCGGCCGACTCCATGCACTTTAGGGACCCTGCTGTGAATGGTGAATTCACTGCAGGGTGGGGAAATTTTATTCCCCGAAGTGCAGGGAACTACAGAACACCAAAATGTTGGCGTCATGTCGGTGCTCTGTGAGGTAACCCAATTAGTGGTGAGGTTTTTTGTTGCCCCCTGGAAAGTGAAAGCCTAGGCCTTGCCTACCCAGGACGTACTTGAAAATTAGTGACATATCAATGTTTCCTTCCTGGTAAAATAGTTTTCAAAAGTAAAAAAAACAAAAAAAAAAAAAAAATTTAGGGGTGGGGCCACCCAGAGGGCCGCCGCCCCCTGGAAAGTGCCGCCCTAGGCCTGGGCCATGTTGGCCTAGGCCAAAATACACCAGTGGCTCCATCTAAAACACAATCCGCCAGACCGCTGCGAAGAGAGTAGGGGGAGAACTTTGGACCCCGGTATTTCCATTCTTTAAACCCCACAATGTCATTTCAGGTGTCATTAGAGAAGTCTGAGTCTGGTCTCTGTAAGAATACCAAGCATGCCTATGTAAAATGCAAAAGAAAAAAATACAAACAAGCAGTAGAATTTTTATTTTCTTACCTGTTGTTCAAAAGCAATGACATTGTCCATTTGTCACATATAAAATGAGCAATACCACTGCTTTTACCCACCTTCTCATTTCCCACGACGAAAGCAAGGTTAATGTTTCATACATAGTCATTTTAGTCAGGAAATAAAATGCAGCAAAATACAAGTGAAAATTACCTTTTGTCTGTTTTAGTTAAAATCGCTTATTTTCTCAGAAAAATGCAGTAACAAGTTCCCATTTCTATTTTGTTTTAACAAGAGTGCCCTGTAGAATATATTACCACAAAGGCGTCAATAATAAAATGTAAAAACAAATTATTTTACAAGTTGTAAATAATTGAAATTTTTGGATGAAAATTCAAATTCGAGTTAAAAAAAAAATTTGTGTAACAGCATTCTGGCAGGACATGCCTTATACATATAATAATGATATATTATGAATCTACCGAGTCTGCTGAAAATAAGGATATATAATTTGTCTGGGACCTACAATAAATAAATGACTTCAAATCGCATTTAAACACAATGAGCACAAAACGGTCAAAATGAGCTTTGCACACAGTGGTGAAGTGGCTCAACAGTGCAGGGGTTAAGAATACTAGAGAGAATATATTGCAAAATTGCTTTTATTTATACCTTAAAATTGACAGTACCTTATTTAAAGCTGGGATGTTAGTGAAAATAAAAATCCATGTTTTGATAGATACTTAATTTGGGTCAGAAAATACTTTATGGCATATTGTCGTGAAATCATACAATACATACCATCAAGCAATGCCACTGCATCCGTTATTCCACTCCAATTGTAAACGTTAAGAATAAACCAAAGCGTTAGTGTCTTTTACTTTAAAAAGATTATCTCAAATGGATCTTCTTTTCTAATGATAGTATAAATGTCCAGTAGGAGACAGTGTTTACGTAGAATGTTGCTCTTGCTGACATCACAGTGAGAAGTATCATTTCACAATGAAGCAGGTGAATTTCTGACTGGGTGCAGTGGCGTGTGCCTGTAATCTCAGCTTTCTGGGAGGTTGAGGCAGTAGGATTGCTTGAGTCCAGGAGTTCTGTTCCCCACTGAGCTATGTCGATCTGGTGTCCACACTAAGGTCAGCATCAATATGGAGACTCTGAGGGATCTTGGAGCCGCCAGGTTGGTCTAAGGAGGGGAAAACCGACCCAGGCTGGACACAGAGCAGGTAAAATCCCCCGTGTTGATTACTAGTGGGATAGCACTTGTGAATAGTGAGTGTTGCACAGCCTGAACAAAACAGCAAGACTCTGTCTCTCTTTTTATAAATTTTTGTGTTGAGCAGCAATTAATCTTTATTTGTAGCACTTTCCTTAAAACGCAATAATTAAAAAAGAAATAAAAATATTTTTTTCTCATAATAAAGCACAACTGTAGAAGTTTCAATTATAAAATGAACAATAATGCTGCACTAACTCACCTTCTCATTTTCCACATTGCCAGCAAGTTTAAAGGTGACGGCGCAAAGCATTACTACACAATGCTTCATCGAAAACCTAAACCGCCGCAGTGCTGTGAGATGCGCAGGGCTTACTTGAGAACCCTGCTTCTCTGATTTTTAAACCGCACAAGGTCAAGTTAGGTGGCATTGGTAAGTTCCGAGTCTGGCCTTTCCAACTATACAAAATTTGACCATGTAATGCCTAAAACAGAAAAAGGAGAAAACAATAAATGCAAAATAGAACTTTTTTTTTCTCTCAGTTCTAAGACAGTTTCATTATGTGCTTTTTCTTGTAAAGCAAACAATGCCGCGTCTCAAACTCACCTTCTCATATTCCATACCTAGATCAAATGTGGAGGTTATGGAGAAAAGAGTTATTACTCGTTGCTCCATCTAAAACACAATCCGCCAGACCGCTGCGAAGAGAGTAGGGGAAGAACTTTGGACCCCGGTATTTCCATTCTTTAAACCCCACAATGTCATTTCAGGTGTCATTAGAGAAGTCTGAGTCTGGTCTCTGTAAGAATACCAAGCATGCCTATGTAAAATGCAAAAAAAAAAAATACAAACAAGCAGTAGAATTTTTATTTTCTTACCTGTTGTCCAAAAGCAATGACATTGTCCATTTGTCACATATAAAATGAGCAATACCACTGCTTTTACCCACCTTCTCATTTCCCACGACGAACGCAAGGTTAATGTTTCATACATAGTCATTTTAGTCAGGAAATAAAATGCAGCAAAATACAAGTGAAAATTACCTTTTGTCTGTTTTAGTTAAAATCGCTTATTTTCTCAGAAAAATGCAGTAACAAGTTCCCATTTCTATTTTGTTTTAACAAGAGTGCCCTGTAGAATATAATACCACAAAGGCGTCAATAATAAAATGTAAAAACAAATTATTTTACAAGTTTTAAATAATTGAAATTTGGATGAAAATTCAAATTCGAGTTAAAAAAAAATTGTGTAACAGCATTCTGGCAGGACATGCCTTATACATATAATAATGATATATTATGAATCTACCGAGTCTGCTGAAAATAAGGATATATAATTTGTCTGGGTCCTACAATAAATAAATGACTTCAAATCGCATTTAAACACAATGAGCACAAAACGGTCAAAATGAGCTTTGCACACAGTGGTGAAGTGGCTCAACAGTGCAGGGGTTAAGGATACTATAGAGAATATATTGCAAAATTGCTTTTATTTATACCTTAAAATTGACAGTACCTTATTTAAAGCTGGGATGTTAGTGAAAATAAAAATCCATGTTTTAATAGATACTTAATTTGGGTCAGAAAATACTTTATGGCATATTGTCGTGAAATCATACAATACATACCATCAAGCAATGCCACTGCATTCGTTATTCCACTCTAATTGTAAACGTTAAGAATAAACCAAAGCGTTAGTGTCTTTTACTTTAAAAAGATTATCTCAAATGGATCTTCTTTTCTAATGATAGTATAAATGTCCAGTAGGAGACAGTGTTTAAGCAGAATGTTGCTCTTGCTGACATCACAGTGAGAAGTATGATTTCACAATGAAGCAGGTGAATTTCTCACCGGGTGCAGTGGCGTGTGCCTGTATTCTCAGCTTTCTGGGAAGTTGAGGCAGTAGGATTGCTTGAGTCCAGGAGTTCTGTTCCCCACTGAGCTATGTCGATCTGGTGTCCACACTAAGGTCAGCATCAATATGGAGACTCTGAGGGATCTTGGAGCCGCCAGGTTGGTCTAAGGAGGGGAAAACCGACCCAGGCTGGACACAGAGCAGGTAAAATCCCCCGTGTTGATTACTAGTGGGATAGCACTTGTGAATAGTGAGTGTTGCACAGCCTGAACAAAACAGCAAGACTCTGTCTCTCTTTTTATAAATTTTTGTGTTGAGCAGCAATTAATCTTTATTTGTAGCACTTTCCTTAAAACGCAATAATTAAAAAAGAAATAAAAATATTTTTTTCTCATAATAAAGCA
The DNA here is from genome assembly GCA_009667805.1 of Leptobrachium leishanense. Classification (NCBI taxonomy): domain Eukaryota; kingdom Metazoa; phylum Chordata; class Amphibia; order Anura; family Megophryidae; genus Leptobrachium; species Leptobrachium leishanense. The sequence goes on along the minus strand of CM019064.1, from coordinate 367,105,635 downwards.
CAACTGTAGAAGTTTCAATTATAAAATGAACAATAATGCTGCACTAACTCACCTTCTAATTTTCCACGTTGCCAGCAAGTTTAAAGGTGACGGCGCAAAGCATTACTACACAGTGCTTCATCGAAAACCTAAACCGCCGCAGTGCTGTGAGATGCGCAGGGCTTACTTGAGAACCCTGCTTCTCTGATTTTTAAACCGCACAAGGTCAAGTTAGGTGGCATTGGTAAGTTCCGAGTCTGGCTTTTCCAACTATACAAAATTTGACCATGTAATGCCTAAAACAGAAAAAGGAGAAAACAATAAATGAAAAAAATAACTTTTTTTTCTCTAATTTCTAAGGCAGTTTCATTATGTGCTTTTTTCTTGTAAAGCAAACAATGCCGCTGCTCAAACTCACCTTCTCATATTCCATACCTAGATCAAATGTGGAGTTTATGGAGAAAAGAGTTATTACTCGTTGCTCCATCTAAAACACAATCCGCCAGACCGCTGCGAAGAGAGTAGGGGGAGAACTTTGGACCCCGGTATTTCCATTCTTTAAACCCCACAATGTCATTTCAGGTGTCATTAGAGAAGTCTGAGTCTGGTCTCTGTAAGAATACCAAGCATGCCTATGTAAAATGCAAAAGAAAAAAATACAAACAAGCAGTAGAATTTTTATTTTCTTACCTGTTGTTCAAAAGCAATGACATTGTCCATTTGTCACATATAAAATGAGCAATACCACTGCTTTTACCCACCTTCTCATTTCCCACGACGAAAGCAAGGTTAATGTTTCATACATAGTCATTTTAGTCAGGAAATAAAATGCAGCAAAATACAAGTGAAAATTACCTTTTGTCTGTTTTAGTTAAAATCGCTTATTTTCTCAGAAAAATGCAGTAACAAGTTCCCATTTCTATTTTGTTTTAACAAGAGTGCCCTGTAGAATATATTACCACAAAGGCGTCAATAATAAAATGTAAAAACAAATTATTTTACAAGTTGTAAATAATTGAAATTTTTGGATGAAAATTCAAATTCGAGTTAAAAATTTTTTTGTGTAACAGCATTCTGGCAGGACATGCCTTATACATATAATAATGATATATTATGAATCTACCGAGTCTGCTGAAAATAAGGATATATAATTTGTCTGGGACCTACAATAAATAAATGACTTCAAATCGCATTTAAACACAATGAGCACAAAACGGTCAAAATGAGCTTTGCACACAGTGGTGAAGTGGCTCAACAGTGCAGGGGTTAAGAATACTAGAGAGAATATATTGCAAAATTGCTTTTATTTATACCTTAAAATTGACAGTACCTTATTTAAAGCTGGGATGTTAGTGAAAATAAAAATCCATGTTTTGATAGATACTTAATTTGGGTCAGAAAATACTTTATGGCATATTGTCGTGAAATCATACAATACATACCATCAAGCAATGCCACTGCATCCGTTATTCCACTCCAATTGTAAACGTTAAGAATAAACCAAAGCGTTAGTGTCTTTTACTTTAAAAAGATTATCTCAAATGGATCTTCTTTTCTAATGATAGTATAAATGTCCAGTAGGAGACAGTGTTTACGTAGAATGTTGCTCTTGCTGACATCACAGTGAGAAGTATCTTTTCACAATGAAGCAGGTGAATGTCTCACCGGGTGCAGTGGCGTGTGCCTGTAATCTCAGCTTTCTGGGAGGTTGAGGCAGTAGGATTGCTTGAGTCCAGGAGTTCTATTCCCAACTGAGCTATGTCGATCTGGTGTCCACACTAAGGTCAGCATCAATATGGAGACTCTGAGGGAACTTGAGCCACCAGGTTGGTCTAAGGAGGGGAAAACCGACCCAGGCTGGACACAGAGCAGGTAAAATCCCCCGTGTTGATTACTAGTGGGATAGCACTTGTGAATAGTGAGTGTTGCACAGCCTGAACAAAACAGCAAGACTCTGTCTCTTTATATAAATTTTTGTGTTGAGCAGCAATTAATCTTTATTTGTAGCACTTTCCTTAAAACGCAATAATTAAAAAAGAAATAAAAATATTTTTTTCTCATAATAAAGCACAACTGTAGAAGTTTCAATTATAAAATGAACAATAATGCTGCACTAACTCACCTTCTCATTTTCCACATTGCCAGCAAGTTTAAAGGTGACGGCGCAAAGCATTACTACACAATGTTTCATCGAAAACCTAATCCGCCGCAGTGCTGTGAGATGCGCAGGGCTTACTTGAGAACCCTGCTTCTCTGATTTTTAAACCGCACAAGGTCAAGTTAGGTGGCATTGGTAAGTTCCGAGTCTGGCCTTTCCAACTATACAAAATTTGACCATGTAATGCCTAAAACAGAAAAAAGAGAAAACAATAAATGAAAAAAATAACCTTTTTTTCTCTAATTTCTAAGGCAGTTTCATTATGTGCTTTTTCTTGTAAAGCAAACAATGCTGCTGCTCAAACTCACCTTCTCATATTCCATACCTAGATCAAATGTGGAGGTTATGGAGAAAAGAGTTATTACTCGTTGCTCCATCTAAAACACAATCCGCCAGACCGCTGCGAAGAGAGTAGGGGGAGACCTTTGGACCCCGGTATTTCCATTCTTTAAACCCCACAATGTCCTTTCAGGTGTCATTAGAGAAGTCTGAGTCTGGTCTCTGTAAGAATACCAAGCATGCCTATGTAAAATGCAAAAGAAAAAAATACAAACAAGCAGTAGAATTTTTATTTTCTTACCTGTTGTTCAAAAGCAATGACATTGTCCATTTGTCACATATAAAATGAGCAATACCACTGCTTTTACCCACCTTCTCATTTCCCACGACGAAAGCAAGGTTAATGTTTCATACATAGTCATTTTAGTCAGGAAATAAAATGCAGCAAAATACAAGTGAAAATTACCTTTTGTCTGTTTTAGTTAAAATCGCTTATTTTCTCAGAAAAATGCAGTAACAAGTTCCAATTTCTATTTTGTTTTAACAAGAGTGCCCTGTAGAATATATTACACAAAAGGCGTCAATAATAAAATGTAAAAACAAATTATTTTACAAGTTGTAAATAATTGAAATTTTTGGATGAAAATTCAAATTCGAGTTAAAATTTTTTTTTGTGTAACAGCATTCTGGCAGGACATGCCTTATACATATTATAATGATATATTATGAATCTACCGAGTCTGCTGAAAATAAGGATATATAATTTGTCTGGGTCCTACAATAAATAAATGACTTCAAATCGCATTTAAACACAATGAGCACAAAACGGTCAAAATGAGCTTTGCACACAGTGGTGAAGTGGCTCAACAGTGCAGGGGTTAAGGATACTAGAGAGAATATATTGCAAAATTGCTTTTATTTATACCTTAAAATTGACAGTACCTTATTTAAAGCTGGGATGTTAGTGAAAATAAAAATCCATGTTTTAATAGATACTTAATTTGGGTCAGAAAATACTTTATGGCATATTGTCGTGAAATCATACAATACATACCATCAAGCAATGCCACTGCATCCGTTATTCCACTCCAAATGTAAACGTTAAGAATAAACCAAAGCGTTAGTGTCTTTTACTTTAAAAAGATTATCTCAAATGGATCTTCTTTTCTAATGATAGTATAAATGTCCAGTAGGAGACAGTGTTTACGTAGACTGTTGCTCTTGCTGACATCACAGTGAGAAGTATCATTTCACAATGAAGCAGGTGAATTTCTCACCGGGTGCAGTGGCGTGTGCCGGTAATCTCAGCTTTCTGTGATTTTGAGGCAGTAGGATTGCCTGAGTCCAGGAGTTCTGTTCACTACTGAGCTATGTCGATCTGGTGTCAGCATCAATATGGAGACTCTGAGGGCACTTGGAGCCACCAGGTTGGTCTAAGGAGGGGAAAACTGACCCAGGCTGGACACAGAACAGGTAAAATCCCCTGTGTTGATTAGTAGTGGGATAGCACTTGTGAATAGTGAGTGTTGCACAGCCTGAACAAAACAGTAAGACTCTGTCTCTCTTTTTATAATTTTTTGTGTTGAGCAGCAATTAATCTTTATTTGTAGCACTTTCCTAAAAACGCAATAATTAAAAAAGAAATAAAAATATTTTTTTCTCATAATAAAGCACAACTGTAGACGTTTCAATTATAAAATGAACAATAATGCTGCACTAACTCACCTTCTCATTTTCCACGTTGCCAGCAAGTTTAAAGGTGACGGCGCAAAGCATTACTACACAATGCTTCATCGAGAACCTAAACCGCCGCAGTGCTGTGAGATGCGCAGGGCTTACTTGAGAACCCTGCTTCTCTGATTTTTAAACCTCACAAGGTCAAGTTAGGTGGCATTGGTAAGTTCAGAGTCTGGCCTTTCCAACTATACAAAATTTGACCATGTAATGCCTAAAACAGAAAAAGGAGAAAACAATAAATGCAAAATATAACCTTTTTTTTCTCTCATTTCTAAGGCAGTTTCATTATGTGCTTTTTCTTGTAAAGCAAACAATGCCACTGCTCAAACTCACCTTCTCATATTCCATACCTAGATCAAATGTGGAGGTTATGGAGAAAAGAGTTATTACACGTTGCTCCATCCAGTGGTGTATTTAGGTTTTGTGCTGCCCTAGGCCTGACTAAACTCGTGCACCCCCTAATTTAAATTTGACACACCCCCTCCTGTCAAGGGCACACCTCTTCCTGGTTAATTCCCACCCTTCCTCTTTAAGCTCCACCTTTTCCTCTTAGAGCTCGCCTTTTTCTCTCTTTATATTAAAAGTCGATACTGTCAGGTTCCTGAACCATGCCAGACAGCCCCCTTCAAGCCTTGCTCATCTCAGAACCAGCACTGAGATTCCTGCACACAAATGGTTAAAAGTGAAAACACATAGTAAAACACTACACCACCCGACCTTGCAAAATAAAGGGCCCTGCCCTCCTCTCCACATTGTTCCAGCATTGTCTATCTGTATCCAGAGAGAGAGGATGTGTATGCTGGGGCTCCCCTGAAAACCTTGAAACTTACCAGTCCTTCCCAGCAGTATCCAGAATATTCAAGTTCCCATTTTTCCTGGTTTGTTTTCTGTTTTTCAATCCCTTTACGTGTCCTGCCCCTCTGCTCCAAACCACCATTAGTGTTCCTGCAAACTCACCACTCACCATATATTTCTGAGCAATAAAACTCCCAGCAATGCAATGTTTGGTGTGTGTCAGCGTATCAGAATTCACAGCAATAAAAATTCCAGTAATGCAATGTGCAGTGTGTATGAGTGTATCAGAATCCACAGCAATAAAACTCTCAGTAATGCAATGTGCGAGTCAGCGTATCAGAATCCATAGCAATAAAACTCCCAGCAATGCAATGTGTGGTGTGTATGAGCGTTTCAGAATCCACTGCAATAAAACTCCCAGCAATGCAATGTGTGGTGTGTATGAGTGCATCAGAATCCACTGCAATAAAACTCCCAGTAATGCAATGTGCGGGTCAGCGTATCAGAATCCATAGCAATAAAACTCCCAGCAATGCAATGTGCGGTGTGTATGAGCGTATCAGAATCCACTGCAATAAAACTCCCAGCAAACCGAGTGTATATGAGCACACAGCAATTATTTATTCTACATTTACTGGCCTCTGTCCGCGGTAGGGCTGTGTGCAGAGTCAGCAGGGACTGTGTACAGACTCAGCAGGAGGTCCCTCCAGGCCACGTTAGGATCACGGCTGTGCCTGTGCGTGGAGCCATCTTGTCAGCAGTGGGGTGCCACTGCCAGAGGGTGCACCGTGGCTTTGATTCCCTTCCCGGTGGGTGTTCAGTCCAAAATAGAGTGACAGTCCATGTTAACGAAAGGGCGGGCAGCTGCGTGCATGTGTGTCACGTGGTTCAGCCAGTCAGGTGGTACTGAGACTCAGTACCACCTGACTGGCCGGACCGAGTGTGACCTGCACGCAAGCAGCCTCACCAGGAGCCAGGCAGCTCAATGACAAATTTCTATCACTGCAGTGCTGGTTAAGGAAAGGTCCACTTTAAACAGCAGTAAGCAGACAGGGCTTCATATTCTGCTGATAAACCCCAACTTTACCTGCCGTTTACTGTCATCTTCTCTCTCTGGACACAAATCACATCCCCCTCCCCTCTCCTAGAGCTGCTGCGGGGCAGGGGAGGAGCTATGGAGGGAGGAGAGGGGATTCTATTCCATTCGATTTTATTCCGTATGCAAACGCCATGCTCCGCTGCTCGTTGTTTGAGAACACAGCTCAAAGCTGACACACAGTGACAGTGGCACCTCCTAGTACCCCCTAATGACACCCCAATAATCACTGGTACCTGAGGCGGCCGCCCTCCGCCACTTCTCTTAGTACACCACTTCTCTGGTGATATGCTCACACACAAGTTTGGCGAACTGCCAGCAAGTACGGTGCTGTTTGAAGGCAGTGCAAATCCCCATAGAGAAGTAATGGTTAATCTATTCAGAGAACACCAAACAGCAGAGAAATGGCAGTGAAATGCCCTGATGTTCGGTGGTTTCAATCAGCAGGTTTATTCAGGCGAACCACATAGGTTTCAATGTTAAAAATATTCCCATTTTTTATGCAATATCTAATAAACCATTTATTATTTTAATCTGCAGTAAAAAGTCTTTATTTATTTATTGATTTTTTTTGTACCTTTTAGTGATTTTTCAGAATTTTTTGGGCTAAATTCCCCCCTTTTTTTTAATAGCGGGTCTTCTTTTCCTGTAACAGAACTTTTTATTATCAATCATAGGATCTTATATGTAAATTCCAGACATTTTCGTTCAGTAGTTCTTTTGAAAACAGCAGGCCATGGTTTGCGGTGGCAGCATACAGCGGCCGACTCCATGCACTTTAGGGACCCTGCTGTGAATTGTGAATTCACTGCAGGGTGGGGAAATTTTATTCCCCGAAGTGCAGGGAACTACAGAACACCAAAATGTTGGCGTCATTTCGGTGCTCTGTGAGTAACCCAATTAGTGGTGAGGTTTTTTGTTGCCCCCTGGAAAGTGAAAGCCTAGGCCTTGCCTACCCAGGACATACTTGAAAATTAGTGACATATCAATGTTTCCTTCCTGGTAAAATAGTTTTCAAAAGTAAAAAAAACAAAAAAAAAAATAATTATTTTTTTAGGGGTGGGGCCACCCAGAGGGCCGCCGCCCCCTGGAAAGTGCCGCCCTAGGCCTGGGCCATGTTGGCCTAGGCCAAAATACACCAGTGGCTCCATCTAAAACACAATCCGCCAGACCGCTGCGAAGAGAGTAGGGGGAGAACTTTGGACCCCGGTATTTCCATTCTTTAAACCCCACAATGTCATTTCAGGTGTCATTAGAGAAGTCTGAGTCTGGTCTCTGTAAGAATACCAAGCATGCCTATGTAAAATGCAAAAGAAAAAAATACAAACAAGCAGTAGAATTTTTATTTTCTTACCTGTTGTTCAAAAGCAATGACATTGTCCATTTGTCACATATAAAATGAGCAATACCACTGCTTTTACCCACCTTCTCATTTCCCACGACGAAAGCAAGGTTAATGTTTCATACATAGTCATTTTAGTCAGGAAATAAAATGCAGCAAAATACAAGTGAAAATTACCTTTTGTCTGTTTTAGTTAAAATCGCTTATTTTCTCAGAAAAATGCAGTAACAAGTTCCCATTTCTATTTTGTTTTAACAAGAGTGCCCTGTAGAATATATTACCACAAAGGCGTCAATAATAAAATGGAAAAACAAATTATTTTACAAGTTGTAAATAATTGAAATTTTTGGATGAAAATTCAAATTCGAGTTAAAAAAAATTGTGTAACAGCATTCTGGCAGGACATGCCTTATACATATAATAATGATATATTATTAATCTACCCAGTCTGCTGAAAATAAGGATATATAATTCGTCTGGGTCCTACTATAAATAAATGACTTCAAATCGCATTTAAACACAATGAGCACAAAACGGTCAAAATGAGCTTTGCACACAGTGGTGAAGTGGCTCAACAGTGCAGGGGTTTAGGATACTAGAGAGAATATATTGCAAAATTGCTTTTATTTATACCTTAAAATTGACGGTGCCTTATTTAAAGCTGGGATGTTAGTGAAAATAAAAATCCATGTTTTGATAGATACTTAATTTGGGTCAGAAAATACTTTATGGCATATTGTCTTGAAATCATACAATACATACCATCAAGCAATGCCACTGCATCCGTTATTCCACTCCAATTGTAAACGTTAAGAATAAACCAAAGCGTTAGTGTCTTTTACTTTAAAAAGATTATCTCAAATGGATCTTCTTTTCTAATGATAGTATAAATGTCCAGTAGGAGACAGTGTTTACGTAGAATGTTGCTCTTGCTGACATCACAGTGAGAAGTATCATTTCACAATGAAGCAGGTGAATTTCTGACTGGGTGCAGTGGCGTGTGCCTGTAATCTCAGCTTTCTGGGAGGTTGAGGCAGTAGGATTGCTTGAGTCCAGGAGTTCTGTTCCCCACTGAGCTATGTCGATCTGGTGTCCACACTAAGGTCAGCATCAATATGGAGACTCTGAGGGATCTTGGAGCCGCCAGGTTGGTCTAAGGAGGGGAAAACCGACCCAGGCTGGACACAGAGCAGGTAAAATCCCCCGTGTTGATTACTAGTGGGATAGCATTTGTGAATAGTGAGTGTTGCACAGCCTGAACAAAACAGCAAGACTCTGTCTCTTCATATAAATTTCTGTGTTGAGCAGCAATTAATCTTTATTTGTAGCACTTTCCTTAAAACGCAATAATTAAAAAAGAAATAAAAATATTTTTTTCTCATAATAAAGCACAACTGTAGAAGTTTCAATTATAAAATGAACAATAATGCTGCACTAACTCACCTTCTCATTTTCCACATTGCCAGCAAGTTTAAAGGTGACGGCGCAAAGCATTACTACACAATGCTTCATCGAAAACCTAAACCGCCGCAGTGCTGTGAGATGCGCAGGGCTTACTTGAGAACCCTGCTTCTCTGATTTTTAAACCGCACAAGGTCAAGTTAGGTGGCATTGGTAAGTTCCGAGTCTGGCCTTTCCAACTATACAAAATTTGACCATGTAATGCCTAAAACAGAAAAAGGAGAAAACAATAAATGCAAAATAGAACATTTTTTTCTCTCAGTTCTAAGACAGTTTCATTATGTGCTTTTTCTTGTAAAGCAAACAATGCCGAATCTCAAACTCACCTTCTCATATTCCATACCTAGATCAAATGTGGAGGTTATGGAGAAAAGAGTTATTACTTGTTGCTCCATCTAAAACACAATCCGCCAGACCGCTGCGAAGAGAGTAGGGGGAGAACTTTGGACCCCGGTATTTCCATTCTTTAAACCCCACAATGTCATTTCAGGTGTCATTAGAGAAGTCTGAGTCTGGTCTCTGTAAGAATACCAAGCATGCCTATGTAAAATGCAAAAGAAAAAAATACAAACAAGCAGTAGAATTTTTATTTTCTTACCTGTTGTTCAAAAGCAATGACATTGTCCATTTGTCACATGTAAAATGAGCAATACCACTGCTTTTACCCACCTTCTCATTTCCCACGACGAAAGCAAGGTTAATGTTTCATACATAATCATTTTAGTCAGGAAATAAAATGCAGCAAAATACAAGTGAAAATTACCTTTTGTCTGTTTTAGTTAAAATCGCTTATTTTCTCAGAAAAATGCAGTAACAAGTTCCCATTTCTATATTTGTTTTAACAAGAGTGCCCTGTAGAATATATTACCACAAAGGCGTCAATAATAAAATGTAAAAACAAATTATTTTACAATTTGTAAATAATTAAAATTTTTGGATGAAAATTCAAATTCGAGTTAAAGAAAAATTTGTATAACAGCATTCTGGCAGGACATGCCTTATACATATAATAATGATATATTATGAATCTACCGAGTCTGCTGAAAATAAGGATATATAATTTGTCTGGGACCTACAATAAATAAATGACTTCAAATTGCATTTAAACACAATGAGCACAAAACGGTCAAAATGAGCTTTGCACACAGTGGTGAAGTGGCTCAACAGTGCAGGGGTTAAGAATACTAGAGAGAATATATTGCAAAATTGCTTTTATTTATACCTTAAAATTGACAGTACCTTATTTAAAGCTGGGATGTTAGTGAAAATAAAAATCCATGTTTTGATAGATACTTAATTTGGGCCAGAAAATACTTTATGGCATACTGTCGTGAAATCATACAATACATACCATCAAGCAATGCCACTGCATCCGTTATTCCACTCCAATTGTAAACGTAAGAATAAACCAAAGCGTTAGTGTCTTTTACTTAAAAAGATTATCTCAAATGGATCTTCTTTTCTAATGATAGTATAAATGTCCAGTAAGAGACAGTGTTTACGTAGACTGTTGCTCTTGCTGACATCACAGTGAGAAGTATCATTTCACTGTGATGTCAGCAAGAGCAACAGTCTACGTAAACACTGTTTTACACAAATCCGTCCGTTCGTGACCGCAGCTGTTTTTACGTTTCTGCGCTCTTAGTGTTTACGTCAAATTTTCCTCTTACTCGTTTATGTAACCCACACATATTTTACACTGTTTTTCTCGTCACTAAATGGACTTTATAAAGATACCATTTTTTTCATCA